>CM057845.1:273119945-273137604 GCA_030068395.1 Apalone spinifera | reverse complement strand
GACACAATACTCCAACTGAGGCCTAACCAGCGCAGAGTAGAGCAGAAGAATGTCATGCTTGTACAAGGTTAGAACCAAGCTGAAAAATAAGTAAAACCTACAGCTTCAGCATCAGCAGCAATTGCTGCTTGAGAAACAATGCATTATAAACAATTACCTGCCTTTTCCCCTCTTTAGAGGATTATTTTTCTAAAAATAGTTAAATTATCATAATACTTTCATTCTGTGGTTAAATAATAACTTTATCTCCTGGGAACATCTATTTGTAATTATTAGCCTCTCTAGCAGATGCATATTGCTTTTTAGATGCCCCCACCCGTTAGAGTTCAAATATTTGAATTTTAAATACTGGCCTTTTCAACATTTTTTATTTGACTGCTCTAGTTGGATTTTTTGGTTTAAATGAGATAAAAAGAATAGTCATTTGAAACTTGACCTTTACAAACAGTCCACATATCACATTCACACAAGCAATTAAAGGAGGTGACTAAATCATTAAACTTAAATACAGTGCTTGATGGGTTTTGCCCAATGAAGATCTGTGAGGCATTTCTAATTGAAAAGTTTTTGCATGCGGCAAACAACCATACACTGTACTCTTCACCTCCAGAAAGGAAAATAGGATATTGCCCAAGAGTGGCTACCCAGAAACTAGTATATGCATGGGTAATACAGCTCTTGGTCATGAATTTTTTATTGCATGAGTGGAATGTTTGAAGCAGAGGTGACTCTTGATATCGTAACATGAAATAAATGTTGGATTGAAAAACATGGGCTACATTTATTTTTAGGGTACTTTTCTATTGTTTATGGTTCTAAGGCCTGTGCCTCTAACATTAAAAACAACTAGACAAAGCGCTGTATGTAAGTGCACTACAAGGGAGTTGTGACTCCAGGGTGATATAAGGCCATCTCTGTGATTGTCGGTGTGATTCTAGCTTGTGAACGCAACGAGTCAAAGTGCAGCCTTCCACTTAGCAGCATGAACCTAGTTTTAAGTACGTGACTACATTTAACTCGTCACAGCCAGTTTTTCCACTGTCCGAGGAGCTAAGGTTACAGTATGGTATTGTACTTTCCTGTTTGCTTTCTTCTCCGTGCGCAAAGGGGGAGAAACGTCCATGAAAGGCACTTTAATTATACATTAGTCTCAAGAGCTCTGAAAGAGCAGACGTTTAGACGCCTGTTAAAAAGTTTCTTGAAGACTGCTTTATTTTGACTTTGGTACAGTTGGCGATCCGCTAATTCGTCTCTTCTGTCTAATAAATTCAATCTGCACCACTGCTTTCTGATTAAAAGCGTGGTCACTCTCACAGCCAAAGCCTGGGGCTGGCACACAGAAATAAGCGTCTCCCTAGTCAGATTTGGGCTGGTGCAGAGAGATTTCCCCCCGCTCATACAGTATAGCATGCTGCTCTCTAGGAACCAAAGCTACAGTATTTCCCATCTGGCTTTGGGCGCCATCGGTCGTTTATTTAATATGTTCAAAGAAAACACCCCAATGTGGTGTTAAAGGGCTCCCTCTCGGGAAGGAATCAGAGCAAGACGGCCGCAGCAGGGACTCGTTTTCCAAGGTGGGTCGGGCCCCGCGATCCGAATCCCGGGCGCTGTAGATCCCCAGGCATCTCAGCGCCGCACTTGGATTTCCGCCGTCAGCCCCTGCCAACCTTTGCAATGGGCCCCGCGGCGTTTGTGCCCGAAGGCAGCGCTGGGGGGCTTGTTTCTCGTTGCTACAGGTGCAGCACAACGGCCGCGTCTCTAGGAAGAAGAGTTGGAGCTCTGGGGGCACCTGGTCCCCGACCCGTCGCTCCTCAGGCCCCGCAGCTGCCCCACCTCCCCCCGGCCGAGGCTGCAGAAGGGCGCTGGGCACCTAGGTAATGATTAATGGTCGAGCCCCGCCGGGGGGCGGGGAGGGGATAAAGGGGCTGCGGGGCGGCCGCCAGGCGCTCACTCACACGCGTCCCCTCTCCGCCCCGCCGGCAGCAGCATGACACGTGTGGCGCCGCTGCACCTGCTGCTGCTCTGCCTGCTGCGCGGCCGCCCGCTGCTCGCCGAGCCCGGTCAGGGCGCGGGCACCTGGGCTCGCTTCGCCCGCCTGCCCTACCCGGAGGACGAGCTCTTCCTCTACGACACCTTCCCCGCGGGCTTCCTGTGGGGGGCGGGCAGCGCTGCGTACCAGGCCGAGGGGGGCTGGCGCCAGGGTGGCAAAGGCGCCTCGGTGTGGGACGCCTTCGCGCACCCGGCCGGCGCCCGCCAGCCCCCGCTTAGCCCCGCGGGGGGGGACGTGGCCAGCGACAGCTACAACAACCTGTTCCGCGATACCGAGGGGCTGCGGCGCCTGGGGGTCTCCCACTACCGCTTCTCGCTCTCCTGGGCGCGCCTGCTGCCCAATGGCACCGCGCCCGCCAGCCCCGCCGGCCTGGCGCACTACGACCGCCTGCTGGCCCGCCTGCGCCAGCTGGGCGTGCAGCCTGTGGTGACCCTCTACCACTGGGACCTGCCGCAGCGCCTGCAGGACGCCTACGGGGGCTGGGCCAGCCCGACCCTGGCCGAGCTGTTCCGGGACTACGCCGAGCTCTGCTTCAGGCACTTCGGCGGCCAGGTCCGCTACTGGCTCACTATCGACAACCCCTACGTGGTGGCCTGGCACGGCTACGCCACCGGCAGGCTGCCCCCGGGCGTCAAGGGAGGCCCGCCACTGGGCTACAGGGCGGCGCACAACTTGCTGCAGGTAAGGGCGGTGGCGGGGCAGGGAAGAATGATTGAACTGTGCCAGGGGCGCAGAGCTGGAGGGCGGGCTAAGTGGGGAGGGCGGGAGAAGAAAGCGCCTCGCCTCGGTCTCCTTTCCCACCTCGCCTCACCTCTGAGTTGGAGGGGAGAGAAAACTCCTCCCCCAGCGGGGAAGGAGCGGTGGCTGGCCAGGAAAGAGGACCTGGGATGGCTGGAGGAGAGGGAAAGGGGCTTTCTCGTTTACACACCCAGGAAGCCTCTGAGAAGCTGGAATTGACAAACTCAGATGGGTTGGGGCCGGTTTCCACTGGCTTGGCCGAAGTTGGCAAACGCCTTGCAGGAGTTGCCGATCTAAGAAACGTGGAAGGAGGGTTCCCAGGAAGAGAATGGCAAACGATGTAGCCTGCCCTATGAACCGCTGGGAAAATGTCTGAATCTGTTAAATCAGCATTTATTGAGACAGGGAGGATGTTTTCTAGAGTAGATGAATGGGACTCAGCGCAGGCAAAGGAGATGAGGCGTTCTACCAATGTGTAGATTGCTTGCAAACAATATCCATCTTCCAGTCCCTAATGTATATCCTCTTGTGAACTTTTGTGCTATGGCAGACTTTATGAATTCATTGCTATCAGCTAGAGAAGTTAAAATACATTTGGCATCCCTGCTAAAATTGTCACTATAGGAAATCTGCAAATTCAAACTGTATCACCTGTAATATAAAAGTTTCAGCCCCATGTGCCTGTGTGATGTGATGATATAATGTCTAATACACTCAAATAATGTTTTGTTAAAAGACTCATATAAATATGAAATAAATGAGAAATTTAAGATAAAATATGAATTGGTGTTGTGTAAATATATACAGAAGGGTTGGGGAACCTTTTTTGGGTCAGGGGCTGCTGACCCCCAGGCAAGTAGATTTTATGTGCTCCAGCTTCATGGTGGCCAACTCAGGCTTCCCAGTGCTGGGGGGAGGGGGAGAGCCACGAGCCTTGGGAGCTGGATTCAAGCAAGCTGGGGGCTGCAGGTTCCCCACCTCTAAGATATAGTATTACATTGAGCTGGGCAATACACTACTTTTTTATTCGTTAACTATCTATATACACAGCGAGTTGTGGCTGCACTTTGCATTTACAGTCATCCATAACTCCTGAAAATAAATTAAACTAAGCCTCACATTGTTTCGTTCTTTAACATACTGTATGTAGACTTTTAAATTTTGTGCTCCAAAAGATTTGTGTACTCTGTTCTATTTCTGTAATTGTATTAACTGACACATTCAGATATGTTAATTTGCAGCATCTGCTTAAAGATCCAGTGGAAACATTTGGTATAATGGTGAATGTTTTCATATTCTCGAGAAAAATATTTTCATACGTTTATGAAGATGATAGAGCTAATTGAAAATTTTCCATTTGTATGTTTTCTTGACAGGACACAACTTTGACAAAATGTTTATTGTACCTTCTCCCCTTTTCTGTGAAAATAGTGAAGAGAAAAATCATTCCTAAATAGCTCCAATTCAGTATTTTAGGAAAAAGTGTGAGAACAAGAGTTGGTGGCTGCATTCCGAGGCCACGGTCAATGGAACGTTATTCCATCGGCCTACTTGTGTCTATGCTGGGGGCTAGGTTGACATGGCTACAGTGCTTAGGTTTGGGGATTTTTCACAACTGAGAGTCCCATAGCTACATTAAGCTAAGTTTTAACTCTAAACCTGGCCTAATTGCTAGCTGGAGTGATACGCTAGTGTAATAGACTACTTTGAGTCATAAAAGATTATTCATGAGGTGCTAACGTTCATAAAGCACCTGCAAGTATGGGCAATAATTTTTGATGGGGGGCCAGTCCAAGAATTTGGAAAGTGGTCAAAGGCTGCACTTTTCCATATTAATGGAGGAGGTGCAGAGTCTGGGATGGAGGTTGGGTGTAGAAGAGAGCGTGCAGTAAGGGATTGGGGTGCAGGAAAGGGCATGGAATCTGGGCGGGGGTTTGGGTGAAGGAAGCAGTTGTGACCTGGGTAGGGGGGCCAGCCCTGCTCCCTGCTGGCTGGTTCCCTCCCGGCCAGCCCCACTCCCCCCAACCCCTTCCCGGCTAGCCCCGCTCCCTGCTGGCCGGTTCCCTCCTCCCGGCCAGACCCGCTCACCCCAATCCCCTCCCGGCCAGCTCTGCTTTCTGCTGGACGGTTCCTTCCCCCAATCTCCCCTGGCCTGCTCTGCTCCCCCCCCCCCCCCAACCCCTTCCTGGCTAGCCCTGCTTCCTGCCAGCTGTTCTCTCCCCTCCCCCTCCCGATCTCCCCTGGCCAACTCCGCTCCCCCTGGCCAGCCCCACTCCCCTCCCGGCTCCCCCCCCCCCCATCTGAGATCAAGTGTGTTCGGTATTTTTTTGAAATCATCTGGTAACCCTACTTCCTGCTTCGACCGTGGTCTGGATCAGGTGGCTTGGTGGGCCGGATCTGGCCCAGGGAGGGTATTTTGCACAGGCCTGATCTAAGGGCTTGTCTACTCTGACAAGTTATTACACTGTAATTTTCTGGCTCAGGGGTGTGAAAAAACATCACGTCAGCTCAGTGAGTTAGTGTTGTAAAGTGCCAGTGTAAACAGGCTCCCAGCGCTGTTAGCTATTCCCCTGGTAGAGGTGGTTTACCTAGAGCACTGGGTGAGCTCTCTCAGAGGTCATGCTGTGATCACACTGCTATTTTAAAGGGGCAGCACTTTAAACTTGGCTGTGTAGACAAAGCCTAACTCTTGTCTTTCTTAGTTTTGAACCTTTTACATCATTGTCTGATACATTAGCCTTAAGTTTTTCTGTGGTAGATAATGGACGATAATGTAAGTTGAATACTTAATGGCGCAATTTCAGCCTATTTTAAGACCCTGATGCCCTTAAGAACCTGAGTAACTTTACTCAAGTCAAGTGTGTAATTTCATTTCATGTTAATATTTATTCAGTTTACTGAGCTAAGTGGGACTGCTCACATGAGTAAGGACTACAGCCTGGGGGCCCTAGGTGCATGCTTCTTGGAGCAGGAACATTATTTCTTTATTTGCTTCCTTATGGATTTCTCTAATTACGCACATAAAGATGCATTAAAATAATGTGATTAAGATTTAGAGAGACAAAATAGATGAAGCATTATCTTTATTGGATCAATTTCTGTGGGTGGAAAGGACAAGATTTCGAGCTTCACTGAGCTCTTCTTCAGGTTTGGAGAAGGTAGAGTGTCCAATCTAAATACAAAATAGAACAGATAGTTAGGCATAAGGGTTTGGCTCATGGAGATCTCTTAAGTTTAAGTGGGTAATTAAGTATGGTAGCAGCCAGCTAGATGTATTACAAATTGTTTTAACGAGCCATAAAACTAGAATCTCTGATAAGTCTGTGGCTTTTAATATCCTGCAGTTATTAATTTAAGTTCTCACGGTCCTCTTTTTAAAAGACCTTCAAAAGCTGTGGATTGAAATAATAAGTTATCCTTAAAGGCTATTTTTACAGAGGATCTCTACCTCATTCGGTGCCCAGGGTGGCTTTGTTTGGGGATGAATCAGAGTTGTGATGTGAAGGAGGCTTTAGGACCCCTGATTCATTTGTTGCAATACTTGGAAGATGTGTAGCAGCATTATCCCATTCAGTGTACTAAACGAGACAAACATCTTATAGAAAATAAAAGTATGTGATCTTGAAAAACTGTTTCATACTTTAAAAATGAGGATGCTTATGGCACTTTAAGGACTAAGGCCTAGTCTGCATTATAGTGGAAGGTTGAAATAAGATATGCAACACCAGTTATGTTAATTATGTAAATTATGTAGCAGGAGCCAACATATCTTAAATTGCATTTCCATACCATCCACACAGTGGGAAACCAATGGCAAACCAGTGGCAAATGCTCCCACCGGCTTCTCTTACTTCTTAAAAAAAGAAGGTTTACCGGACACTGGCCAAAGCTGCCCTCAGCATTCAATTTATGGGTTCATATTTGACCTGCTAAATTGAACACCCAAAGATCAACCACTGGAGTGTCATTCTTCCTCTCTGTAGATGTGCCCTAACAGATTTATTTGGACATATGCTTTCATAGGTAGAGATCCAGTTCATCAGATGGTGATCTTTGCCCAGGAAAGCTTATGCGAAAATAAATCTGTTAGTCTTTAAGTTGCCACAGAACTCGTCATTGTTTTTGCAGATACAAACTAACATGGCTACTCCTCTATTATAAGGATGTTAAAATTATTCAACTAATTGAATAGTCAATGGAATTGCCATTGACTATTTGATTAGTTGATAAGGGTACTTCCACTTTGAAATGTAGCAAGAGCCACCTGGATTAAAATGCTGCAGGTTGAGTCCCCCGCTGACCCTGGGCTCCATAAGGCACTTCCGCTTTGAAATGTACAAGAGTCCCAGTGGGGACTCTTGTACATTTCAAAATTGGAACTCCTCCGCTGCAACCTTCCCCCCCTCCCACGAAGTTGGAGCTGGGGGGAACCGGCTGATAGAGGCAGCAAGGGTGGGGGGAAGCGACTAATTGATTAGTCGCTTACATCCCTACTCTGATACTTATACCATAAAGTATAAGCATAAGGGGACTGAATTAAAGTTGCACAGGCATTTCAAAGCTCTTGAGTGCTTTATTTTGCAACCTTAATAATGTTGTTCTAACACAGTTTTTTTTAATAATTCTTGATTTTTAATAAAGCAAACTGAAACCCTTCCTCTCCCCAGTCCATCATGTAGCTTCACATTGTCACCCACCTGGATCATTAGTGAGGAATTGTTAGATCCACCACATAAATACTCTGTTAGCTCAAGTGGCAGTTAACTGGTAACAGCGATAGGTGGTTGGTTATTCTCTATGTAGACCCATCACTAGATGAAAATGAGACTTGCACTTTTTCAGTAGTTTTCATGGTTATTTGCTGACAGCAGAGCCTGATGAGATTCAGGAATCCTGGGTTTCGTTCCAGGCTTCAAAAGGGAGTGAGCATTAGTGGCTAGTATTTAATTTGTAATGAAAGAGGCACTGGGACTTAATCAGGTTTTTTTTTCAGTTTCGTAACTGATGAAGAAACCCCACAGGTGCTGAGACTATGGACTGCCAACCCAAGAGGTTCCAGGGAATAATTAAGCACTACTAGTGGCACAGATTTTGTTTAATTCTGTTGAAACTTGACCCCTTTTGCCTATCCAGTTCAATCTGTTCCTGTATCAGTCTTGTCTCTTTCCTCAGTCCAGCTCCTTATCTGGTATAAGGTTCCATATTTTGATATGTAGGAATTGTGGAATGAAATGTTACAAATGGAGAAATTTTTAAGTGCATCATGAATACAGTACTTGTAAGCACGAGTGTGTTGATTACACTGAGGTGCCTAAAGTTGTGCCTAATGTTGAATATTCGCCTGAATTCTTAAATAGTCATATCCCCTGGCCAATCTACTACTACTACTTGTGCTCTCTTTTAAATGCACCGTAGTTCTCATGATTTAAAGCCCAATACTGCAAAATGTTCTGAGTTTCCTGTTAAGTACTAAGACAACTTTATTTCCTGTAGAAGTCATCTTTGTAGGATCTGTCCAATAGTACTACAAGTTGAACATGTTAAAGCGCTTGCTAGTGAAACTGCATGCCCAATTCCTGCATGCACACAGGTGCCAATTTTGGAGAGAAATGTAAACACGCATGACCCCAGGATTTCCTAGTTCCAACTGCAAAAGGGTATGGGTGAGGAGGTTTTTATATGGATTTCCTGAGTCAGAAAGGTTGGCATGTGAGGTCTCTACTGAGAATCTTATCATTGTGAAATGTATATATGGATAATATTTTAGAATTTTGTTGCTATACTAAAAAAATATGTTCTTAAGGTCTGGGAGTTAGGTCAAAGGGAAGTGACATATATTAGACATGTTCCTTTCGGGCAGGAAGTAACAGATACATATTTCTCTGGTCATGATTATTATGCATTGTATATCTCACAATGGAGGCTTATTTGAAGTGCACACTAAGCTAAAAGTCAGTTAAAACATTGCAAAATCTACACTGAGAAACAAAATTGGAGGGAAGTATCCTGTTTGACTATGATTAAAGGATTAGTCTGGTTTGTCAGGGAATGCAAAGAAACATACAGGAACCTTCACTGAAAAGACAAACTAATAGTGAGTTTGTCATATGAAAGGCAGGTCACAGCCAGACTGTCTGTCTGCAAAACAATGAAAAGACTTCTAGTGAACATTACTCTGCATTGTCTACAAGATATGAAAGTATCTTGTTCATATAAGTCTAGGTTCTAGAATGTATGTTATGATTTTATTTTATATGTAACCATTTGTTTCTGTTATGTCTGCTTGTTATTACTTCAGTCTCTGTGCTTTGTTAAATAAACTTATACTTGATTTCACTATTAACAAATTTAAATGCTGTGAGTTGGGTTGAGCAGAGCAGTGATCCTGAGATGAATCTGGTAAGCAGGGGTGCACTCTTCCTTTGGGAACAATGGATCTGGCAATTCTGTGAGTGTCCAATGGACCAGGGCTGGACCTCGAGGAGGATGCTCAAGAGGCTTGACGGTTGGAGTGTTTCTATTGCTAACCTACAGAGAGACAGTGAGGCTTGCCTAGCCCTACAATGGCATAGTTGTTTTGTGCTAGTAGTTAGAGTAGGGGAACAGACCAGCAGAAGGCACAGGTAAGGCTTCCTCATGCTAAGGATAGGTATTAGCAAGGTGCCTCACAATCCCAGGTACCACTGGGAAGCATCACAGCATGTTTGGTAAATGTTCATTCACGAGTTATAAAACTTTGCAGCATCTTCATTTCAAATTTGGAATTGATAAAATAAGGTACATTTTATATAATGAAATAAGAAAGCTACTTCAAGTTCTAGCAATTTACTTAGTCTGCTTATACCTAGTACCAGCTCTGTCTTTGACTGACATCATTAAACGGACTTAATTTTCTAGTGTAAACTAGGCCTAAGAAGCTATTGTTTTGTTTCTGATTCCTCCTACATTCGGAGAAGCAAGACCTTGTACATTCCTTGTAAATAAACAAGATAGCATTAAAGAAAATATAGGACTCCATAGTCTGTCTATACTTCCATTTGGAACACTCCAAGTGCCCAAAGTTTGACTAGTGTTTGGGTAGAAAAGTGGCGGTGCTATCCTTCAGATAAGGAAGAGAAGAGTCAGTGTCCTCTTACTGAGTCACTGGACAATTAGTGGCAGGTCCCTTTTGTCCTCAGAGAGTTAGAGAAATAGTCTATTTCTGCAAATTTATTTTTTCTTTTTCTTTATCCAAGTGAATTGTTTATGTTTTGAACTTGTGCCAATTTGCACATCGTAAACCGTGTTTTCAGAAAGCATTGAATGTGAAAATAGGGCTACTTGTGAAAGATGCTATTCAACATGGGTAAGAGTTATAAGGTTAGGCTTTAAATCGGGGTGGGCAAAAGCCTCTCAGTGGGCCACATCTGACCCACCTAGGGCTTTGATCCACCCTGCGAGGTAGTTCCAGGCCCTGCCCCCTAGTGCGTTGCCTGGGAGCCGGAGATACGCGAAGCTTTTTAACTGCTTCTATTTATAGGGCTCACGTGTTCCCCGTGCCTTGCTTAGCAGCCCCATGAAAGGTGCAAGCCCTTTTAATAGAAGCAGTTGAAAGGGCTTGCAGCTCCCGGTCCCACTGGCATGTTGCCTGGGAGCTACCCTGGAGGAGTGAACCCTTTCAACTGCTTCTGTTCAAAGGGCTTGTGCCTGCCAGGCAGCTGCCAGGCTACAGGTTAGCAGTGGGGGCCAGGAGCTATGAGCTGCGTTACGTGAATTCTAAGCCTCCCCAACAGACAACTCTGGGAGAAGGCTAGTCCCCAGCACCCTCCCGTCTGCTCCAGGTCCCTTCCATTGGCCAGAAGTCAGTGGGGAGAGACCCCAGGCCAAGCAAAGCTCCCGGTAGCTCTCACCCCGCCCCTTCTGCGTCGGCCTGCGGCCACTTCCGAAATTTGTGAAGTGGCCCCCCCCTTCAAAAATTATTGCCCACCCCTGCTTTAAATGGATGCCCTTCAACTGTAGGCATATTATGTCTTGATCAGAACTTTAAGAAATGTAACTGGAAATGCTATTCAAACTTCATATGTAAGTTGTCTGTGTCTTTCCTATGTAAGCAGTGCCAATGTTTCTATTTAAGATCAAAGTTCTAGTTTGACATTGGTATACATTGGCTAGGACATTGGTACATATCAGACTATTTTCTGCTCATTGCCAAGAAGATAATGAACTATTTAGTTAACTGCAGTTTAATAAAGAAAAAGGACATTTGAGTAGGTACCAAAAGAATCCTTCCTAAAACTTTACTAGGCACCAAAGGACTGAAAGTTAAAAGGTATTTGCTTTCATGCTGACACCCTTTTCTATGTTGATCTAATAAAAGAGGATGGCGTGGAAGGGACCTCTTGATACTTGCACTTCAATCAAGCAGCTCAGAATCTTTGCTTCTTTATAATTGTACTTTTGAGGGCCTGATTCAAAACCCACTGGAGTCAATATAGAAAGACTCCCACTTATTTCAGTGAGCTTTGATCAAGATCCATAGCTCTTATTCACAGGAATAGTTCTATTAGAAACAGTGGAGCTGTGGGACCGCTCATGATGATTAAGGGCTGCAGGAGTGGCTGCTTTCTTGACTTGATTACTTCTACTGAGTGCTCCTAGATACCTCATAAGGCATGCAGTTTTGTTTGCCATTCTTCCTTTTACAATTTTCCCTAGTATTGTAGGCGAAGGGTAGAAATAATCCCTAGCCATACTTAAATGTTTTGTTTGGACATTTAGAATAAAAAGTAACTTCAGTTTTTAAAGGGTGAAATTTATAGCTTAATTTGAGAGAGCATTCTTTTGTAATTCCTGCTTTTACTTTTTGACTGAAGATGGCAAAGCTGAGTGAGCTATGATGGAGAGAAGAGCAACCTTTATTCAGCAAGTCTTAGCAGAGAGCTAAATGGAAACTCTGGGTTAAAAGACAGCTGTGTCCTTATCCCCTATTCATGATTTGAACCTTTACGAGCCTGATTCAGATCCCGTTTGCTGTGGTGGAAATGAAATCAGAATTGGGCTCAGAGACACTGTTGAGTTCATAGGAGATACTCGAGAACTTATACTGGTGTACCTTGCAGAATCTGGCCCTTTGTGTTCCTTGACACTAACGCCTTCATTCAAGTTATAAAGTTTTGACTGAGTTATAAAAGCTTCCTTCCACAAATCTCTCTACAATGAGAAACACAAGGTGAATTTCCTCCATCTTCAAATATTGCTTCACGCTTACCTGAAATATAGCCAAAATAATACATTTGTGCAGTAAACCAATGTTGAGAGTATTTTTTTTCTTGCTGGGATAGGGTAGGCTGGTGAGAAGTAGAGTACAAACAGTGGGAATTGGATTCAATGGGCAAAATTCAAAGGTGATGTACATTACTCGTTGATTTAATTTGGTCAGAAAACTGGATATGAGAACCAGATTTATGGGCATGCTTGAGGCACCTCTCACTGCTTCAGCAGGGCAAGACTGTAGTACGAATGGCTTAACTCACCTATTAAACTCAGATTTATGGCTGCTTTGTGTTGTCTAAGCAGCTAAAGAAGCCAGACAATGAATCTCACCCGTAACTGATAACATAGTATATAACTTACACTGATCAAACATTCAGTGGGGTGGGCAAAAGAATTGTAAATTAAATACTATGGGTCAGACTCTGGAACAGATTTTCTTTCTCTTGACACTAGCAGAAGTCTTGTAGCATTCTGCAGTAAAAGAACATTTTTGTGTTGTTATTAATGAGGTGCTCCTGCATTCAGTGTATTTGCCTGTAACTTCCCCTATCCCCCCCCTCCCCCTCCCCGCAAGCAATAAAGAGACTGTTGCTCAGAAATCATACATTTTTATTTAGGAGACATAGCAGGGACAGTAAAGGAGACCAGGTCAGGAGCTTTGGTGTGTGTGAGATCACAATTGCGAGGACAATTGTGTTCTAAGGCACCTGGGAGAGGAGGCTTTAGAACTCGGTGGGGAGGGAATGTTGGTCTGCAAAGGCTGGAGTGGGTGCCCGTGCATGTAGGCGTCCTGGAAAGCCACCATGTGGTCTGTCTCAGCTGCCATAGATGACAAGATTCTCTCCTGATTCTTCACTTCCAGTTCTCTGTGCACTCTCCTCTCCTTGTGCACCGCACACATTTCTTTCAGCAGCGTATTCTTCCACTTCCTTAAGTGGGTGGATTTGTTCCTTGAACATGTCATCCCTAGTCTGTTTTCACCTATGATTTGTGGCAGCTGGGAGGCGCAGGGGAGTGTGGGACAGGTAGGGTTGCCAGGTATCTGGAATATTGACCTGGACAGTCCGGTATTTTTGCCTCTAGTCCATTTTTAAAAAATCAGAAAATACCGGACATTTCAGGTGTCCGGTATTTTCTGAATTTTTTCCCTGCCAGGAGGCAAAAATACCGGACACCTGGCAACCCTATGACACACTCAGCAACTAGGCCCAGCCCCTGATCCCTCCCCTCTCCTCCCCCCCGCTTACCT
Source organism: Apalone spinifera (assembly GCA_030068395.1). Classification (NCBI taxonomy): domain Eukaryota; kingdom Metazoa; phylum Chordata; order Testudines; family Trionychidae; genus Apalone; species Apalone spinifera. The sequence continues at coordinate 273,124,315 of CM057845.1, read as the reverse complement.
GGTTCCGTAGGGCCCTCCACTTACCTGGTTCCATAGGGAAGCTCCCTTCTGGCTCGACCAAGAAAACAAGATGACCGCTGGCAAAAAACCTAAAGACCTGAGCAAGGGGAAGCAATGCCTTCCCTGGGTCTTAGTGCTGGACCTCTTCTCTTCCTATCCCCATTCTGACTCTGCACGTAATTAAAGGGGCCATGCTGTTTTAATGCTGTTTGTTTGTTTGTTTATTTATGTATTTATTTATTTATTTATTTATGCTTAATAACCCTGGAGGTCCTTTTTTTGCTCAACAACTTTGGTCTCCTCTCCCCCTTTTTTTCCCCTCAACAGAATTTTTCCCCCGGTGTTTTTCTTTTGCGGGGGAGGGGAGAGGGTTTTTGGTATTTTTGTTGCTGTAACAAAAACTGTAGGGCGGACTTTACAGGAGATACATTGTAGAGCATAAAACCTAGTCTGTTAGAATAAAAGGAAGGTCTGTCCAAAGACAATAGGAATGTGTTATGTGCACGGCCACAGTTATGCTTTTAGGTGGCCACTGTGCAGCAGATATATCCCCAGAGTTCTCAGAGGAGCAGCTAGACTCAGTTTGGTGACGGGCATGGTAAAGGACAGGACAGGGCTCAAGCCTGTGGAAAGGAGGGGATTTGGGCCTGGTGGCAGAGAGGGGCTCACACGGCATCTGTGTATTCAGCACCCCTGTTTATCAGGAGAGTGCAACTTTCTCTTCTTGCAGGAGCAGGCAGGCAGGATGGGAGAGGGAGTCCAAGCATAGTGGCAGGACAGGAGCTCAATCCATGCTTCACTGGGGATGAGCAAACATAGGTTTACTGCAGAGGCATCAGCTAATAGCTTCCCCCTGCTTCATCCAGGTTGCCATGTACAAAATCTGTCTTCTCCAAATCCAGAGTGATAGGGAGCTGATGCTGACTGAATGTGTCCAGAAACCTGGACCTTATGCTGCAATGCTTTGTGCTGCATTGATGTGAGTTTTACTGCTGGCTTGACATCGAAAGGTGTCCTACTATGGAGGACGGAACAAGGCAGGCCTCCCTAGAAACCTTGTGAGAAGGATTAAACAGATAGGATTAAGCTCCTATCTGAGAGCTTTATGAAGAAGTGCAGGGAGGATTCCTGCTCCATCTCCAGATGTGTTAACAAGCTGTTCCAGGGATCCCCGTGTGTAGGCACTAGGGATATAAAACACCAGTTAATCTGTTAACTTGTTAAATGTTAGGTTGCCCTAATGGTTTTTTAACTGGTTAACTGACTAAGTGGGATATGGGCTGGGGATCGCTCCAGCCTGGCTGAAGCATCTCTGCGTGTGGGGCTCATGCCCCCAAGCCTGCGCTGGGGCTGGAGCTGCTGCTGTCCGGGCTTCCTGCAGAGAGAGGCTGCTCTGGCTGCTGAGCAGCCCCGTCTATAGTGGGTCCCCTGCCTGTGGCAGGTAGGGAGCCGCTCCAGCCCCTACTGGTTAACTGGAACTGGTAGTAATCACCTGCTTAGGACGATGGTTACCGATTAACCGCTTAAACTTTCAGCATTAAGGTAACCTGACATTTAACTGGTTAACTGATTAACCAGCATTTTACATCCCTAGTTCCTAGGCACAGTGGCCACTACAGATCACACACCTTTTACCCACTTGTAGCAAGATAAAAAAATGTTAACTCACCAGAAGTGTCCTCCCCGGGATCAGTGCCCCACTGTGAGACGTCCTGGGAGGAAGGAATTGTCTCTAAAAGTGCATCTACACTGCACCCGTAGCTCGAAATAAGCTATGCAAATTGTGTTGCTTATTTCTTGATTTGGTGTGTCTACATATCAACAAATGTTGAAATAATCTGCTATTCCGAAACATCCCCTACTCCTCGTGGAATGAGGTTTACAGGGACGTTGGAATAGTGAGCACGTTATATTTTGAAATAATGGGCTTGCTGTTAAGATGTGGGATAGCTATTTCGGGATACCTCTGGTATCCTGAAAGAGTGCTAAAGTGTAGACGTAGTTTTCAGTCATAAAAAGATTAAAATATGTTGGCTCTCTGACATGCAAAACCAATGATTCTTCATTTCTGTGTGTATTACAGCTAGGCAGAGAATAACCATTCTGTTTCACGGAGGATTTTAAAATCTGTTTTTGTTCTAATTCAGACTAAACCAAACAATTAGAAATTCCTGTGCAACAAAGAAATCAAAATAATTTTGAAAAACCAAAAATTTTGTTTTGATAATTTCAAAACAGGCAGGCAAATAGTAAGCTGGGAACCTAGAAGTCTGGGAGCTCGGGACTGAACCAAGAGGCTGTAGGTTGGGATCCTGGAAAACTCATATCTGCAGCATGCTGCCTGGCTGCAGCTCCTACAGCTTCCCATCTCCCATGCCAGCTGGGTCTCCCTCCTGCCTGACTACCAGGGAGTTAGCTGACTTGCTAGCTGAGGAATCTTGGGTCTCTGGCTTTGTGGCAGGAAACCAGACAGGGTTCTGGCAGGAAACCAGACAGGGTTCTAATGGTAATAGAGATGTAGCCGTGTTAGTCTGGGCTTGCTGAAACAAAAGACAGGACTATGCAGCATTTTAAAGACTAACAAGGTGGTTTATTAGGTGATGAGCTTTTGTGGGCCAGACCCATTTCCTCAGATCAAATTGTGGAAGAAAATTGGCATGACAATATATAACAAAGGGATACAATCAAAAAAAAGTGAACACATATAAAGTAGACATAATCTCATAGACATTAACCTCCCCCCTCATCTTCCCTCTGTTCTAAAATCTGATTTGTCTATTTTATATGTGTTCACTTTTTTTGATTGTATCCCTTTGGTATAGATGGTCATGCCAATTTTCTTTCACAATTTGATCTGAGGAAGTGGGTCTGGCCCACGAAAGCTCATCACCTAATAAACCATCTTGTTAGTCTTTAAAGTGCTGCATAGTGCTGTCTTAGGGTTCTGATGGATATTTTGTAGAAATTGACAAGTTTATGTAGTGTTTGTTTTGGTTTCAATAAGTCATATTTTTTTTTCTCGTAGAACAGTGTTGTGCCGGAATAATTTCCAGCTGGCTCCAGTGAAATTAATTTTGGGACTTCCAGCAGTCCCTGAAATTGAGATAATCGTTCCTCCAATTTTAAAACTAATAGCCATTGTTCTTGTACTTAGGTTTTTCTCCAATTTACCACGGCAGCACAGCACAAAAGGAGAGTTTAAAATCAGGCAGGGAAGATTATTTTATGGAAATGCCTTGCTATTTTGTAAGTCCAAAAGTCAACCTAGAAATCTATTTACAGCTTAATGTCCTTAGCAAAAGGTTAGGAAACTTTGGCCCTGCTAGAATCATTATATATCCATCTTAAAATAGAATGTTTGCTTTTACCATTGGATAGATAAGTATATTAATTTGCTTCTAAAGAAAACAGTAAAAAGTAATCTGTTTTTGTAGCTAGTCAATGGTACTATCAGATAACAGTCCCCAGTAATTGTCAGAGCTATTTTTTAATCAGCTCTGTTTTGCAGCTTTTGCTTTGTGGATTTAGCAGCTCCATTAGATCAGTTGTCTACAGCTAAGGGCAAAGTTTTTCTAATTTGTTTATTTAACTTTTAGCATTTTTAAAAATTATATAATTTTAAAAGCAAGTTCAGTAACTGTTGAAACCAATCACTAATTCATTATTCTGATTATGTTGCCCCTAAGCCACAAGTATTTGCAAACATCAGTCTCAGGCCAATTATTGGTTTTCTTTTGAGAAAGTTGGTTTGAAATACACTGTGTAATCAGTTCAGGGGGAATTAATTCATTTTATGGACTATAACTAATTATGTCCTCTTACTAATTTCAATCCCAATTTAATTTACTTTACAAAAAGGTCAATGCTAGACACCCATTAACTTAAATAGATGTTGGATTAGACCCTTTCATTATTGTAATGTACTTTGCTTTATTGTTGGCAACATTTTTTTTCTTGGACCTTAAACATGGCAACAGCTGCCCTCAGTAAGATGGTTCCCTACCCCTTCAACCTTTGTAGGTGACAATGAGGCTGCCCTGAACTAAAACAGCCAGCATCTCCCATTATTTCCTAAATGGTGGCCTCTTAGTGACAGGGTGAATTGATTGAAATCATGATTTAAATCACCGAGAAAATCATTCATTTAAATCCAGTTTCCCACTGATAGAGTAAAACCTGCGCTATCCGGCACTTAACTACCCAGAGAACTTTAGAAACTGGCAAATTTCCTAGGGCAGTGTTTCCCAAACGGTGCTCCATTCTGCGAAAAAATTCTACTCCTCTGCCCCCTGCAGAGCCCATAGGCAGCTCCCATTGGAGCTTTGCCAGCGGGGGAGGGCTTTTGGCAGTGTGCGGCTCTGGCTGCTCCA
>CM057845.1:273085976-273119845 GCA_030068395.1 Apalone spinifera | reverse complement strand
TCAGCGGCGGGATCTCTTGCAGTCCCTCTCATACTCTCCTGTCTGCAGCTCCTGGTCGCTCTGCCTCTGGCTTTTAAGCCTGCTTGCCTACGCCAGGCCTTCCCTCTCGTGAGTCACACAGGGGAAGGCTGACCACTTATATTTTATTAAACTAAATCTTAAATGGTACATAAATGTTCACATTTATAATTGCAGCAGTCTCCTGAGTTGCCGTCTAATGCCTGCCCTAAAACACACTCTTTTTAAATCTTCAGTTTTATTACCTCTAACAGACAAGTCATCACAACAGAAATGCACAGTCTTAAAACTTCTACAACTAATTCTCATCTTCCCCACTCCCACTGTCATTTTTATTCACAGACTGAACCAGAAATCAGAATTTTCCTGCTTTTTCAACTCCCAATGGATTTCTTAGATTTGTGTGAATAATACCAAACAATGAAGATATTCTTTCTGTGCCGGCAGAGGAAGCTACTGCTGTGAAAAGTTGGTTTAGCAACTGAAGGAACTCTGTTTCAACGTGCCCGGCTAATAATTTCCATCAATTCAGGGTAGTAGCTTTTGTTCAAAACATCAGTAAACATTTATTGACTATATGGTTTTACTCCAGTCCTGAAATGTATTATGGCATATCTGAGGAGTGATTTTCAGATGCCCATGCCATGGCGGGAGCATCATCTTCAGAAGTTAGGTATCTACCTTCATATTTGGGGTTGTGAATGTTCACAAGCAAATGAGATGGAGTTAGTGTTTTGATTCATCTGTTTCTTTATTACCTGCAGTTTAACTCTCTGTTGAGGTATTTTTTTCATCAGTGTCTCTAGCAGTGCCTTCCAAATTTCAACAGCATCAACAAGGGATGTAATGGTGTAGTCGATTAGCTGGATAACTGATAAACAAAAGCGTATAGGTTAATGCTATAGACTACATGCACTTCCCCCTCCCCCTGCCCACTTTGCCAGTAATTTTTTTTAGCAAGCTGTCCAGCAGCCTGGCTCAGTCCTGGGTTGCAATGGGTGCGGGACCTACCCCTACTGCAGCTCTGCATTTACAATGTATTAGGAGCCAGGTGGGCAAGTAGCCTCGTTCAATTCTGTCGCACGCTGGGTCTGGGAGCTCGGCCCCTCCACTGGACAGGGGCTGCTGCCACCCTGTGCTGCTGCCTCTGGTTTTTAAACTGGCTCCCCTTGTGGACCAGCTCCCACCTGGCACCTGCATCAGAGGCAGCAGCGCAGAATGGCAGGGGGCTCCTCGGGAGTGGGGCTGGAGCTCACAGGCTGCCGGCCCCCCTCCAGGGAGTATAGAATAGTCGAGTAACCGATTAGAATTCAGGAGGTTAGTTGACTATTCAATTAATCGATATTTAACATCCCTAGCATCAACAATGAACGCAACAGCAATTTCTCTGCAGTTTGTTTAAGGCTATGGATGTAGGCTTCTGTCTACTGAGCATATTCTTTGCATTCCTCTTTAATCCTGTGTTAGATACTGTGGTTGGGATACTTCTGTCTATTTTGTTACAATTTTTTTCACAAAGTTTTATGAGTTTTTAATAAACTGTTCAAAACAATCAACCGCAAAATTCCATCAAACATTTGAGGGAGAATTAGTTTGGATCCTCCTGCTCTCTTCAGTGAAGCTGAAGCAAAATGGTTGTTAAGGAAGTATTTTGCAACTTCAGCAATGTTTTCTTTTATTTCTGAAGAAGACATATCTAAGTCTTTGGCTAAAAGTTTATAAATGGACGCTTCAGCCATATGTTGTTAGAAGCATCCTTCCATTTCTTCTCCTAAGTATCTTCTCGTTCTAGATTTGTCTGGGACAAAACTAAGCACATGTCAGTTGAATTTTTGCTCACAGTTTATTACAGCTTTCGCTGTTACTACTTTTAAATATTACTGTTGTGGGGGCATTTCTGATGCATCTATTGATTCCAAAAGATACGCAATCCCATCTTCTTTGTTGTCACACAGGCACATATTACTGAATCATTGTGTACATTACTCCACCCATCAAGACTTAAACTGACAAATTTCTCCTCAGTATTTCTTGCACACTGTTCAAGTTCCATCTCATGCACTGTATCTGGCAGCCTTCCACCACTGTTTGCTCTACCACATAGAGTGTGGCCTGGTCGTAAGGACTCAGCCATGTCAATGAACTGTTTATTGTTAACAAAGCAAAAAGGAGAATTTTTGGCATAAATAAATGGAGCAGTCTTTTAATCTGTGGTGCCTTGTTGTATTTTGTGGTCCTTTCTATTAAACCATCCATGGTCGTGGTTTTACTTGGTTGATTGAAATCTGTTGCTTGCTACTGATGCTTTGTTTTCTGAAATATGTGTAGTTGCAGCATTGCTGCTAAAAGTACCAATGGATGACCCTGAAGTTGCTGCAGATAGACAATCAAAGTCTCTTCTGCTTAAGTGCGATCCTGAAACAAAATTTTAAAAATATTTTGAATAGTCATTCTTCTCAGTTCTTCTCACGCCATTATTCTGTTAATCATTTACATTTTTGTTCAGCAAGAATGTAGATCCAATGCCAAATGACCAAAAAACTAAGACAGAGAGTACTTAGAGTGCACTGAGTTTTGGAGCTCCATTGAACTCACAGGCACTTCTGTTTTTTGAGAAAACAAGTATGGGAGGGGTTCCCTTGGGGAAGCTAAGTTATACTGAAGTAAAACAGAGAATAGACTTATGGCATCAATCATCATTATGGTCTGAAGCCATGATATTCCAAATTGTGGCAACTGGCAACTTAGATATCTCTTACTGCAGCTTTCGGTACTGTATACTTGGGTAATTAGATTCTAAACCTACTTAATTCATTTAAACAAGTCATAAGGGTTAGCGAAGATGAACTTTTTTTCTAACAACATCCAACATAGCAAACAACTTGGGAATTTATTGTTAAATCACACTTATACTAAAAGGCATAGCGTCTTGAAGAATGATGCATTGCAATGTGAATTATATAAGTTATTAACCAGTTGATTCACATGTTCCAGAAAACATGTAACATCTTTGGGGAATCCCTGGTGAGAGTCATGTGATCTTTTCTTTTAGGAAATCACCATCTCTTAGGTATCTGGAAGAAGGAGCATAACTGGATAGCAACAAATATCTAGACCAGTGGTTCTCAAACTTCTTGGCCTACGGTCCATCCCACTCAATGCAGAACTTTCTGCAGACCACGTGCCAACCACCCATGATGACAAAATGGGTGCAGGAGGGGGGTGGAGATGTGGGATCTGGCCAGGAGCAAGCTGATGGTGCGGGATCTGGCAGGATGTTGGGTGCAGGAGTGGGGTGGGGTGGGTGGTCAGGGTGGGAGGTTGGGTGTAGAGGTAGGCGTGGGGTACGCCTGCACCATACTTAGAGTGAGGGGGGTCTGGGTGCGAGGTCTGGGCAGGAGGGAGGGTGCAGGCGTGGGATCAGCATGCGGGGTCTCTGTTGGAGGGGGTGCATGATGGTGAAGGGGATGGGGGGAGTGGTAGCACATGCAGGCACTTCCTTCTTCCATAAGCCAGATCTGGCCTGTGAAGCTCACTTCCTCCTCCCCCTGCAGTGGGAAGCCAGTGCTGGTGCTCCAACCTTGCAGGGAGGAGGGCTGCGGGGCTGGAGCGCCATTGCAGGCTCACTGCTGTGGGGTGTGCGTGTGAGCGCCAAGCCCATGGCCTGCCTGCAAGATGATTGGACCTCACCTGGAACAGCCATTTCAGCCCTGAGAGGGGCCATGCAGAGCCCAGTTGGGGCACTGCAAGGTAGGGTGTGCTCAGGCTTGGCAGGTGCGCTCTGTATGGTGCTGCTCTGCCTCCCCTGACCCCTCTCCACCCCACTGCAGGAGCAGCAGTGCATGGAGCGATTCACTCTGCTGCTCTCTGCCGCGATCTGGGTCTGGCAGGGAAGGTCGGGACTTTCTTCACCACCACCCCCTCCTTCCCTCTGCGTGGGAAGCCAGAGCTAGTGCTGCAGCCTCGTGGCTGTGCGGGTTCCCTGCTGTGTGAGGGGTGGAGGGGTTGAGCTCCCTCCCCCTCACCACCGCCTGGGAGAACAATAGCGCAGTGACATGTGAAGCTTTCCTCACTGCAAGGGGACACAAAGCCAGGTAAGTGTCCCCCCCCACCATACTTAGACCTCCACAACCCCTCCCCCTGCCAAGACCCCACATCCCTAGCTTGCTTTGATCTCCTCCCCTGCTCCTGCACCCTCCCTCCTGGCTAGACACTCCCCCCGGCCAGACATCTTACCCCCATCCTGCTCCTGCACCCTCCCTCCTGGCCACACACAGCACCCTCCCTTGCTCCTGATCCCTCCACCTGGCCAGACACCCTACTCCCAACCTGCTTTTGCACTCTACCTCCCACCCAGCCCTTGCAACCTCTCCCTCTCCCCACCTCCCTCCCAGATCCTGCACCCCATCCCTACCCCACTTGCTGGCAGCCCTGTCTCGCACACTGAACCCCTCACTTTTCTTCCTAACCCAGAGCCTAAATCCATAAAATCCACTAACTCCAGAATTCCAGAAAAGTAAAACTGGTGTATGGGAAACACTGAACCTCAGTCCTCCCTTTTCCTTCCCCTCACCCTGAGAGGCTGGAGTGCCAGAGGAGTGAGATGTCTCAGTTGGGGGCCACATCAGTGAGGATTGGGGGTTTTTGGAGGAGTGGTTTGTTCTTTGTTCTTTGTCTTTTGTTTTATTTCTCACTTGTGTGGTCCCCAACTGATTTTTCTGTGAGTCAGTGGTCCCCGACCCAAAAAAGGTTCCCCACCCCTGCCATAAATTAAAAAAAAACAAAACCCTTTGTGTTGGACATAAATTAATATTTTAGTTTATTTAAAATGAAATTTGATAAACTAACATGAGAAAGTTAAAATGCATAATCTATTTAATAATTTAAATTAAGCCATTCTCTCTAGCTGCAGCTGGTTCAGAAAATATGGTCACCGTATCCAGCCTGCCCCTGCTTCCTCCTCTGCCCGGCACACAGATCCGTAAATAGAATTGAATAAGTTAAATCTTGGCACGTCACTTCTGAAAGGTTGCCGACCCCTGCAACAGTTCCAGAGACTTTCCTCTGTGTACTTGGGAGCCCCCTTTTACAGTGGTGGCCAGCCGCCATCTTTGAGTTTCCTGTCACTACTGTAAGGTTCTCCCATATACTTGAGCATCACCTTATGGAGTGGCAAACGTCTCCTCCCAGCCCCAGCCCCAGCCCCTTCACCTTTGCCCACTGTATCACTGTTTTGCACCTGAGTTTCTTCCATGTCTGCCATAAGGAGCTTTTAAAAAAAATTATTTCTCCTTTATATCTGTCAGTCACTAGCACTCTTGTCCTCTTCTTGCCCCTCCCTGTCTGGACTAAGTGATGTACTGAAAATTTCAATCAAACTAGCCACCAGTGGATTTTTCTGTTCTGGGTTGAGAGAGATTGAAACAACAGGGATGGAGAAAAGCTATTTCAACTAAAAGACAGTGCTGGCAGAAATATAAATGGGTATAAACTGGACATGAATAAATTTAAGATGGAAATGAGAAGGCTGAATCTACCATCAAAGAAGTGAGTTTCTAGAAAAAGAGAAATAGTGGAGGCAAAAACAGAAGTAGTTTTTAAATGGTTCTTGATCAATTTGAGTGGGATTCTATGAAAGGGTTGTCTGTGACACCAGGGAATTGGACCAGGAGGTTTTTTCCAGCTCTGTTCCCATTATTGAAATGCAATTTTTTTCAAATGTTTGTTTTGCAGAGAATTTGAAAACTTTCAAATTCATTTCAGATGGATACAAAAGCTAATTTAGAAGTAATCTGTGAAATGGAATTACCATTATCTCCTGTCTTTAATAGTAACGTGCACTGACAGTTGGCTTCAGAGAATCACCCCAAGATGAGCACTTTCAGCCAACCTTCCATTATCTGGCTAATATGCCACTACCTGCCACCAATCAAACTAATCTTCCATTATAGTACTGTTCTCTCCTCCAAGGATTAGAATCCCCTGATTCCTTCCTCTTTCCCTGTTCTGACTGTCCTCCCCCCTCTACTTTTCAACAGCCACAGCAGTCCTATTAACTTCATGCAGTTTGAGAATTGATACATTGAAAATAATAAGTTTAAAAATCTTACCTTTAGGCAATTTTCACTATCTTGTCTCATTTTTATTTGTTCTTGTTTTGCCCTCTCCCCTCCTCCAAAGTCTACAAAGTTTGGGGAAGAGTCAGTCCTTTGCGTACATTGTTACTTATCACTTGCTGATTTCCAAAATATTGGAAGTCTTTGTCTGTGGAGCATTTCATAGCATTTTAGCCATAACAGTAAAGATGGGCACCTAAATGAGGCTGCCAAATTTGATGACAAATAGAGTGACGCCAGTAGCATAAAGATAGAATAACTTATCAAATGTGTGGCACGCATGACAGTCAGATGTGCTAATCTGTTGATGAAAAAGCAAAATCATTGTCAAGATTTTGCATTAGAGAGCTAGTTTGATGAAGTAGGTGTGCAAACTGCTTTTTGGTATCGAGTGGATATTGAAGTGAAAGCCTAAAAATGATGTAGGGGCGTATTACTGATAATGGGGCAGGTAATAAGAAGGTGGAAAAGAATATGTTGTCAGTGCTGCATAGTTATTTAAACTTGCTAGTGCTGCTGTTCTTAGAGCTCTGGGGTTAGCTACACTAGCACAGAGTGCAGTATGCTGATTCAGCAGAACTAAATGTTGTTTATAAAAAAGCAAGATCACAGGCTTGGTGAAGGCACTCAGCCAGGCTTATTGGCAGCACAGCAAAGTATTAGCTCCAAGCGTCCCTGTGACCGATGGGACTAACATGTATTTGTGTGAAAGGTAAAGGCTCAATCAGTACAACAGGATGTTTGTCCCTTTGGCTGAAACAAAGATGGCTCTCCTATGATCTCCTTTTATAACTTGTTAAAAAAAGTTACAAAATTAGGTACATCTCTTGTGCCGGTTAGTTCAAACAAAACATCTATTATCATCTCATCCTTATCTTACATAGGGTCTGTTTATTCCTGTACAATAGCTTGGGGATTTGTTTACATAGTTACTTGAGAATTGTGCGTGTTTTTGTACCATACTCTCCAGTCGGGAATGTGCTTCCTTGGTTAGCCATTATGTGGTGTTACTGTTCTGACAAAGCCATGCTTTCTTTGGTTCACAGCCTTTGATTCATACAGATGGTTAATGCAGAGGACTCTAGCAAGACCTACAGAATGCACATATCTTCTTATTTCTGTGCTTTGAAGGTTTTGACTGGATGGAATGTGTCCTGTTGCAACCTATCTTCCAACTAAATATAGTTCTTATTTGCTGATAAACTCACTTCACATCATTAACTCACTAAGTAGTACTCTTTTTACCTGGCTGGTTCATACTGAAGAATGGTCTGTGTTTGTTCCTTCCTTCATAGACCCACTTCGACTTCTATATTTGTGGGGGTGGCTCCAGTAAAGCACATGGGAGAGGAGTCAAATTCAATGCTGGGGGAATTCATATTTTTTTGGTGGAGGGACAGGCAACTTTAAACTGCGATTCAAGGCACTACTTAGACAACTGAAGATTCTAAGAACTTTTGCAGATCATAACTAAGAAATTATATCACAGGAGTACTGTATCTTATGCTTATATCAAGATAGAAAATTAAATATTAGAGCCACTCAGCTCCAATATTAGCATGTTCTAACATTGTGGCAAATTACTTAGGGTGTGTCTAGACTACATGGTTCCGTCGATGGAGCCATGTAAATTAGTTTATTCGGCATAGTCAAAGAACGAGGTTTACAGGATCAGTTGGCAAAGGCTTCCCCAGCCGACAGATCCGTTTCTAGACTGCTGCGCTGTGTCGGATCAGTTGATCGTCGGCACAGCGCGGCGTCCATGTTTATTTTAATGAAGTGGGGATTGTTTAAATCCCCGCTTCTTTGACTATGCCGAATAAACTAATTTACATGGCTTCGTCAACGGAGCCATGTAGTCTAGACATACCCTTAAAGGGCACTGGTTGGGTTTAAAATTGTAATATATATTCTTTCTCAGATACTTTTACTAAAATCAGAAGGGACCATTGTGATCATCTAGTCTTACCTACATGTTGCAGGCCATAGAACCTCACTAATAAATCACTTCTGTAATAGATTCGTAACCGCTGGCTGAGTTGGTGAAGTCCTAAAATCATGGTTTAAAAACATCAAGTTAGAGAAATCACCATTTACACAATTTGAAACCTGCAAGTGACCCATGCCCCATACTTCAAAGGAAGTAAAAAGAAAAATGTGAAGGGGCTCTGTCAATTTGATCTGGGGGAAAATTCCTTCCCAACCATTAGCATGGGTAATGAGTTACACCTTTGTAATTTGGGCAGGATTCACCAGGAAGATACATGGGAAAGAATTCTCTGTAGTAAACAGAGCCCTCTACATCTATCTCCAGCCGTTGGGGATTTTTGCTGTAAGTAGTGTCCAATGGGCCCCACACCATTGCAGACAGTCCTATTGTGCCATCCTCTCCCTAAATTTATCATCCTCAGTCTTGAAGACAGTTACGTTTTTGCCCTCACTGCTCTCCTTGGGAGACTGCTCCAGACTTTCACTCCTCCGATGGTTAGAAACCTTCACATAATTTCAAGCCTAAACTTGTTGATGGCCAGTATATAGCCATTTGTTCCAGGGTCGACATTGGTACTTACCATGGAGTCAGAGGAGTTATTTAAGTTATTTATTCCTCTGCTGTATTGTTTAATACATAAAACAACATCCAGATGTAATGTATCCACTTCTTTAAACTACCTATGTACAAAATATTTTGTGAAACATGCATCTTAAAGGCTTTCTCGATACAAAAAATGCTAAATGGAGAAATGGTGTATGCAGTACATTTCTTATTGACTTAATATTATAAAATTCTTTGTGCGTCTGTCGTGTTAACCACTTTAAATGACCAAAACTAGCCAATAATTTAATACAATGCTACTACAGGTTGAACCTCTTATTCTGACACTCTTTGGTCCGGCAACATCTGTGGTTGTGCATTGATTTTAGTTAGCTGGATGTTCACTTATCATGGGTGTGGCCAAGTTTCCTGTCGTTCCATATAGTTTGTTTACAGCCACCAGTTCTGGCTCAGTGTTCTGTGCTGTTGTTTGTTTATTTATTTATTCATTTATTCTGTGCTCTAATTTAACCCTAAATGTCTTCTAAGAGTCTAGTAGGCAGTGGAAGTGCTGGTAATGCTGCTAAACAATATTGACCTCCTGTGGTTTGGCAAATTTTCTGGTTCAGCACCAGTCAGGTCCTGAGGGTCCCGGACTAGAGAGGTTCATCCTGTAGATACAATAAAAAACAGAGTACACATTAAAAAACAGTCTACAGTTCACACGGGTCCCTTTGCCTTTCAAGTTTAGATGAAAAGAATATTTGTTAAATTTCTAGCCCCTGGATTTGTTGCAAGTTGTTAAGGAGGAAAATTTTACAGATGAAATTCTATTTGTTCTCCAGTGTTTAGACCAGAGGTGTCCCTGATTAGTCTATCAGCTGTAGAGAGTTTCATGGAGATACCAAAAATGTGTTTACATCTAGGTTTTGAGAGAAATTATGGGGAAAAAACAGAGATCCTTATGGTCTTGCTGTCATATGCCTTGTAAAGAAATCTCATTGAAAATTTCTGCTACTATTGGATATGTAGTTCAATTGCCTAGAAATCGGAGACCTCTCATTGTTCACTTTTAAATCCTGCTCCTTTAATATATCCCACTAATTCATAGATGGCTGCCATCACCAGAGAGCCCTATGAGTACCTCACATTTGTCAATGAATTTATCTTTAACATCATATGACATAGAGAAGCATTATTATCCCCATCATGCAATGGGGAGAAGAAATACAAGATGGTTAAATGATTCAACCAAAGTCATCTATAAAATCTTTTGTTGATCTAGAGGTTTCAATGGAAGGCTTTAGTCACAAGGGCATACTTCATGCCTGAATAACTTCTTTTATCATAATCAAATTATAATTGTACTATTTAATATTTGCATATTGCAGTGTAGCAGTTGGGATGCATGAGGGTTTTCAGGATATAGGAATACACAGGAAGTTACTGCCTTCATTCACATCAAATTTCCACTGGTGTAACTGAGAGCATGATGTGGCTCCCACTCGCTGGCTAAGGATCTTAGCAACTTTAATACTGTGAAAAGCCTATGTGTTTCAGATCTTCATTCCCCCTTATGTTTCCTCATTTTGTTTTAAAAGCTCTCCAAAAACCAGTCATAGCACTTGCCAAGAACAGTGTGTGCTCCAAAGCTATTTCTATGTGGCTTTAGCAGGAGAAAAAAAATGGACAGGACTGACATATCTGACAGTTTAATATTCAGTTTTTATCTGCACAGTCCAATGTTGAATGAATATATACACGCTTGACTAATAGTCCTTTCACAAAGGCTGCCCAGGCTTCCTGTTGATGTCTCTCAGAAGCAAATATTGAAATACAAGTACATAACCAATGCTCATAACATCAAATGCAAAAATGATACATGAAAATGAACAGTATAAACATAATCAACAAAGTATAAGCATTCTATAGACATTTCACTTGGCACACCATACAAGATTTGTTGCAAACATGTAACAGTGCTTTTAACTGTGATTTGTATGGTGATAGTTTAATCCAATAGTGTCACACAAAGGGTTTAATGAAATGCTCTGGGCGATTAGACTACCATGTCCTTTTTTAAATGGAGCCGATACAAGGAAGCCAAGTTTTCAAACAGCTAGCATAAGAGTCACTCCTAGAGTTATTATTTTTCTTGCACTGCAAGTACACTACAATGTTTTTGTTTATTAATCCAGCAGACGCATGTTAGTGTTGCACCGCTATACTGCAATAACAGCTTGAGCAGCCAAGAAAAGAAACAGTAGTAAAGTTTGACCTTGATTTGGAACAGTTTTCGTTCAAATCTACAAGTGCATACATTGGGGACAGGACAAATTATTTGTTGGCCGTATGACTGCCTTTTTATTTTATTATTTTTAGATTTGATTCCAAAGCACAAACATTTGAATTCACTTCCCTCAGATACAAATGAAACCAAAAGCTAGTTACCATTCCTCCCATCACCAAATCTTCTTTATATTGCCAGTTTATTTATCCTGAGTTGTGTTTTATAGGTTCTGAATGGAAATTGGTAGTGTTGTAGGAGATAGAAACGGTTCTTAGAAATACCATTAATTGTCCTGATGTTCAGAAGTTCTTCCTTTACTAGTCCTATATATATATAAGTAGGCATTTAGGAGAAGAGAGTGTACCATGACCAAAGTTATGAAATATTATTTCAATTTTGGTCAACACTCAGAAGAATCAGTCTTTTATTATGAAGCATGTATTGTCTGAGCTCATGGTACTGACAAGGGGGGAAGCCTTTGTTATCTGTTTAATATATTTGAATGGCACAATTTGTGTTGTATACTAGCACAAAGTACAATACCATACTTTAAATTAATCAGAAAAACAGTGCACTCCATTTGTACCTACTTATGCCAAGGACTTCATGTGTAAGGACTTCAAATCTGTGTGCTTTGGAATCAAATCTAAAAAAAATAAAAATAAAAATGCAGTCATACGGCTAACAAATAATTTGTTCTGTCCCCATTGTATGCACTTGTAGATTTAAATGAAAACTGTTCCAAATCAAGGTCAAACTTTATTACAGTTTCTTTTCTTGGCTGCTCAAGCTGTTATTGCAGTATAGCGATGCAACACATGCTTCTGCTGGATTAATAAACAAAAAAATTGTAGTGTACTTGCAGTGCAGGAAAAATAATAACTCTAGGAGTGACTCTTATGCTAGCTGTTTGAAAACTTGGCTTCCTTGTATCGGCTCCATTTAAAAAAGGACATGGTAGTCTAATCGCCAGAGCATTTCATTAAACCCTTTGTGTGACACTATTGGATTAAACTATCACCATACAGATCAGTTAAAAGCACTGTTACATGTTTGCAACAAATCTTGTACGGTGTGCCAAGTGAAATGTTTATAGAATGCTTATAATTTGTTGATTATGTTTATACTGTTCATTTGCATGTATCATTTTTGTATTTGACATTATGAGCATTGGTTATGTACTTGTATTTCAATATTTGCTTCTGGGAGACATCAACAGGAAGCCTGGCCAGCTTTTGTGAAAGGACTACTAATCAAGCGAATAGAAGTTCTTGACTGACAATGGATCTTGGGAGGCCTATAAAGAACTGAGTCATGCATGGACAAGTGACTTGCTCATGTAACAAACTCCATTTTGTTATATATACTTCTACACAGTGAGAACAATGGGATTTCCCTCACATGGCTGAGGATATGTAAAGAGCCCTGGAAATCCCTTCATTTTGTCTCCAATACTGCTCCTTGCCTCTGGAGGATCTTTGTATGAACTGAAGCTCTGAACAATGTGAAAGTACTATGCTTAGAAAAGAAAAATCAAATATATAACTATAGGTTGGACCTCTCTCATCTGGCACCCTCAGGACCTGACTGGTTCCAAACAAGGGGATTTGCCGAATGAGGGAAGAACCTTCCCAACATGGCTCATGCTGCCCCTGGCTAGAACTCCAGCCAAGCCCCGCTGCTGCCTTCCTGGCCATGGTTCCGCGGTGGCTGGGGCTCCATGGCTGCTGGGGCTCGCTGGCTGCTACTGCCTAGCATCAGGGGCCAGAACTCTCTACTGTGTTGCCCGCCCCTCCCTGAACACAGCCGTCAGTCAGATCCCGAGCATGTGGGCAAGACCCATCGGGCAGACACCCAAGAAAGAATTCTCTGTAGTAAATCAAAGCCCTCCTTATCAAGAGTCCCATCATTGGCCATTGAAGATATTTGCCGCTAGCTGTCACTAGTCCCATTTTACCATCCACTCCATTAACTTATTAAGCTCAGCCTTGAAGTCACTTAAATTCCCCCACCTCCCACTGTGCCCCTGGGAAAGCTGTTCTAGAACTTCACTCCTCTGATGGTTAGAAACCTTTGTCCAATTTCAAGCCTAAACTTGCTGATGGCCAGTTTGTATTCACCTGTTCTTACGTCCATATTAAATAACTCCTCTCTCTACCTGTTTTTTATCCCTTCATGGGCTTCTGAACTGTGTTGCTTGGGATCAAGTCCTGCAGTTCCTCTAGGGCTTTTAGTGTGGGGCCCTTTGGTTTCTACGGGTCTATGCTTTCATCTCTGCAGCATACCACTTCTCAGCTGTTCTGTCCATGGGGCAGTTGCCCCAGGCCCTGCACTTTGGGGGCTCTCCACATTAGCTGTCCCAACCGTCCTGTGGACTGGACAGTCCCGTATATTGATATTAGCCCACAAGGCACAGGGCCACCTGGAGAATTACCTGGGTGTCTGGCATGGGTCAGCAGAAGTGATCGGTTCCCCCCACATGCACTGTGGTTGTGGAAGCTGTGGGAAGTGGAGTGACCCAGCAGCCTGTTCTGCTCCACCAATATCTCCCAGCCGGTCACTCCACTTCACCATGGTGGCAGGAAGTGGAGCACACCAATCCTAGCTAAATGGAGAGGATAAATGAAATACTAAAACAATACCTATGGTGCTTTTTCAGTTACCACCAGAATAAATGAGCCACACTATTACCCTGTGTGGAATTTTCATATAAGAATACTGATCCCATCTGTGCTGGGCAGAGAGGGGTTTTTTTTGTTTAGTTTTTTTTTGTCAGTTAAGGTTTCCTCCCCAGCTTCCATCCAGCGTTATCTATGGCCTTCCCAAACCTGGGTTAGTGACTGGGCTCAATGGATCCACCAGGTCCAAGAGGAGTTAAAAAGCTACCTTAAGTAAGTAAAAAAGACCTATAAGTAATATCCATGTAGCAGGTTTTACCTGTGAACATTTATGATCTAATATATTTGTTAGTCTCTAAGGTGCCACAGGACTGCTCATTGTTTTTAAAGTAATATCCAGATCACTGTTGAGAGGAACCAACATTTTCAGTAGGCCAAAAAACATGTATAGAATCATAGAATACTAGAACTGGAAGGGACCTTGAGAGGTCATTGAGTCCAGTCCTCTGCCCTCACAGCAGGACCAAGCACCATCTAGACTAGTTTTTCTGAAAGTGTTCCACGAAACCACTTTGAGAAACACATTAACTGGCCGCCCCAGTTTGTTTATTTACTGGTGCCATGGCCATGCAGCTTCGCGTCTCCCATTGGCTTTGTTTCGTCCTTTGCAGCCAAGGGGAGCTGTGGGAAGCGGCGTGGACTGGGCCACCACTTCCCGTTGCTCTGCTTGGCCGCAAAGAGTGAAATGGAGCCAATGGGAGCCGCGAGGCTCCGTGGCCGTGGCACCAGTAAATAAACAAACCGGGATGGCCAGTTAATGTGTTTCTCAAAGTAGTTTAATGGAGCACTTTCAGAAACACTGATAGATGTCTATCTAACCTGCTCTTAAATATCTACAGAGATGGAGATTCCACAACCTTCCTAGGCAATTTATTCCAGTCTTTAACCACCTTGACAATTAGGAAGTTTTTCCTAATGTCCAATCTAAACCTCCCTTGCTGCAATTTAAGCCCATTGCTTCTTGTCCTATCATCAAAGGCCAAGGATAATGATTTTTCTCCCTTCTCCTTGTGACAGCCTTTAAGATATTTGAAAACTGTTATGTCCCCTCTCTGTCTTTTCCTTTCCAAACTAAACAAGCCCAATTCTTTCAGTCTTCCCTCACAGCTCATAGCTCATGTTCTCTGGACCTTTAATCATTCTTGTTGCTCTTTTCTGGACCTTCTCCAATTTCTCCACATCTTTCTTGAAATGTGATGCCCTGAACTGGACACAATACTCCAGTTGAGGCCTAAGCAGTGCAGAGTAGAGCGGAAGAATGACTTCTCGTGTCTTGCTCACAAGACTCCTGTTAATGTATCCCAAAATCATGTTTGCTATTTTTGCAACAGTGTCACACTGTTGACTCATACTTAGCTTATGGTCCATTATGACCTCTAAATCCCTTTCTGCAGTACTCCTTCCTAGACAGTCGCTTCCCATTCTGTATGTGTGAAACTGATTGTTCCTTCCTAAGTGGAGTACTTTGCATTTGCCCTTATTAAACTTCATGCTGTTGATCTCAGACAATTTCTTCAGTTTGTCCAGATCATTTTGAATTATGACCCTATCCTCCAAAGCAGGGTCATGTATGTTTATGCAACACTTGTGCACAGACGGGAAATTATGCAAACTAGATCACCTGTTTCTTGAGCCATACTGCATCTGTCAAGAAATCAAACCCATTACCTTCAAACTTCTTTCCAGGTTCCTCTGTTATACCCTGTATTCCACGTGTCATTCCTGCAGCCCTGCATGGGAAATGCATTTCGCCCACTGAGCCCAGCCTCCTTCCTCACAGGAGTGTGTGCAGGACCATAAAGCATAGGTAGTCCACAATGTACTTGACTCCAAGATAAAGCCAGGCAAGCTGTGGTGCCTCATTGACTATAAACCAGCTCTCCATGTCCACTCCCCGAACTTGTGGATGCCTTCTATAAAACCACATGGGGCAGCCTGGTCCAGCCTCTTCCCACGGACTCTCCTGGGGCAGCAGAGTGATATGAGGTTCTGTGGAGACTCGAACCTGGGTTTGCAATGTGGCTGACACTGCCATACTGCTACTCGGCAGTAGTGAAAGGGCCACATTCATTATTACAGAGACCCTATGGAGATAAGGACCACAGAAATGATCACCTTGACAGTGGCACCTGACTGACACCTTCCCACTAGGCCCTTAATTTTGTCCAGGTGTCCAGATGCCCTACTTAAGCCCATGAGTTCCAGGAAGTGTCTGTGCAACGCGATGGATTTCTGTCATCAGCTATAGTACCAGACTAGCTGATTAGCTCATGCTCCTTGTTCCTGACTCTATCTCTGACCTTTGTTGTTCTTGTTGTTATTCTTGGCCTCTGCTTGCCACTACTTCTACTAGTAGGCATCACTGTCCAAGCCACCATTGTGACAACAGGTTAGAAAAACACCGATTGGGGATGGTGTAGGTCTACTTGGTCATATCTTGATCTTTGGAGACGCCTTCCATCCTTGTTTCTATGATTTTTATACACCCTCTTCTTGTGTTTTTTGTTGTCTGTGGATTTTAAAAACAAAAATAGAAGGAAACCTTTCATGTTTAGGCTTCCCGATTAACTCAATACAGTGTAACAAATCGATATTAAATCTTCCAGTAAAAATAAATTTATAATCAAGCATAATGGGATTTTTTTGGGCCTTAAAAGCATATTCCTCAATTTTGGTGGGCTTTGGCTCAGCTCCTTAATGTTTCTTCTGGTATCAAGGGAGGTAGAAATTGTATCTAGTGAAGTTTGACTGGACTTTTGCAACAAAAATAATGCAGGAAACTTGGAAAAATAATTCCTTAGTATTCTCTGCATTAGAATTGCATGAAAGGGTTAAACTTATATTTTTCATGGATCTGGATGACTCATTCTGTATCCATTTTCCAATTTAATCTGTCATTCTTGTTGTTTGAATCTTTATGTATTCATACCGTAATGCTGCTTGTCTCACTGTGGCTCTTTCCTCCTCACACCACTGCCATTGGAATTCTTCCTACTCATAGTTCTGATCTCAATAAAACTCTGTTTCAGTTAGTAGGGTCATTCTCACATTATCCTGGGCAAGTGAAGTTCTGTTTTTCTCACTTTCTATCCTGACAACTTCACTTCTGTTTATTCCTCCTTTGTAAACACCTTGTAGGCTAAAAAATTCATTAAATCCCAAACATATTTGTAAAAAATTCTTCTCTGATATTTGCAGTAAAAATAAATTTATAATCAAGCATAATGGGATTTTTTGAGGCCTTACAAGCATGTGCCTCACTATGGGGAGGGATAGCTCAGTGGTTTGAGCATTGGTCTGCTCAACTCAGGTTTGTGAGTTCAATCCTCGTAGAGGCCATTTGGGGCAAAAATTTGTCAAGGATGGTACTTGGTCCTGCTGTGAAGGCAGGTGACTAGGCTTGATGACCTTTCAGGTCCCTTCCAGTTCTAGGAGATAGGCAATCTCAATTAATTTAATTTAAATCATTGCCTACATTTTGTTCGGTCTGTTGCATTTGTGCTGACTCGGGGAGGGGGGCGGGTTCTGGGCTCTGTTGGAGTACTCATGGGGAAAAAATAATGGGTTCTTAGCACCCAATGGCAGCCAACTCCTCCATCCACAGTATTTTTTGCTGGGGGGAGGGGGAGTTAAGAACATGGGATGAGGAGCTAGGATAGGCATGCATGGGGGAGGGATGGAAGTGGGCAGGAAAAGTGTGGTAGGGCCTTAGAAGAAGAGCATTGGGGGGGAGGGGAGGGGAGGGGCTAACCTAGAGCAGAGGCAGTTGGTGTGGGAATGAGTGGAGTCTGTGTCTGAGCAGAGGATGAGCATTCCCAGGGCTAGGAGGAAGCTGATGCCTGTGGACTGTTGCAAAATAGTTCATCTTGTTATAGTAGAGAAATAGACAAAGAGATATTTATGGGAAGTAATAGAACAAAAATAAAAATCTTAAATGCCTGACATGTTGCCCATAACAAGAGCTCACACATTGGTATAAAACTTTACATATAGAATATTTTATGTTAGCAGTTTCCAAATATGAAGAAATATCTTAGTTTTCTAACAGCTCTGCCCTTTAAACTGTGCTGAGGTTGTCATCTTCTCCTGGGAAGGAATGTTGTGTCATCTCAGAAGTTGAATAAATAAACCTACTTCACTCTAGGCCTAAGGATGGCACATTATATGAGATGTGACGCATTTAGTAATTTTTGATTCACATTCTTTCTTTTGATGGTGAGGAAAAACACATTACATTTTTAATCTTCCTTGTACAAGATATTTTCTGACTAATCGTATACTAATATTTCCCAAGCCACATTGATGATAATGATATGCATTTCAAAAGGGCTTCTGATCTGGGATTGGATAATGAATTTTTTGAGATATATCTAATAACTTTCAGTAATCAAAATCCTTTGAATGTCTTTTCCAATTATCTTTTTTCTTTGAATTGCTAAATTAGTTTTGGTAGCACTTTACGATGCATAGTTTTATTAACGTACAAATACAGAGTTTATACCAGTAGGTCATATGCACATGGCAAGCACAGTTTATTTGTGAAATGAATTGTGCACGGTTCTTAGTTCAGTAAACACCATTGAAATTGAGGCATCCTGGTCTAAAGTAGTGCTTCCCAGAATGTTTGTGCTGATGACCTTCTTTGGATTTAAAAAAATTGTGACCCTCCCCCACCTTCTCTAAATATAAAAAAATTGCAACCCCACCTTACCTCAAGTTCTGGGCTTTGGGCCTCAGCTTAATTTGGCAAAAAGCTAAAACATGTACATTAGATTTGCAGATCTCCTGCATCATAGAGCCCCAGGAAATTGCCCTGCTTCCTGTCTGCTAACGCTAGCCCAGCATCCTACCCCCACCCCCAACCTATCCCATAACCCCCCTGGTCTAGAGGAATAAGTATGGCTCTGGGAGTCAGAAGATCCTAAACTCTTATTCTGAGTCTGCCACTAATAAAAACATAAGGTTAAGGAGAGAGATTGACACTGAAATTGCACAGAATGTTATGCTTTGCCAGTGCCAAACCCAAGGAGATCTTGATTATCTGGAGCAAGTGTCCTGGGGGAATAGGCAGGCTGTTGTATACTCATGTATACTTAAATCAATTTTATCTCACACCTCTGCTGAACTCTGTGATGGAGGGTGATATGGCTATATTAGATTCTGAAATATGGCTTATAGCCATGTTCAAACATTTGCACTGTGGCTGCATTAGTTTGGATTTGCCCAGGGACAGCCTCTTATGCTGCATTGCCGACTAAGGATGTCAATGTGTAGATGAATACATGATTAATCAATAAGCCTGGTCTTATCTGTTAATCTGGTTGATTACACGCATTCCCCCACCCTTGTTGCCTCCGTATCAGAAACAACGAGGGGAAGCTCCAGATCCACCTGCCCCTCCCCATGCTGCTGCCTCTGATAGAGAGGCAGCAGTGCGGAGGCAGGGGGGGCAGATATGCGTGGGGAGCCAGCTTTTAAGCAGCTCTCTGTGTGTGTTAGCTCCGTGGACCCACCTGCCTCCTCTTGCTGCCTCTTACAGAAGTGGCGGGGAGCAGGATTAAAAGCCGGTTCTCCTTAGCACCTGCTCCACAGTACTGTCTCTCCTCCTCCCCCTCACCCCCATGCTATCAGAGGAAGCAGCACGATGGGGATAGGGGAGGGAGGCTGCTGTGAAGCCTGTGCTGGCTCTCCACCCCCCCATGCCTGCCTGGGGCTGGAACACACAATCTACTCTCCTGGGCCCCCTATGCTCTTAAACCTCATTTTATAAGGCGTAAGGTTTATTTAGAAAGAAGGGTTTTGTTTGTTACTGGGTTGGAGAAATCTAATTATAAAACATACTACTAATTTGGGGTATCTGCCTTGTTTTTGACAGTCTGCCCTGAGTAGGAACTCATGGTGGGGAGCCACTTGAGCCAGCATGACACTATGGTGTTTCCTTCCTTTTCTCCTTTTGTTGGCAGGATGGGATTTCAGTTTGAGGCAAAATTGTTTTGTGACTGCAGTTCTGATTTCATGCCTCTACTGTCAGGTTTTGGAGTAGAATGGCTATTTCTCAATTTTCTCTCACAATCCATTGCACTTACATAAACAGTATAACCACATCTTTATTTGTAATTATTGATACAATATTAATAACTGAAAAGTCAGTTACTGAGTATCCATAATTTCAACTGTCTTTAGTTCTTATTGCTTTTTTCCTAGCAGTGAGAATTAGGATTCTGTAAGAAGTGTTAAAATTCTACAATTTTAGTATCTTTTCCTTAGTAATTGTATAGTAGTTTTTTAATAAACGTATCTTTTATGACAATAGAAATAACAATGTGACATTTTAAATAATTAGCTCTTAATAAAACTGGCATTTCATTGAAAATGGAAGCTTTTAATGATAATTCTGTATTTAATGTGTCAGTGATGCATTCTCAAAGATGGAGGTGCAAGACCTTTTATGTTATTGAAATCCTGAGGAAGGACTGGAAACAGTGCTACACAAGAATGTCCCTGCATGTCCGGCATGTTGTAGAATGGAGCTCCTACTTGGCTCCAAATAGGTTGCTCAGAGAGACAAAGTGGGGGAGAGGGGAAGGGGGAAGGTTGTGGGTTTGGGGAAGAGTTGAGATGTGCGGGTTATGTTGGGGGTTATAAAATTCCTGGCTATCTTGCTTTAGTAGCCATAAACAAGAAACGTCTGATTTAATGAAGTTTTATTAATTCATGTATATAAAATAAAAGTAAAAGATTTTATGAGATTATATAGAGGACTGAGTTTAGAAGCTGTTCTCCTGACCGCCACTCTTAGCTCAAACTGCTTAAAATATGGCCTCTAGACCGTCCCACATTTCCAGATGTGAAGCCCTCATAGCCTCTTTTCTATGTAACCTTACTCTATAACGGTCTAAAAATGTATTTTTGACAATTTCTGTAACTCCTATCTAATCTAAAACTGAGACAAACAAGCTAAGACTCGTGTCATGCAAAATACAATCTGAAACATGTTTTCTTAAATAAATTTTAAAATTTACTCTTACTTTTTTAACTGTTTGAAATCTCATTATTCCATTAAGATTGTAAAGTGTAATCTGATACCAATGTAATACATTTAAAACCAGCAAAAAGGATTTATATCAAAACTAATATATGCTCTCGTATATGTTCAAACCAAAACCTAAATTTCAGTTACTCAAACCAATATGCAAGTACAATAGCCAGGCTTCGCTGCAAAATTAAAACACTATTTTTCAAAAGATAATAAAATCCAACATTGTATTCGGTGCATGGAATGTACGCTGTATTAAGCAAATCTGGTTGCTTTTCCAAAACAAGCAGAAACTGCTCTTCTTTGAGCAGTGTGATATACTGTCTTCTCTGATTGCTAAATTCTATTATCCTAATCGCAAATCACTGAGCTGGGAATAAGACTTAGCCGAGGGATATGAGGATTAGGCATTGCTTATCAAATCTGAACATTATTGGTTGAATATGTGCTATTACATTTTTTTTTTTACTCAAGATAGAGTTTCAGATGCATTCATTATGGTCTTTTTTCTCAACAGGCCCATGCCAAAGTCTGGCATCTCTACAATGATCATTTTCGTCCAACTCAAGGAGGCCAAGTGTCCATTGCCCTCAGCTCCCACTGGATAAAGCCTCAAGCCATGACTGAACAAGACATACAAGAATGTCAAAAATCCCTTGACTTTGTGTTAGGCTGGTTTGCTAAGCCCATATTTATTGATGGTGACTATCCTCAAAGCATGAAGAATAACCTCTCTTCTCTGCTGCCTGAATTCAGTGATGCAGAGAAGATGTACATCAAGGGAACAGCTGACTTTTTTGCGCTTTCTTTTGGAGCAACACTGAGTTTCCAGCTCTTGGACTCTCAAATGAAATTCCATCAGTTGGAATCATTAAGCCTAAGGCAGCTCCTTTACTGGATAAACCGTGAATATAACAAGCCCAAAATATTCATTGTGGAGAACAGCTGGTTTGTCTCTGGTAGCACCAAACGAGATGATGCCAAGTATATTTATTATCTCAAGAAGTTCATTATGGAAACATTAAAAGGTAATTGTGTTGATGACTTAATATTATTTTAATGACAAAGCCTGGAAAATATCCCACCAAAACTTATTAGACGCATGTTACAAAACATAATTTTGGTCTTGAATATTTATCTAGACTTTCACTATAAAATGAGACTTCAAGTTAATTAATTGACAAGTGCTTTTTTAATGTGTGGTATGGTGGCACTTTGTTGATCTGGTCTTGCTCTCCTTAAAGCCAATGGCAAAACTTCCACTGATTTCAGTAAGAGAAAGTACAAATGCTGTGTGAACATTGCTGCTGTGTATTTACCAATGGGATTTGTTTGAAATCATTACAGGAAAACATCATTTCAGAGGTTCAATCTCTCAGCTGAATAAATATTTGCTAGATAAAACTATACAGTAGGTATATACATACGTGCGTACATACATACACTAAAAGTAAATGCTTCCTGACAGGAGACCTACTGACAGTAATGTAAGGATGAAGGATTTGACTTTGCTATAAAGAAATGGAAGTTGAATACAGCAGAATCCCCTTTGCTTGATTTTATTGGGATCAGAGCGAGATCAAATTTTGATAATCCAGAGACCATTATTTTAAGATGCTGAGTTTGTGAGCCGTGGGTGAATACAGGGCTGGAGCCCTGCCCCTTGTGCCAGAGTACCCACCCCACTTGGGAACTAAGCCCGGGCAAGCCCCCAGTCTCCCATGGGAATCTCCCCAGCCCAGGGCATGGGAAGGGTGGGTGGTGCAGGCCTAAGCCTCCCTGCCCCTGGAGGATGGGGAGGGGGAGGATGCACAGTCCCAACCTCTCCAGCCTCCATGAGCAGGGCATGCTGCCCCAGTCTCTCCCGCCCCCATGGGGGTGGGCACAGTGCCCCAGGCTGCTAAAGCTTCAGTGCAGTTGAAGCCCAGGAGCCGTGCTGAAGCTGAGGGCAGCGTGTGGGCAAGGCCATCCCTTCCAGTTTGGGAAGGCATTGCCTTCCCCCGCCTCCTATACCCACTGCCCATGGTGGAGTTGCTTTTAAACTAGCTGACTTCTCATGGAAAGGCCTTTAAAACCTATTTCCATTCTTTATTAACAGCATGCATGAAACATTACTTGTAGTATAGTATTGATTTCTAGAATAGCAGAAATGACCATTTTAAGTTGTAACAAAAGAAGAGCAGTACTATTTTTTAGTTGCTTGAGTTTTTATTATTTCTGCATTTTTAGAAACAGATACTTCAATCTTTACTTGATGAAACTTCTTGGGTGTAAACTGTAAGAGTTGGATTCAAAGCCTGTTGCAGTCAGTTGAAAGACTTACAGAATGGAATTTGTATCAGGCTTTAAGACATTTATGTTACCTACTACATTGTTTTAATGCTCAAATACTATAATTGTTTTTAAAAGGTATCCTCTATTAGAAAAAAAAGAGCAATGTGATGCCATCTTGCTTTTTTTCCCCCCCTCTCAGCCATCCGATATGATGAAGTTGATGTCTTTGGGTATACTGTTTGGTCCCTCATGGATGGCTTTGAATGGCATAGAGGATACAGCATTAGACGTGGATTATTTTATGTTGATTTTCAAAGCCATGACAAGAAGTTTTTGCCAAAGTCTTCTGCTTTGTTCTACCAAAAGCTTATAGAGAGGAATGGCTTCCCACCTTTGCCTGAGAATCAGCCTGTAGATGGGAAGTTTCCTTGTGACTTTGCTTGGGGAATTGTTGATAACTACATTCAGGTAAGTATGATGACAAAGCCAATAGATGCTCCAACCAAATTGCTCTTTAATTATATAGCTATTCACCAGGCATCCTAAATATGCCCATGAAAGTGGATCCAAATTTAAATATCATAAATAAGACTTTCTAAAGACTAACACCACACAAACAAAACACTGAAAATGTGATACAATGTTTGTCTTCCTAGGACATTTATGAGGTGTTCAGTTAACAAAAATGCATCCTTTTCAAATGCATTTTGGAAGATTATCTGCTAAATTCAGCTGTTCCACACAAAGGTACTAATATATTAAATGGCAAATATTAAAAGTGACCTTTTTATCTCCATAGTTATAATAATAGAATACTAAGTTTTGATCTAAACCTATTCCTACAGAACAGCCTCTGTCCATGGGGAGCTCAGACCTACCCCCCCCACAGACAGGGGCTGCTGCCACCCCGCATTGCTGCCTTTGTATAGATGGTAGCAGTGCTGGGCAGCAGGTGGGTGCAGGTCTGCATGGGGATCTGGTTTTTAAACTGGCTCCCCTCACGGACCAACTCCTGCCTGCCACCGAGTGCTGCTTCCTTGATAGAGAGGCAGCAGCGTGGGGCACCAGTGTAACCGGTAAGATTTCATGCGCTACATGACTGTTCAGTTACACGATATCTAACATCCCTATCACATACAAGAATGATACCCGCACAGAAATGGAATATTCACCTTCAGCAGATCATAACTTTAAAAATGATATGTTACATGATGCATTTTGCCAAAACCATCTTCGAGTTATGCATATTCAATTCATAAGCCAATTGGCATAAAGCATGGGGGCTGTGACAAGTTCTCAAGCTGAAAAGTCTGCTCTTTGCTCAGCTCTATTTGTAGTGTAACCATGTTTTATGCATATGCAATACAGCATCATTGCTAGTGCTGAAAAGAAGCAGAAAGCATACAGGAAAATAACTTTGAAATAGGGATGGACAATTCTGCTGTGCTCCTTATTTAGCAGGAGGTGCAGTGTTGCTTCTTCATCTTCTGCTGCATCACTCAGGGTCGGATTAAGGGGGGGCTAGCCGGGCAGCTGATCGGGGTGCCAACCTATGGGGGGGCGTCTGATTGCAGCTGTAAGGTGCGCCTCATGGCCTCCGCCCTCGGATGCGCGGCACCCCTTACAGCTGCAATCAGGCGCCGCGTGGCCCTCGGGCACATGGCACCCCTTACAGCCGGGGGGCGGGGGCTGCACAGCGCCTGATTACAGATGTACGGGGCGCTGAGCACTCGGGGGGCAGGGGCCGCGTATGCGCCACGTGCCCGCTACTTGGGGCACACAAGTGGCTCGAGCCGGCACTGGCATCACTGCTCCATTGCTAGAAACCATCCTGTCTGAAACCCTCTTAATAGATTTCACTTTTTTTTCCCCGGCTTGATCTGTTAATCTAACACCCCTTCACACTTAGAGCCTTCAATGCACATGAAAAAATTATAGACAGGTTGGGTCTCTTTAGTTCTCAGATGTTGTTTTGTCTTCAGGGCTCCTGTAGCTACTATGAAGGTGTATAATAAAATTCTGCGCCTAGATTGACACCAAGGACAAAATGTTTAAATCAGATTTTTCCATAAATACAGAAACATTCTGAAGGCTAGAGCAGGGGCAATGGGACACTTTCTACAATGAACCACTTCAAAACATGCATCCCCCTGCAGCCTATGAGCTGAAACATAGTTTGTTCCAGCACCTATGAGTTGAAACATAAGTTTTTGTTTTTTACCCAAAAAAGGAAGTGCTTACTTCACTCTCTAGAGAAACACTGCAACCTCCTTGCCCAAGGCAGTGATTTTTAAGAAAATTCAGCAATCATTGTCTCTCTGGTCCCAAATAAATTGAGACTGGAAATGGCACTGCTACCTTTGGGATCGATAAAAGCTGTAAAGTTACTGAGTCAGTCATCTCAAGACACTTAAAAAAGCTTTCCCACTCTGTATGTTCTCCACTTCAAAAGGATATTTAAACATTTTATGCTGTAAGATTGAGGTAGAATGATTTGTAGATGCATCGCAGTGGAAAAACACTTCTGACAGCATTCCCAAAGTATTAGTGGAAATGCATGCTTTAGTAATCTACAAGGGACAATTCCCCAGAAAAGCAATTTCCCTCTGACATGCTGGTTTTTATTGCTTTTCTCTATGAGCACAACACTGACCTCTCCAGAGAGAACAGCAACTGATCTGCAGCTGCTCTGTATTGTTCTGCAGTCGCAATTACAGGCTCAACAGTGGGTTTAAACTGACCCAGCTTTTGAAACACAAGGTCTGACTGGGAAACAGGCTCACAGGTTAATTTAATAAGAAAAATAGCTGGCACATGCAGATGTACACGTAGGAACTATGTCTTGTAGTTTGGGTTTTTCATTTGAAAGGTAAACTGGACTAGGAAGAGGGGAAAAAATACATGTAATAAAGCCTTCTAAGTAACTCTTTCCCTCCCTTTATAGTCCTTTTTACGATCATGGTATTTATTAAAAAGTAAAGATGAGATGTGAGACTCTGAACATCTATAGCTCTCATTGATTTTAGTGGCTTATGCAGGTGCTCCCCAGCTCTCAGGCTTAAAAGGTTTATGGAAAATTTTCTTAGTGTTGGAGTGATACACATTGGCACAATTCTTATATCAGAGTTATGCCAAATATGACTCAGAAATCAACAGCATACTGTTTTTTAACTAATTTAATACCCTAAAGTGAATGAATGACCCTTTTTAGTTCAGTGTGCTAGGTAGAGATGTGAACAACTAGTCAACTATCCGATAAGCAAATGCCTCCCCTTGCTGCCTCTATTAGAAAGAGACAGCGGGGGTGGGGATGAGTGGGTGCTTCAAAGCAGCAGCACCTCATGGAGCCTGGGGCCAGACCCCGGGTTCCACGTGGTGCTGCTGCTTTGAAACACACGTGCAGCCCAGGGCCAGCTGGGGTGTCCCCAGGCTACACGTGATATTTCAATGTGGCCATGCTGCGTGGCACCTGGGATCAGCTGGGGACTCCCACGCTGACCCCAGGCTCCATGCAGCACTGCCACTTTGAAATGTCACGGGGAGCATGGGGCCTACTGGCCCCATGCTCCTCACAATGCTTTCCCTTTTGAAGTGTAGCAACAGCCCTGGGGGCTGTAGTCAACAAGTTTAACTGATAAGCCCAGACTTATCAGTTAATCATGCAGACGACTACACGTTGACATCCCTAGTTAGTACACTGCTTTTTATAAAAGTAGGGGGAATGTGCTACATACAGGCCGGACTGAGGCATGGGCGACCTGGGCAGCTGCCCAGGGCACCAACCGATGGGGGGCACCTGATGGGAGCTGTAAGGGGCGCGCAGCGTACCTTACAGCTGCCATCAGGCGCCGCGCGCCCGGCTCCTGCAGTGCCAGCCCCGCGGCGCTGGCCAGCAGCGCCCTTCCCCCCACGCCCGCAGGCCCCTTCATAGCCCGACGTGCGCGCCAGCAGCGCTGACCGGGCTAGGCTGGGCAGTGCATGCGCTGTGCACCCCGGGGGCGGGCCCCGGGCTGCGCGCCAGCAGCCGTGGCCAGCCCACACATGCGCCGTGCACCCTGGGGGCAGGCCCGCACTCCCTGGGGGGGGGTGGGCCCGTGCATCCGTGGGTGACGCCCCGGGCCCAGGGCACCAAAAGGTCTCGGGCCAGCCCTGGTACATATATTTGCTATTTTTCTGACCTCAGAATATTAAGATGCATACATTCACATGAGTCAGAGATGTAAAGAGATGCTAAAAGGAAAAATATGTTTATTTTAGAAGACAATATCATTTAAAAGAAATATTCTACTTGTGATTATCTTTTAACTTTGTCTGATGGTTATGAATTTTCTATGTAATCAGAACTGACAAATTGAATTTTGTGTGTTTCTTTTCTCTCCTTAGGTAGACACAAGACCCTCCCAATTTCTTGATACTAATATATATGTGTGGGATATCCACCATACTAAGAAGCTTATTAAAGTTGATGGAGCTGTTACCCCAAAACGTAAGCGTCACTGTGTTGACTTTGCTGCCATCAGGCTGCAGATCTCGCTGTTGCAGGAAATGCATGTCACACATTTTCATTTTTCACTGAAATGGTCTTTGATTCTCCCTTTGGGTAACCTGTCTCAAATCAACCACACATTCCTGCACTATTATCAGTGTTTTGTTAGTGAACTTCTCAGAGTTAATATAACTCCTGTTGTAGCTTTATGGCAACCTGCAGCTGAGAACCAAGGGCTTCCTGTTGTGCTAGCCAAATATGGAGCCTGGGAGAACCCAGAAACCATTCAAGCCTTTGTTGAGTATGCCAAATTCTGCTTCAAAAATCTTGGCCACCATGTCAAATTTTGGATTACAATGAATGAACCTTACATGAGGAACCTGACATACTCTGCAGGGCATAATCTGTTGAAAGCCCATGCTAAAGCCTGGCATCTGTATGACAAAGAATTTAGAAGATCTCAAAAAGGTAAAATATCTATCGCACTACAAGCTGATTGGGTTGAGCCAGCCTGTCCCTTTTCCAAAAATGACCAAGAAGTTGCTGATAGAGTTCTAGAATTTGACATTGGCTGGTTTGCTGAGCCCATCTTTGGGAATGGTGACTATCCACAGGTGATGAGAGAATGGCTTCGCCAAAGAAACAGCATTGATTTGTACAATTTCCACTTGCCTTATTTCTCTGAAGAAGAAAAGAAATTAATCCAAGGCTCATTTGATTTTTTTGCCTTAAGTCATTACACTACTATTCTTGTGGACTGGGAAAAAGAAGATGCACTGAAGTATGATGACTATCTTCAAGTTCAAATGATAAAAGACATCACATGGCTGAACTCCCCAAGCAGAGCTGCAGTGGTGCCATGGGGATTGCGGAAAATGCTCAAGTGGGTTAAGTCCAAGTATGGTGATATCCCAGTTTATATTATAGCCAACGGAATTGATGATGATCAGAACATGGGTCAAGATAAACTGAGAGTATATTACATACAAAATTATATCAATGAAGCTTTAAAAGGTAAGAAACCTATGCAAAGCTTATACATTGCAATTACTAGCATACATTTTGGCATAGGATAAAGTTGGGGAAAAATTGACTTACGCAGCACCCAATGGGTTATAAATTATAGCATAACATTATTCTATGGATCTGTCTGTATTGCAACACTTTCGAAATAACTAGCGTTATTCCAAAATAACTTAGTCCGCGTGTACACAGCAGGCAGTTATTTCAAAATAGTGTCAAAATACCGTCAAGTTGGAGGACTTCTTACTCCAGCTCCTGTAACCCTCATTGTACAAGGAATAAGAGAAGTTGGAGGAAGAGTGCTCTATTTTGAAATAAGTGCTGTGTAGAAGCTCCCTATTTTGAAATAAGCTGTTTCGAAATAAGATATGCAATTGACATAGCTCAATTTGCATAGCTTATTTCAAGTTAAGCCCAGCAGTGTAGACGCACCCTATGGTTCATAACACCATTGTTGTTAAGCATTAGGAAGACAAGATCTACTGCCACATATTCAAGAAAGCAGAAGAGGAAGCATATATTTTTAAGTAACTGCTGTGGGTAGCTTCAAAATCTGTTTGTGAGATTCCATTCATCCCTCCTCCTCTCAACTACTCCTTTCATCATATCTTTTTGTGCTTCTTCCTCTTCTCCCTCCCTGTTTGAATATCTTATGCCTCAGTCCACATTCCCTTCCTTTTCTCACTACATCTTAGTCATGGCTGATCTCCTCTCCTCACACCAATTCATCAGTCTGCCTCTGTGTACTATACCTCACCTGTCTTCTGCTGTCCAGTGCTGCATATTGGACGGTCTCATTAGCATATCATCTTGAGTGGCCTGTCTCCAGTTCAGGCCAAAGCAGTCTCCTAATGGTTTCTCCATGGTTACTAACATCACCATCATGCTGTCTGTCATTCATGCTTTCAATCTTGGGGTCACTTTTGTTTCCTCCTCCATTGCCCTGCCCCTTTAGGCCATTACTAAGTCTTTCACAATTCATAAAAATTCAGTCGTTCTTGTCTTTCCTATTGACTAAAACAGTTGTACGTTCCCTTATCTCTTTACGTGATGTTGTCATCTAGAGTGTCACTCCCACTGTCCATCCAGAACCGAAACAAAAATGCTTGCTTTTGTCCCTCGCAAAGATTTGGTGGGAGGAGCTTATTTTTATTTATTTTGATGAATTTACAAAATTAAAAAGCACTTATCTTCTACTCTAAATGTGTAACATTGCCCACACAACAAAATTAATGATCCAAAAAGACTAGTTTTAAATAATACCTCTGTTTCCCAATGTCATGTTTTAAAAAAAACACTCTGAAATAAAAGTAATTTGCACAGTTCTGTAAGTATAAACAGCACTGTGCAGTAGGAGACCTCTGTCAAAAAGCTGCATGTTCCTTGCCTTTAAAAGATTTGATGCAGCTCTTCAAAGGTATTGAGATGCCTAACTCACTTTGAAATCAATGGGAGTTATGTGCCTAAAAGCCTTTCAGTCTCTTGGCCTCCCAATATACAGGGACCTGTATAGTACAGGAGTTTATAACAAAGAAAGAAAGCAGCTATTGGTTATTCTAGGGCAATGTGTGAAGGAACCACCAGTTGTAGAAGGCAATATCTTTGAATCCCAGAAGATAAAGTGAGATCTAAAGATACACTCTCAGATCTCAAAATTTGCTGTCAGACATTCCATACCTGTAAACAAAGAGACAAATTGTTAAGGAGCAATTTACTGCCAGGGTTACATATCAGCCTTACTAATTACCTCACCCCAGTCACTTTTCTTGCCAACTGCACAGCCTGCTGCCAAGAAGCCTGTACATTCCAGCAAGAGTCTTGTCCTGCACACACTTGTGCAGGTATATATCTTTATTTCTGTGAGCTGAAGATACACTGTGGGATGATGTCAGCTGAATATTCCATATATGATAGGTCTTGATTCAGCAAGGTACTTATGCACATGCCCAACTTGACTTCAATGGCTCTGTTCATGTGTTTAAAGCTAGACTGTGCTTAAGTATCTTACTGAATTAGGGTTTAAGTGATTAATGACTTGCGTCACTCCAGTCCAAACTCACGGGACAATATCAAGAAAGGGCCATGATATGTGGGGGAATGATTCTGATGTTATGCAGCAGGTTTTACCAACTGAGGAGTGTTACATTGACTGTTCCAATTTCCCCTCCCCCACCTTTGACCCATGTTAGTGTTATGCTCTTGCAGTGCCATGGGCAGGAATGGTTGATGTGACTCTCCTTTTTTTGCCATTTGGAAGCAATGTCTAAAGTGCATGATTGTGTTCCCCATATTTATCTTCACTGCTGGGAGTAGAGAAAACAGAAAATACCAACCCCCAAACAATGTAGCATGCAGAAAATTATGAAAACTGCTTTTGTCATGCCATTAAAGAGATAATTTCAATGGCAGCATTCCGTTATGGATTCTATGCCCTTAGGTTTTACTCCCTGGAATGTAGATGTATTCATTAACGACACATGTTATGCTACAATATAGATGAATGCCTGTGCATTGAGTATACTGTTTGTTTTATACACTCACATTTCTGCCTCCATTAATAGGCAAACCGGTACCCCTCAGTTATTGTACATATTTTAAGTAAAGAGGAAAAATTATGTGGTAATCACAGATCACTCTTAGACTACATCACTCTGTCAGCAGAGGGATATAAATGAAGCACTTCGAAAGTGCAAAGGTTGGGATTTAAATATCCTGCGCTTCATTTGCATAATCATGAAATCGCACGCTTTCGAAAAAGCGCTATTTCGAAATTGAAACCGCAGTCTAGACGCAGTTCTTTCGAAAATGGGGCACTTTTTTGAAAGATCCTGTAAACCTCATTTTTTGAGGTTCATAGGATCTTTTGAAAAAGCACCCTGTTTTCAAAAGAACCGTGTCTAGACTGTGGTTTCAATTTCAAAAGAGCGCTTTTTCGAAAGAGCGCCATGACGTGATTATGCAAATGAAGCACAGGATATTTAAATCCCGGCTTTATTTGCACTTTTGAAGTACTTCATTTATATCCCTGTGCCAACGGAGGGATGTAGTCTAGACACACCTTGTATGGCAATTGTCATCAAATGCTCACTCTTTAATAACAATCCCTTAATGTGTATATGCCAGGCTATCTTCTCTCCCTATGGAGATGAGTTCAGGGCTGGGGTTGACTATGAACTTCCTCAGCAATATAAACTAGCACACAACATTGTTCTTAAATAAATTAATAACTGATTTGTTTTCCTTCTCCCCTCCCCTATGTTTTCTTTTGCAGCATATACCCTGGATAATGTCAATCTACGGGGCTATTTTGTCTATTCTTTCAATGACAGGACTGCTCCCAAATATGGGCTCTATCGTTACATTGCTAATCAGTATGAGCCGAAGCCTTCCATGAAGCATTACAGAAAAATAATTGACAATAATGGTTTTCCCAGTTCAGAAACTCCGGATCAGCTGTGTCCAGAAATGCTTGTTTTGTGTCCTGAATGCAACCTTCTTCAAACCAGAAAATCTTTATTAGCTTTTATATCTTTTATATTTTTTGCCTTTATTGTTACTGTATTCTTTATTATTTACTATGCTAAGAGAGTTGAAAGAAGGTATAAATAGTGCTGCCCCTTTGCACACAGCACACTCTACTCCATCTGCATTCCCTGAGGAGTTCTGAAATAGTGGCACACAAGGTTGTAATCGCTTCAGCCATTTACACTGCATCAGTGCTTTTTTTGTTTAAAAAAAAAAAAAGGTGCCAGTACTCCAGGGGAAAAGTTGTTGAGCTCTGACTGGAGGTGCCAGTACTGTGTCTGGAGGTGCTGGTACTGTGTACCGGGCAGTACCATCACAAAAAAAGCACTGCACTGCATAATACTGTGAAGCACTGACGTTGAAAATTGATTGTGAACATAGGGACCTAAAATCCTTCCTTGTGTTTTAATACTTTTAGTTTATGACAGGTCCTTAAATTTGACCACAACAATCACCTCAGAAATTTTATCGGGCCCTTTATTTGAGCAGGGTTTATTTTTTCCTTTTGAACAAATGTGTTTTTTTGTTTTGTTTTGTTTTTTTAAAAGGCCACAATTAGCCTAATGATAGAGACTCAAACAAAGGTATTAACTTAGATGTGTATTTTTTGTAAAGACATAGCATAGTGGAAAAGTCTAGATCCAGAATTCCCAGGGTCAAAGATTGATGAGAAACAAAGGAAATTATCTTCCCAAACCAGGTGTTACAGCACCCGATACAAAACAAACACATGATTTAAATGATCAGGGACATAGTGACTCAACAACTATATGTTCGAAAACGGAAAGGAGAATCTTCTTACTGAGGAAATCAGGATGTTTTCCCCTGCTGCGATGGTTACTTTGGGTGAATCACTTAACTGCCAAGCAGGCTGCTGGTCCCACAGTATCCCCTCTGTCTCTCTTGGTGCTGTCACCCTGACACTCTACTGCCCTACTCTATGCTGTAAAGTATGACCCAGCTCCACTTTCTTGGGTCTAATGTGAAGCATCCAGTGGGAAATGGCAGCAAGGGTAGGAAAGATAGTTCCTGGCAGAGGGATAAGCAGTGTTTAATTTGTCCTCCTGCTGGAAAGTGCCTACTGTATAAGCAATATATGGTCTTGCTCAAAGCACCCCACCATCATCTGAACTGAGACCTTTGGTTTTGGCTCAGAGATTAGGGCTAGGTTTCATGTACGCTGTCTCCTGGGATGACTGCCCTTTGCACTTCACAGCTGGATCAACTGCGAGCATGTTGCATCCACCACCTCCTGCTCTAAGAGCCAGTGAGTGCTTTGCAGCAGGCTCCGTGCTGGAAGTGCTGTGGAGTCTGCTGGGGCAACAAGAGCATGTTGTGTGGTGTTTTCTGTCCCTCGAGGAGGTAGGCAAAGGTGAAGAGTCTGAGACATAGCTGTAGAGGGGAGCCCCTTTAAGCACAAACCTCACCTAGCCTCAGGAAGCAGCTGCAGGAGGTCACTGCTGTCCTGATGCCCTGCCTGGAGTGCTTCCGGGGGGCCGGAGGCTTAAATTTGATTGAGGCTCCAATGAGCGTGGACACACTATTCTGATATAGCCCTGCGCTCTTTCGATGGGGTTTGCAGTGTGGGCGCATTATTTTGAAATAGTTATTTTGGGAGTTATTTTGAAACAACCTTGTAGTGTAGATATAGCTGTGAGGATTTTGAGGCTCTCCCAATGGACAAATGGGACAGCTGCACTGACCTTTTGATATCCCTGATAACAGGAAAGTGTATGCCTGATTAGGGCAGAGAGAGGTATGCAGCATCCCACCACTTAGTAACCAGGACCTTTTCCTTCTATGAGTGCACCTTCCCCCAATAATTAAACAAAACTAGCTTCAAGACAGAAGCAGACTGTGAGGGACTCCAAGAAGATCTCACCAAACTGA
>CM057845.1:273071171-273085876 GCA_030068395.1 Apalone spinifera | reverse complement strand
GATGGACCTTTGGTCTGACCCGGTACAGCCATTCTTATGTTCTTATGTTCTTAGCTATTAGCCACTTCCCTGGTTCCCTTGGCTTAGCAAATTGTAGAATAATTTGAAGAATGAGTTTGTTTGAGTTTGAATTAAGGATGTTAAAGACTAGTCGACTGTTGGATTAGCATATGCTTATCAGATAATCAGTTGCCTAGTCGATTCTTCTTCTAGCAGATAGAGGCAGCAAAGGCGAGGGAGAAAGGGGGTACTTCAAAGCAGTAGTGCTGCCTGGAGCCAGGTTCAGCTGGGGAATCCCCAGCTGACCCCGAGCTCCATGTGGCATTTCAAATCAGCAGAGCAACATGGAGCCCGGGGTCAGCTGACCCTCCCCCACTGACCCCAGGCTCCATGAGTGCACTTAGGCTTTGAAATGCACAAGAGCCCCTGCTGGGGACTCTTGTACATTTCAAAGCAGGCACTGGCATGCAGCCCAGACTCTGTGGGACTTCCCTCTAGCCCTGGGCTGCACATGGTGTTCCACATTCCTCCTTTGAAATGGACAAGAGCTCCAGTTGGGGCTCTTGTACTTTTCGAAGGAGGAATGCGGAAGTGCCCATCGACTACTTGACTAGTAAATTAATTGCAATTTAACATCCTTAGTTTGAATTATGCTAAATTTGGAGGCTTTCAGTCTTTAAAAGCTCACACTTGTACCTAGCAATCTGCTGTTTTATTTGCCAAGGATTTAAGTCTTACACCCCTTGCTTTTGAAGTTCACTTATTCTATAAGGGTGCATCTACATAGCACCCTAAACTCAAAATAAGATACACAAATTGCGTAGCTTATCTCAAATCTATTTAGAAATAGCTTGTTTTGAAATTTGGCTCATCTACACAGGGCCAAATTTTGAAATAACATGCTATTTCGAGCCATCCCTTATACCTTATGCAACGAGGTTTACTGGGATGGCGAAATAGCGCGCGTGTCATTTCAAATAGTATTTTGAAATAATGGGTGGCTTATGTAGATGCAGGGTAGCTATTTCGGGATACCTCCCATATGCTGAAATAGCCATGCAGTGTAGACGTATCCCAAGAGTTTGACCCAGCTTCCATTGGAGTCTTTTGCATGGGTTGCAATGGGAACTGGATCAGATCCCAAAGTGCCACTGAAAGACTGAGCGACTTTCCCTTCTCCCTCAATGCACTAAATTAGGGGAAGAAAAGGAAGGGGGCAACATTTTTATTAATAGAATAGAAATCAGAGACTGGAAAAGCCTTAAGGTAATTTTGTCTTTCTGCCTTTTGAAGCAGAATATTAGGAGCATACTCAGCATAAAGCAGAACATGTTTGTTTTCTCTTTCTGCTTGCACTGTCTTTAGATGCATTCATGCTTCTGTTTCTATATTACTACCTGTTTTATGTTCACCACTGAAGAGGATATTTTTAATCTAGTGTGCTCTAAGTCAATTATAAGTTGTTTATCTAACAGGAGCTGATGTTGCTGTATTGAATGTGAATGTTTATCTGCTGTAAATGGAAATTTTGTGTGAAACATGCCTACTTTCATTTGCAAACTAGATTACATTTCTTTCCTATTTAAGTTATGTACAGAAATAGAAAATAATTATTGTTCCATCACAATGATTAATATGCTTTTTAGTTTGACTTAAAATAGTGTCCCTTTGCACATGCGTACACACACACACATATAATATAATATTTTGTTATAAGGATTCAGGTGATACATTCTCAGTTGGTGAAAAAGTATAGAAAATGTATATTAGCCTGCTAAGGTTTGCTGAAAGAGAATATATTTTGAAACTTTACTGTGTGTTGTTTCTACATAGCGCTGCATAGTCTGCAATACAGAGACAGTTCTCGCCGAATATATGGAGAGCTGAACAGATTTCTCCTTGTCATTGTAAAGAATCCCCTTGTATTTACGTATTTAACATACAACTTATTTCATGGTGTCAGGTGGAAAACTCAACTGATGGTTGAAAAGAACAATATTTAATATATACGTGGCCAAACGTCTCCACGGGCTAGTTTTCCTTGCTGTAACTATGCTAGAATAATAAACACTGGGCCTGAATTTTTTAGAGTAGCTGAGCATGTGCAGCTCCCACTGGCTGCATTGTGTGCATGCATGTGCTGAGCACCTCTGAAAAGCCTAATCCCAAACAAGTGTTTTATATTCCCACTCTTTTCCCCAGTGGGCAGCTATTTAAAATGTGTATTTAACATGCTGCTGTTTCGCTGCCAGGGAATGATCATTGTGTTAATCATTTGAGTTAGTCATTTGTGTAGCCACATTCTGAAATGTTGGGGGCAGTGGGAGGCCAGAAGCCAGAATGCATTAAACCTGCAGTCACATCAAGGGGACATAAATAGGGCAGCAAAACAATGGCAGGGGACATGCCTGTTCCCATTATCTGTCTCAGTGATTGCACCTATGGTGCAGTAACTGCAACAACTTGTAATAAGACTGGTGGCATTAAATACTCCTCCTACTCAACTACATTTATATAGAGCGAGACACTTATTAGGATGGACCAGAATTAGTAAGACTGTCTAAAGACTTCTCACATAGTGATAGGATAATGATAAGAGATGCAGCTGTGTTAGTCTGTTGTAGCTGAAACAAAGGACAGAACTATGTAGCACTTTAAAGACTAACAAGATGGTTTATAGGTGATGAGCTTTCGTGGGCCAGACCCACTTCCTCAGATCAGTATGTTGATCTGAGGAAGTGGGTCTGGCCCACGAAAGCTCATCACCTATAAACCATCTTGTTAGTCTTTAAAGTGCTACATAGTTCTGTCTTTTGTTTCAGTGATAGGATAAATGTGTTTTGGTGTGTACTGGACCAAATTGTTTAATATAGTGTTTCATGGTTAGGTTGGCATTTTGCCACATTTTTATGCTGTGCCATTTGAAAAAATCACTATGGTGAAAATGTCCACCTCAGAAGTCAGTAGAGGCTAAACACCATTGAAATATGTTAGCTATGCAAGTATCTGCAACAATTGCAGGTTCTTCCAATACTTAATTTGTTGTAATCACTAAGGGTATGTCTACACAGCAACACTATTTTGGGATACCGGAGCATCCCAAAATAGCTACCCCGCATCTTTACAGCAAGCCCCTTATTTCAGGTACATTATTCCGACATCCCATTAAACCTCATTCTGCAAGGAGTAAGGGACATTTCAGAATCGCGTTTTATTTCGAAATTTGGTGCTGTGTAGACAGTGCCAAATGACAAAATAAGCTATTTCAAAGTAGCATTGAAATAAGATACACAATTTGTGTAGCTCAAATCACATGTCTTATTTGAGTTATGGTGCAGTGTAAGATGTACCCTATGGAGGAAATGTTCAATTTTCAAACGGTGCTTACTGACTGGTGGAAATAAATCAGGGATTTATTGCAGTAAAACACATGAAACATTATCTCAGACAGTGATGTTGCTGGTTTGAAAAACGGACACTAAATATCACAGAAAAACACTGACCTCATGGATTCAATATAAAAATATGCAGAAGTATTGTCCACAATACCCTATTCACTTCAATACACGTGAAGGCTGTTTTAAAACTGAACACACTCTTTTTAAATGAGACAGGAGTGACTAAAGTAAAGTTTTTGGCCAAATGACACTTTTGCATTTATAAAGTGCTTTACCTTTCCAGAACACTGTACATGTCTGAGTAAATTAATGCCGCACCTCGAACATTGGAGATTGATTTGCTAGACAACATGCCAGGGTCTAGACTCAGCAGTTTATTTCATTTTATGGAAATTAGGAGCAGTTCTCAGACATCTTGAAAATTGCCAGAATAGGCTTTCAAGATTGTAGTCCAAGATTAAACAGGATTTTACATCCTTAGTGCAGTCAGTCAGTTAAATGTTACCTTTAACCGGTTAACCACTTAACCACTGGTTAACCAGTTGCATCCCTAGATTGCACAACTCTCCACTAAAGCTTGCATCATGTTTGCACTATACTCCTGCAGACTGATTCAGCATTTTTTTTCTCATTCAATATTTATTTGTAAATGGCGATTTAGCGCTCTTCTGTGAAGAGGGCATCTATAGTGTCTTGTGCCATGACTGGCCAGCAACCAGAGCTTACTTTTTAAGGAAACAGAATGTGATTATAAAATTGTAATGAAATCTAAAATAGCAAACTACTTCATTTTTGAAAATTGATGAGCTTTTGCATCTGAAATAGTGTTGGTAGGCTGTATGAAATGCATATTCTCATGTTATTTTTAATTGTGTGACTAGAATATACATTATTGCCAATTTACAGCTCTAACACTGTTGTAAAATATCTGAAGTTATATTTTAATCCAAAATATTTTTGCGATACGGGTGGAAATCTGCTGTTTTTAATTCCTGGGGCGTGTTGTAAACAATGAATGATAATAGAAAATGTTTGCAAGATGTATGCAGTGTATGTTGTATTTATATTGCTGTTATTGGAATTACTCTGTACCCCAAACCCTAGGTATTTCCAGTGTACTGCATCGGATGCAAGCCCTGTAGGTGCTTCAGCAAGTAGGCCTTGTAAGAGCTAGACATGGGGAGTCCCAATAACCACCCAGACCCATGGCTATGGGAGAGTTTTGCTGGCAGGAAACAACTGCAGGTCAAAGTGAGCAGCAGTGGTTCTCGTTTCGGTGCCTAGGGTATTTCAATTGAGAGTCAGGGCTCTTCAACCCTAGTGCTGGGGATACCCTCCCAAGACCAGTCTTTATTTCAAGCAAAAAGTGCTTTCAGGGTTCCAGGGCAGGTAGCACCAGAACAGGTGCTCTTTTAAAAATGGGAGGGCTTTCCCACTTTGTACTGGGCATAAGGGCAAGCTATGGGGGCAGCAGGTGGAGAGGAGAGAGTGGGGCAGGGGGCAGCACAAGGAGAGGAGCTCGGGGAGAAAGGGGAGCGCCAAGGTGGGGCTTCAGAGTGAAGGGGCAGCATGGGAGGGTGGTGCCTCTGTTTGGGCTCTGGTGGCCCTCACTTTTAGGAAAGTATGTATAAAATATTCCCAAATAGCTTCGGATAAAGAGAGCAGCAAAACGTTTAGAAAACCGTGACAGTGGTAATGGAAGACTGAAAATATTTAAAACAAACAAACAAACAAAAGAATAAATCTTAATGTTATCAAACTGCCATTTTCTTCTCTTTAGTGGCATAGAATCTTTTGATGGGGAACCATTTGGTCTGAAATCTCCTCAGTGACAAATGCCTTTCCTGAGGAGAAGAAAAAGTTTTAGGTGGTTATGCTCTGCTTTCTCTGAGATTGTTGAATCTGGCTTTTTCAGGCACACAAAACTGAGGTGGGGCAGCGAGGAAGAGGGGAAGGAAGGGAAAAAATTGCTTCTTTATTTGATGATGTTTGTAAACCACAGGCACAACATGCAGCAAACCTATCAGCTTGCCAGGCTGGACACAGCAAAGTATTGCAGGCCTTGATTTGTGCCAGCTGGCTTAGCAAAGACATAGAATGAAAAGAAAAAGGAGTAATAAGCTCTGGGGAAATTGCCATATTATAATATATCAGAAACCTTAGTTTCATAGCGCAGGGCCCAGTCACAACAGTGGTGGCATCATTTAGTCTCAAATCTGGACCTGTCAAAAAATGTTTCAGGATCTGGACAAAGAAGGCCAATAGTGTAATCGTAAATGCCTGTACGGTAGCATGTTGGAGTGGTGATGCTGGTTGACGTGGAGCTGAGAGAGCTGTCCAAAGTGCTTTTGCTGTATTCAGTAAGTTGCACAGAGTTGGCTGGAGCCATCCATTCTGGGAATGTGTGAATTTTAGCTTGGAAATACCTTTCTTGAATTATTTTGGTTTGACTTCTGAAGTTTGAATTTTGTGGTTTGCTTACTACTTTGCTGTCAAATTGCTGCATCGCTTTCCAGGACTGACCCCACGAGGGATGCGAACATGTACCTGAGGACACAGTTACATGCAGCCCATCCCCATCCTGAAGCCTGTATATCAGAGGCAGCCGTGGGGATTAGGGGGAACCAGTGTGTTGGGGAGTCGGCTTTTAAGCAGGATCCCATGGCATGCTGACAAGCAAGGAGCCACCTGCCTTCCCTGTTGCCTCCCAATGAGGTAGCAGTGGGTGGGGGGAATCAGTACACTTGGGGAGCCGGCTTTCAAGCCAGCTCCCAACGTGTATGG
This sequence comes from Apalone spinifera, assembly GCA_030068395.1. Lineage (NCBI taxonomy): Eukaryota > Metazoa > Chordata > Testudines > Trionychidae > Apalone > Apalone spinifera. Next base: position 273,079,694 of record CM057845.1, on the reverse strand, counting down.
GCTCCTGCTGAATCTACTGCCCCCTACCCCATGCTGCTGCCTCTGGGGGAAATGGGGGCGGGGGCAGGAGGGAGCTGGTACGCACAGCTCTTAAGCCCTGCATGTGCTGGCTCCCACAGAGCTGCCTCTCCTCCTCAGCACTGCTGTGTAACTGATGAAATTTACACAAATGCATTTTAACATCCCTAGTCCTCACCTTGCCTCTAAAAGGGGAGGTGCTGTTATAACTAATTTTTTACTAGTAAATTTATACCATTGCAGTTTTGAATCTATTTCCTGTCTAGTTTTAAAAACTAGTGCTTCCTTTAAAGAAGTGGAAGGGAAAAATCACTATAAACTAGGGATGTGAAAGTATAACTGTATACATGGTTGATCAGTGAGCTTCGGCTCATTGGTTAACCTTCACTGTTAGAAGCTGGCGCCCAGTATGCAGGGGCAGCGGAGGAGGGGGGCAAGCAGGAGCCAGTGTGCACAAGGAGCTGGCTTAAAAGTTGGCTTCCTGCATGCACCAGCACCTGGGGAGCTGCCTGCCCTCTCCCCACATCTTACCATGTAATTGCTGAAAATTTCAGCAGTTACACGTTTACTTAATTAAACGCATTTTAACATTCCCACTGTAAACCCATTTCTAGCGCTACGGTCTAGTGCTTGAAGCATGTGGGCACAAGAGACAACCAGCATTTGGATAAAGGTAAAAACCTAAGTTCCTTTTATGGAATAGAGAGCTGAAACAATAGGGGCCATTGCCCAAAACACAGACCATATGCAAGGCTAGCTAGAGATCTGAGTTATGTAAGTGGATGGATAAATTGGGAGCTAAATGCACATGCATGGAACTGCTTATTGATTGGTTGAGTGTGTTTGTGTGCATGCGAGAAAGAACAAGCACCACAAACACCATGAAAACACTCGAACACAGCAAGGAAGCCCCATAAAGAGCCAGAGAAGTATTTGAGGTGGGAAGGGTGGTTGAGAAAAGTCTAAAAGAGAAAGCTTTGAATGGAGAGCTAGCTGGAAATAATGTTGCCAACTCTTCAGGACTGGCCTGGAATCTTGTTGTACCAATAAAAGCAAGCAGGATCTTATGAGGGGGATAAGGCAGAAAGCCACATTTATTGTAAAGATAATAATAAAGAATAAAGAAAAGATAGAAGCAAACAACGTTGTTTAACTACTTATTCCTATCACTACTTAACCCTTATACACACACACACACACACACACACACACACACACACACACACACACACTCTCTCATTCATCCATTCATTCATTCATTCAGGTTCTGTGTAGTTGTTATAGTTACCAGCCTGGAAGTTGCTTGTGACAGAATACTGGCCAGGTATTCTGTACACAGGTGATAGTAGTGGGGAGAAAAGTCCTGATCAGATGCGCATCTGAAGCTCCTTGTGGGCTGGCAGCAGAACCTTGGACTCTGACTCCATAGTCTTTTGGTCCAGTCTTTATAGGAATTTCTTCCTATACCAGTCTATGGGAATTGCTGCATCATGCTGATGTCTTCAGGGTGGCTGTCAGGTGCTTGTCAGTGATCTCATAGGGTGGACCTCCAGTCTCCAGTTTTTCTCCACTTGACACCTTTTGGTTGCACTGGCACCTGACGCCTTCTTCAGCCCTTTGATGCTGCATTCTCAGGCTGGCACCTCTCAAACCATTCATTCATTGTCCAAGCACTCTCTCTCTTACATACATTCCCTAATTAATGTTTCACATAATAATAATTTTACATATACAAGAGTTGTAGTTACAAAAAGTTACAAAAGTTTCTGGGTGGCATTTCTTAAAACATTCTCTGAGTGCTGAGTTAGTTACTGTTATAGTTACAATGTTTCACTTTGCGATTAGGGTTGATTGGCTCACAATGCTTTGAAGAGAACAGGCGTCAATTGTGTAACAATGCCCTTAGTCAATTACAGGGCTTGGCTCCCAGAGCAGAGTTAGTGGCTTGACAAGCAGACACTTGCAAAAGTTTGAGCATGCCCTGGGACACAGAGAGGGGAGCTGTTTCTGGCTACATAGTAACAGTTTTAAGTTACATGACCTAATATTATATTCCTAACAAATTATATTCTAGAGGGGCAATCATTATAAATCTAAACATTTAACAATTTTAACAAATAATAATAATAATAATAAATCTAAACACTTATCAAGCTTGATAACACTAAATCTAAACACAAACTTACATTGTGGAGAACAAATTATGGGGAGTCACTTCCACTTGGAGAATCATTTTTAATACTTAAATATGTTATCCCTACAATCTCCCAGACTTGGCATCAATCTCCTGGTGTCTATTGAAAGCAATCCTGAAGATTTTAATAGAATACTTCAAGAAAATGACATTACATCATGTTGGGGGAAAAATTCCTGAAATAGCATCAGTTGGAGTTAGCTATCCCTACTGGAAAAGGTTTTGGAACTATGAGCAATGAAAACCTCTCGTCTGATTCCTATTATGTTCCGAGTAACAGGATTTTATGCACATTTTTAGATATTTCTCTAAGGCAATCAGACTCCATCAGACAAGACTGAATATTGTCTAGCCGCTCATGTCAAAGGAGGAACCAGTAGGAACAGAGCTTTAAAATTTTGTTGTAGATAAATAAAATGCTATGCTTTTAATGGTGGAACAGTTGAATTCTCATCGGACACTACCTCAAGTCCTGCCATAGCTCAGTGAATTCTGGCAGAATGGTAGGGTTCCCTCAAAATGCAGAGTGTTGTGCCTGATCAAGAACAATATTCTGCTGTCTGGGCTTAGTGCTCTACTATTCACAGGCCCTGCATTTCTGGAGATCCCTCTTAGATTCATAGAGCTTATGGCCTGAAGAGAGGATGTGATTTTCTATATAATACAGGTCATTAAATTTTAACCAGTTAGCCCATACCAAGCCAACCACTTGTCTAGTTTGCTCCAGTTGGTTAATCACTTTCACTACTAATAATTCATTCCTACCTTCTCATTTAAATGTGTCTGGCCTTATGTTCAAGCCATTGGTTCTTGTTAGGCCTTTCTCCACTGGCTTGAGGGGCCCTTTAATACCTAGTGTTTACACCCAGTGAAGGTGCAATCAAGTGGCCTCTCAATTTCCTTTGGATCAACTAACCAGATTTTTGTGACTCTCTTCTGCCCTTTCTCCAGTTTTTCAACATCCCCAGGGAGAGGTGTAGTCTAGTGAGCTGAGCTATGAATGAAGAACACTGGAGTTCTAATTCCAGCCTGTCACTGAGGCTGGGTCTAGACTACACCTCTCTGTCGACAGAGAGACATAGATTAGGCATGTCAAAATTGCTAATGAAGCAGGGATTTAAATATCCTGCGCATCATTAGCCTAAACATGGCCGTCACTTTTTTTGGAAATGGAGCTTTTTCGAAAAAAACGGCAGTCTAGGCACGGATCTGTCAAATAAACCCTTTTTCGACAGATCCTGAAAACCTCATTTTTTGAGGAATACAGGATCTGTCGAAAAAGGGTTTATTTTCAACAGATCTGCATCTAGACTGCCGTTTTTTTCGAAAAAGCTCCATTTCGAAAAAAGTGGCGGCCATGTTTATGCTAACGAAGTGTGGGATATTTAAGTCCCTGCTTCATTAGAAATTTCAACATGCTTAATTTGCATCCCTCTGTCACCAGAGGGATGCAGTCTAGACGTAGCCTGGCTCCTATTTCCTCTGTTGCCTTTGGGCAAACCTTCAACTTCCTCTGCTATAAAACAGGGATGATAATTCCTACCCATCTTACAGGAATGTCACACGGCTCTGTTTAGAAGTTAAAGTGCTATCTATAGTAGGTGTGAGTGGTTGTTGACCGTTAATCTCTCAGGGTTCCCTGTGTCCCTTTCTTTCTCTGCCCTAATCATTGTCCCTGTTGGGAGTGAAGGTTTCTTATTACTGCAACCTAAGAAAATAAATGCCCATGAAATAAGCTGCCAGTTTTGTGATCCCCTGCAGGACTAACTGAGCCTTTAAATCTATTCCTAATGGAGCTTTGTGAATTTTTTACACACTTGTAACTCATTTATCAGTCACATTGCTGCAGGATATGTGACTGGATATTACCTTCCTTGTTTTTAATACAGTAAGCTAGATGGATCTTGCGCTGCTCAGCATACATTTGATTCTGTTTACTATTCACATGCACATTCCTCTGACCATTGACATACTATTATGGGGTAGGAAGAAAAAATACAACCTAGCTTTTATTTTCTCCTTGTATCAGCTTATTCATATGAATGCTGCAATATTATTATTTTAAATGCACAGAAGACATTGTCAAGGACATGCTTAATTTTAAAGTACCATAGTACTTCTGCATCTCTGCCATTCGTCTTTTGTGTCTAATTATACGAATTGTTTTATAACACAATTTTTTGAAAAACAAATGCAATTTAATCTCTGTATTTCTATTCTGATCAATGGAGCAATCACTGAAAAAGTTTGCGGCAAAACTTACGGTGATGGTGGTGGAGGTATTTTAAAGTTTATTTTAGTTTATCCCAGTGTTATCTGAGTCATTTTATTTTACTTATCAGACTGTAAGAATAGTCATACAGCGTCAGACCAGTAGACCAGGCCAATTATTGAGTGATTCATCCCCTATTGCCTAGTCCAGGGTTGGGCAAGATCCAGCCCAGGACCCAGATCTGGCCCACCAAGCCTTTCAGTACGGCCTGCGGCCTACCCCCATTAGCCCCACAGACAGGGAGCAGCACCAGGGCTCAGACTGCTCCCTGTGCCTCTCTATACGGGAAGCTTTGTGTGCTGCAAACCCCCTCCTTCACCCAAACTCCCTCTCAGACCCCCACACTCTCATCTGTATCTCTATCCCCTACCCTGAGCTCCCTTCTGCACCCAACCTTCGTCCCAGACCCCACAAACCCCCTCCACAGAAAAGTGAAGCCTTTGACCACATACGAAAATATCGGTGTGATCTGCCCCCCATGAAAAATTATTGCCCACCCCTGGCCTAGTCCCAGCCTCTGGCAGTCAGAGTTTTAGGGATACCCAGAGCATGGGGTTGCGCCCCTGACCATCTTGGCTAATAGTTACTGATGGACCTAGCCCCCATGAACATAGCTAGATGTTTTAACAAAGTTATATTTTTGGCCTTTACAACATCTCCTAGCAATGAGTTCCACAAGTTGACTGTGTTGTGTGAAGAAGTACTTCCTTAGCTTTGTTTAAAATCTGCTGCCTATTTTCAATATTTTTTTATATCAGTAACAGTGGTAAGCGTGGTAATAGTACCTTTCAGCTATAGATATCAAAATGACCTAAAAAGCATGTGTCATTTATCCACATTTTTACAGACGGGATAAATACAGTCCAGAACGTGTGACTTGTCCAAGGGCCCATGGGGTACCAAGGACTCAGATGGGAACAGCACTTCTGTCTGTGGCTTGCTAGCCCTGTTCCCTAACCACAACATAATCTTGTCTGCAGATATCTCATGTTCCTCTGCTGAAGTGCTCAGGGGAAAAAAACTGGCCATGAAAAAGTTGAAGCTTTCCCTGTTCAGGAAGATGGGCTGGGTCTGATTAAAACAAAACTCCAATAGTGGCTCATTCCATCCTCGTGTGGCCACCCCTGTAAATATAGGCTTGTCCACTGACTCAGGAAAATGGATTGTATCACCAAAGAGTACAAGCAGGATAAGACAGAGCAGGCCTCGGTGGTAGCGAGGTCTCCATTCTTTAAGGCGTGGGGCCCACATTTTCAAAAGTGTGTACGCTTGTGCTCTTGTTTTTATAAGAATCAAAATTCTTTTTCTCTGGTCTGTGTGGCAATACTGCACTGTCTGAGGGAATATGATCTTGCTCCTTTAAGAGCTACGGCAGAAGAAGCAGGTCCCAGTTCAGCTGTCTGCCTGAAAAGCTAGTGCCTTTGTGTCTATACACTGAGATTTAGTGCCACTGTGGATTAACCTTGGCAGCAATTGTGTAGCCTGTGTAGCGCTTCCTGTGAGGATTTGTTCCATGAACAGAGAAATTTTGTTGCCGTGGAAGTGGCTGGAGGCAATTATCTATCGCTGTTATCTCAGGCAGCAGCAATCTCTTCTGACGTCTCGTGAGTAGCTGTTTTCCAAACAGATAAACCTGATCATTATATGGGCAACCTTCGCCATCTGGCTGTATCATTGTTTCTCTGTTCTCTGTTGCCTTGATAGTCTAGACATTTAGCAATGAAGATTCTTCATGTAGTTTCATGGTGCTGGGGTTTCCATACTATATACATTTAGTTGTCCTCGGTCTCTAGGAAAGACTCTGATTCTATTTGCGTGCCCAGGACTTTACAAGTGAAGAAAGTATGAAATACACATTTTTTTCTTTTTTTCTAGGAAGTCAGTCTCATGCTTTCAGCCACATCACAGAAGGGCTTTTTATGAGTGACGCTCATGTTCTTGAAACAAAATGGCAAAACTCCTACCACTGACATCAATCATTACCAACATTGGCCTTCTGGATGCTAGATTGCTACCGAAACAAGCACATTCTCCTAAGCAGGCGTTGTCCCCCTATCTCAGAGAGACTGGTAAGCATGTGGCTCTACTCCAGCAGGTATCACTAACAGGAAGCTGATCTGGGTTCCATGACAGCTGTTTCCTAGCCACTGTTGGTAAACAATCTGCCTGCTTCCTGGGATGTGAGTTGGCAATACAGCATCAGGTGATGCACAGTGAGGGCAAGCCAGGGAAAAGGAAAGCAAGGAGGGAGTCATTTTGGGCCGTGAAACAGAATGGCTGTGCTGTGAACATGCAAGTGGTGTAGAGTCCCTAGGTTGCCACCAGCATGCTGGATAAGGGCTGGCATAGATAGGTGGTTCACGCTCTGCTGAGCAGGGATGCTGCAGTGAAGTCAAACCAGGATAATATGGTCCTGGCTGCAGGTTTAGTGGCTCCAAGTAGCTTGGCAGAGGGCAGTATGGCTACTGGAGAACAGGGCGGAGCTACTGGAATCACATTTTCCTCTTCTCTGCCTAAGCACAGCTCCCTCTGGTTTCAGTTCCCAGCAGGCCTGCAGTGTTGGTGGACAGTGGCTCAGGGGAGGGAAGGGGTCTAACCAGAATGTTTTCTTTCCCTGGACCTATTGGCAAGGGAGCTGATCCTTAGAATCACAGAATCCAAAGGCTGGAAAGAGGCCACTGAATCCAATCCCCTACCCCAAGCAGGACCAAACCCCAACTAAATCATCCAGCCAAGGCTTAAGGAGTCAGGGAAGCTGAAAAGCCAACTAAAGTGACAAAAATTACATATTCTGGTTATGGGATCAATGCTGCAGCTGTTTTCCAGGTGGAGCCGCTAAGGAACTGGGGTCGTTAAAGCATAAGAGAGAGTGTGTCAAGCAATACAGTGCAGAGGGGTTGGGAGTTCAGACTAGAGCATTGTTTTTCCAGTGCCTGACTGGCTTTATTAACATGCTAACAGTGTAAGCTGGACATATTCTGCTTTATATAAAAGCTGAGGTTCAGCCTCCTCCTGTTTGCACAAATAGTCCCTTCAGGCCTAGATTCTTATTTTTGTTGAGATGGACGAACGGTGGGTACGTTTGTCTCTCGCAAGTGCAATAATGAAGCATAGTTGAAGGCTGGAGCAGGGCAACTCATCAGAACTGGTCCAGGTGCTGTGTGACATCCTGGCCTCTTAGCACAAGGGGCAGCTCATGCTCTCTCCACAGACCCCTGCTCATGAGCTGGGAGTTCCTCTTGGTGGTGCAGCTGCCTGAGGAGTAGCTGTTTTTGGTGGGGCTGAAGCACCGGCTCTTATCTTAGCAGGACCTTCTCACCCAGCTTGAAGTGTGGGGAAGAGGCTGCCCAGGATGTCTTGATGCTTTCCACAAATGTGGAAAAGTAAGGTGAAGATCTGGGCACTTAACTGGGGAAGAAAAGCCACTGTCAGGAATCCTCCAACCCTGCAAGGAGGAGCATAGGACTCTTCTAAGTGAGGGTGAGCCTGAGCCTGAGCATTAAAGGAGGGGTTGTTGGCTGTATGGGGGTGTGGGCTCTGGGCTGGGGCCAGAAATGAGGGCTTCAGGGTGTAGGAGGAGACTCTGGGGCAGGAGTTGGGGGTGCAGTAGTGGGGAGGGCTTTAGCTAGTGGGTGCGGGCAGGGCCGGCTTTAGGAAGTGCGGGGCCCGATTCACAGGGGCAGGTCCATGCATGCGCCGCATGCCTGGAAGCAGGGCCCTTTTAAGCGTGGGGCCTGATTTGGGGGAATCGGCCTAAAGCCGGCCCTGGGTGCAGGCTCTGGGGTGGCGCTCAGGATGAAGGTTTTGGGGTGCAGGTGGGTGCTCCAGGCTGGGGGTGGAGGGTTAGGGCCAAGAGGTTTGGCATGCAGGAGGGCACTCCAGGCTGGAGCAGGAGGTTGGGGTGTGAGAGGTTGAGGTTTGGGGGGCTGAGTTCTAGGATGGGGCGAGAAATTAAAGGTTCAGAGTGTAGGAGAGGGCTCTGAGCCAGGGCAATGGGGTGGAATGTAAGAGGGAGTGAGGGCTCCAGCTGGGGGGGGGG
>CM057845.1:273043847-273063799 GCA_030068395.1 Apalone spinifera | reverse complement strand
CCCCCCCCCTCACTCCCAGGGATGCAGAGGCAGCAGCACAGGGTGGCAGGCAGCTCCCCAGGAGACAGGCTGGGAGCTGTTTGTGTAGCTGTTTGGGTAACCAATAAGCTCAGGCTTATTGGTTACCCATTTAAATGGCTTCACTCTTACATCCCTAATTGCTATCTATTAAAAATAACCCACAACCATAAACACGCCACTGCACTCAATTCACGAGGGAACAGACACATGACGGATGTTAATCACGTTGCTGAATGCACCATTGGAATGTGTTCCGATGCGATGGTAATAAGCCCAAAATAAGAGCCTATGCAGGATACAATTTGTGCTCCATTATTAGCATACCTGCATGAAATAAATGCTACAATGAACTATGATGCATCTACCATAGATTTTTCTTGTATGGTAAAAGAGCAATTCTGTTATAGAATGTGATTCTGCAGAAATGCAGACTGGGAGTCTCTGTTCACCTTTCAATTATTTCTATTGTGTTTGGCTTAGAATTTTCTTTCTTGTAACTGCTGTCCCTGCATATTTAATTGAGTTCTTTCATTTTTATACATCATATAACCAATGACAATTCTCCAGGCCAAGTGAGGCGCCACTTGCTCTGGGGCAGCCCTATGATCTTCAAACAAAGTCCTTAGTGCAAACCTACATGGCCTTTTACATCAACATAACTGAGTAGAGCTTAGTAAACAATGCTGCAAATGAATCCCACAAAGAAACAGACTCTCACACTCTGAGCTGTGTTGGCACTGCAGGTCCAACAGGAGTAAACAGAAGTAAAGCCATATTTGTATCACTAATAGAGCATCTATGACCCTGAATATACACCAGGAGCAGCGCTGTTCAGGAAGAAAATGCCATTTTCAGTCACTTTTTGGAAGACAACAGCACTTTTTATTTCTTATCTTGTCATGAATCTTTTCAAAGTAGCATTTTTTTAGGAAGTGCATTAAGTCCCTGTAAGCTACTAGAAAAAGGGCTGAAAGTGTCCTCTATTATGATGCTGGCTGCAACCAGGAAATAGTACAGCTCTTGTATTACTACTAGGAATGCACCACTGCCCTTTCTTGGCTAAACCTGCTGAACTAAGCAGAGATTTTTGGTTTACTGAGGGGATGTCACTGATTTTGCTTTCTGCAGGTGTGATACTTACTTCAGATCAATTCTACAGACATGTGTCAGCCTGGATTTTCCTGAGCCACAAGGCTCTATTAAATATTGAGAATCCATCACCACTGCTCGTACACCCCCCATCAAAGGAGCTTCTTCATGTTCCACAGAGACTGCCACTAGTGTGCACACTCCTTTTGGCAAATCTGTTCTCCATGTCCTGTCACGAGACATTTAAGAAAGAAAGAATCACGTGCAGAGAATGAATGAAAGCACCAAGTAGTGCAGAAAACGAGAGCTAGAGTCAGAAAGTTTGGTTGACTCACAGATCAATGATTATACATGGAGCTGTCAAATAATTAAAAAATAATTGCAATGAATCATGAGATTAAAAAATATAGTCATGATTAATTGCAGTTTTAATCACACTTAATAATTGAATGCTCATTTAAATGTATTATATATATTTTTGGATTTTTTTCTGCATGACAGTTGTTACTTAATATTGATTTCATTCACAACACAGAATACAAAGAGTATATTGCTCACTTACTATTTTTTATTACAAATATTTTCATTGTAAATACAAGTAAAACAGGGCCCACCCCTCCAACCCCATCGGCCCTCAGAGCCAGCCATGTGGCATGGGTCTCTGAAGTGTGCTGTCCAGTGCGCCAGCAGCGATTCTAAATGGCCCAGGACTAAGCTTAAGGTACATCAGCTCCAGCGATGTTGTTTACATAGCTTGAGCTGCATACCTTAAGCCGACCAGCCAGGTCTAGTATAGACCTGGCCTCAATGTTTGTCTGGACAAGAAGCAGAATTGAGTGGACTTGCAGACTCTAAAATTTCACACAGTTTTGTTTCTGACAGCATTATGTTAAAAAAAAAAATTCTGCACTTCCAGGTTCAAGAGACTGCACTACAACACTTGTAAGGGACCATTAATTTTGAGTCTTTTGAGATGATGTAATGAAAGGTGCTATATAAATGCAAAGTGTTGTATCACAATATTTTTCCTCTGTAATGCTGACATTCATTCCAATATTAATGTCAAACATATGCATTCATCCACATACCTCAGATATAATTTTTAAAAACATTTTGATACCCTTCTATGATAGCCCTAAATTTAAAAAGTATGAAACTAACATTTTGAAGGTGAGATGGAAGTTAGAAGTCTCATAAAATCAATGATGAACTTCTCTAGAGGTGAATAATTTCACTGAACTCAGTTGCTGCCAATTAAGGTGCATTAATTAGGACAAGCAATATGATTGGTTAACTTTGCTCAAGCCTTAACATAAATCAAAGGTGGTTAAAAAGTTTATTACTCAGTCTCTTCTAGCTTCAGCCCATCATAAACCAGCCAGGATTCCCTTTATGGGGGTGGTGATGGTGGTGGTGCTAGTGGTGGGGTGTGTGTGTGTGTGTGCGCGTGTGCATGCGTGCGTGTGTGTGGAGAGAGATATTTCAGTCAGTGATATACAACAGTGTTTCTGAGTCATCCTGGCTAGGTTAATGATGAGAATGAAAACTTGTTCTCAAGATTTTGTTTGATGGATGTGACTGCATTGTAGGTTTTTCAGAAACATAAAATATTCTGATGCATCATGAACTGAAAGGACAATATATGACTCAGAATAAAAGTAGTTAAAAACTCCCTACTGCTGCTACACCATCTTCTTGGGGCAAAATGGGAATACCACAGTGGACCAAATTCATCTCTAGTGAAAATAAAATGAAATCCATAAAGTTATACCTGGGAAAAACTTAGCCCAGTCAGTACATCTTGAGTAGGTAAAGGAAGTTATGTAATGTAAGGTCTAGTTTTTTCTGATCATAAAGAACTTACAGAAAATATTTTATAACTTCTCTTAGGAATCTCAGTAGTTCTTTTCTTTATAACAATAATGCCTGCAAGTTGTTATTCTCTGACAGACTATAAAAGTTAACAATAAAAGGGATATATTGATATAATTATATTTTATTGGGCTCTTGTATTACCTTCCATCATTTTTCCCCTAATGCAATTCTGACTCTCTGGACCATTTGTCCAAACTGCATGTCAGTGGCATATCATTCCACTAAGAGAAAGCAGAGGCCCAGGACTATAATGCACCCAATCAATCAAAAGGAAACATTCAACAGCTGATGGCTGAGTGAAGGATACCTCTTCTGTAGCTGAAATATTTCTGCACACCATTCCAACTTTTTGCCCTGATTAGTGGATCAAGCACCAATCACGATGGTTCCCCTTAAGAGGCTTTCTTGTTTATAGATTGTGTGTGAGCAGAGTTAAGGCTATTTTTGAATGTCCAGTAAGCTAATTTAAACATGTGGGCTGTGTCTAGACTGGCCAGTTTTTGCGGAAAATCAGCCGCTTTTGCGCAAAAACTGGCCAGTTGTCTACACTGGCCTCATGATTTTCTGCAAAAGCACTGACTTCCTACTGTATGAAATCAGTGCTTCTTGCGGAAAAGCTTTGACGCTCCCGTTCGGGCAAAAGTCCCTTTTGTGAAAAACTTTTGCACAAAAGGGCCAATGTAGACAGCTGAGATTTGTTTTGCGCAAAAAAGCCCCGATCGCGAAAATGGCGATCGGGGCTTTTTTGTGCAAAAGCGCGTCTAGATCGGCCACGGACGCTTTTCCGCAAAAAGTGCTTTTGCGGAAAAGTGTCTGTGCCAATCTAGACGCTCTTTTTCCGAAAATGCTTTTAACGGAAAAGTTAAAAGCATTTGCGGAAAATCATGCCAGTGTAGACGTAGCCACACATTTATCTGAGACACTGCACGAACAGGGAAGATAGATTAATAGAGATCTCTACCTTCCACTGATTTCTAAACTTTTCAATGTTCAGCATTTACAAAAAAAATGTTCCAACTTTAAATGTTATTTCATAACCTTAACTTAAAGGTATCAGTATTTTTTCAACTAAAATACAGGCTCCTCAAACTCAAGCAAAATGAGAGATCCACCATTCTCCAAAAAGCATGGCAAAACCAGGAGAAATAACAGTTGATTTATATCTGCATTATTTTTAGGGCAGCTATTATCAGGCACCTGTCCTAAGAAAAGAACAATATTTATGTTCTCATAAATACGTGCTGAAAAAGTATTGCTCAAATGTCATAGAGGAAAAAATCAGTATGCTCTAGGTGCATAGTTTTAAATTCACTTTGAGAAATAAAATATTATAGCCTATATGTAGAGGAGATAGTATACCTAGTGTATAAATGTTAAGAAGAAAGCTTTATTACACCCAATGTTTCTAATAACAGAAACTCCTGGTAGAGAAGGAAAAGGCTAGAAGGTTGCCTTTTTTGAAAGATTACCTTAGAACGACAAAGTCTCTGCCAGGATGGGGTGCCATGCTGTTCAGTACATATTGGTAGATTTCTGTTTGCTTATCCAGAGTTTCTACAACTTTCCACTGCAAGAAGTCCTCATCCCAAAGGTGCCGTTCTCGTAGAACTCGATTCAGTACAACCGATGGGGGTGCTTCGACTTCCACGGAAGCTTTCCAAAACCTGAGTGGGTTGCCATCCCCAACCTTGAATAAACAATACAGAAAAAAAGGAAATGCTGGATTTATGACTATGTTCTCAGTGTGGAATGAGTCAAGAATTTTCGGTGAAGACTTTAAGCTCAAGCTTAAGATGAAGTTTTACAGCATTTATATTTACAGGCATGTTCAACATTAAAACATATGTGTGTGCAGAAAAATGAGACAGTAGGTAAAATTCTGTTCTTGCAGCAATGTAAATCTGGATTAGTTCCTCCAATGGCACTGGCATTACTCTATTTATATTGGTGGAATTTATATTGTGGAATTTCCCCCAAAGTGGTCATAGAATGTTTGTAAAATAACTGGAAAGAAGGACAGAAGAAAGAGTAGGCATTATACAATAAGATTAGGATAAGACTGATTTCTTTGTCCAGCTCCAGAATCTCTGATTGCCCTAAAAGGGGCTCATGTTCAACATGAAACACTCGGGCAACCTGAGGTGATGCTCTGCATGGAGGAGTAGCATTTTTGGCTAATCAGTGGCATTGCATTAACCAGAGTTTTCAAAGGTAACTGACATGGTCACTCATTCTTCTGCCTGGGTGGATAAAGGTTCCTCTTTCTGGGGCTCCAAAAGTAGTAAAATAGCTTTTATAGCAAAAAGTCTGCTCATAAGCTCTTGGGTTCTGTAACCTGATTCAGCTCTGTAATGGGGAGAAAACCACAGAGAACCCAAGATCACAGAAATGCAGGGCTGCAGGGATAGCCCCTGTGCTGTGGCAGGACCAAATAAACCTAGACTGCCCCGACAGGTGTTTGGCAACCTGTTTTTAAAACTTCCAGTGATGGAGATTCCACAACCTTCCTTGGAATCCTATTCCAGAGCTTAACTCCTCTTAGAAAGATTTTCCTAATATCTAACCTAACCCTCTCTTGCTGCATATTAAGCCTATTTCTTCTTGTCCTACCTTCAGTGGAGAGGGAGAACAATTGATCACAGTCTTCTTATAACAGCCCTTAACAGCACTTCCCCTTCTCTTTTCATGACTAAACATGGATTCTTTTAACTTTTTCTCATAGGTCAGTTTTTCCAACCATTTATCATTTTGGATACTCTCCTCAGAATTCTCTACAATTTGTCCACATACTTCCCAAAGTGTGGACCCCAGTATCAGACACAGTATTCCAGATGAGGCTCACCAGTGCCAAATAGAGCAAGACAATTACTTGCCAGGCCTTAGATACAACACTTATATTAATGTAGCCCAGATTGATATTAGCCTTTTTTTTTGGTAGCTGCATCACATTGTTGATTCCCGTTCAATTTGTGATGTATGACCCCAGGTCCTTTTCAGCAGAACTACCATTGCGTCAGCTATTTCCATTTTATAGTTGTGCACTTGTCTTTGCTGCATTTCATTATGTTGATTTCAGACCACTTCTCCTCTTGATCAAAGTCATCTTTGAATTCTAATTCTGTCCTCCAAAAGTACTTGGCACCCCTGGCAACTTAAGTCACCTACTGTCATGACCATGAGAGTTAGCCAGCAGACTGGGGTCTAAAGGATTTTTGGTTTTTCCCTCCTTTGTCCTTGGGCAGTTTCTTTCCAGCTACTGATGGGGACAGACATCATGTCTGTCTCCAAGAAGTTTAGATAAATCTGTAAGGTTTTATTGTTTTATGGTTTGGGAATGGGAATCTGATGTCTATGCATTTAAAAATGGGGTTTTCTCTCCTTTGTAACTAAGTTTTGGCCGCTGGTGGAATTCCCCATGAGTTTATTAATTGGTGACTTTTCCATCTAGTCATTATGCTTGTATCAGGAGTATTGTGGTGATAATAAAAGTTCTTTCTCTTTTTTTTTAATTAACCTGGTATTGGTTAATTTTTGTGTCCTGGTTTTACTTGAGGGGTGCGATTTCCCAAGTGATCTCTCCCGTTTTCTTTATCATGACTTGGGTGGTGGCAGTGGATTTGTATCCCAAAATCTAGGTTTTTTAAGATTTTGTGGGGAAGTTTTATACCAAAGCCTGGAGAGATAAGGTTTTGGGATACATTTGTCCCAGTTTGAAATTCCTACCTACATTTCTATTGGCTGCCGGCTACCTGGTTAGATAAGGGACATAGTTAACTCCTTAGTCCCCAGGCTGCTGGCTAACCCTCATGGTCCATGACATCTACCAATTTTAAAAGCTTACTCTCCATTCCATTGGCCAGCTCATTAATGAAATGTTGAATAGTAATGGACTTAGGACTGACCTTTTCAGGACCATGCTAGATCCACACTCCCAAGTCTAACAGCAAACTACTGTTAACTACTCTTTGAGTACAGTCTTTCAACCAGTTGTGCGGCTACACAGAAATTCCCTAGTTTGCTCATGTGGAACTGTGTCAAAGCCTCACTAAAATCAATACATACCATGACACACTTCCCCCATATCCACTAGGCCTGTACCCTATCGAAGAAGGAAATTAAGACGGTTTGGCATGATTTGTTCTTGACAAATCCATGCTGGCTATTCCTTGTAAACCTATTTTCCTTAGAATGCTTACACACTGAACACTTCAATCTCTCTGGACACACAGTAGCAGATTTAAAGGTAGCCATCCTGCAACAAAAAAACTTCAAGGACAGACTCCAAAGAGAAACTGCTGAGCTACAGTTCATCTGCAAATTTGACACTATCATCTCAGGATTAAACAAAGACTGTGAATGGCTGGCCAAATACAAAAGCAGTTTCTCCTCTCTTGGTGTTCACACCTCCACGTAGCTGCTAGAAGTGGACCTCATCCTTCCTGACTGAATTGACCTCGTTATCTTCAGCCTTACTCTTGATTGGTACTCTTTTCTTATGCCTGTATATTTATACCTGCCCCTGGAATTTCCACTAAATGCATCTGACAAAGTGAGTCTTTGCCCACAAAAGCTTATGCTCCAATAAATCTGTTAGTCTATAAGGTGCCACAGGACGCATCGCTTTTGCAGATCCAGACTAACATGGCTACTCCTCTGATATTACACACCGATTGTTAGGCTGACTGGTCTATAATTCTCCAGGTCCTCTTTGTTCCTCTTTTAGAGACCGGTATTATGCTTACCCTTGTCCAGTCTTCTGGGACCTTGTCCAATCCCAAGGAGTTCTCACAGACAATACCTAACGATGCCAAAGTTGCTTCAGCTTGTTTCTGAAGTGTCCTATAATGAATTTCATCAGGCCCTGCTGACCTGAACATGTATATCTTATCTAAATATTCTTTCTGCTGGTTTTCTTTGGTTTGCTTTCCTTTTCCTTTGTTGTTAATATCAATTTCCCTCCAAAGCCTTTATCTGAACAGAGTGATAACAAAATTATCCTAAAATCATAGCTAAAAATCATATCAACTGTGCAGGGCTAGCCTGGTAGAATAGGCAGCAAGCTGTAATGCACTTACATTAACAGGCTTGTCCATCCCTTCCCCATTCCAAATCTCCTTAAGCTTAAGCAAACTTTCTCTACTGTGTTCCAGTGACCTGTTTGCAGAAGGCCAGGAAACTTACCTATCCCCCTCTCAAATGATTCACTCGAAGTAATACTATGTATTTTTTTCTCTTTTCTTCTCTCCTTCTTTTCATGGTTTCCTTCATCACTTTCTCTGCCTGTTGGTTTGAGACCTTATAATGGTTTCTATGTACCCACTTCTATGCACAGATCACTGCAATATTACATTTCTACTAACTACTTATTGATATAGATAGTTTTAATAGGCTTTTATCCCCTAAAGAATATTTTATTCTTGCCTCTAGAAGACTTAAAATAGTAAAGGGATTTATTCAGTCATATAATAGTACTTTAGGTAGAAATGCATAGATTTAAAAAACAATTGTTTTGTTTTTACTTTTTCCACATTTCTTGAAATTACCTTTTTGTAAGCAAGGTCTGTGTTCTCTATGCTAGAACAGGCGACCCATCCTTTGAATTTCTCTTTTGCTTCTTTCTGAAGGTTCTGCATCAGACTTTCAAGGTACATTTGGTAATTCCCTCCTTCTTCATCCATTTGCTTTCCTAGTTCCTCCAGCGTTGGACAATGCACTTCAGCCTCCACGTAGGAGTTCCGAGATTGGGTTGCCATCTCATGTGGGACCTGTTCCAAAGAAAGCAGGTAAAACTTAAAGTTTGAGGTTTATTTTGAGAACTACCCTTTAAGAAAAGAATTCTCTAGTACACTGTATTCTTCTGCACAGTGAACCTATGAAAGCATATACCCACTGCTATCTTTACCTACTGTTATTCACAAGACATCAAGCTATTGTAATGTAATAGCTAATGTGTCTGTGTACCACAGCTCTCTATTGGATGAAAGCAGACTGTTCAACTGCTTGTCATAGGTCCTTTAGTGCTAATAGAGATTTCTTTTCAGTCCTCTTGGAAACAGGTGGAATGGATGAGGGAGTCTGCCATAGAGACTAGGCAAACTTGGCCATTCCCTCATATACCGGCAAGGTCACTTGTGCTGGTGCCTCCTGGCTAAGGACCCCAAAGAGAGAGTCTCCTGTACTTCCTCCACCCACAGAGCCAAGTTGGTCACCACCCTCTTTAAAAAGTCCTGACAGGCCTTCATGCTGGACCACAGGAGGGGGTGCCATTATGGCTTCATCTGGAAGACGAAGCTTGGCCCAACTGGCCCTCTTCTGCCGATGCTGGCTGATTGCCCATTCCCTCCTCTATTTGAGGAATAACTGGCCAAACCACCACCGGTGCCTGTACATGGCCAGCGGAGGATGCCAAAGGGGCCTCTGACACTCCAGCTACCGAGTGGGTAACCTTGGGCTGAACCGGGAAACCCCACGGGGTCCATGGGCACCAATGTGCCAGCCACTGCTCTTGGGGCCATGGGGTGTCCTGTGAAGCCATCTGCGGCACCAGCTAAGATGGCGCTGGGTGCAAGGGGCAAGGAGACAGAGTCTGATGTGGTGCTTGCTGAGTGAATGCTGGCTGAAGGCCCGGAAGGGGAGGATATGCTGTGCTCTCCATGGTGCTGAGAACCCAGTGGCAATGGAAATCTCGGTGACTAAGTGAAATGCCTGGACCGGCAGCCCACAGCGCTATGTTGATCGCAGGACCTGCTCTTGACTGGTGGTGACCAGCAGTGAGAGGATGACTGGCGGTGCCAGGACATCAAGTGGAACCGACAGGCCGTGCTGCCACACCTAGTATAGTTCAGTGTTGGTGAAGATCAGCAGTGGCAAAAGTGGTGCCGTGATTGAGGGAAATTATTCCTAGAGTGGCAAGGCACATATGGGGAACAACTCTCCCTACAGTGCTGCTGTTGCTTGGGGGGCGCATGCTCCCACAGGCCTGTGGCCCAACTTCAGCAATAGTTGAGATGCAGCATCTGGCTCCAGTCCCTCTCTCATGACTGAATGAGGCTACAAGGAGCTCTCCTGTCTGTCTGCATGGGACAGTGCGATTGCCAGGGGCTTGGCAACCGAGAAACAAATGGCGGCTTCCTTCTATGAGGAGGCCTGACCAGTGCTGGAGGAGGCAGCATTGGCATGGTTATAATGTCCTGTACATAGGCAGTTGGTGAAGGTGGGGCTGGGCGAGGCAAGATTGCAGCCCCACTCCAGCCCCACACCTTCCATTGAGGCCCTGCTCTCCTCTCCCCCCCTCCCGTGACAGCCAAGCCACCTCCCTGCCCCAGGAGCAGACCCACCACTATGGGGAAGGGAGGAGGACAGGTGGGTGTGCATGCCCCAGCCTCCCCAGCCCTGGAGTACAGGGAGGGTGGGTGGCATGCAGCCCCAGCCTCCCCGGCCCAGTAGTATGGGAAGGACAGCACTGGAGGCATCAACACTCCACCTCCAATATGCCTACAGTAAGCTTTCTGGGGGAGGAGTGTAGGCAGGGCCAGAGGGGTGGTTTGGGAATGCTGTGCCTTCCCCCCGCCTATTATACCGGACGCCCATAGTCCTGCTTTGCCTGGAAAGCCTCGGGAATGGAAGGGACTTGAACATCTGGGACGGGCCACGGGGAGTGGGCAGGACCACCCAGGCCAGCCTGCACCAGGAGTTTATCCGGCAGATGCATAATCCCCTTTCTTGGCCTTGGCCTTGCGTGGGCTGGGGGATTTGTCCTTGCCTGACTTCTTCATTCTCTTAGAGCCAAGGATGATCACTGGTGCTGAGCTCAGAGCACTGGGGGAGTGGTCTACACTGACACACTGGTGCTTGGCACCAAGTCCAAGTGCTGGCGCTTGGAAGCGAGTTCAAAGTCCATGAGTAGGGCTTTTAAACGTAGCACCCTACCTTTTACTGTCCTCGGATGGAAAGATCTGCAGCCCTGACCCTTGTCAGAGATGTGTGCTTCTTCTAGACAGTGGAGATAGCCTGGGGATGGGACATGCCCTGCTTCTCTGGCTTTAAAGCCTATACTACATGCTGCAGGCCTATGCCAGTCTGTGTCCCACATGTTGGCTATGTCCTTAGAGGGGACTAACAAACTGATAAACTACAAAAACAGAGTGGTCCACTAGCTCCTTAGAGACAAACAAAACTATAGGGGGAGGGATAGTTCAGTGGTTTGAGCACTGGCCTGCTAAACCCAGGATTGTAAATTCAATCCCTGAGGGGGCTGTTTAGGGAGCTGGGACAAATCTGTCAGGGCAGGCAACTGGACTCCATGACCTCTCAAGGTCCCTTCTGGTTCTATGAGATAGGTATATCTCCATATGTTATATATATTATAGTATCATGGGCAAAACCCATTTCTTCAGATGGGCTGTGCCCATGAAAGCTCATGATACTATTATATACTGTATATATATATACCACACTCTAAAGTGCTACTTGACCGCTTATTTTAAGTTACAGACTAACATGGCCTCCTCTCTGAGCCTGGCAATCTACAACTATTTACATGTGCTTATCTAGAGAGAAACTATTTACAACTGCACAGGGAAAGATAATTAAAGCTACAGCTAAGGCCGGAGTGGACTGTTCCAAGCACAGTCACCAGCTGCAAGTGAGAACTGAAGACAGAGAGGCCCAGACGGGGGCACCCTGGATGGCACAGCATGCAACCACACTGCAGGGGGCACTGGACCGGGTCCCCTACGGATATTGCTGAGGGAAAATCTTCTGTCACTGGTGCATGTAGTGAGCACACACACCTATGCTGAATGGACATGAGCAAGTAGTTGAAGAAGAATCCCCACATCTCTGAAAAACTAGGAGATAGTCAAAAAGAAATGAGAAATAAATTTCAGTGGGAACAATCTTATATAAGTTAGGACCCATCACCGTCTAAGTTAAAAGGAGGAAATGTAAATCTAAACTCTAAATTTTTCAAAGGATGCTCTATTACGTACTGTAGCTATGAGTAATGCTGAGTCTTCCACTCACCTCAAAAAGTTTGTTGCATTCTATTATCATGTGTGCAAGTCCCTGAGTGGCTGCCAGGTTTTCACTGAGGTCCTTCTGATCTGGCTTCCCTGTCGCATATTTTTTCTGTATTACTCTGTAATTGAATTCAGTGTCTTGGATAAGAGGAGCTGAATCTTTTGAATATGAAAGTAAACATAATGGCACAACGTTCTCATGGCCACAAAGAAAATTCTTTTAAATTTGCATTTACAAGAGAGCACTCAGACTACACAAAATCTTTTTTGTTGCCAAAGAAAAAGTGTTTACCTAAAATATTCTTAAGCCAAAGTTGAAATCAGGAAAGGTGAAAGATATTGCATCATGTGTACCCTACATTTTGCAACAGAACTTCAACAAATATCCCCTGTTTCTGCCCTGTCATAATTTAAAATGCTTGGCAAGGTAGTGGCTACCAGGATCATCAAAGCAATATCTCCAGCAGGGCTAGGAAGGGAATGCAGAGGGGATATTTTAGATGGGTCACCAATGTATGGATGGAACTAAGCCCTATTTAATTTATATTCACCATGTTATGAACCAGAAGATTATGACCTGAAATAAGCTCTATTTTCCAATTAGCAGAATGCTCCATGAGTGTATTCAAAGTGAGTCACTGGTAGAGCTGGAATTAGAACACAAGATGTCTTTTTAATAACAATTTGGGTGAAGTTTGGGGTGGCACAGGATTTAAGCCACAACAGAAATGGTATGCCTACAAGCTTTTACCAGGCACCAAAACTGTACTTATTAAAAGCTATCCCTACAAAACTATGAATTTGTCTTCTCCCCACTGAAGTCAATGGCAAAGTCCCACTTACTCCAACAGCAGCAGAATCAGGCTTGGTGCCTTCAAAATTGACTCCACAAAACATACTCACATGCCCAATGAATTTGCAGATGAAAAAGGGCATTTACTTGTGCAAGAATTAAATGACTTTCTCTATGGTTGTAAATGCCCTTTTGGCCTGTAATGCCTTCTCAAAGAGTGCATGCCCAAATCTAGGGGTGCAATAGTTAACAGTTGCTTTTGAAAATTTGACCCCAAATGTCTGTCTGAACATCAAAAACATCATTTTGTATCATGAGTCTACAAAGCTGTCTAAGTTTAAAACTCCAGCCCTTTCTGTAAAAGATAACAGTACAGCCAAGCCAGGTACTTACCTTGGTGAGCTTTCCTTCTTTAATATATTAAGGTGGAAAAGAGAAGGGGCCAGACAAACAGCTACATTCATTGGAGTCATTTGATTCTCTTCTACAGAGGAGACGTCACTCAGGAAACACAGCAGAGTCTGCAAAACCTCCCTGTTTTCATCTGACATCAACATGATGGCTGCCTGCACGGCTTGAAGTCTCTGATCTTTGGGAACATCTAAGGAAAATCAAGTGTCATTTAATGGGGTTAATCATAACATCACATAAAGACACTAGGATACAGTAAAGTGAAGCAAGAAACTCACACTATAGTGACTAATTCTTTTGGAGGAGGAAAACCATCAGACTCAGGGTTGCCAGATGGCTTCAACAAAAATACCGGACACATCTGACATTACATCACAATCTACAGTACATCTTATGTAGAAAATACCGGACATTTATATTTTCTCATTTATATTTTCTCAATTTGTTTCCCAAACAGAAAGCTCAAATACTGGACTGTCTGGTTCAAAACTGGACATCTGGAAACCCTAATCAGACTATGAAAACCTGAGCTTTTCTTTCTTACATATCCTGGGCTTGCTTGATCTTACTCTTCTATGTTTTGCAAAGTGAAAACTTACCTATCCTAAACAGGACTGAGTCCAAACTTTTAAGTGCTATGTATGTTTTCATAGTGCATTACTACTCTTCAGCCAGAAGAGTACAATACTTTATTTAGCACTTATGACGTGCAACGAGTACTCAGTGCTGTAGCATTAAATGCTATTTTCTATGATTTTTCTGCCCGTGGAAGAGCAGTTCAAAAAGCATTAGGGACGTTTGGGTGGGGAAATGCTAGCACTTATCCTAGGAAGAGCTTAATGAAAGTAGTAATGGATATGCTTAAACAGCATTTTGGACAGAATCGTTTCTGAAGCTACCGTAAGTTTCCTCAGGTTGGAGTAAGAGAACTTCTCTGGGTGTTTTATACATTATATATAATCACATGAAAGAAGAGAAAAACCTGAGTTACCATTGATGCAACAGCAAGCTATTAAGTTCTGTCTCTTAGAAAGCTCCAACAAGCACTTTATATTAAAGGTTTTGACCAAAAAATGGCAAACAAATAGCGTATAACCTTGACTTTCTAGAGGTGGTAAGGGACATGGGCAGCCTTCAGAAAACTCAGAGGAATTTTTGGTAAGTCTGCAATGTGTCCCTCATCCCTCCAGCCATTGTATTCTGGAATGTAATGAAGACCATCTTGAGGGACATAACTTCACACACTGGGAATTTTGGTTAACTGGAGTAACATAAATTACTGCAATGCAAAGTATAGGGCAACTAAGCAAAATCTGTGATATGTCCACCCCCCTGCAATCATCAACCATTCTGGATATATCAATAGTGTCCTAGCTCAAGTTCATGACAGTATATCATGGGGAAGAGAATCCTTCCCAGTCCCAGTGTTGGTGATTAAGTAAGCTACATGCATATGAACAAAAATTCCCAAGGCTAAGTGTCTCTCTAACTCCACATTTTGTGACAGGGCTACTCAACACACGGCCCATGGGCCACATGCAGCTTGCGGCCCGTTTGTTTGTGGCCCGTGGTGCAGTTTAGGTTTACGTGGGGCTCAACATGCGGTCCACGAGTGGGAGCCAAAACAAAAAAGTAGTCACTATAATGGTCTTCTGCTCATATGCATTTTAGTAGTTAAATTCCTGGATTGTCATTGCTCATTAAAAGTGCTGTCATATGGGTAGAAATCGGGCAAATATTGCATTTTATTAATATCAGCAGAACTGACTTAAATGGGGCCTGTGTGTTGTGTAGTCTTGCCTTAATCTTTGTATTCATGCCTGTCAGTGTGAAAGAAGCTATTTGCACATATATTTGCATGTATATATAACCACAGTTAAGTTGTGGCAGTTGGCATGTGCTATGAGTATCATTGTGGTCCCTGGGGCTTCCAAAGTTGAGTAGCCCTGCTTTATGAGATACTGTTGTTACCAAGTGTTCATTTATATATTTTTGATCCAAAAAGAGTGGTTCTGTCACTACTACCAGAAGCAAAAAATATAAATGTTGTTGAACATACGGATGAAAAAATCCTCCATGTCTTTGGAGGGCACAAATTTTTATTAAAGAGTTACTGTGAGAACATGAAATAAGGCCCTGAAATTAGCTCTATCCCCCACTAAGCCTGCTATTTTGTTGATGCACGTAATTATGGGTGCAATTTTATTGGTGCAAAAAATTACAGGTACTTTCCTGTAAAAGTGCTATGAAATGTGATTGAAGTTCAGTGCTTCTGGGCATGAAAGCAGAGAGGATGTATGGTCCAATGACTAGGTCACTAGTCTAGGACTAGAGAAACACAACTTCAGTTCGCTTCTTCCTACAGACTTTTAGTGTGACCTTGATCTCACTATGTTTCTGCTCAGCTCCTGTGTAACAGGGATAACAGCACTTCCATGCCTCATAGAGGTGTTGCGAAGATAAATATACCTGGGGCGGGAGTCCAATCTAGTAAATTTTTTGGGCCTTTCTAAGCTCTGGGATTGGGCCAACAACGAGGGGTTCAGTGTGTGGCAGGGGGCTGCTGGAAAGCAGGCTTGGAGAGTGGGGTCTGGCAGGAGGCTGAATGCAGGAGCAGGCTGTGGGGGCAGCGTCTAGGTAATGTGGGGTGCTTATTTGTACAGCTCCCTGGGGACACACATGACTCTGTGCCACCCGCCACCACTCCCAGGCACCACCTACTGCTGCTCCTATTGGCTGTGATTCTGGTCAGTTGGAGCGGTAGGGGCAAAGCCTCCTGGCAGCGCTTTCCTGCATTGCTGTTTCCCCAGCTGGGAGAAGGGGGAGTGGCAGCACACAGAGCTGCTTCCTCCCCGCACTAGGCAGAGCCCACGGGCTGGATCTGGTCCCAGCTTGTCTGACTGTGGAGGGGGGAGCTGTTGCTGGCTCTCCAGCCACGGGTGGTGGGGAAAAGAAATTTCCTGCAGTGCTGGAGTGCCTGCGCAGCCTCCTTGATATTGGGGGGAGAGCCCCAAGCCTCAGGGGGTCAGATTAGACTAGTTAGGGGCTGGATCTCGCCCATGGGCCAAAGGTTCCCCACCTCTGCCTTAGACAGATTTCTGAAAACTGGGCTCAAATGGTATTTTAAAATGGTTTCTCTCTTACCAGTATCACCTGAAATTCCTACAAATTGATATTTTACATTGTTAATTAACTTTTCACTGTTTTCACTGTATGTTTACTTTGGGCTTCTCCCCCAGTTTGGACAATTGGACTAGAATTGTCAGATTCTCTTTCTGGTTCACATGCACTGACATATTTCTGAGGTGTTTGAAGTTCACACATTGCTGGAGAATGAAATCAAATGAAAAAACCCTCAAGCTTTTCTTCTCCCAGTCGATTGCTTAACAGGATTGAAATCTGGGATCTAAACTATGATACTAGGGCACATATAAATGTTAGTAGAAACAGTAATTCCTCATTTAACACTATAGATGCGTTTCTGAAAATGTTTGTGCTAAGCGAAAATGTGCTATGTGGGGGTTAATTTTCCCATTAAAAATAATGGAAAAGGTGGGGGTTGCGTTTCAGGTGGTGGTGGCAAAGTCAATTTTTTGTTGGTGCTGGGTCGTCAACATCAACATTAGATAGCTAGCGACACAAATCACCGCGGTTTGTTAAAAGATAAAGATAAACACAGGAGTGAGTTGAGGAGCGCTGTGATCACATGTATTCATCTGCTCATGCATATTACCACTGTTTTCACCAACTTATATTGCTGTGTGAAGTTGTCCGTCACTTGATTATTTTCGTGTTATTTCAGAGACTATAGTGTATTCGAAAAACAGTCCCTAAAATAAAATCGTGCTATTGCGAAAACGTGTTAAGTGGGCACGTGTTAAACAAGTAATTACTGTATAATGAAAATGCAAACCCTCAAAAGCTATATCCTTATGAAAATTAATTTCATATTAATTTTCTCATTTGAAGGCCAAACCACTATCCACATTAAAAAGACTTTTACCAGAGTACAGTAATTCCTCATTTAACACTATAGATATGTTTCAGAAAATGATCGTGTTAAGTGAAAACGTGTTATGCGGGGTCAATTTTCCCACTGAAAATAATGGAAAAGGTGGGGGTTGCGTTTCAAGCGGTCGTGTCTGTTGGGACCGGGACATAAGGTTGGGGGGAGAAAGGGGACTGGGTTACAGCACTGAGGGGAAGTGTTTGGCTCTGTGGAAGGGAAGGGGAGGAGAGGGGAGAGGGATTGGGTTGGGAGTATGCCCCTGTGACGGGTCTGCCAGGACCCGCACTGCGTCCAGCGAGGGGGGAGTTGCTGGGGAACGGCGTGGCAAGCAGTGAACTTTCTGCCACTTTGCAGGGAGGTGGGGGAAGCCCTGCGCAGCCGCTGGCAACGGGCCGGGTGGGGAAATCGTGTTATTCCGGGGACGGTCGTGTAATTCAAAAAACGTTCCCCCCCAAAAAAAATCGTGCTATCGCGAAAACATGTTAAGCGGGCACATGTTAAATGAGGAATTACTGTACATAATTAAAAATGTGATAATATAATAGAAACTGTTTCAGGTTATTTCCTGCTCTGGCTCTCCCTCTGCATCTCATCTTCTTTGTGTGCCTCTTTTTGATTGGAAGGCTGAGATTTCCAAAGCTTCATGTAGGATTTGGACACTGGATTTTTGTTACAAGTTAATGGGATTTGGCCAGGCAGCTCTCTTAGGGACTGCCTTTATGTTGTGCTGTGTATAGCACCAATCACAATTTGCCTGATCCAAAGCCCTTTGGAGTGAATTGAATGAATCAACCCTACCGTTGACACTTCAGTAACATTCGTAATAACTCCCATTTTACTTACATTGATAGATATGGAGGAAGGTTTCTCCTAGCTTACTGGTGAGAAGAGGTTCTGGTAAGTCCCTGAAAAACTGCTTTACCATATCTGCCACATCATAGGCTGATTGGTCTTCATAGCTGACATTCTCAGGGGAGCTCTCGTTCATCTGACGCAGGGCCTGGATTCGGGACTTCACTCCTGATTTTCGAAACAGACCCACCTAAACCAGGAGCCATGTTGGATTGGTTAAACAGCCGTTTCTTTCAAGTATAACTTCCAAGAGGCTTTGCTTACTGGGGAAGTTGTGTTACTTGTTTTACTGTTTTAGATAACAAGATTTCATGCAACTTGTAGATTCTTACATACATAGAAATGCCAGTGGATTTGTTTACAAGATAAACCATAAACAGCGTCATACTTTTGTTGTGGGACTGTAACACCTAATAATTCTTCCTTATTGTACCAAATCACACACCAAAAGATCAGAATGTATGAGGGTATGGCAGTGTTTAAAAATTATGAGCTAGTCCCCTAACAGATATAAAATGACATAGCTAGTTGACTTTAATGCAGCTACACTGATTTACCGCTGCTGAAAATCTGTCTTATCGCATCTATCTATTTTGAAGATTAACAAGACAAAGCTACTATTTGCAATCTGACGCTGTTTTCCACTTACAAACTAATATATAGCATGCACAGAACTATGTACAGTTTAATTTACAAAAGCCACATCATCTCTTCAGCCATCTTCAGTAAAGTAATATACTATGTGACAAGAGACTGGGACATCCTGCTAGGATTAACACCAAGATGCTAAATCTGTATTCCCCCTACCTGTTCTCTGCTCCCCAAAGTTTCCTCAAATTCCACTGAAAAACTCAGCAGCTAAAAAGCAGAGACTGCAGAGGGATTATTTGTGCCACTGCGGTACATTTTTATCTTGTTTGGTTTCTAATCTGAAGGAAGTGGTATTTCTTAAAATGAGCCCAGTGAGTGTCTTCACGGCAGTGCTATTCTTTTACAGTAGTTCTCGGAAGTAGAATTCCCCTGAGGTGAATTCCTGAGCATGAACCATATATTTATTCCCAAGGGAGCTTATGTTGTTCCATTTGGGAACTAGCTGTGGTGTTTTTCTTCAGTTTACAGGAAAAGAGGTGAAATACTGAGAAAATCTATAAAAAGAATAAAGTGGGCATATTTCAGGCTTCAAATTATAAAGGTTGCTTCCTCTTGCTTGTTGTATGTAGCTAGCTGTTTGTCTTGTTAACTTGGAGTCAAGGTTACTGGACTGCATAACCCAACAACTCCAGCCATGGAAGCAACTAAATATGCAGTTCAGTCACACAACATCCTATGCTCAACTTTGCAGCTTCTGTTCCAGGGTTCATGTAGCTCAATCCTCAGCCTGAAAAACTAACGGATGCTCTTGAAGTCCTTCCATGTTCAATGGTCATATAGTGAAATGTTTTGATGAGTAATATAGAGATGATGTGGCTTTCATAAATTAAACTGTACATAGTTCTGTGCATGCTGTGTATTAGTTTGTAAGTGGAAAACAGCGTCAGATCGCAAATTGTAGCTTTGAGCTGTTTTCTGTTATGTAAGGAAAAAGCTGTATCAGTGACCTTTGTGATGTTTGCAATCTAATTTTCTATGTAGAAATTACAGAACTGAAATCTGCATTGAGTGCACATTGCTGGATCATATTTATATTCAGAGGTAAAGCTGCCCAGAGTGGTGACAATGAAATACAAAGAAGTGTCTGGCTCTTTTCACCTGGATTGCCCATCATCTCTTCTCTCCCTTTTCAATGCTTCCTCTCACCTAGGCTGCGTCTAGACTGGCAAGTTTTTCTGCAAAAGCAGTCACTTTTGCGGAAAAACTTGCCAGCTGTCTACACTGGCCGCTT
>CM057845.1:273016658-273043747 GCA_030068395.1 Apalone spinifera | reverse complement strand
CCGTTAAAAGCATTTGCGGAAAATCATGCCAGTCTAGACGTAGCCCTAGTGTATTGAATATATGAGACTTCTAGCCACAATTGTATCTGTTCAAAGTATAAAACTCAAGAGTGCTGGACAAATGTGAAACAAAACCTCCAGGGCAAAGGCTCCTTGCTGGCATAAACAATCTTTAAAAATTTACAGCTATGCCAGAATCAGAGATCAGACATCAAATTTTATCAAAACCAGTCTCCTGGTGCCTGACATCCTGTTACTGCTAATCTCTACTATTGTGTAATGATGTTACTTCTATTTCCCTTCCTTTGGAAAAATGCTCAGTTAATCAAGAGGGGGTAGTTATTGGTTTCATAAAAGCAGGTGTTTTCAAGCTCTCTTCCACAGTATGAGAGAGGTATCCCGTAACTACAAGGGCTCCATAAACACACTAACACCAAAGGATTTACACCAGAGATTAATTTTCCTACTCTCTTTATTTTCTTCATGTGCTGTTGATAATTGGTTCTGCAAGTGCACGCTGTATGTAGGGTAGAAATAAAAGTTCAATCAACAAAGAAAGGTACAGAGACTTCTCTTTCTCAGGGTTGTATTTAAATAATTGTCTTCAAATCTTAATGCTCAAGATTCCTTACTTCATCTCAGAACAGTCACAAATACCTCAAGTGCCCAGGACCATAGTTTACAATTACATAAACAACTGCTACTCTGTTCAGTAAGTGCAATGGCAGATCCAGAAGTCCAGAGCTCTAGGCTAGCTCCCTTCATGCACAAGCCATTTTGCAGGGAAGTGCTGGAAGCTATATAGGTCTGGAATGAATCCAATAGACAAGCATTCACCGATTCTAAAGTAGATAAGGAGAGGAGGTGTCAAGTGCAGAAGCTGAATTAACTGAACATTTAAAATCCTAACTCTGGGTTTGGGGATGTTTTTTAAATGTTCATAGCTTGGAAGCACTTTGACGTTAAACCAGGGATAGGCAAAAGGGCCTCCGCGGGCCGAATCGAGCTCGCCAAGCAGTTGGATCCAGCCCACGGAGGCCTTGCTGCTCCACCGCCCCCAGGCCAATTAGGGTATAGGAGGTGGAGGGAGGGGGAAAGCACCCAAAGCCTTCTCTGCCCTGTCCTCGCCCCCAGGTCTTAATTGGCCTGGGGGAGGGGGAGCGCGGGAAGCCTCCCCACTGCCCTGAAGCAGCACGTGGCACTTTGAAGTGTCACGCGCTGCTCGCAGGGCGGGGAGAGCGGAGGAGGCTTCGCGCACTCCCCCACCCCCAGGCTACGGTGATGGCCACTGAATGAGAATTTAGCTGCACAGAGTTGTGGCATGATTCCTCCCTGCTGCTATTTATCTTCCCATTTCTTCCCACAGTGCTGAAACTGCCCACAATATCAGATGCACTGCTGCAGGGAGCACAATGTCACAAGCAGGGTAAGGAGCAGAAACTCTGGAAAATTCAGAAGTAGAACCTTGCATAGGAAACATGCTGCTCCAATATTAAAACTGGGCAAGCACTGCAATGCAGAACCAAACTGGCCACAACGTGTACTGTGAGCATGTACACACAGAGTCCTATCTTTAGGGGAGGGACAATAATGAGAGAATACCCATGTCTCTTGTGTAGCGAATTAATACATCATCAAAAGCAGTGTTTGAAATATGTCAGTCATTGCCCAGTGCTATTGTAACCTGTACAGAGCTCTAGAATGGCGCTGGCGCTGATGTGGGGTGGCAAAGTAAAATATTCAACTTGCTTAATACATTTTCCATAATTGAGCTTTGCAAGTTGCTTGACAGTGGTTTAAAATCCCTTTGAAATTCAGCCACGAATATCAAATCCATACCTGATCTAGACAATTGCTGCGTAAATAGCGCAGCGCTTGTTGCATGCTCTGTGGAAGCGGTTGCCCTGTCCTCTGGACATGAACTATCAACGGAACACCAAAGACACTCTTGTCCTTGTAGTCAGGGACTTTCATCCTCTTCATGAACTTTGGCACAGACCTGGAATTCACACAGTTAGCACTAAACTGTGAGAGTACGTACACAATCATACTAGCTAACACTGTGGAGGGAAGCTAGTAAATCTGAAGGCATCCTCTTTGATAAAGACAGACAAATAAAAGTTTCCTTTCTAATACATGATAAATGAAGTGTGCACATTTTATGAGCTTCTTGAGAGTCTTTACCAGCAGACTGCCTGGAGCTACATGCTTGCGTTCAAAATGTCTGGCACAAACAGAATAATACAATAAAGTGGAAGATGAATCTGAAAGAGTACAAGTTAATTTATTTAATGGGCTCAATGAGTTCTATGACATCAGCTATATGATTACGCATTTCCTTTGTCCATCATTTACAGTAATAAATTGAAGTGAGAAACCATTATGTGCCAAATACATCCCTCTTGTAACTCATTTGATTTCTGAGTAAGCAAATTAATTGAACTTTGTGAACTTTTGTAGGGTAAACTGAGGCAGTCCATGGTATTTCGCTAAGAACCCCTATTCAAATTCTGAAGTTGTGTATAGGCCTCTAACCTCGAAACCTGTAACCTCACAAACGGACAGTTTGCCTGAGTAGAGGGACCTTGGGAAGGCACAGTCACCCTGGCAATCACATTCCAAGGGGCTGCACCAGCTGATACCAAAACAACCTTGCTAACATGTTTTGCTTTAATCCTAGATAATGGGCCCATAAAATCATGGATCACATCAGTGCGAGGCGCCATCACAGACGCATCATAATTTAACTAGACAAAAGTTTCCATTTAATTGTCTGTTTGTTGATGTTGGCTTATTTAGCTTGTTAAGGAAAACTACTTGTATTAGCGATAAGGTGTTTATTTGACAGTGGGTGGAGATGCTATGTAATCTTTCTGGGTATGTCTACACTTGCCCCCTAGTTCGAAATATGTAGCTGCGGGCAGTTAGTTGGGATTAAGGGGATTTAAAAATGGCGCCCGGATGGGAAGATGCAAATAAAGCCCGGGATATTTAAATCCCGGACTTCATTTGCAACTTCAAATGCCTACATTAGCCTCCCTAGTTCGAACTAGGGGGCTAGTGTAGACATATCCTCTTAGCTTATTGGCTTAAGTGCTCATTTCATCTTGCTTCCCCCTGTTCATCAGCCCCCTATATAATCTACAGTAATAGTCTGCTTAAGCAGTGTTAACCAGCTTAACCCCTGGTGGCACTCCACCAGCACTGTGTGTAATAAATCCTCTTGCCTGTTTTCACCACATCCAGAGTATCCAGACTAAACCATTTCTTGCAAGAAAGATGCTTAAACCTCCACAAAATGGCTAGAGGAAGAACCCTTAACCTTTATCCCAGTTAGGACACTCTGCTGGGATATGGGGAATTTTTTCTCTGCCCAATGAGGGAATGAGATTTGAGCAGGGGGTTCTCTGGGTATGTCTAGGCTTGCGGGGGTTTTCCGGGATACCAGAGGTATCCTAGAAAAACTCCACCGCATCCAGGGAACGCGTTTGCTCTTCCACTTCTTTTTGCTTAAACGCAAACACACTCTTTCGGAAGCCCTGTCTTCCTTGTTCTACGAGGAAGACGGGATCTTCCGAAAGAGGGGGATTTTCCAAAATTTGGCCCAGTGCAAACGGGCCAAATTTCAGAAAAGGCTGTTCTGAAAAAAAAAATCGGAAAAAAGTGTAGCGTAGACTTAGCCTCAGTGGATGCCCTAAATCATGTAGAATCATTCACTCTCCCACTGGTCTACTGAATATCTATGTACTTGCACACTGTGGAATAACTTCACCAGGAGAGATGGAGAAAGAGCCCTACATCAGGATTCCCCATAGCCCCCTGGTCACCTGAGAGGTGGAAGAGCCAAGTGCACATCTTATCTTCCCATAATGCAGAGGGGCAATAGAACAAGGGTCTCCCACATTTCAATTCAGTTGCCTGACACATGAGGTACATTTTATAACAGATGCTGCCACCTCCCTGCCTTGTGCTATCTATTTTGTGTGGCATTAGATAGGCCTTGAGAACAACTACTAGATCAGGCCCTAAGGGAATGTCTAGTTGCAGTGTCTCACTAGGATTTAGGGACCTGGGCACCTCGACTGAGGCAGTTCTGTGCATACCCAGAAGTGGAAATGTAGACACCCTGGGGACTTTTAGTGGTGAAAATTGAGGTGCCGATGAACTTTAGGCTCCTTCAGGGTTAGTCAACAGTTGAGCAGGGGCTTTGTGAATGCCAATGGTGCAGCCATTTTGAAGTGAAAGGGGTATTTAAGTACTTTTGTGAATCTAGCGCCTTAGTCCTGACCTCTGATCTCTCTCCATCTGTACCGCTGGAGATACCTTAATGTTTTTGCCAACCTCAGAGAGGGGTTTGTGAACATGAGTTAGATTTGTCAAGTGCTTTGAAAGTGCAAAGCACTGTCTCACGGAGAAATATTATCATTCTCATCATCATTATTGGACTAATGCTTCTGCCTATACAGGAGAACAATATTTTTTAGAACACTTCCACCTACCCACTGCTAATCACTCTTTTAAATTTAAAACAATAAAACAAACTTTTATACTTGATATAACTAACAGCAGCTTCTTTCAAACCACAACTTTAGTTTTAGAGAACCTTATTTTAAAATGTCCTTTTTGTAATTATTCACTCCTATTCTTTATTTTTCTGGGACTTGGCTGCCATTAGAGAGAGGCAGAGGGTGGAGGGGCATCTATCTCGTGGTCAGAGCAGGAGATTGATAAGACCTCCTGGATTCTATTTCTGGCTTTGCCACTGACTCACTATATAAATACAAAGTAAAAGGCATTTTCTGATTCTCAGATGAAAGGGGCTAGGTTAGTGGAATGATAATATAATTCAAAGGAACAATTTTCTTCTCTATATATCTGTTTTATGAGACACATAATGCACTTACCATGTCCAGCCATGTTTGTTTGACATGCAGTATTTTTCCATGATGGCAGTAAGACGAAGTAAGGAAAATTTTTGCAGTAGATTGAGTTGGGCTGCAGATTGATTACTGAGCTGTAGTGATGCTGCAGAATAGCTCGGGCCATGTGAAATCTGGAAACTATGCCAGCGTAATCGCCTTCAGCAAAAGAAAGGAAAGGAAAATGATTTTAGATAGTGCCACAGCTAGGAAAAATGTGATGATTGACAATATTTGTCAATGTAAATGTTGTGATCCCTTGGGAAAAGGACTGACTGTTGGTAGGGACAGAGCATGCAGTGCCTTGCTTCAGTGAGGCTCTAGGAAGCCAGCAAGACCACTGAACTTAGGGAAAGAATCCAACTGATTTTAACAATTTGAGTCTGACTCAAGACACTTTCTCTATATACTGACTCATGTATTGATAATAACTCATTTGCATTTCCTTTGCATTTTTTCTTCAAGGTATGAACTTTGGCCCAAATTCTGAAAACACTTAGGCAAGCACATAATATGTGCGTAGTCTCCCCCTTACTTCAAAGGAATTCAACACAGTAGTAAGAAATATGGGTGGTTGTAAATAATTGCAGTGTTAGGCCCTTTAAATGCACCTCTGTATCTGTGTGCATTTTTAACCTATAGACCAAAACACACAGGGCCAAATTCTGT
Source organism: Apalone spinifera (assembly GCA_030068395.1). Classification (NCBI taxonomy): domain Eukaryota; kingdom Metazoa; phylum Chordata; order Testudines; family Trionychidae; genus Apalone; species Apalone spinifera. The sequence continues at coordinate 273,038,159 of CM057845.1, read as the reverse complement.
TCTTGGTTACAATAGTATAAATCCATAGTTTCAGAGGGGTAGCCAAGTTAGTCTGTACAGGATAAATTTAAAAAACAACAAATAGTCTGGTAGCACTTTAAAGACTAACAAAACATGTAGATGGTATCATGAGCTTTCGTGGGCACAGCCTACTTCGTCAGATGACCGGAGTGTTGTATGTCCAGAACCAAAATAAATTGGGGGGGGGGGGGAGTGGACAAAAGGAGGCAGTATATAAATATCAAAGGGAAAACCAAGCTGGTATGTAACAGGCAAAACTGATAGTCTATAAGCACTTAAAAACTGGATAGTTAAAGGAAGCAGATAAGGACCATTAGTTAGCAATTAGAGAGGAAGAGTACTAACACCAGAATCTACACAGCCAAAGAACCATTTGTACCTTCATTGTTTGTTTGGTTAATAATGTCCCAGCCATCTGGTATCTCGATTCAAACCATTGGCATGAGAATTAAACTTGTGAATGAACTGCAGTTCCAACCCTTCCCTATGTATTTGCCATGTGGGAAGGGTTGGAACTACCTCCTTTTGTTTCCCTCCCTCCCCCCTCCATTTTACCCTATTTATTTTGGTTCTGGACATACAACACTCCGGTCATCTGAAGAAGTGGGCTGTGCCCATGAAAGCTCATGATACCATCTACATGTTTTGTTAGTCTTTAAAGTGCTACCAGACTATTTATAAATACAAAGTAATTCAGATGACTGATTCCAGAATAGAAGTAGAGAGGTAGCTGTGTTAGTCTGATCTTGCTGAAACAAAAGGAAAAACTATGTAGCACTTTAAAGACTAACAAGATAGTTTTTCCTTTTGATTCCAGAATGTAAGTGATAGCATAAGAGTCCCTCAAAATAGTCAAAACACCAAGTTTCTTTCCTTTTGTGACCAGTTGTTCCAGTTCCTAGGTATTCATTCTATAGCCTGTAGGGAGTGGGTGGGTATCTTTTCTTTTAAATTCACTTTCCTGCCTCCAGGAGCCTCTCCCACAGGCTATGTTGTAGTTAGTAATTGTATCCCCTCTTTTGTGGGTTAGACAAAGACTACCTAACTGCAGCCATCTTTAACATAACTCCATGTGCTCGCGGGGTAACCAATGATGCTTTCATGGGCCCTATACAGCATCACTTGAGTGAGTGTTCATTGCTAAGAGAACTACATAGAAATGAAAGCAAAGGTAGGTGTGGGAAGGGACTGTTTGGGCATAAAATACAACTTGAATATCTCAAAGCTTGATTGTGTGTGTGGAGTCCAGTGCTGTAAAGAACAAATAGAAGATTTTAAAAAATTCTCATGTTAATTGTAGAAAATAAAATAAAAGCAATGGCCCATTGTGGGTGAGCACATGGAGGCAGTTGGCCAGGCAATGGAGAGTGCACAGCACAATGCCTGAGAGAGTCCCTAACTCAGAGCTGTGTCTTCAGGCCACAACTGAGCCTCTTCTTTCAAAGTCACAAAATGCATTAATAATTCAGAATGAATTTCCAAACACTTGGTGTCACTCTGGGAGGTCCAACCTTACATTCCATTCACACATCGGGTGCCATCATTTTAACCAACTGTGGGAGGCTATGGGGAAAAATAGTACATTCTATGTAAGAGCACAGGTTCCCTTTTTCAAAGCAGATTCTCATCTTATGCATGAAAATGTGGCGCCTGCCTCTGTTTGCATAAACTGGTGGGCATATTTTCAAGGCCAGTTTGAATAAATGTCCCATTGTGAATATATGATACTATGTTTTTTAACCACAATACTTTGTGGAAGAAAGTGTGCACTGTAGTTTGCTCTGTTATGACTCTCCACCTTTTTCACAACCTACCCAATTAATAATGACAAATAAATGGGATTATTTAAGGAATTATGCTACCAACCTGTTTGGCCTAGTGAGAGATGCCCCTACACCAGAGTCTCTCCTGTCCCTAATATCAGTGGTTTCTGACTCATTGAGAGATGTTCCATCTTTGTCCATATCACTGGGTGTAGTACGACCATCAGAAACAGAGTTTCCTTCAAAGTCCAACATAATTTGGGTGGGTGTCTGGAATGGCAATGATGCAGATTCCCCAACCAATAAATCCTTGCCTTGCAGTTCTGGCAGTACATTCTTTGACCAGTGGTCTACAACATCTTGAAGTCCATTGACGTGCTGCAAAATGTCATCTAAATGAGGGAAAAGGTCATCTTTTTCCAAGTCCAAAAGGTCTCCAGTGCTGGCATACAAGTGGGAACCTGGCACATTGTCATAAATACTAACTCTACTTTCTTTAGGACAGCAAGCCATGAATCTGGGCTCTTTAGGAGTAGAGCACTTCTGTTTGCCCAAAGAGATGCTGCCTGTCCTCCAGTTTACACTATTACTGTTGTCAGTAGGTGAGAGACTTTCAATGGAAAGTGCCTTTGGGAAAGTTCCAGGTTTATGGTCCTTGGGAATATGTACAACCAGGTTCTCTTGGGAGTGAAATTCATTTTTACAGTTTTCATCTACCAGCTGCCTCAGGGCTGTTCCAGCAAGAACATCCAGGTCATCCAGGTACATACCACCTCGCTTATTTGTTTCATGGCACTTGCGTTCCTGAAAACAGGATGTGCTCACTCCACTGCTATTTTCTGACTGACTACAGTCACTGCTGGCCTTGGTGGAAAAGGAAAGTCCTCTTTTAGTTGCATCTTGGGTTAAGTTTTGGATGTCTCCGTTCACTATCTGCATGCAGTGCATGTCTTTTAAGGATTTTGGCTCATGATGAAGAACAGGTCCACTTATCTCTATGACACCAGGCCTTCCCAAGCCCTTTAGTTTTCCAGGTGCACCTCTAGGCTTTAGCGTCTCCATACGCTTTAGAAAGGTTTTGGCTCTTGTTCGTGGGGGTTTTTCATTCTTAAGGTTACAGGAGTAATTTGCGGTCTCCTTTGGAACCGGGGAGAGGGTACAGCTGACAGGAGTGGTGCAACGTGTAAATGTATTTTCCACACTATGCTGTCCTGAGCAGTCACATATCTCCCTGATAGTGCTGTGGATGCCAGACTGACGCCGACTGTCACTTCCCCCACTGCTCTCACTGTGAATAGATGACACCTCAGGCTCACTCAGATCGGTGAGGACACTCTCACTGCTGAGGGTACTTTTCATTTTAATGTCCCCTGAAGATCCATGTCTAGCTGATCGGTGAAGCAAAGTGTCAATGTCATCCACTCGAGACCATCTTCTGCTTGACCTTTGGAAAGTCCATTTATTACTGATGGCACAGAGATCTTCTTCATCTGAGTCTTCACTCTGGAAAACAGCATGTTACACTTTATTCAATACAGCGCTTTTCTTTTCTTTTTCTGATTACACTGTAAGAAACATGAACCTTCTGTTCCTACAGTGAAATACTGCTCAGTCAGTGAAAGCTATAGATGGCAACATGGACCTAAGGAGACTTGTCTGTTCTTAGCATAATGGAAATCAACATTACATTCCAGCCTTTCTCATTCCAGAACAAAGACTCTGTAATTAACATGCTACCTCAGAAGGTTTATGTCCCCATTCCTACTGTGTAGAGCTCACAAATAGATTGTGGTGTCTGTAACTGAAAACACTTAAAAAAACAACAAATGGTCCTGCAGCTTTTTAGAGAGTAACAAAAATATAGATGGTATCGTGAGCTTTCACGGGCGCAGCCCACTTCTTCAGATGAATGGAGTAAGGGGTCCAGAGGTACAAATAAATAGTGGAAAAAAAAATAGGGATGGGGAGGGTAAGAGAAGGAAAAAAAAAATCTTATCAGCGTGTCCGTGCTAATTGACAAGATTTTTTTCTTTTCTCTCTCCATTGCCATCCCTACTTTTTCTGCTATTTATTTGTTCCTCTGGACCCCTTACTCCATTCATCTACTGAAGTGGGATCTGCCCACAAAAGCTCACGATACCATCTACATTTTTGTTAATCGCTAAAGAGCTGCAGGACCATTTGCTGTTTTTTAAGTTTTTTTGTGGTGTTTATGCATGTTCTGTTGACTTCAGCAAGCACAAACAATCTGCCTGCCCATTGCACAGTGCAAAACTAATGCCTAAGCAGTTCTTTAAGGATATAAGAGGGAGGGAGATTTTCAAGGGCACAAATGGCAGTTTATGACACCTAACTTTTCCTTCCTCACAGCAATGTTGAATGGACACATACATTAAAAATTATGAGGTTATGAGATGCTACACTAATGGGGATCATGTGCATACCTCAAGCAAACTATCCCCCATTATATTTGGTTTTGCTGTGAAAAGTAAACAGACATTTAAATTGGCAGCAAGAAAATCTAGTAAATGATCTGAAGTAACCTGTAGGAAGATTAAGTCTTCAATTAAATATGTTCATTTATATACACATACCTGCTAGACAAAAAACAAACATTTTGAGATAAAATACCAAGAACCATAAGTTAATACACAATGTAGGAACTGAGTAAAATAAAATAAAAAAAAATAAAAAGTTCCACAACTTAATATGAGATTCTATTACTCAGTTGCCCCAGACAAAAATGATAAACTGTTAGCATGGGCCCTGTAGTTTTTTGTTTAGTTCTAAGGTCACTAAGGAGTTGATCTGAAGCCCATTGGAGTCAATTAGAGTCTTTCCATTGATGATGGCCCAGTCCTATACCAAGCTATTCCTGTACAGTGTTTTAAAATAGAACAAACTAATTTCATATATATGACATTCAAACAGCCATCTTATCCTTCCTCATTTTAAAGAGGAAACAGCAGTAAGGCAGTAAAATATGACAGGCTGTCTGACTAAAACAAAGCGGTAATCTAAAAAGGTTATTTTGGGACTGGAAAGTTCTCATTAAAAAAATCTATTCTTAACGATATTTTTATATGCCATTCTGATGGTAAAGTTGTACTATTTCCAATCTGTCTAGAATGCTGCTGCTTAATCTAATTGGAAAATGTAAAATAATTTGTAAAAGACGTCTTACTATATATTTTAGAAATGTGCCTCTGTCTGTATGTTCATCCATCTGTGAGTCTGTTTGTTCAAGAACTCCCCCTAATTGGTATGCAGCTTCCTCTTATCATAACTTAAAGCAAGGTCAGGGTTTGGTTGCACGAGGACAAGGGGATGTGCCTGGAATGGTATTGCTTATAATAAATTGGAAAGGGAGGGGTCTGGTAGGAGGGACAATTATACTGTAGAAGGATCACAGGGGGGCAGCAAGAGTGGGGACAGTTACAGTTATAATCCCATTGGGCCAACAAAAGTCTGGGGTGGAGAAAGGGACAGCTGTCTCCTATATATTTTAGAGAGTTTGTCTGTTTGTGTGTGTGTGCGTGTGCGTGTGTGTGTCTGTCTGGGGGGCAAGTTGCAGCAGCCATGCACAGACACGTCTCACCTGGCCCCAACCTGCTGCGGTGAGAAAGGGCTAGGTTTGTCCCCTTTCGCCAGGACAGGCTGCATACTGAACCCCTCATCCCCAGCTCCAACCCCAGAACAATGATTTAAATGAAGAGAAACAAAACGTATTTGAGTTACGGACCTGAGCAATGCCAGGTAAATCTTGTAGTCTTAAATTAAACTGAAGTTTGAAAGATATACATTGAGTTGTAATTAGTAAAGAGGCAGATCACTCTAATGCCATATTGTTGCTGTAAGCCTTTGCTGGGTCATCACATAAAGGTTGACACATCAGTTTTATATCTTGTCCAAATTATAAAATAAAATAAAGCTGCAAAATCAGAAAAAAACTGTTTATAATCATTTCAGAATTATGTATAAAATGCAGCACAAATTTATTCTACAGCTGATGTGAGTTCACAGAAGTAAATGCTTCAGTTCTGCAGCTATGGCCAGAAAACAATTTAGCAGCTAGAGAAACAGCAGAAAAAAGATAGAAGGTGCTGATCCTACTTTGGTCTTTTCTGCAGGGAAACAGATAGATATTTATACCTTCTGGTTCTCGTGACAGCTTGTTACTGAAGGGGAGTTCACAGGGAGAAGGACTGAAAAGATGTGAGATACTTATAAAAATCCACCTGTTATAATCTTACTAGTGTCACAACAGGAATATTTTAAAACAACACTCATGTAATCACTTTAAATATTTTAACCATTATTTTATAAGCATATAAGAACAGCCATAATGAATCAGACCAACGGTCCATCTAGCCTCGTATCCTGTCTTCTGACAGTGGCCAATGCCAGATGCCCAAGAGGGAATGAACAGAACAGGTAATCGTCAAGTGATCCATTCCCTATCACCGATTATCAGCATCTGGCACCAAAGGCTAGGGACACCAATACTGCCCATCTTGGCTAACAGCCATTGATGGACTTATCCTCCATTGAGTTATATAGAGCTTTTTCAAAACTTATTATAGTCTTGGCAATCATAACATCTTCTGGCAAGGAGTTCCACAGGTTGACTGTGCATTTGTGTGAAGAAATACTTCCTTTTGCTTGTTTTAAACCTGCTGTCTATTAATTTCATTTGGTGACCCTCCAGTTCTTGTGTTATCTACACAAATCATGATTTTATAAACTTCTATCATATCCCCCCTTAGGTCTTATCTTTTCTAAGCTGAAAAATTCTAGTCTTATTCATCTCTCCGCATATGGCAGCTATTCCATAACCCAATCATTTTGTTGCCCTTTTCTAAATGTTTTCCAATGCTAAGATATCTATTCTGAGATGAGGCTAGCGACCACATCTGCAAGATGTGGGCGTACCATGCATTTATATAGAAGTAATAAGATATTCTCTGTCTTATTTGCTATCCTTTTTTAAATGATTCCTAACATGGTTTGCTTTTTTGGCGGCTGCTGCACATCGAGGGGATGTTTTCAGAGACCTATCCACAATGACTCCATGATCTCTTTCTTGAGTGGTAACAGCTAATTTACACCCCATAATTTTATATTTAGAATTGGGATTATATTTTCCAATGTGCATTACTTTGCATTTATCAGCACTGAATTTTATCAGCCATTCTAAAACAGTCCATTGCCTACATGCTAAGGGCCCTGAACCATACAATAATAAAGTGGTAAGATACACTACAAACATAATAAATGACACTGAGGCACATCCTCAGCTGGTATAAATTGTGAAGGCTAAACTGAAGTCATCAGAGCTATGACAATTTGCACCAGATGAGGATCCAGTCCCTTTGTTCTTAAAACCCAAGCAAATAAAGCTAAAGTGGTGGGAACTGTGTAAGACAATTTGGGGAGTGGGCGAGTGTGACATGAAAGGGAAGTTAATATGGAGCCAACAATGGTTAACACAACAGAGCCAGGATTACTTGATGACTAGACTTGGCTAGAAAATGGATTCACTCCCTCCCTCCCCCCGGAACTTTGCAGTGAAAATGAGCAAAGCTCAGTTGTGTGGAAATTTTCCATTGAAAATTGCCAGTTTTCTTTGGAAAATCAAAAACGTAAAAAATGTTATTCTGTAATGTCCTCATGGTTCCTCATGGGATGTGCCTGATGCTGCCATTCATTTCTATATACTGGGCTCCCTGGTTGGGCTACACCAGGGGTTGGCAACATCCAGCATGCATGCCAAAAGTGGCACGTAAGATGATTTTCAGTGGTATTGGGGGCAGGGAAGTGGAGAAAGACCTGGGCCTTGCTGTGCAATCAGGGAAAAAGCCAGAGCCACAAACAACTCTGCGCATGTGCATACTCCCCTTCACCCACCCCTGGGTGGAAGAACAAAGCAGCGCACCCAGTGTACTGCTTCAGGCTTTTCCCACTGCTCCATTGGCCAGAATCCAGCCAATGGAGCATCAGGAAGCCATGCCTGAAAGAGGAAGTCTGAGAGCAGCATAGGGTGGGGGTGGGGGGCAAAAGCAGACTTGGCCACCATCTTTCCCATGATGGACCCACTGCTGCCATGGCTGCATCCCCACTATTCTGCACACTGCTCCGCCCCTGCCTTGTGCCTCCCACGTGCACCTTGCACTCATGTGTGCTGTGCACTCACATCCACCAGAGAGCCCCATGGGGCCTGACCAGCCTGCCCGGACCTGCTGGACAAACTCCATGCCCTCCTGGCGAGGCACCACCTCCATTCCACACTCAGCCCATGGGCCACTAACTTATTCCATGTGTGGAGTAACATCTGGCTGCCACGTGGGAGTGACTGTTACAATAAATAAACCCTGTTACAGATAGATGATGCAGTGCATTAGGTTTTCACACTGGAAACATGGGTCTACATTTCCAAGAATGAAATGAGTTTGGACGAGCTGAGTTTCTTCCTGTAGCGCACATCTGTCCAAATCATAAAACCACCACACAGCTTGGTGAGTTGGCACTCTCTGTTCTAGAGAGGCCAGAACAGGTATTTAACATGGAAGTTACATGCACTTATCAAAGGCAGGAAATCCCCATGAGACCTCACTTGTGGAGACACAATTTGGAAGAGAATGGCCAGAATGGATGCAGGATAAGCTGTTTAATGAATGTCACATACAAGAACAATTTGGCATGAATAGAAGGTAAGAAAATATCTGGCAGCTTCTGTCTGAATTCCTGTACATAGAAAACAGGATACAAAAAGATTAAACTGACAGTGGTATCAAGAGGAACGCCTCATATAGGCAGTTTTAAAAATTGTTAGAGAAACATTCTGAAGGGGAAAATGATATAAAGCAATGGTTCCCAACCTGTGGTCTGTGGACCCTTGGTGGTTCGTGACGGTACTATAAGGGGGTCCACAGAAAGTTTAATAATAAGGATTGGGCCCACCTCAGAACTGGGGCTTTCAGCCAGGTGGTTCTCACACAGGGCTCACCTTTTGTGACCATCTGTCCTACTGCTACCAGCTGCACTGCTGTTTACACTGTAGCCCTCTCCCCTCTCCCAGCCCTACGGTGGGCCTGATACTTACTTTCCTTTTCCTTTTCTCTTTTTTTCTCCCCCAGGGCTCCATGCCCAGCCAAGGGTGGAATGCCAGGGCAGGAGCTGCCTTTGGCCACAAGAGCCCCCTTGCCATATCCCCTGTGGATGGGCAGGGAACTAAGGAAGCAGCACCGATGCCGCATTATCAAGTAATGGAACGTTTGAAAATAGCTATGATGTTGTGAGGGAGGGGTCTGTGAAATTGTAATAGATTGAAAAGGGGTCTATATGCTCAAAAAGGCTGGGAACCACCGATATAAAGCAACATCTCTCAGAGCCAGTGATTTCCGTTATATGTTGTTGCTTATAACGTGCCCGGAGACCAATGTCATGAGTAAACTAAAAACTTTTATGCTGGATCTGTTACATTTTTAAAAAAATCAATAAGCATTTTCTGCATTTCTTATTGAAACCCTTAAAGCCTTAAATATTGCCTGTCTTACACAAGGAGGTTGTAAGTATGAATGGTTTATTTTTATACTCTTAACTGGTAGTAAGCATGAGAAATAAGAAAAAAGCTATTGTTTACACGGGAGCTTCCATTTTTTCCTGGAAGGATTTTCCATTATGTGATCATGTGGCATGAGAAAAATGACAACAAAACTATAATACCAAGACCCTTTCCTCTTGATTGGAAATGAACATATATAAAATTTAAATTACTTTATGTGTCCATGACCCTGCTGTACTAATCATAGCTGTTTATTTTCAATTCCTATATAAAGGCTCTGATTCAGGAAACCATCCCTATTCAGAATAGCACTTAAACACATACTTAGAGTTAAACATGCTTAACTTAAATTTGAGTGTTTGCATGACTTGGGGCCTCATTGTAGGAGCTCTCATTACATTGCTAAGAACAAAGCCCAGAGGTTTTCATAATGTTTACTTGCCTTTTTCCTTTGGAAGTTCACATCGAGTTTCATTGAGGCACACTTGTTCAATGTGTTCAGTCGTCTAGAGGTGAAGCAAAACCCAAAGATTAGCATCTGCCTCATTCACAGGCATGACCTTTCATGATTTCAAAACTTACTCTCCCATCTGCTTAGGGGGTTGTAACTTTACACAGCAGAATTCACTATACTTTATTTAGTTCTATGAGATAGACTTGCACATCAGAAGGTTCATATCACTGCTGTCACTATCTAATGTCTAGCTCTTTATAGCGTGCTCTTCATCCACAGATCACAAAGCAGTTTATAAAGGTGATAAAGATCCTTAAGCTCATTTTACAGCTGAGGTAAATGAGGCACAGATAGCAGAGGTGACTTGCCCACTGTGTGGAGAATGTTATCATTCTAAAACCCCTTTCTAACAAATGTTACGAGAGCTCAAGGGCCTTATTAGAACCACAAGACATATATTTCAGATTTGATTCTTCACTTTAGGCAGTTTGGGCCAGATCCACAAAGGAGATTTAGAGTCAGAATTGCAAAGCCTAACTTTTAGGCACCCTGACACGTAGGGAAATTCAGTTCTGAGTTAAGCACCTGGGCTACCTATACACTGCATGGGGAGAGTTAGCTGCTTAAGAATGGCAATCACGAGAGCTAACACGCTGAGTGGGGAGTCGCTTAACCTAGCCAATAAGAAATGTCGAGAAGGGTTTGCCATAAGCCCTTGCCCCCCCAAAGGATGTTAGGCACCTTAAAGGAGGTACCTCCTTCTTCTTGGGATTCAGTCCTTTTTGGGGGAAAAATGAGGGAGGAGGAAGAGAAGCTGCCACTATCCCCCACTTAGGCTCTAGGTGCTAAGCTAGTGAGTATATCTAAATAAAGTTGCAATATTTTCACTGTCACTTCAGAATGGAGCAAGCTGGTACATTCCTGCAAAATCATCTCTCTGGGTTGCTGTACCAGGTAGCTAACTGAGGTCATGGCTTCACTAGGGGGAAGTTCAACGCTGCCATGATCGATCTTCTGGAGTTCAATTTAGCAGATCTAGTAAAGACACGGTAAATCAAACGCAGAGTATGCCTCCATCGATGTCCGCTACTCCCACTCCTGCGAGGAGCAAGGGAAGCTGGTGGGAGTGTTTTCTCCCATTGGCCTCCCGCTGTGGGGACGGCAGAGAAAGTCGAATTAAGGTACATCAACTCCAACTACATTAATTCATGTAGCTGGAGTTGCATATCTTAATTTAACCTTTCCCTTGAGTGTAAGCCTGGACTTAGAACCTCAAGTTTTTAGGTGTGAACACCTGACCTTGTATTAAGAGGATACTGAGAATCTATAGCTCCCTCTGAAATTGCTCAGCATCTCTGACAATCAGGCTGTCAATCTTTAACTCCAGAAGTCTGTAGGAGAATGGGTGCTGAAAAGGTATCTGCTGCAAAGCAGAGGTTCAGTGCAACCTTTGCGCCTCAACACACCCCAAGAGGCGATTTCACCAGCAGCTTTCTAAATAGTTTTAAAAAGAAGCCTATTTGCCACTGATAGAGAGGAGAAAGTGCTGTAGAAAGCGGAAAAGTCATAAATTCAAGGGACAAACTGTCTTCTTGCCAGCTGAGCAATGTGAGCTGCACTTGAAGAACAAATGAGCAAATAATTATACATGAGACAATGGCTTCATTTTCCCCCCTCATTTATATTCAGGTACCCTACTGAATTATGTGGCGTTGCTTAGGTCTAACCAAAGGCAACAATTTGTCTCAATATTTTAAAAGGGGCCTTCAGCTTCATTGTGGAAAGACAGTGAAATCATTCAATCAAACAAACAATGAAAATAAAAGCAATTTGTTTTTCACTGACTCTATCAGAACGCAAGGATTACTTCAGTAGTGAAGTGGAAGAGCTGATCTCATTACTTAGCTAGACTGGAGACAGAGAAGGCCACAGTATTATCCTGACTGCTTTCTGAACCCACTCCGTAGAAACACAGAACTACTTTCAAATAGGAACCAGGAACACAACCCCTGCTTTTAGATTTACCCATCTACAATATAATGGCATGCTTTCTGGGGGTTTTCCAGGAGTGCAAAAAGATTCTGTTGGTGAAATAGAGGGTTAATGATCAGATTTATTAGCTTGCCTGTTACTGGCATCTCAAATTAAATCCAGTCTGTTTGAACCTCTCACATCCTGTTGGAGAAAGCTGTCTGCTGCCAGTGGCACATCATCTGCTTATATATATTACATGAATGTCAGCCAAACCCTCACAGAAACAAAAGGCTCGGATGACAAAAAGACTGTCACTTATGCCTTGTTCAAAGAGAGACAGGCCACTGTGACACTACCTACACTTTCAAGTCACTGCCTCAAGTCATGGGAGAGGGCCGAGTATTTTGAACTTTAACAAAATATGACATCTGAGCTTGAAGGAAAGACAGTAAAACCACATGCCAAATAAATAATCCTTATGTAGTTCAGGGTGGTTGGGCTCTTAAAAATATTTATGGATGTATCATAACACTTGTCAAGAAAGCTGCACAGTATTTGAAGAAAACTTGCAAATCATAATATAAAACAATGACACTGATGTTAATTTAATGTATCCTTCACAGAACAATGGCAGTACAATTTGAATCTTCAGCATTATATGTCTATGATATAGTACCTAGGCATCCAATTTTTGCTGTTCCTGTCTTTCATACTGTAAGCTCTCCAGCCTTGGGAACTGTTTCCTTTTTTGGACATGCACAGCACCAGTAATTAATAAATAAAGAATATTATAGTACAGCAGAAGCTGTGTAATAGGGCAGCCCAGTGGGTGGCCTATTGTTCTGCTTAAACTGCTTCCAGATTATCCTCAAACATCCTTAAAGTTGCTCAGAACAGTATTAACTCCATCTGGGTCTGTGCTGCAGCTGCTCAGTAGCAGCTGTGGGGGAAACCAGCCAGTGGAATGCAAAATTCATGCAGAAGCTAAGCTGCCAGGAGGCACTAAGTGAAATTGTGTGGCATGGAGAGGTCAGCCACGTATTCCTCTGCAGATCTGGGACACCCTTTCCTGTGGCACTTTCATCTCAAAGATACTTTGGATTGTGAGAATTCAGCCTCACTGAAGTCTGGCCCATCGGCTCTTTCGCAAGGGAGCAAGCAATCTGCACAAAACTTTGCCAGTAGCTTGGTCTCCTATTGTGGGTTAGTCTATGGGAGGAGGACATCTGATCCCATGTTAGGAGACTCAGCATAGGCGACTGAACACAGAGAAAAAAGGAGACTTGCACTGTCTGCTCTACCAGTTCCATGGTGACACACAAGACTTTGTTTTCCAATGCTATCAATCCAGCTCCTTTCTGTGAGCTCTACAGTAAAAGAGCGAGGTATTTAGACATTACAACATGCTATATGTTCCATTCAGCCCCCACTGAAAGTATTAGGAGCCTTTAATAGAGCTAGACTGGGCTCTTACTCTGCCTTACTCTTTTAATAGCACCTTGAACAACATTTCTTATGAAACCCCAAGTTTTAAAAAATCTGGAATTATGTAACAACACTGTAGAATATTGAGTATATTACACATTTTAAAATCCTTACCAGTATAATCATTTATACAGAGTGACCCTTGGAGCAATCATTAGCTGTGAAATACAGAATAACTAGGTAAAGAATGACTGGCCACAATTAAAAAGATTAAATTCAATGGGGGCTGCTGAGTGCTTCACACTTTTGAAAATAAGGACACTTAAGCTACGTCTAGACTGTCTTTTTTTCAGAAAAAGAAAGGAAAAACTCTGCAGTCTAGACATAGTCTTATTGGGGGACCTAAACATTGATTTAAGACTCAAAACATACACAAATGTTTTAAAAACTTTGGTCAGTATATTTACATGCAAACAACATGCTAAAGAAATGATATTCGGATTGCAAAGTCAAGCATTCGAGTGTTTGACTTTGCAACCTAAATAATATTATTTTAAAGTCGTTTATTTGCATGTTATTTTCTTGAGGGTTTTTTTTTTCAAAAGGAGAAAGGTAAAAACAAACTATTACACCCAGATGTAATAGCCTCTGCCATGCCTCACAAGCAGGACTTGAATGCTGAACTTTGGACACTGCAGTAATATACTTATGCCACTTGAACTACAAGAGTGATTTTGGATGGCAATAGCAGGAGAAAGCTGTTATGAGAGCCAGGCCCACAACACCCCAGTTGAGAGAGGATCCTGCTTGATGTACTTACCTCTCTCCCTCCTAGCCCACCACTGGGGCTATGTGATGAATCAGAGGGAAGGCAAGTGGAACTTGATCAGGCTTTCTCCCTCCAACAGCTACTCTGGAAGTTCCTGGGCCCTCCTAAAGCAGTGTGTTGTTGCTGCTTTGGAAGTAAGCCCAACCACAGAATTCATGTTCAATTATTATTTTCTATATCTGACAAATCTTTTCCCGGGAATGCAAATAAGAGAAAGAAAACTATGATTTCCTACCATTTGTACCTCAATAAAATCTGAATAAAATCAACTGGAAAAAGAAAAGGTACTCCTCTAACCTGAAGTCTTCCCCCCTTCCCCCCAGCCAAATTGCAAAGGCCTGCTGCAAACAACAGCGGTATTAGACTGGATTTTTTTTAAATCACTAGAATTTATAAATATTAGGCTTTACAAATAGAGGTTGCTACCAGCTGCCCTATAAGGGAAGTGCTTTCTTTGTGATTTCTCTCCCATTCTCTTTTACACTATAACACTAACAACAATACTGAAATAAGGTTAAAGGGCTGACTTCTGTCCACAAAAGCCGAGAAATTCGGAGCTTAAGCTCAAGCAGTCAAAGTCCATGTAAGGTGGCTGATGGTCCAGAATTCAAACTCTGCTCATTCTAAAGAGATGCTCTGATAGCTCAGCTGCAAATGAAAAATCTATGCCGTTGAGCTGAATGTCACGCTAATCAGTCTAAAGGCTTGGTCATGCATTCCTTTGAAGTCAGTGGGAGTTCTGGGTGTCCAAGGAATGTGAGATTGAGGGATGTTCAGCACACACAAATAATAGTTTACATCTTTTATTTTCCATTTTACAAGCGGCTATCCTGGTCAGCTGGCTCCTGTTTGACACCCCAGCATGTATCTTGTAGTAATACCCCAGTCTTCACAGAGCACTGAAAGGGCCTGGACCTTGCCTAGGATGGTCAGTTAAGCTGTGGAGGGTAAGAGCGTATTGCATGGTTTTGAAAAATATGATTAGATAACTAATAAAATACAGATGTTTGGGTGTGACTGGCCAACACAATTTGTTGTTCTTGTTGAACTAGAATTTTGAACTTGAGCACGCTCATTCATATGGGCCACTGAACAAAGGGAAATAAAAACTGACCCTTCTCCTGTTCCACAGAAGTCTCATGCAGTCAGTTTCACAATTACTGACAGTAATTATTTGTGTGAGGCTTTCTTGTTGGGTATGAGACCTCTCCTTTTGGAGACATTAAGTATAGCTGTGGGCCAGCAAGGTTCTCTTTGCCCCAATTTACCATAGAAATTTATCAGAAATGTGTGTCTGTGCATGGAACATGACACATAAATATGGACACAGCCATATGCACCCAATGGCTCTCAACTAAGAGCTGATCATATTACAGTGAATGTCTGGGATCTGAAAAGATATCCTTCCAAACAATTAAACTGCTTTCACAATAATGATTCTGCCCTTGCCTGTATGGCCTAGATGGTGCATGGTCCTGCAGGGGACTGGACTTGATGACCTGTCAAGGTCCCTTCCAGTCCTATGATTCTAGGGTAGATATAGTGTTACTCTCCCCCTACAGTTATGGATTAGAGCAGTGGTGCCCATATTTTTCCTGTGGTCCCCCCTTCCCAGTAATGGAATCTGCCTCCCTCCTTCTCCATTACTGCACAGCTAAGGTTTCTCAGTAGGGAAGCTTGGGCTGAAGGTGAAGTTGGGGCTAGAACTGGAGCTGGCCTGGGGACAGCTAGAGAATGAGGCCAGAGTTGGGTTAGGGTGGAGCAAGGGGTGGAGTAGGGTTGGGGGAGGAACAGGAAGCAGAGTGGAGCTGCAGTTGGGGTCAGAGCTAGGCTGGAGGGGGGGCAGAGGAGAGGAGTGGAGCTGCAGCTGTGAGTGTAGTTGGTCTGGGGGCAGAGTGGGGTTGGATGGTGCTCCCTCCTCAGCCTCTCCCAAGGAGGATGGTCCCATTGCATGCCTGCCACATGTTCCTCTGTACCCCCTTAAGGGGCAGCCCCGGAGTTTGAGGACCACTGGATTAGTCCAATAAAATGTAAAAAAAACCCACCCCAAAATCCTATGAAAAAACAATAATTACATGCAGTCATAATATGATATGACATTTAGAGCCCTGCATATCTGTGCATATTTACACATATCTGCACATCCAAAACCATGAATTGTTTTTGCACATTCGGATGTGGACACAGATTTTGTACCTAGAAACCCACAAATCTGCAGATATCCCCTTTATATTCACAGGGTATCCTCATCCATGAATGTCAATGTTGGTATCTGCAGCTCTCTTGTGCAGATACAGATATGGATGCGGATACAGAATTTTGTATCCATGATGGACCCTACAGACATTGTGAAAGCTGAAGCTTCATGTAAGTGGATCCTGCCTTATTATGGGCCTAGTGCTCCCTTGTCCTCACACAGGGGGAGAGGAGAAGAACCCAGCCGAAAGGAGCATGGGAGAAGGACGAGAGGAGCAGTGCCTTTGCAACGTAGTTTTCCCTTTCCACCAAAAGTCCTCTTCCAGGACTACCACGGTCCACAGCACATGAGACATTAGGCCTGGGCACAGTGTGTGGGGCGCACTCCTTCAGGCAAAGAACAAAACGCTACTCAAACAGAAACACATTAACTCTCTGGCAGAGTGGAGCTGGAGCATCAGCAACTGGGTGTTTATACAGTGGCTGGAAGAATGGGCTGGGTGCTACTCACTGACTAGGGCTCCCAGGTGCTGTAGCACTACAATTAAATGACAATAGGAAGCCAATGGCAGCACAGTGCCATGTGGACCAGCTTTACTGTCAGAGGGAAGAAGGTTCTGTGCAATGGAGTTTCTGTTTGTCTGTGATAGTCTGGGCACAGATGCTCCTATGTTACCCCCATACACTTCCCTAATTTATGCTGAGTGTGCTGTCGCTGTTCTTTCCAAAAGGCTATGAGCCATTAATGAGATGGGCTGATAGATTTGGGCCCTTTTAAAATATTGTGAATTTTCAAACAAAAAACTGGCCCCCGCTGTAGGATTTTTTTGGGTGCGAAATGAATCCAGGTTTCTATGATGTACTTTGAAAATACTATAGATTATGCCTGTTTAATTGAAAAGGACAAATAAACTTCTCTTAAGTTGGGCCACTACTTTCAAAACAAAAATCCACTAGTGTTCTTAAGATAATCTCCATCCCCCCAAAATAGAAACAGTTGATGTTATTTACCGGCAAAGAGGTTCTACAAGGTCCTTGTCGAGAAAATCATGATCTTTCTTTACGGCTGCAATGTTAATAGGAAACTGTGAATCTGTAACAAGGAGAGGCAGTATTAAAGCAAGTACATTTTATTCAAATGGAAATAGTTTATTCTGAAGATGCCTTAGCCACAGAAATGGTGTTTTAGCCACAGAAATGGTGATTTATTTTATTTAACTTGGCTTTAATTACCCCTGTATGAGATCCAGGATTTGTTTAGTCAGTTTACATAATTTTATTTCATATATTAAAAGTGGAGTTAACATCCTGTGAACCAAAGAAATAATGTTTGGCTCAGGCAACAAGAAGACTTTGAAGTGCTTATTGTTTCTATCCAATCACTATTCCACCCCCTACCCCTCAAAAAGAGATCTGAGAATTACCATACTTTCGTCATTTGTCACTGAGATGGGCAATCAGACCATCCACAAATATTTCAGTGAGTTGCTGAAATATTTGGTAGACAGACTTTACCATGCAGCATAAATGTTTTGGCTATTTTGTTAGCATAACACACGACAACAGCAAACATTTCAAACAAAGAGTAACTTAAGCAACAGATGAGAAGTAACCTGACCATACCAGTTACCTCAAAAACTGCCCTGAAATTTAAAAACAAGATGGAAGTGCTGGAAACTGAGAATTGTAATGAAAAGTGACTTGGAAACAGCCAAATTACTGTGCTTCTGTAATAGTGGGATGGATCCCAGCACTATTCCTGTAGCCCAGCAGACTTTATTAGATGCAGAGCAACTTTGGCTCCCATGGACTTTAAGGGAACTATGGATGCTCATCACAAGCCAGGTACTGAGTTGGGGAAGGATGAGGGGAGCATTCTTTTCCCCACTCCCCAACTTTCAGGTAGGGGCAACAGCAGTAATTTTGCTCCAATTTTGAGCTATATGGGAGGGAAGGAAGAGAAAGCCAGTCCCAGCTTCCAGCAGTATGCAGCAGCAAAACTAAGCTGTGCCACTGGCTCCTGGAGAAGCTGCCAAACTGCTGTTTTGGGAGGACAGAAGCTTCCAGTCACCAGCTCCAGATGCAACCAGCCCGAGAAGTGTTCCACTTTTCCCTGCTGGCTACACTAACTCCACCCAGCTCTGGGGCAGTGGTTCCATTGGAATTGGTTGCTGGCCTTGCCTTCCATTGAGGGTCAAGCAAATATGGGACGCTCAGATTAGAAGATTCACAGCCAGCTTTACAGAGTGTTTGCACTTTCAGATTCATTTTCTGTATATTTTGTGTTTTCTTTTCCACTAACATTTTTTTTTTCATTCTTGAATTTCTTAGTGCCCCATCTGCCACCAGGGAAGCTGAGATTTTCACATATTCACATGTCCCCAGGAGCCGGAGTTCGAAGAAAAATCATGAAATACTGCAAGATTCAGGATAAAAATCCCAACAGATGGCAACGCTGTCTGAGGCTGTAAACTCTTCAGATCAGGTCTGTCTCTATTGAGATGCCCAACAGATTTTAGGACGTCGAGAAATATTAACAACGTACCCTCATAGAGCTGAGCATATTGTGGAAATCCAGCAGCTCGTAACCAGTCACACGCTTCCTTTGCTTCGATTTCTGAAGAGTAAGAAAAAAGAGAATGGGTTCATCTTAGAACCACACTATGCTGTTTTGCATCAGAAGTTATTTTAATTACAAGGAAGACACAAGAGGACTGTGTTCCTTTTGAGTACCTATAACATTCATAGAATCATAGAACTCTAGAACTGGAAGGGACCTCGAGAGGTCATCGAGTCCAGTCCCTCGCCCTCACGGCAGGACCCAGTACTGTCTAGACCATCCCTGATAGACATGTATCTAACGTACTCTTAAATATCTCCACAGATGGAGATTTCACAACCTTCCTAGGTGGGCATAAAAGGGAGCAGAACTCTGCCAGGGTGTCAGACAACAATCTCCTCCTCCCCAAAGCATTTAGTGTGGGAGAGATTGATCTGCTAAGTAGTAATGAAAAATTGAAGTTGTAATAAATATAATATCAACTATAGGTACCCCATTTTAAAACTTGGGCATCTCCAAAGAATCAGTAAAAACCTTGTACCTGCAACTACATGCGCAAGTACTCCCACTGAACTCTGAGGGGACTATCCATGTGTGGAAATATTCACAGGATCAGGGCCCCAAAGGAGAGGCAGGCACATCCAGTACATTTGAAAAATCTGGATGCATGTTCACTCCAGGGAGTAGACTTCTGTGCTTGTCACTAATGGCTACATCTAGACGGCAGGCTTCTTGTGCAAGAAGCTTTTTTCAGAAGAGATCTTCCGAAAAAACGTCTTCCGAAAGAGAGACCACACTGCAAAAGCATATAAAAAAGCGATGCGCTTTTTCAAAAGATAGCATCCAGACTGCCTAGACGCTATCTTGCAAGTAAGCAGCGATTGCTATGGATAGAATGGCCACCAGAGCACCTGTGCTTTTTCTTCTTCCCTCTTCTTCCAAAAAACCTCTGTCTTCCCCATCCATACACCTTTTTGCTAAAGAGCTCTTCCTCAAAAAAGCATTCTTCCTCGTAGAATGAAGATTACCAATGCCGCAAAAACCCCTCTGTTCTTTCGATTTACTTGTGAAAGAACGTGATTGCAGTGTAGATGTTCCTCAAGTTTTGTTGGAAAAACAGCTGTTTTTCTGACAAAACTCTGTAGTGAAGACATATCCTATCTAACCTGAATATGCATACACCAGGCCTTGGCACGTGCAGATTCCGAAGATCCGCGTTAGGCAGCCAGGACAGAAAATCTGGCCCACACAATGTCTGTTAAAGATAGTAAAGGTTGTTGGACTAGACAAAGAAAAAAAATCACACTCTGTTCTTCTGCCACAAATGCTAAACGCAGGTGTAAATCTGTTTTGTACTGAAGTGCATAGTTTCCATGTGCAAACATTGGGCCAAATTCACCCCTGGTTTAACTCTGATCAAAACAATTGAATCTGGCCCACTGAAATTAACTGAACAACCTGGTTGAATATACAGTACAGTATGTGACCCAGACACCTTTTGCTCCTTCGATTATTGACCCACTTCAGTAGTTGTAACAGAAATACCAATTCAGGATAAAAGGCCTGCATGCTGAAAGCACAATTTCCCAAAGATAATTAGATAGCCAATAACAGATCAGCAATGCTACAACTGGTCATTTTACTTCATTTGTTTTGGTCATTTTACTTCATTTGTTTTGACATTAATTTATGCCATGGCACATGTCCCTCCAAGCCTTTAAAAGTACACTGAGTTCTTACAACTGTGCAAAATAACATATAACAAGGCTATTTTTGCTGCACATCTGCATGCTGAAAGAGCACTTTCTCGATTATATTCCAGTGTGACTGAATATTTTCATTCCATGTTTGGAAAAAAGACAAGGATTGTTACTTTCTTGGTCTGTTTATTCGTTAAATACAGTCTTGTGAAACCCTAATTAATTGATCCTCTTGGAAATATTTTTCACAACTCACAACAGCTGCACAGTCAGGTTTGATCTGCACTGGAAGAACAACAAGAAGAAACTGTGTGCAATTGTGTAATGGAGAAAACGGCAGTTAGTGTCCCTATGGGTTTCTCAGATTTCAGTATGTTTTTGAGTTTCTACTGCAAGTGTGGCCTGCCAGGAATTTTCTTGTGGCCCCCATGAAGGCCATGTGGTCTAAAGTAGAGACGGGTGAATGATTGCAAGGAATAACTAATCTGGCGAATATTGCCTTTCCTATTTCCTTCTCTTTGCAAATTATTCCTGTGCAGATTGCAATTTTCTTGAATGCACCCATGACTCAGAAAGACTAGCAGAACCCTTTTGTGGTCTCTTGCTCCTTTGTGAGCTGCCTGGTACAAGTATTCAAAATACAGCCTGCCTGGATGCTCATCTAGGACACAAAGGCCTGTGAATTTAGATGCAGCCCTGAAGCGGTATCATCCCAGGAGTGGCCCTAGGGATGTCAATGTGTAGTCGAAAACACGATTAACTGATAAGCTTGGACTTATCAGTTAACTTTATCGACTACACACATCCCCCTTTGCTGCCTTTGTTTCAGAGGCATCAAAGGGGGGCAGAGGAGGAGCCAGTGCCTGTAAGGAGCCAGCTTTTAAGTTGGCTCCCCACGATTACCAGTTCCATGAAGCCACCTTCCCTCTTCTCCCCAGCCCAGTACTGCCTCTGATAGGGTATGTCTACACTAGCCCCCTAGTTTGAACTAGAGTGGCTAATGTAGGCATTCGAA
>CM057845.1:272982694-273005312 GCA_030068395.1 Apalone spinifera | reverse complement strand
TCGATGACCTCTCTAGGTCCCTTCCAGTCCTAGTATTCTATGATTCTATGATTCAACTCTGTTAACTCAGTTTCTCCAGGTGTAAAGTGAGCTCAGTGAAATCTAATATGCCTTGCATAGGTGTTGTGCAATTACATTAATGAGTTGAAGAAGATTTTGAGATTCTTAGATGAAGAACAAAATTCCATATATTATAAACTGAATACAAATCAGGGTATGTCTCCTTCAAATTACATTAAATGTGTATTTTGAATTTCATGCAGATCTTACTAACTATGCTATATTAATGCTAGTAAATCTAACAGCAAACAAATGTAGGACATGGAAGTAGAGCAAAACTGTTGAATTACTCAAAGAAATGTAAATCCTTATCACCAAATTAATTGCTGCCTAATTATAAACTTAATGGTCTGCAGACATGCAAATTACTTGTAGGAAATCAGATATATGTCAGAGGAATGCTTTATCCATATGAGGTGGCCTTCATACTGTGAATTTAAATTAAACATCAAGAACTCAGATAATATTTTGGATTACAGGGATTTATAAACAAAATCAGTTCTTGTTTATCATAAATTAATATTCAATTAATTAATGTTGTCTAATGCCAAGTAAGATGGAAGGGACTTTACAATATAAGGAAAAGATACATGATACAGCATTTAAGGAAGAAATGTAATATGTGAACAGAGGGACAGAGTCTCAGGTGGTGTGAATATAATTTAATATTTAGTGTCCAGTCGTCAGCTGGTATTAATCAGAATCACTCCACTGAAGTCCATGGATCTATGTTGATTAACACTAGCTGGGGACCTGGCATTGTACATTAAGTTCCACTGTTTCTTTATTAACTATTATTTAAAAAAACAGATTTGAAGAGACATTCTGCATATCTAGTCTGAAAAACTGGAGAATGTCAGTAATTTATTCTTGCATGATTTAGGAGAACTGTCATTGACATGCAATCCAACCACCTTAGTGTCCACATTAGTCTGACAGACATTACTTGTAATAAAGCAGCCAGATGATTTCTCTCTGATTCAAACTCAGCATACTGTCTACAGGAGCTGTAATTATCGCCATTAAAGTTGATCTACAGGATTAACATTTCATCAAGCCTCAAGACTATTAGTGGAGAATAATTTATGAAAACTATGGTAACATAATTAGGGAACATCTACTTAATTGAAATGGCTGCCTTTTGCTTAGTTTTAGAGGAGATTAAACATCAAGCTCATAGTCTGTTTAACAGTTTTGTTTCACCTGCTATTCCCTGCACTTGTATCACTAATCAGAAATGCCAGAATATTTGAAATTAAATATAAATATTAAATGCAAAACCCAATCAAAAGATAAGCCTGAACCCATACCCAAAGATATTATGGAAATCCTATTATGAGCATCAGAGCCCATGTTAATGTGACATTAAGGGTTGTCTACATAGCTGATGCAACAGGAGGTGGCACTGCAGCTGTGTGGGTGTAATGCCATAATGGGGACACTATACTGATGGAAGGGTTTTGTTCACTGAGGTAGTAAATCTACTTAGCTGGGGTGCAGCTAGGACGACTGGCTTAGTTTTATCTCTTACAGGTAGAGTTGCCACCTGTCTACTTGCACAAAACCAAACTCCCTTACCATGCCCCCTGCCTTGCCCTTCCTTCAATGTCCCGCATCTGTCCCACATCTTCTCTGAGGCTCTGCCCCCACTCACTCCATCTCCCCTCCCTTTGTTGCTCGCTCTCTACACATTTTCACTGGGTTGACTCGGGGGTTTGGGATGTGGGAGGGGATAAGGGATTCAGCTGGGGCTCTGTTTAGACAACATGCCTCTGTCGGCAGAGGCATGTAAAATAGTCTACCCGACATAGTCAATGAAGCGGGGATTTAAATATCCCCCGCTCCATTAAAATAAAAATGGCTGCTGCGTTGTACCGGCTCAGCTGATTGTTGGCATAGCACGTAGTCAAGACGCGGATCGGTCGACAAGGGAAGCCTTTGTCGACCGATCCCTTATGCCCCGTGAAACGAGGTTTACAGGATCGGTCAACAAAGGCTTCCCTTGTTGACCGAGCCGCATCTTCACTGCCACGCTATGCCGACAATCAGCTGAGCTGGCACAGCGCGGTGGCCATTTTTATTTTAATGAAGCGGGGGATATTTAAATCCCCGCTTCATTGACTATGTTGGGTAGCCTATTTTACATGCCTCTGCCGACAGAGGCATGTAGTCTAGACATACCCTGGGGGTCTAGGCTCGGGGGTGGGGCAAGGGATGAGGGGCTTGGAGTTCAGGAGGAGCCTCCGGGATGGGGCCTGGAGCCAAGGAATTCAGCATATGGGAGGAGATCTGGGCTGTGGGAGGGGGTACAGGCTCTGGCTGGGGGCGAAGACTGGATAGAAGGGTTTGGAGGGCAGAAGAGGAATCAGGACTGGGGCAGAGGGTTTGGATGGCGGTGGGGCTCAGAGGTGTCAATTTTTAACTCCCATGCGCATATTAGCTAGGAGAAGCTAAGTTTTAGAGGTAGACAAGGCCTACAGCTACACATTTAAGTCCTACAAAGTCAAGAAATGGCAAAAGTTATAGCTGAGCAATCAAATGTTCTTGTCTGCATAAGATTTAGAACTGTTACATTTTTGCTTAGGACTGTATTATTGTAAATATAGTGTGTAGACATGTAATTAATGGCTGTGAACCTAGGGAATTCTGTCAACAGGGAATTCTGCCCTTTTTCATGTTTGTGTAACCCCATTCTAGTCACACTACAGTGAGTTCAGGAAACATTTAATCCATAGCTTTTAATTATGTGACCCTATTTCTCTACTAATATAATTCCAGGCAAAATCTTAGGGTATGTCTAGACTGCAGGAGGCATAAGGGATCTGTCGAAAAAGGCTTTCTTTCTTGACAGATCCCTCTCTAGACTGCCGCTTTTTGCCGACAATGTGCTGAATTGGTAAAACGTGGTGGCCATTTTCATGCAAATTAGGCATGGGATATTTAAATCCCTGCCTAATTTGCAATGTCAACCTGCCTAATCTGCATCCCTCTGCCGACAGAGGGATGTAGTCTAGACATACCCTTAGAGTCCTTTCATTTTAATTTGAGGTTAACTATCACTTATATCGAAAAAATTCTTCTTTCCCCACCCCAAACAACAGAAAACCTAACCGTGAGTGTTGTTCAAGATGTTGGAAAGCTTGGAAAATCGACACCGATGTTCCATTTTACTAAACTCTTTCAAAATATTGGAAATGTCCAAACACAACCTGAACACTGACCTGATATAATTATGCCAAGAACAGCTAGAAACTCAGAGATAACCTTAGCCATCCTCCACAACAACTGACCTCAGTATTGACCACAGACCTTACTGTTAATTATGAATAGATTTTAAAAAAGACTTCTTAAGATCAAACAGATGAGCTTTAGGACCAGATTTTTAAAGTAACTTAGTTGTTTATCCTACTAGGTGCCTATCTGTGTCTGTATGTGCCTAAATAGCTTTAAAAATCTGGCTCTTGGATTCTAATGTAGGATGACTAAGGGAACACAAAATTGGGTTACAAGATTTGGAGCACTAGATGTATTCTACACTGTTCTGAAATTATATATCTAAATGCTGAGAACTAAGAGTCAGGTACAAACATAACATCATTAGAAACTCAAGAGCTAGGAGTTTAAATTAGAAGATTTCTAGAATTTGTCTTCACATAAATCAGATTCTTTTGCTTCGTTGTTTTTGTTATGGAAGTCAAAGTATTGATACAACAGCTGCAGCACACAGAAATATGTATGAACAGTGTGGCTATGCATAAGCTTTCACACATCTATGCGATTTGCAGATGGCGAACAGATTTTGGCTAACGGTTCTAGTCTCCTTTCCATACTCATGTGCAGCTACTTTCAATGGGGTCTAAGGGTTCCTACAGAGATCAGAACAGACTTCTAAATCTCAAACTTTAATATAAATTCAGACTTTCCGCTTGCACCTCATTTAGATCCATTCACAGCAATAGAGTAACCGGTTCCTGTAAGCCTTTGCTGAATTCAGGAAAATGAATACAGAGGTGAAGGACTTAATAGACTCTCCTGCCTAAAAGTGTTCCCTACATGTAAGGGTTGAAGAATATTGCCAGAACAGCCAACAGAAGCTTGCATTGACACTGCCCACATCTAAAACAATCAGAAATTCCCCATAAATCATTTGCAAAACAATTGAAAGGCAATACAAATGAGAGATGACTAGAACTGAAAATATGCCACTGGGAGCAGAGGCCCTAAGGCAATAATTTGGTGGGCAATAATTTTGGAAGAGGGACCACTTCACAAATTTCAGAAGTGGCCATGGGCCACAAAAGGGATGAGGCCTCAGGCGGAAGGGGCGGGGTTAAGAACGACTTTTGGTACATAATTAACCTAGTGCTGCAATACTTAAAAAAAAACAAACCTTAAAGTTTACTCCCTGTGACAGATATTTTGTACATGGAACTAATTATCCTTTTCTATTGGTACAAATTTAATGACTATTCTGAACTATGTTCTGCTTTCTGATAATTTAGTAATCAGTCACTCAAGAATTAAAAAAAAGTCACTCCATGTTTTAGCTTTGGTTTAGTTTAATCCAAGATAAGGGCTAGTTGAGTTAAAAAAATAAATAAATAAAGATCATGAGCTTATCTAAATATTGCCACGAGTGCCCAAGGGCATGCTTGAAATATTTCCTCCAGACTTTACAGTGCTTTTGGAACACAGAAGGTTTAACACTTGTTGCTTGTTCAACGTGTGCTACGTGGTTACACAGAGATCAATATCAGTATTTTCCAGCTTTGGGAACATCCATCATCCCTCCCAGCACAGTCCCAGAAGTTATGCACCTAATTCAGAAAAATGAAGTGTTTATGGTCTACTCTGGTTCAGAATATGTTTTACAATTTTCTCCGGCGCTTGCAGTATATCGCTGATGGGTTTGCAACGTACTCCCACTGAACAGAAGCTGCTTTGTGCTCCTCACTGAAGGAACCATAATGCCATACTGTATTTTGGCAGTAGAAGTTGGAAATAAATGTACAGTGGATTGGAGGGTTGAAAGGCAATGTGCCTGACAGTATAATTCTGCTGAGTTTTAAATGGTGTGATTAAGAGGGGAAAGATAAATGGTTTTCTGATCAAGGCAGTAGACTGGGACTCAGAAGATTTGAATCCAGTTCCTATCTCTGCTGCTGCTTTCTTCTACAGCATTGGGGAAAATGTTTATTTTTTTCTTCACTTAGGGAATGAAAATGGAAATAACAATAGCTGCCTGTGCCACAAGGATATTGTGAGGATCCGCAGCAGTGCCCAGCATGAGCTCTCAGCCATCTTTTCATATTCTCTGATCCACAGGGCTGCTCTAACTTAAATGGGCTGCCTGCTGCCCGCCCCCAATCACCAGAGTGCTCCCTTCTCACCTCACAATGTGGAACAGGGAGGTTCTGGGGGCTCTTCTGGCTTTATATCACTAAAGGGTCTCTTGCATCAGGAGAATCCCATCTGCACCTCTTTGGGCAGCTGTAAGTCCCCACTGGGCTGAGGATTTGGCCCACTGCTATTTGTAAGGTGCTCAAATGTTGCAGTGATGAGGGCTTTATAAACGGCTGGAGAATTATAAAGATAGGCATTTAAGTAAGCACTCTGCCCCCCAAGTCATTCCTGGAGTTGACCTTGGATTCAGCTGTCAAGTTTCTGCACTAATTTATCTCACCTTCAGGTTCTGGCAGGGACTAGTTGCAGGAATGCGCAACATACCAAGAGATAAGATGTTCTGTGCATTGTCCCCAGACAGAAACTGAAGCAGAAGACAGAGCAGTCCAAGAAAGGGTGTGTTTTTTCAAAAAAAGTGGCCTTTTTTTGAAAAATCTTCACCTGTGTCCAGACTGCTGCCTTGTTCTTTCAAAATTAAATCGAAAGAACGCGGCAGTTTTTTCGACCGCAGAAAACTTCATTTTATGAGGAATAACACTTTTTTTCAAAAGTGCTCTTTCGAAAAAAGGCATTATTGAACGCAAACAGTGCTTTTTCGAAAGAGAGCATCCAGACTGCCTGGGTACTCTCATTCTAAAAAGTGACTCTCTTTTTCGAAAATACTGGTTGCTGTCTAGACGCTGTCTTTCGAAAGAGGCTTGTAGTCTAGACATACCCAAAGTGTCTCTTGTTTAGGTTTCACTGTCCATTGTCTAGGCTCAGTTTTCAAAAGGGGAAGCCTAAATCTGACAACAACATTCTAAGTCTGGGTGCTCAAATGGGTGCTTGCAAATATCCAATTAAGGAGACTATGCACCAATTTGAACAAATATAGGCCTGAGGGACTCAACATAAACGTAAGGAATTAGATTTAAAGTTGAACTCCCTCCCCCCGTGCTTCCACTGGTTGGTTACATACACTTAGGACCAAATTCTGGCCTTTAACACATGCACCCTGCTGCCTATTCATTTCATTGTTTAACTACTAGTTCTTGTATTATGTGAAGTAAGTCATAAATATTCACTTTCTCCACACTAGTCGCAATTTATAGACTCCTATCATATCATTCTCTAGTCATTTTTTTCCAAGATGAAAAGTCACAGTCTTTTTCATCTCACCACATATGGTGATTCCATACCCCTGATCTTTTAAATTGCCCTTCTCTGGGCCTTTTCCAATTCTAAAATATCTTTTTAGAGAAGGGTTGACTTGAACTACATGAGTATTCAAGGTGTGGGTGTACCGTGTACAAGGCCGGTCCTAACCAATTGGCGGCCCGGGGCTAATTTCTTTTTGTGGCCCTTTCAACAATATGCCATGTCAGCCTGAATATTCGAAAAATGTTCTTTGATACTATACTTAAGTTTGCATATACGGTAATGAAATATTTTAAAGAAGCACTTTCAAATTATTTTTATAGATATATTAATTATTAAAGGCAGTTAAGGTTTGGTATCTCCCTGGGTAACAAAATTCCTTGCTATGGCATTGCATCTCATTTTTGTTTTAAAAGAATTAGAGATACTCATCTACACCTTTCTGACTGTTGGACGAGGCGCACTGCTAATATTTCCACTTCTGAAGAATGTGAACTTATCTAGTGTGGTTGATTGATTTGCTCTTCAAAGAAAGGCGACGAAAAATTGCCACAGTGATTTTTATGCAATTAATAGGGTTCCTACCTTCCAGCCACATCTGCTGCCTTGCACCCTGGGCCTGGTTGGGAAATACAGACACTAGGGGGAGCTGTCCGGAGATGTGAGACTCTCCCAGGAGTTTCTGGTGGGGAGGGAGCCACAGATGCGGGGAGCCAGAGGCAGGTTCCTGGCACCAGAGAGTGAGCAGCAACCTCAATGCAGGGTGGGCGGGGAAGCTTGTGGCGCTCTGAGAATGCCGCCAGGGACTGCAGTGACATAGGGACAATCTGTAGCACACGTTGGGGGGGAAGGTACTGCTTAGTGCCAGGGGCTTTACTGTAGCAGGGACACGATAGACAGGAGACAGACAGATGCCGGGCCCTGCTACTGGTGGTCAGACTCACTCTGTGGGGCGGCGTCTGTCAGGGCTGGATTCCGAACTGCCCTTCCTGCCGACTGAGCAAACCAGCCCGTGACTCCACTTTGAGCTGCCCTGGTACCGGTGGGCTTGGCACATGTCTGAGCAAAGCCCGGAATCGGGAGCCGCCACGCTAACTGCAGACTGATCTCTGCCCCGGATCCCAAACCGGAACCTGCACTAGTCTGTGGTTTACCCCTCACCCCGCTGCCAAACCCACCTCCCATCTGCGGGAGTCTTAGGGCCGACTGGCTCATGGGAAATGTCTAGAAATGTCCTGGGCTCCCCCATCTACTTCTCCAGGCACAGGGTTTCTGTGGGCATGTTCCTGCGGGTCCCAGGAAACATCCCGCTGCTGGGAACAGCCTGGAGGGGACATGGGCACGCGGGGAAGGTTGCTGGGAGGTGGCATGGGCCAGAGGGCTGGAGAAAGGCAATGCTGCACTCTGCAGCCAGTGCCCAGCAGGACTCTGTGGTCGCTGCCCCACAGCGAGGAGAACGAGACCAGGCTTGTCTGAGTGACCCCCTGGGGAGCCGGGAGATTCTGTGCATCTGTTCATAGAATCAAAGAGCTGGAAGAGAACTCAGGAGGTCATCAAGTCCATCCCCCTGCCCAAGGCAGGACCAATCCCAATTAAATCAATCCAGCCAGGGCTTTGTCAAGCTGAGACTTAAAAACCACTAGGAATGGAGATTCTATCACCTCCCTAGGTAACCAATTCCAGTGCTTCACCACCTTCCTAGTGAAATAGTTTTTCCTAATATCCAATCTAGATCTCCCCCACTGCAATTTAAGACCATTGCTCCTCATTCTGCCATCTGTCACTACTGAGAACAGCATTTCTCCATCCTCTTTGGAATGTCCCTTCAGGTAGTTAAAGGCTGCTATCAAATCCCCCTTCTCTCTTCTCTTCTGCAGACTATAAAAGCCCAAATCTCTCAGCTTCTCCTTTTTAATTATGTGCTCCAGCCCCTTATCGTTTTTGTTGCCCTCCGCTGGACTTTCTCCAATGTGTCCACATCCTTTCTGTAACGGGGGGCCCAGAACTGGACACAATACTCCAGATGTGGTCTTACCAGATCTGAGCCAGATAAAGGGGAATAATCACTTCTCTAGATCTGCTGGCAATGCTCCTCCTAATGTGCCCTAATATGCCATTAGCCTTCTTGGCTACAAGGGCACACTGTTGACTCATATCCAGCTTCTCATCCACTCTAATCCCCAGGTCCTTTTCTGCTGAACTGCTACTTAGCCATTCAGTCGCCAGCCTGTAACAATGCTTTGGATTCTTCCATCCCAAGTGCAGGACTCTGCACTTGTTCTTGTTGAACCTCATCAGATTTCTTTTGGCCCAATCCTCTAATCTGTCCAGGTCACTCTGGACCCTATCACTGCCCTCCAGCGTATCTACCTCTCCCCCTAGCTTAGTGTCATCTGCAAACTTGCTGAAGGTGCAATCCATCCTCTCATCCAGGTCATTAATAAAGATGTTGAACAAAACCGGTCCAAGAACTGATCTTTGGGGCACTCTGCTAGACTAGCAAGGCCAGTTGCTCTTCCAAGGAGCTGAGTTCGGAGAGGAGGAATCCCCCATACACCATTCTTCCCCAACATACTGTGATCATCTACGTGTCCGATAATTTGGTTCTTTACTATAGTTTCAGCTGAGTTGCTTGGTACAGAAGTTTGGCTTACCGGCCTTGTAATTGCAAGGACTGCCTTTGCAGCTTTAAAAAACAAAACAAAACCCAAAAAATTGGTGTCACATTACTTATCTGCCAGTCATTTGGAGATAAGCTATGACCAAAGCATCATAACATGTACAAGTTTTCCATCTATTTACAAGCACGACAGTATGTGTGGGGATGTGTGCCTCTCCCAGAAGTACTCACATTGTCCAGAATCAGATACAATGCTCCATTGACTGACTATCCCTGACTTTGGGATGTCTTTCCTGGATTTACTGATTTGAAGGGTGCTACAGAGGAGGCTCTGTCCTCATGCCTCCTAGGGCCCCAAATCAAGGCCAGCTGCTAAAAGAAGATTAAAATTGACTGAAAAAAAATCCATAGCCTAAGAATATGTCTACACTGCAATATAAGCCCAGGATTAGCTGACCCTGGGTTTGTTAACCTAGGAATCAAACACACACTTTCATTTGTAATCTCTGGTTTAGGAATTGTTGAAATTTATGTCCGAACTTGGGGCACCAGCATTATTCAGGTCCAAGTTCAACCATCCATATTCGAGACACCTCCTAGTGCCCTTATAAAACGTGGCCATTCTAGCCTTTTGTGCAGTATGGGAAAACAACTTAACTGGCCAGAAAAAAAGTAAAGTTAGCCTATAGGATTGGGGATATTTTTTGCCAGACTCCCAGAGCACCCAGAGCATGAGTCCAGATGGCTATATCTATACCGCAAAGCAACAGGGCTTGAACTCTGAGTCCTGAATTGACTGAGGTTTGAACTGTCCACACCTAAGGGGTTCTGGGACCCTGTGTCCGAGTCCCAGGATAGTGTGATTTGTTTGTAGATGAAAAGGGGGTTACACTCGAGCCTGAGTTCAAACTTTGGGTTACACGGTAGTACAGGTGTACCCTGAGTCCAATGTGTGCTTAATATATATCAGAACACTTTCTCTAGTCACTATTTACTGATTCAGGTTTTCATAGTCAGCAACAGACGAACTTAAATACTGGAAAAACTTAAAAAACAATGAATCGTATAGCAGCACCTTAGAGACTAACAAAACATGTAGATGGTATTATGAGCTTTCATGAGTACAACCCACTTCTCATCTG
Organism: Apalone spinifera; assembly: GCA_030068395.1. Lineage (NCBI taxonomy): Eukaryota > Metazoa > Chordata > Testudines > Trionychidae > Apalone > Apalone spinifera. The sequence goes on along the minus strand of CM057845.1, from coordinate 272,994,950 downwards.
AAGTTTTTCCAGTTACAGACTAACACGACTACCCCGCTGAAGCTTTTTAACAAACATTGTCACTTGGGAGCTCTAACCCCTAGGAAAGAACTCCTTCAGGAAACCAACCATTGCAAATGTTGTGATGAATGTTGCCATGGAGTGCCGAGTTTTCACATTTCTTATGATGTTTTACATTTGTCTTCTCAATGAAGAAGAAAAACACCATCCGGCTCTCATTTAAATTCTCAATAGACCTTAAAAAGGAAATTCCGAACAAAACTTTATTACAGTTTGGCCCTCCCTGGTCCGGCACTCTCGGGACCTGAGCGATCACGGATGAGGGATTTTACCAGACCAGGGGAGGTCATATCTGGCCCTCCTACTACTGGCCCAACCAGACCTGGCTGACCGCTAGCCTCCTGGCCACCCTCTGCCGCCAGGCCCACTTCCCTGCCAGCCTCCTTCCGCCCTTCCCTGCTAAGCTAGGCAGCCCAGCTCCCTGTGTGCTGGGCTCCTCGATACACTGGGCAGACCTGGTGGGTTTTATCGAGCAGCCCAGCTGCAGAGCACCAGGCAGCCAGCTGCGGGGAGCCCAGCTGCCAGCCTTTCACCAGGACTCTCTATTCCTGGAACATCCATGGTCCTACTGGACCATGGATGTTGCTGGACTAGGAAGTCCCAGTTAACATAGGTTCAACCTGTATTACACCTACAAATTATGTTAAATGATGCCAATGGCTGGTTTTAACCCAATAACTGCCAGAAAATTCAAAGCTAACATTGGAGTTGGGGTGCTGGCATAATTTTTATAGTGCAAGTGCTGTGAGCTGTTGAGCCAAACTGCAAACCCTGGTTATAACAGAAACCTCTTCAAGCCAGAGGGTGTTGCCACACCCCTCTGAATCCCTAGTTCCACCACTTCGGCTGGAGCTCTGTCTATAACACACCTCTTTGTGCTCAGTATTGCAGGGGCCTCAGAACAATGATTTTAACAGACTAGATTTCAGTGGGACCAGTCACATATTTATAAGTAAGTATGTGTTTATATGTACCTTGCCGAATCAGCTTCTTAACACACAATAATTATTTTGTCATGCAGCTTACCAATTTTAAAATGTATACACAGGGCAAGTGTATATTTCTAGAGATAAAGAGATTTGCCCATTAACCAACTGTGACTGTAAGCAAGTCATTTCACATCTCTGTTTCTCACTTTCTCTATTTCTAAGTGGGGATAATGATACATACCCTCCTTTGGAAAGTGATTTGAGATTTGGATGCCGAGTACGATATAAGCACTAAATATTGTACATACTACAGTATATATTCCCACACAAACCAGGCCATTAACCTTGAATTAGGGTTCTTAGACCTCAGAACCCACCAATGCAAACCATAAAAAGCAATGAAATAAGCACTTAGATCATTCACCTCGCCCTTTCCCCAATCCCTAATTCACCTCCTCAACCTCAATGGCCTGCCTTCCACATGATGAATGAATCACATTTATTGTGCTAAATACATTGCAAATATCACTGCTTCTCCTGTACTCAGTGCCCCACATACATTTTACCCAAGGATTTTTAAAAATATTTTGAATAGATGAGCTCCTCCACTTTCCTTCTGCTTGCCACACAATGGATCACTCCCTGTTCCTTCGTTGCTTCTTCAACTGCACTTTTATGGTCTCCATCTCCACCATCTCTCCCACTAATGGTTAGTTCTCCTCAACTGTGGCCACAGAATAAAGCAAGAGGAGGAGCGGGGCCTAAGAACCAAGCATGGAACAGAACTCGGTCAGGACAGAACAGGCACAGGAGCAATCATGGCTGCACTTGGGTTGAGCAAGTAGCAAATTGCCATTGCTATTGAGTTTAAATGGAGACCTGCAGCCAACTGGGTGATCCAGTCACCCAGGTGATTCTGCTTGAGTCCCACTGGGCTCATTAGTTGGTCAAGGTGACTGACAGCTCTTGAATGAGTGGCTGGTAAGGCAGAAAGGGACAATGAACAGCCAGCAGGGTGGTGGCAAAGAGGTATGACAAGCAGCCAACACTGTGGCTGGTGAAGAGGTGTAATGAGAGGGGTGAGCAGGTGTCTGGTGAGCTGCCAACAGGGTGGCTGGTAGACAGAGGCAGAGAACAAGTGCTGGGGCAGAGGAGCAAGTACGGTGCCTCTGTACCCCACCTTAGGGGATGGGGCACTCCATAGATGCACCTCTGAGCTCTGTCTGCACTTTGTGAGTAGGGTGCAGAATAGGGTCAGTCACATAAAAGGAACTTTTGGGTTGCTGCACCTAAGAACCTGAGGGGAAAAGGTCAACGCCCAACTCTAAGTTAATGAACCCTGTTTGCAGTGTTTTCCCAAATTAATGCCAAGTTGCTTCCTTTCTTTTTATTAAACATTTATTTGCTACACTCAAACTATATGCTTGCAAGTAGGGAAATATTGCCTCTCAGAGCTGCCCTGGCATGGTATGTACATTTCCCAGTTACTGAGTGAGGGCTTGAGTCAGTTCTGTGTTGTATCAATAGAAAAAACTCTACATACAGACCCCATTCCTGGTTGCTGCTGGCTCCTCGTAGCAGAAGGATTTTAGCTGGCTCTTAGAAATATACACTTATCATACATGAAAGCCTGTTTCAGTCCTCTAACTCAGAGACTTTGGGTTGGCATTACTTCTGTTAATTTCCTATAATGCTATTAGTCCAAAAACGAGGTATGGACCCTTAACCTTCCCCCAAAATTATGATATTTCATTATATTTAGCAAAATAATTGGCTTTATCCAAGAACTCTGAAATAACCAGCCTGTGTTAGTACTTATTCTTATACAAATCTGGGACTTGAAAACATCTCTGAAAAAATACATTAGTAGGCTACACCTGACTAAATGGGTTGATATGGTTAAGAACCAGCCAGGTGGCAAATTTACTGCTCTGTACAAAACTGGACATTTTTATTACACAGTTCCAGCTGAACAGTCTTCGGTAGCTGCTGCTAGACTGTATTACTTACTTTTCCAGTCCTGGTGTTTATCTACCTCTGGATTTTCCCAACTGTGACCATTCTGCAGAAATTTAGTATAATTCTCATCTACTTTTTCTGCAATCATTACCCTGCATTTCTTCTCCCTTCCTATGACTAACAAATTCTCATTTAGCAATGTTTACTCTGACGCTGATGGAAATGGCCACATTTTACCCAACATTGCACTCCACATTTCAGAAAGATTGCCGAAGGGTAACATCTGTAGAGTCAAAATAGTTAACTTTCATTTTGTCTGATTCACAGGAAAGTTCTGCCCACTCCAAATTATCATGAGTTTATATGGATGAGAGATTTGCATAACTCTGAGTTTCTGGAGCCAGAAGAGTATGCTCCAGGCAAGGAAAACTACTGGTAAATAAAAAGATGAGAATATGCTTTTAACTTAAATTTAGAAGAGATCTTTTCCCATTCATCAAATGATTTAATGTTTATTAAGCAGTTTCCTTCCCTGTGCGACTGCTGTGATTCTGTGTAATCATGACTCCACTTAAATCATGATGATGCACCGGCTAAGGTCAGCAGCCAAAAGGGCAAAAGTTATGACGGGCATATATCACAATTCTAAATAGTTAACCCATGATTATACCAACAATCAGAGAGGACAAGATGACAATCAACCCCATAAAAACTAAACTATGATCGGTCATCAGTTTTTGTCTGATAATGGATAAAGGATTTGGAAAGCCCTTTTTCCAAGAAGGAGGATCATACCACTTCTGTCTTCTGTCAGCATGATTGTCTGTGCCGCCTGCTCACTATGCTTGCCAACCCCTCTCTCTGGGGGTAGGCAGCCCTGACTCTCCTATGGGTCACTGGGGAAGACAAGGTCAAGGCTGTGCTCATCTCTCCCCTCACTCGGCCACTGTGGGGGGCCACTCAGAGGCCTTGCCAGGCCCTGCACTCTCTCCCCCACCTCCCTCCCCGGTGGCCAGGCAAGGAGGAGGAGGAGGAGGGAAGCTGCAGTGCGGCAGCTGAGCACTGGGAAAAGGGGGGAGGGAGGGAGGAGTCAGGTGGGATGCAGAGTGACGTGATGATGTCACTTTCTTGTTCCACAGGAAAAGTTTTTTTATATATATAGAGAGACTATACCTGTGGTCTTCATAAACTTCCATGAACTCACTCCATTGTGATCTCAGACCCACCTAATCCTCCACTCCATTTCTGTACACATCTTTATCCTCTCCTTACAACTGTTTGGTAGGGAGGCTGGTTCTTCAACTTGTGATTGGATCTCTCCACCACTCCCACTTAAAGCAATGGCATCAAACTTGAAAATGTGCACCTGACTCTAGATATGAAATATCTTGATTTGGAGCAAGAAGGGTGAAAAGGAGGAGTGGGAATAAAAAGTTTTGGTTTGAGCACTGTAAAGATGGGAAATATGCATTTGGGTTCAAATTTTGCACATGCCTAATATTTGGAGACATTTAGACTCAGGGATCTGGTTCAACCCATCCCTCTTTCTTTAGCTTAGTTATGAATTTCTCAGTATAGCATTTTTGTTTGTATAAATACTGTTATATAAAAAACAGCATAGCAGCATATCAGTTAATTTCCTCATTCACCCATGTCTTTGTTATGTATGAACATTCTGCAGCTGGAAAATTCCACAAACCACCATACATACTGGGCTGAGTTGAATTTTGAAATATGTAGCTTAATTCAACTCAAGTTTCCTGGTGGAATAACAATGGTCTTACTTTTGTATCACTACCCTCATCTATTCAGAAGGGTTATCTTGCTGTCAGTCTCAGAGAAGAGCATCAAGGAGCTTTTTAAATTAACGCTTTGAGCTTTCAGGTTCAGATGATACTCAGAGTGCATGGCCCCAAGGCGCACTGAAAGTACAGGGCATTGATCATATATCTCATGCTGTTCACTCACTGTTCTCTTCTCCAGGTGAATGCCATACCCCAGGTGGATTATGCAATGATAACTGTATATATTGTGAACATTCAATAAAAGTCTCTAGATAAATAGGAAAATAGATGCAGCTATATTTTTACTACTGTTCTCATCAGTAACTTTTAAATATCTGGTGTGCAAATATCACAGTTTGTGAACTGGGACACTGAATGGAGAGAGGTAATAAGTGGTATCCCACATGGGTTTGCACTGAGAACAATCCTATTCAACATATTCATAAATGATCTGGAGAAAGGAGTAAAAAGTGAGATGGCAAAATTTGAAGATGATACTAACCTGCTCTTGATAGTCCAAAGCAGACCGGGAAGAGCTTCAAAAGGATCTCACAAACTAGGTGACTGAGCAACAAAGTGGCAGATGAATTTTAATGTTGATAAATGCAAAGTAATGCACATTGGACAACATAATCCCAACTATACATATAAAAGCATGGGGAATAATTTAGCTACAACTATTCAAGAGAGAGATCTTGGAGTCATTGTGGATAGTTCTCTGAAAACATCCACTCAATGTGCAGCAGCAGTCAAAAATCAAACAGAATGCTAGCAATCATTTAAAAAGGATAGAAATAAGACAGAGAATATTTTCTTGGCTCTATATAAATCCATGGTACACCTACATCTTGAACACTGCATGCAGATGTGGTCACATCATCTCAGAAAAGATATTTTGGCATTGGAAAAAGTTCAGAAAAGGGCAACAAAAATGATTATGTTATGGAACAGCAGCCATGTGAAGAAAGATGAATAAGACCGTAACTCTTCATCTTAGAACAGAGAAGACTAAGAGGGGATCTGATAGAGATCTATAAAATCATGACTGGTGTGGAGAAAGTAGATAAGGAAAAGTTATTTACTTGCTCCCATAACACAAGAACTAGGGGTCACCAAATAAAATTAATAGGCAGCAGATTAAAAAAAAAATAAAACAGAAGAAAGTATTTCTTCATACCACACACAGTCAACATGTGGAACTCCTTTCCAGAGGATGTTGTGAAGGCCAAGACTTTAACAGGGTTCAAAAAAGAGAAAGAGGATAGGTCCATAAATGGCCACTAGCCAGGATGGGAAGACTTGTGTCTCTGGCCTCTGTCAGAAGCTGGGAAGAGGCAACAGAGGATGGATCACTTGATAATCACCTGTTCTGTTCAGTCCCTCTGGGGCACCTGCCATTGGCCACTGTGGGTACGTCTACATTTGCTCCCTAGTTCGAGCTAGGGATGCAAATGTAGCCAACTGAAATTGCTATGAAGCGGGGATTTAAATATCTCGTGCTTCATTAGCATAATCTTGCCCGTGAGTTATTCCGCTCAACAGCTGATTCGAACCAGGAAGTGTGCTCCGGGATGCGTTAGTTAAAATCAAACCCCTTGGTTCGAACTAATGTTACACCTATCCTGCCACTCCTCCTCAAGCTGAGGCTGAGAGCAAAGCCCTGGTGTGTCGGACAGAAGCTGGGACACAGAGTATGGGGCTGGCAGCCAACATATGGGGTGAAGGTAGAGCCTCCAACCCACAGAACCGGCAAATGGGACCTCAGGCTTGGAGCCAGTAGCAGATCCCCTGGCACAGAGGGCTGCACTTGGGACTCCAGCTATGGAGATGGCAGGACAGCCTCTGGAGTGTGAAGCGGCACCTGGTTCTCCAGGCCAGCATCAGAGCCTGGACACTAGGCTGGCAACCAGGGTGTGCTGCGGCCCCCCCTCCGCACGCCCCAAGTTCCTATGCCTAAGTTTGTACTTGAACATAGAACCTGGTGTCTCTCCATATGTGCAATTTCAGACACAGACACTGATTATTTAAATCCCCGCTTCATTGACTATGTCGAGTAAACTACTTTACATGGCTCCATTGATGGAGCCATGTAGTCTAGACACACCCTAGGTGGGTGGTGAAGTACTGAAATGGGTTACCTAGTAAGATGGTAGAATCTCCATCCCTAGAGGTTTTTAAGTCCCGGCTTGACAAAGCATTGGTTGGGACGATTTAGTTAGGGTTCGTCCTGTTTTGGGCAGGGGGCTGGACTCAATGACCTCCTGAGGTCTCTTCCAGTCCTAGGATTCTATGATTCTAGATTTTCTTTTATTTTTGTATCTACATAATTGGGACAGTGGAATGAAGAAACTCCACACAACTTTTTCTCTGACTTTACTATTCAACTTAACATTAGGGTTATTCCTTATTTTAAATACTAGTTTTGCTTGCGAACAGGGGAATAGTCCTAACCAGTTCTGTTTCACAGACAGATTACAGATGCAAAAGCTCAGGTAGAATGTGTGCAGTAGTATGAAGTGATACATAAGCCAAGAGAAATGTAAGGGGCTCAAATTTTCATTTATCATATACAGTTTTTAATGTATTTTAAAATGTTATATATTTTAATATCTTTATAATTCTCCCTAGCCTCTGTTTGTCAGAGGCTGGAAATGGATGAAAGGGGAGGGATCACTTGATGATTACCTGTTCTATTCACTCCCTCTGGCGCATCTGGTATTGGCCACTGTCAGCAGACAGGATACTGGGCTAGATGGACTTTTGGTCTGACCCAGTATGGCTGTTCTTATGTTCTTTTAGTAAATGAGCTTTATGGGTATATAGCATTAATAGAAATGTTAAAAGATATCAGTGGAACAACCTATACTAAAACAAATGCTATGTTATCAGAATAACATATGAATGTGTCATTTATCACTGTACAGTATTGTTATAATTATTCACTGTACTTGACCAGATCAAATTCACCCCCAGTGATGCCTCAAGTAGTTCTCACATACCATCATGCCAGGCTTTTGGAAAGTTAGCTAGGCATGCAGAAATATTGGCTTCAACGTAGTTATATCAGGAATAGATTTAGCCCCTTTCCCTGGAACTTTACAGTACGGACATGGCAACCATAACTTGTTACATTCATACCTAGTGTCCTTTTACCTAATCATTTTTTCACTATAATTTTAAGGCTAGCATAAGGCTATGATCTGCTAATCTGAGTTCCTGTACAACAGACCACTGAACCTCACCCATTCATTTCTGCATCAGGCTCATAACTTCTGATAGAGCTCTAGCACATCTCTTAGATTAGGGATCTCAAAGTTCATTGCTCCGCAACTCCCTTATGCCAACCAAAGTTCCTACACAACCCGACCGACGCCTGAGCCCACCTGAGTCACACCGCCCTTAGTGTGGCCAAGACCCAAGGCAGGGGGCTGCATAACCCTGAGCCCTGCCACTAAGGATAGAAGCCTTTGGGTTTTGACTTTGGCTGAGGGAGGTGGGGCTTCAGCTTGGCCTGTATGGTGGAGGCCTGGCCTTTGGGCATGGGCTTTAGTCCCGTGGTTCCAGCAAGTCTGACATCAGCCCTCGTAACCCCATTAAATCAGGGTCACAACCTACTTTGGGATCCTGACCTACAGTTTGAGAACCACTGTGTTAGAAACAAGTCTTGGTTTAAAGATTGCAAATCCTATGAAAGATAACCTCAGCTTTCATTAAATAAAACAAAAGCAAAAAACAACAAAAACCCCTTCTAGCCATTTTCCTTGCACAGCCAGCTTTGAAAACGTAAATGTATATAAACTGCTTATGTTGGTGGAAAGGAACAAGCAGTTGTGGGTTCTATTTCTGCAACAGGATGGACAGTAGCTGCAGCTCATATACTTTTTTATGTAAAAGGAGTCATACTTGGCATGGATAGCAAAGAAGCAGTTCACTGACTCCCATATCCCTAGGCCAAGCCTTTGCTATGAACATGAAAAACAACTGATGACATTTGGTGGATGGGTGAATTGTTTCAGAAGACTGCCAAAAAATGCAAGCCTCAGCTTGGATTGCTGACTTCTCAGTTCACTCTAAGGCTGGAACTAGACCAACTGCTAAGGGTGAAATTAGACCAATTGCTACCCATGCATGCAGCTGCCAAGCTATATATTGGTCCTGCTTTTGCTGCACTCACAGCGGCAGCTTTTAGGAATACACTACTCCTGCATTCACAGGCAATGCTGCCGGGGTCGCTGTAGGATGGCCCAAGCTATCCTCAAACTTCTACCCATATGCTGCTGGTCACTCTAGATACTTACAAAGTAGGAGGAGGAGTTGAACAGCAGTTGCACTGAATGGGAATCCTGCAGCCCACCTCTGCCCCTTCCCCTTCCCCTTCGCTCACCTGCCCAGCCCCTGCCAAGAGTTCGAAGAGCCAGTTACTACGAAGGACCCTGGAGCCTTACCTCCAATATCCAGAAGAAGATCTATACTGCTACTTGTCCCCTACCCCAAGCCAAAGAAAAGAGACCTTTTCCACAATCAACCACTCATGATCCTAGCAGAGGGATGCAAGGCTGCAGGACACACACCTGTCATTGATAGCAAGTGAAAAGTACATAATGCAACTAGTGAAAGACTAGTGAAATACATCCCTGACATGATGTGATTTTCTGGGGTGAAGGGAGAAATGTGCACAAATATTATTACTTGTATTCCAGTAGAACCCAGAGGCCTCAGCTGGGGTCCATTGTGCCAGGAGCTGTGCTAACTGTGGGGGACAGTTTTTGTCCTGAAGAGGTTACAGTCTTAGCAGGCATGACAGACAAAGGATGGAAGGGGAAACAAATGTGCAGAGACTTAACTTGATTAGATCCTGGGCAGCAGCACAGGCAGAAATAGAAGCCCGATCTCCCAAACCAGTCCCTTAGTCCCTAGACCTCACTGCTTCTCCAGTACAGTCCTATATTTAATTCAGGTGACTTTTCAGACATTTGGCAGAATAATGCTAAAGAATTCTCCATCACTGACAGTTTTAAAATCAAGATTGGAGGCTTTCCAAAATATATGCTCTCCTTCAACCAGGCATTAATTCAGAGAAGACCTATTGTCTGCATTATATAGGAGGTCGGACTACATCATCACAGTGATCCCATCTGGACTTCTAATCTATGAATCCCTTCTGCTGTGATGACTATAAGAAGTCAAACATCTAATGGTGGCTGAGTCAGGGCAAGAGGCAAATAAAGAAAGAAAATTAATGAAACCCAAAACAATGAGAAAAAATATTAAAAGCAAAGGCAAAATAACCACATGGTATTTTATATAAATTGGAACCAACAAATTGTGCACATAGCCAGCCTGTGTATCCTCTTTCCCCCTCTTGTTTATCACACTCACTTGTGCCCTGTGTAAGCTCATCAAAGCTAAAGTACCATGTCTGCCTATATGTTTATACAGCACCAGTGAGACCTTGATCGTAACTGGGACCATTACACACCATCACAATAATAAACAAACAATAGGCATGACACATCTGTAGGCAGAAGTGAATAGAATGTGCCTTGTGGTTAGACAAGATAGGTACGTTCATATTTTCTATTGGATCATCTTCTGCTGGTGAGAGACACACATTTTCAAGCTTACACAGAGCTTTTCAGGTCTGGGAAACATACGCAGTCTCACAGGTAAATACAAAGTGGAAGAGATTGTTAAGCATAGGTAGTTAATACTGACTTCAAGGGGACCATTCAAGATGAAGCAGCCCATTGTGGTTGGAGAAGAGAGCTGGGATTCAGCTTACTAAGACTGGCTCTATTCACAACTCTACCAGCCTTACTCTGCAACCGAAGGTCATTTTTAAACCTTTCTAGACCTTAGCTTATCCATCTGTAAAATGAGTAATATAAAATATCTACTTCACAAGGCTGCTATGAGGCATCATTAAAAGAGCTTTCCAATCATTGGATGAAAGATTATAAAATAGAAGTAGAATTATGACAAGAAATGTGTATATAAATATAATTTTCATTATATACCCATACTTCTGATATATTAGGCTCTTTGTCAGATTCATAAAATACTAACTCCAAAGCACTCAGTGTTAGAAGAATTATGTTTCTTTACCTAAGAGGAATGATCTTATTCAGAATCCAGTGTAGATGAAAGCATTTCTCCCAAAGAAGAATGTATATGATGTTCAAACACTGAAGTAGATTGTATATTCTGCTAATCAATAAGAAAGTAGTTGCCATGGTGATGCTGATATCACACACTTCCAATGAAAAGCTACTTCTTATATAAACATACACACATAGCAATATGCTATGTGAACTATTGCAACTAGCAGTGACTTCAAGGGAAAGTATGTTTTCACAAAAGAACACATTTTCCCAGGCTTCACAGATTATTCTGTAAGAGCGTTTTGTGAAATTTTAGACAAGTTATGTTTTGTTCAGTTGCCTTTGTTCTCAATCTCTTTTTACTGGAAATGAAGAAATGTTGGGAAATAATTGCTTTCAATTAAAATTAATGCCCTCTATTAAAATGATTTCAAACAGTGGACCACTGAAAAAATATTAAAGTACCAGAGGTAGACGAAGAATATGGTTAGGATTTGAAAGTTTGGGTTTTTATATTATGTTAAATTAGAGAGAGAGAAAGAGAGAGAGACAGAAATTCTGCTTTTGTTTTTGCACTGGTGTGAATGAGAACAGAATTTTGCCAACAACACTTATATTCAGCACATTATTTTGATTTTAATTAAAGACTAAATTCTACCACTCTTACTAAAGATTAAAACCTTACACCAATCCTTTGTGGGTGATGAATCTGAGGAATTGTCCCGGATTGAAGTGTCATTAGAGGAGGTTTTGGAATAAATAGAAAAACTTAATGTTAACAAATCTCCGGGACCAGATGGCATTCATCCAAGGGTTCTAAAAGAACTCAAATGGGAAATTGCTGAACTATTATCTGTGGTTTGTAACCTATCCTTTAAATCGGCTTCCATACCTAATGACTGGAAGGTAGCCAACGAGGCACCAATAATTAAAAAGGGCACTAGAGGCGATCTGGGCAATTAAAGACCGGTAAGTCTAACTTCAGTACCGGGCAAATTAGTCAAAACAATAGTAAAGAATAAAATTGTGAAGCATGTAGAAGAACATAATTTGTTGGACAAAAGTCAACATGGTTTCTGTAAAGAGAAATCCTGTCTTACTAATCTATTAGAGTTCTTTGAAGGGGTTAACAAACATGCGGACAAGGGGGATCCAGTAGATACAGTATACTTAGATTTTCAGAAAGCCTTTGACAAGGTCCCTCACCAAAGGCTCTTGTGTAAATTACATGGCCATGGGATAAGAGGGAAGGTCCTTTCATGGATTGAGAACTGGTTAAAAGACAGGAAACAAAGGGTAGGAATAAATGGTAAATTTTCAGAATGGAGAGGGGTAAATACTGGTGTACCCCAAGGGTCAGTCCTGGGATCAATCCTTTTCAACTTATTCAGAAATGATCTGGAGAAAGGGGTAAGCAGTGAGG
>CM057845.1:272960216-272982594 GCA_030068395.1 Apalone spinifera | reverse complement strand
GCCTCTGTTTGTCAGAGGCTGGAGAGGGATGGCAGGAGACAAATTGTTTGATCACCGTCTTCGGTCCACCCTCTCTGGGACACCTGGTGCTGGCCACTGTCGGCAGATAGGATACTGGGCTAGATGGACCTTTGGTCCGACCCAGTACGGCCGTTCTTATGTTCTTATGTAATCAATAGGGCCACTCATAGAGTAAGATACTATGCATGGTGAGTGAAGATGACAGAAGCTGGCCATCAGTGGGCTTTTAATCACTAGTCTTGGGTTTAAATTAGAATTTTTGGAAAAAAGTAATTCACACTTCACTATTTGCATCTTTCAATGAAAATGGAGATTTCTGATTTAGGGAAACAAAACAACTAAATAAAGTCCAGGTCTTCCAGCAAGGTTAAACCCAACAATATTCCAAATACCTTGTCCACGTAAGCAAAAAACCATAAAGAATATTTTTACTCTTATGGATACTTCCTCATGACTCCTTAAATTGCTCCTCATGTTAACGAAACTTAAGTCTAGTCTGTGCTTAGCCACCTGGAGCTGACAGATATTTTTTCTAACTTTGATGTCATAGCAACCAGGCCTGTGGAATTAAGACAGCACTACAGTTGCCTGCTGAATCAAGATGGTAGGATTAATAATATAACTGTACCTCAGCAATGGTTTTTCTACTGCTTCGTTAAAGGTCAGGTACTGTTTTAAATTTTCAGAACCCCATTTTTATGGTTTGATTTTTTTTGAAGGATGATTTTTAAACAATTTTAAAAAAATAAATCAGTTTAGTTCCTTTTAGGGCCTGACCCAAATGCCATAGACATATTACCATTGACTTAATGGGCTTTGGTACATACCCTTAATTTTCAGAAGGGCAAACAAATCAAGTTAATTGGTTCTCATACTTTTTGGGTGCAAAATGGCTATCTTTTCCTAAATGATTAACTTAGAATATGGAATAGTAGCTTTGGGTATATAAGGTTATGTCTACACAGCAGCGTTATTTTGGAATGACTGACCTTATTCCGAAATAACACAGTCCGTGTCTACAGAGCAAGCAGTTATTTCAACATAATGTCAAAATAATGTTGAGCTGGAGGATTTCTTACTCCTACTCCTGTAACCCTCATTTTACGAGGAGTAAGGGAAATCAGAGGAAGACTGCTCTAACTTGGACTTCCTGCTGTGCAGACAGCACCAATAGCCGAAATAAGCATTGACGTACCTCATGTTGCGTAGCTGATTTCGGCTTTAGCCCTGCTGTGCAGACATGCCTTAAATGACAAATATGAAGTAAACAAAATAGTCTCAGAGGGGTATCTGTGTTAGTCTGTAACTTTAAAAACAACAATCAGTACTGTGGCACCTCAGTCTCTAACATGCCACAGGGACTATTTGTTTTTAAACAAAATAGTGTCTTTCTTCTTCAGAGTTTTCTGTTACAAAAAGATTGGCAACTATGTCCGATTACTACCCATATGCTTATATGGACTCTTAAATCAAGTTTCTATAGTCCTATGAATATGTAAAGCACTGAATAAGTGCCAAACTTTATTGTGTCCATATTTTGAGCTTACTGGACAAGAAAAATGGGAAATACATCTCATTTTAATTTAAGCTTTATAATTTCTCACTCCCTGTTAAGAGGTTGCATAGTCTGACAAAACTCAGATTTCCTCATAATTTAAAGGACAGAGCTGCATAAATAATGCTTTTATTTCCAGTATTCTATACATCATCCTCTTATTTGAAAATTGCTGGCATTCACTAGTTGCTGAGGGCAGCATACACATCTACAGCAAGCAATGAAAGGAAAAAGAAAAAAAGGGCCCCATGCTCCTCTCTGCCTCCACGACCAAACCTATGAGACCCAGCAGGGGGCAGACACAGAAGGAAGGAGACAAATTGCTTGATCACTCCAAATTGCATGGCTCCATGACATGCTTGACTGAGTTGGATGAAGCGGCAAAGCCCTTTCCTGGGGTCTGAGCTCAGTGGGTGGGATGAGTGTGTAAAGGAAGGGAGTAGGGAGGACTGGGGACGTGGGAAGAGGAAGAGGTAACAAGAGGAGGGAAGGAGCAGAGATTAGAGGAATGGAGAAGTAGTGAATGGGAGAGGACTGGAGGAGGCAATGACATATCTGGAAGGGAGAGGAGTTGCTAAAGGCAACACTGAAGAAGAAGCTAATAGCTGATGGGAATGGGAGGAGCTTTTGGAGGTTTGGTGGGTTAAGGCTCTGCTGATGGCCAAGGAGTACTGAGGGGAGTTCCAGTGTTAGGGGTGGGAGAGTAGGCTTGGTTAGTGGCTGAGCTGTTGCTGGGTGAGTGAGCTGTTGGGAGTTTTACAGAAGCAGCTGCTGCCTCAGCCGTCTCAGAAGTAGGAGGTAGGATACAGGCTATTAGGGAAGTAGTACCTCCATATACCCCCCTGAAAGTCGGCCTCCTGTGACAATTTTGTGACAGGTTTGAATGTTCTAAATCAGTGCTCATGGAAGGCAATGAATTGTCAGCCTCCATCTGCTACTTATTCAGAGTAGATACAGCTCAGGCTGCAGCTAGGGTTGCCAGATGGTTGAAACAAAAATACCGAACACCCCTCCCCCCCAAAAAACACCGGGAAAAAATTCTGTTGAAGGGGGGAAAAAAGGGGGAGGAGACCAAAGTTGTTGAGCAAAAAAAATAAAAGGACTCCAAGGACTTATTAAGCCAAAAACAACAACAACAACCCCACCCTAGCATTAAAACAGCATTAAAACAACCCCACCCTAGCATTAAAACTCCCCTTTAAGAGTGAGTGCAGGGATAGGAACAGGGGAACGGTTGAGCACTAAGACCCACGGGAAGCATTGCTTCCCCTAGGTCTTTTGCCCAGCAGCCATTTTGTGCCGGCAACCTTGGGGAACCAGGTAAGCATGGGCACTGGGGTCGGGGGGCTGGGAGTGTTGGGGGCCAGAGGAGGCTTGGGGGGGAGGCCAGGCGCTGAGTGTTTGTAGGGTTGGCAGGTGCCTGGCATTTTCGCTTCCTGGCTGAGGAAAAATTCAGAAAATACCGGACATCTCAGGTGTCTGGTATTCTCTGAATTTTTTTACCGGACAGGAGGTGAAAATACCAGACTGTCCAGGTGAATTCCGGACACCTGGCAACCCTATGCTGCTCACACTCTGCTAAAAATGTACTCCAAGTCTGGCATGGAAGGACCATCTCTAATGGTGGAAGGTTAGTTTGGTCTTCCCTCCCATTCACTATTAGGCCTTTCAACCAAGATTCCTAATAAGGCTGCTCATGGGATGGTGGATTTAATTATCTGAAGCCTTTGTCCATTAGGGGCTAAGCTGAAACCACCAACTCATTTCTCATAACCCATTCAATAGCTGTCAAGTAGTAATACTTTCCAGCTTCATGGACTTGGGGAAATTTTTACCTGTAGGTGAAATGCTGTTTCTCATTAGCAATGCTTTCACCCACCCATTGCAGACACAGATTTAACAGAAGCTATTACAACATTGAGGATTTGATTTGAGTGCACAAAAGCTAGAAAATTCAATTTAATATTAAACAGGAAAAAGCCAGGAGAGTTAAGTCAGAATCCCATTTTATTTTAATTTTCTGGCTGTTTAATTAAATCAATACCCTAGGCAAAATTGCTTGGATGGCCTGCATATTATACCAATGCACTTTTCATGAGGTGACCTTACTTTTGAGTTTAAAAAATCTCGGGTTATCATTAAGGATATGTAGGTTTAACCAGTTAACTGGTAAGCCTCACCCATTAAGGTTAACTAGTAGAGCTGGAACAGCTCCTTGCCTACTGCGGGTAGAGGGCTGCTCTAGCCCCGAAGTGGGTCTGGCACCCCCAATGTCTCCTGCAACATCAAGATCTGATGTAACACTGTTACTGGCCTTCCTAATCCTGATCCCAAGAGATGTTCTGACCAAAAGAGACCCAGATGACCTCACTATCTGTACCTCCAGTGGTCGTGGCTAAATCGCAACTACTGCCTGAGATGTGAGAATTTGTTTCCTCCATCTTTCCCACCATATTTCTTCTTTCTTCCTACCTCTCTCCTTTGTTCTTTACTTGGAAAAGGAGGTGGGTCAGGGAGAAGGGGCTTGGCAGAAGTGGTGGAATGGGGATGGGAGCTTGGGGTAGGAGGATGAAATGGGAGGACAAGCGCTGGAAGAGTCAAGATGGGCTTGAGTGAAGAAACGGAGTGGGGACAGGATCTGGAGTGGAGAGAGGGTTCGAGCACCTCCCCCCACCCCCAGCTAGAGGAGAAGTCAGAGACTATGAATAAGTCTTCAAGTTTCAGAACTATATAATAAGATCAACTTCACTACGGTGTTAAATATTCCAAATCTAATTTGGATGACAAGTTTGTGATAAGGCATTTCTGGCTTTCACTGTTCTTTAATATCTTTTGTCTGTTACCCCTGATGTATTTATAATGCTGACAAGATATGTGAAACATTGAACCTGGTCTATGCTAGTCCTAGAAAATATTATTAGTGTTCCTTGATGCATGTTTATTCTCATGATTTAGTTTTCTCTGTATGGATTTCCAGTCATATTAATTGTGCACAGACCTAGAAATCCCTTGTTTTCGCTTGTCTCTCTCCAGGGGTTTAAGATGACAAGTTTATGTCATCTGAAAAGTCAAAGTTGGGCAGTTACAGGGTTATGTTAATATCTTTAACTTGTTGGGTTAATGTGGATGTGGTGAACATGAACCCAAACTCATCAAGGGAAAAAAATCTGTAGTATACTTAATTCTACCTCAGCATGAGGGAATGGACTACAAGAGCTCTTGACGTCCCTTTCAGCCCTAAATTTCTGTGATTCTTTTACATACCATGGGCAAAAGTCTCATCTGGTATAACCTAGTATAGCTCCATGGAAACCAGTCCTGAAAATCTGACTCTATATGTTAAACCAGGACTTCAAAAAGATGACCACAGACCTACTAGCCAACAACAACAACAAAATAAAAAAAACAAAAAACTATCAACTTATTATCCAAAGGTCAATACACAAAAGTATATTAGCATAAAAAGAAACAAACTGGTAATAATAAACTTAAAGAGACTAACTCGGCTACCCCTCTAAAGCTTTGGTAATAATAAGCATGTTACAAATGTTTAGATAGACAGAGGAGAAAGGTACCCACAGGCACCTGGATAAAGACCCCTGCCTCCAGGCACCTGGATACCATCATGACAGAACCTAGACAGACAGAAGGGTGCCCAGGGCAAACACTCTGGAATGCTGAAATTCCTATCAGGTGCTGTTTCTGGACACTTCTTAGGAGTTCCCATCTTTTGTATCAACATCTAGCTAGTATGTGCCTGTTAAGTATATGAAACCACCTATTCCTCTCTGGCTTTTCCTCTTTCTGTCTCTTGCCCACCTTCCACATAGAGCCTCCTGAATGTTTTGAATGTGTATGTGTGGGAGATCCACTATTTCACCCTTTCCCCCAGACTTCTGTCTTGCTACTTCTGCCCTGCCAGGTATACTGTAGTCTTTAGAGGACCTTGTGGTGAGATTACTGGATATAAAATAAAATAGCACTGACACTGAAAAAGTCCAATTTTGCTTTTTTATTTTTGTCAATCTTTGAAAATAGCAGCATTCTATTTAATAGTAAGTGCATGTGCATGTATCACTCAACCTGTGTCATTATATACAAATTAGATTCCTGTGATATTAGAGGAAGTGCCTATGAATATAACTGATATATAATCAATACTGTGGCTGTATAATAGGGACAACCAAGTGAAGAAACTAACCAGGTGATGCTTACCAGGTAATTGGTTAACCAGCAGCCCATCCGGGCTGGCGCAACTCCCTGCCCGAAGCAGCCCCCTGCCTGTACAGTGGGCCCAGCTTGGCCCAAGCAGCTCCCACCCGTGGTGTGGTGGGTTCAACCTGGCTTGGCTGGAGCAGTCCATGGCGTGGCAGGCCCTGCTGGGCTGCAGCAGCACCCCAGCCAGGTTGTGCCATGGGCGGGGGACCACTGCAGCCTAGCGGGGCCTGCCTCACTATGGGCGGGGGGCACTCCAGCCCAGCAGATCCCAGTTAACCAGTTAAACATAATGTTTAATCAGTTAACTTTTTAAACTGGGATTTTACATTCTAGTGGGAACCATTGACCTAAAAGCAAATACCAGGAAGGCAGCCAGCAATATATATTTAAAAAGACATTAAGATGAAGCAAAGACATCATGTTAAGGTGAATATGAGCTGCTTCTAGGATTCTTGTCAAAGTCTAAAATGAATAAAGAAACACAAGAAATACTGGTTTATCTGGTCATCTCATTGCATGGGACTGCCATGGTGCAATGTAGTTATTTAAGAAATCCTTGCATATTGAAAGCATTTGTTCCATGGATAGGAAATCAGACCACCTATCTCAAAGTATTTCACGCCTATCTCTCCAAACAGCTGTGCATACTGTATATGCTGTACTCCTACAATAGGCTATGTAGAATTTTATCAATTTCTATTTTTTCCTTTTCCTCCAGACTTTTGCAATAATTTGCAAAATGTGTTCCATGCATTGGAAAAAGGTTAAGCTAGTGAAAGAGACAGTAAGCAGAACCCACAACTTTTTGGCTTGCTGAGACCCAAAACTTGAGAAGCGAGATGACATTTTATTAAGAAACCAGCAGAAAGATCCACATGATTGTAAGATCACATTTAAAAGTGCCAAAAACCTAAACCAGAGCAGGATGTCAAGGTTATTCTAAAGGATTCACTTTTTTCCATTTGTCCAGATCATCAGTCTCTGTGCCCCTCCCCCCAAGTAAATGAAATCAATCAGCAGGGATTTCTGTAAAATACATAAAACAGTCATCTTCCAGACTACCAGAAGATAAATGATTCCAGACATTGGACTGCAGCCATTTTCCCACACATGCTACAATGTTTTGTCATCCATATTGGGCCATAATGTTGAGTGTGTGTGTTTTTTTTAAAGTCTACAGCCAATACTTCCACTACTGGCATGGAGCAGACTGTACATTAAAACCATCGCAACAAGTTATTTTTCTGTATCAATTGTAATAGATTTGTCTTATTCCAAATAAAAAAAAACACCTTGAGTCTTGCTTAGAACTTTCATGCACCTCTGCTATTGCTAATATAATCTTATTATTCCACATTATAGTCTCAAAAATGTTCTGGAATTAGGCAGATCACACCTTAATACAAACTACCAAACTGAGTGGAATGCATACCTATAAATAGTGCAAGCCTTATGGGAAAGCCTAACAATATCAAACAATAAAATTGTTTATAACATCATATACGGTGCTCCCCGAAACATATGACAAAAGGTGCTACACAATGTGCATTTAAAATATACTAAATATTGTTTTTAAGCAAGTCCTCTGTTAACACTAAAATGTATTTGGGGAAGCACTATAGGGCTTCTCACTATAGAGTTTCTTTTGCTTTAAGACATGTGGAACAACATTCTTCCCTGAGTTAAATCAGGAATAATTTTCTGTGAACTTACTCCTAATTTTGCACTAATATAAATAAAGGCACAGTTTAGCCCAAGATGTCATTGTAATTCTAATTAGTCCATAATTATTTGGGTGGGAACTCTCTTCCTCTTGCCAACAATAGTATTCTTGCCTACACCTTCAGTCACAAATGGGACCAAGCAAGCTTTTCATCAAAGATGCCTTTTAGAAAGACTACAAAATAATTTTTGTTCACTACAAGAGATTCCCTTAATTAACCAAAATCACCCCTCTGATATAGAGGATACTAGCAGTTTGAAAGTTTGTTTGCAAGTTTTTTTAAAAAACAAGCCGTCTCAAACAGATAAACCTTTTAACATCTTTAAAGTAATTCAAACCTTTTAAGTAAAAGTTAGGTTACAAAAGAGATATGACTGTTTTCAAAGCTAAAAAGCTCCTCAAAACAGTGTTAACTGTTGTACTAAACACCCTTACTACAATATTTGAACTTACTGTCTACAAATATCTTTAGGCTTCACTGTACCTTTGAACCAAATCACTTTCTTCTGTACTTCATGTTCTGATTTCTTGAAACCTGCTTCTCAGATTCTGACAGATGGCTTCTCTGTCACTGTGTGCAGCTTCCTCCTCGTTATTTTGCCAGCTAATATTTCCACACTGCTTAGCTGTTGTCTGTGAGACTGTGCTCTACATCATTTCTGGTATGATCAATGCTCTGCTTGGTATTAGGTTGGTTTCTAGTCCCGCCTCCTGCTCTTGAAGAAATGAAAACTCACAGCTGGATTTTCTATAAATCATCTCTTAACACTGCCTGTGCAACTATGGTAAATACTACAAGAAAAACCTGCTGCTCCATCTCAAACTTGAAAAAGAATTCTTCATCTTAATGATGCACATATGGAAGTCAATAATATATTAAAATCACAAATCCTGGAATACAGTGGCCAGATAATTGTGACCTTCAAGGCTTGAAATCTAATTAATGTAGCACAGCGCTCTGTTGTATTCTAGTGGGAGGATATAGCAAAATACACTGCTTTGGAGAATTCATTTATAGAATGATCTGCTCACAATAAAAGGCTGCCATTCTTAAGAGATAAATTTACACCTACAATGTGAAGTAGTTTTGGCAGCCATTCTATTGGATCTGCTCTTATTCCTTGTCACTAACGAATTAGATTAAACACGAGGATATACTGTGCATGCTGGCAGCTCCAGCTACAAGGAGCCCTTACCATCATATTGACTTAGGCTACGTCTAGACTACAGGCTTCTTTCGGAAGAAGCTTTTTTCAGAAGAGATCTTCTGAAAAAACGTCTTCCAAAAAAGAGCATCCACACTGCAAAAGTGAGATCAGCCAGCATACCAGGACTAGAAACCTCTTCACAAACCACCGGTAAGTACGTCACATACCACAGTTTGGAAACCATTAAGCCAGACACACGCTCAAATACTGACCTTCCAGGAGGCTTGGTAGAAAATTAAGTAGCTTCCAGCGGTATGAAATGAGGGCAGTGAGATAGTGCTTTGTCAATTGGCAGCCATAAGACAAGTGCTGAGGGCACTAGTCCAAGCTGTGATTTAGATTTGGAGTGTGCAGCTATAGGGCTCTCCTGTGGATAGACTGGCTAATCCATGCCAGTAGCTTGAAGACAAAACACTAGATGCACAGAATATAGAGAAGGGGGCAACACCAGCCGTATCCCTGATTTAAAGAAGTACAGAAAAAAGCTATTTAATCAACTTTTCAGAGCCATTGCATGTACAATGATTATCTGTCAAAACACATGGGACTCTGATTAAAATTTCTTGTTGACCTTTAAAGATGTACTTAGAATCATAGAATACTAGGATTGGAAGGGACCTCGAGAGATCATTGAGTCCAGTCCCCTGCCCTCATGGCAGGACCAAATACTGTCTAGACCATCCCCGATAGACATTTATCTAACCTACTCTTAAATATCCCCAGAGATGGAGATTCCACAACCTCCCTGGGCAATAATAATCAATTTGAATAATATTAACAGAATTTAAAAACGAATGTTAAAATGGAGCAGATTAAAGGCTCCCATACTGTGGTTTCCTTTGTTTATACCCAAGACCGGGTATTGGCCTTCAACTGAAAATGTTTGAAGATTTTCCCTTCCCTCACCAGTTCAAACGTGGCCTCTGTAAATCACAGCATGCACTCAATGCAGCTGTCATGATTAGATGCAGAATGAGGGGTAGTCTCTGAAATCCTGTTTTTCACTAATTTAGAGCTCTAGAAAATGAGGATCCAGATTTTAAATTAATCTGGAACTTAACTGGAAGCTAGTGTACAGAAAGAGGCACTGGTATGGTGTGCTTTGGGTGACTGGACAGCAAGTATGAAAAATCAGGACAGAGCGGGGAGGAAATAGACTCCTATGTAAGACAGAAGTCTTAAATATCAGAACTGCCCCTATAAAATCAGAACATCTGGTCACCCTAAATGTGCTGTGTTGGCCTGGTTTTCCTAAAAGGCCAGCCGTGATTTATAGATTGCTTTCAGGCTAAGTCTAAGCCCATAGTTCAAGCGTGAGGTGATGAAAATGTGGCTCAGCATGACCAAGCCAACACCTAAGAAGAATGAGTGCATCTCTTGCCAGCTGAAAATTGAAAGTCATTTCTAGCAACTAGAGTCTAAGAGAAAATATAAGTCCAGGAGGAAACAGAGGTTCTTCCTCACCTTTACAGTGTGAGACAGATACAAGAGCTGGTTGAAATTCATCAATTTTTTTTGGTGGAAAAATGAGATTTTATTGAAAATTAAATTCCCCAAAGATAACTTTTGATTGATTTTTTACTACAAATTTTGAAACACAACAAAACATTTTATTTCAATTTGAAAAAAAAACTTTCAATTTTTCATGGTTTCTTTTTGCCACAGCATGCAATGAAATGAAAAATGTTTATGGTTTATGGTTTCCCTGTATACGCATAATTTTCCCTTTCTTTTTTACCTTTTCCTGCTCTCTAAGTTTTCCAAAGTTGGAAAAGTTTTTAAAAGGTACAGAGTTGAAGAAGGGGAAAGAAAAGGAATTGGGAAACCTAGGCATCTTTCTGTTGAATTCACTGGCAAAGAAGAAAAATGGGAAGAAAGTGGGAGACAAAAGCTGAAATTTTGAAAAAGTGTTTTGGTTTTCGAAAACTAGATCAAAATGAAAATTTCAATTCAAAATCAAATCAACATGTTCATTTACAATTTTACAGTCAGAAGTAGAAATTACCACCTTTTGCTAACAGCCATAACAGGCTCCCATCCTCCTAGCTGAGGATAAGGGCCCCATCTTCCTGCCCCCATTAACTAATAGCACTTTTGTTCCAGAGGAGTCTTGCAGGCGCTAGCTATATTTTTTTCTTCACTCTCAGTCTCAATGTCTATGTAAAGTAGGACAATTGTACTGTTTGCATTAGATGGGAAGATATAAACTGGGATGCATTTGCATTTTTGATATAGTAAAATATGCAATATGAAGGATTAAAGTATGCAAAACACATCCCTTGCCAGAACTACACATTTTTTCAAAAAGACCTAAGCCTTTTTTTTAATTTCTTGTATTAATTTGTGTCTTTTGATTATTTGCCCTATTGGGAAAAAAGAACTTGTTTTTTGATGTATCTATATATCAAATGTGGTCCCTTTACCAGCCAGTGTAAATGTTTTCTAACTCTAAATTCAGCTGGATGAATCTGGCATATAAACGTTAAACTGTCTCTTTCTGCTTTCCACGTCATCCTTCTGAACCACTGCTGCAAAGCCTGTATGTTTGCTGTGATACTAGAGACAAGACAGCAGCATTTGCAAGCTCCTGCATCAAAGACATTAAATAAACCGAGTCACTAAAATTGCAGAATGCAGTAAAACTGTTAGTAAACCAGAGGGCCTAAAATATCACTTATGGTATTTAAATGACATGAGCCTAGTTTAACATAAAGTTCAATTTGTATATGTCAGAAGCATAATAATTTGTGTAAACCCATGTGAATGCTCTACAGAGGTCAGGGACAAGAACTCTGGAAAGAGTTGTATGATTCAAATACTTTTTAAAAATAAAATATTCAAATGTAAATTTCTGGTTTGCTTAAGGGGATAAAAATGTCTTGCTCTCAGCAAAAAGTTAATTGGGTGTCATGAAAATCAGTAATTAGAACTCCCTACAAATGATAATGGCTTGGAATGCTAATTCCCTTCATAAAAGGCTTAAAAAGGATGTAATAAGGGAGAGAAGGAATTAAAAAGTCAGCATCAGCATCTGCCCCCAAGACCCAGTGCGTGAAAGAACTGGCATGGTACTGCAGTCGCCAAGAAATTGCATCTAGTAAAATTATCTTTTCTACTGTGAGGAAAGGTGGAATTCAGGAGCTATATACAAATGAAATGTATAATGACACATCAATCACAAACCTAAAACTTAAGCCTGATATATTATCATCGCCATTCTCAGTCATCCTAAAGCAGTTAAACCACATGCAATTCTCCTCTTCTCCTACTGAAGCGCAGATGTGTCTGGTATGAAACATGTCTGCCACTTACTATGTGCAGCAATCCCACACAACATTTTAGTACAAGAAGTTAAAAATAATGTATTCAAATTAAACGGTAAGGGAAATACAGTTAGCCAGAATGTAATTACACTTAATCCTGCATAAAGTGCTATGGGACCTTTAATAGCCTGAACTGGCCTTCACTTCAACACTTGACTTCAACACTTAAACACCTAAGAACAATGCTCCCCAAACACCACACTGGACACTAGTTTAGCACTACCAAGAGGAGTAAATAGCCACCTAGTGAATTATTAACAGCAGCACCTCAAATTAAGCAACTTTAATTTGAAGTCCTTGCGCCAAGTACTGTTATAGCCTCCGCTTGCGAAATCTTCGCAGTTCATGCATAGCCCAGGGTGATATTTCCTCACTTTCCATCCTTTGGAAAATTACAGTCACTGATACAGCACTGACTGTGAAATAGCCCTAAACAAGGATTTTCAACAATACAGTAGCTTCTTGCTGCCTCGGGCTGCAATTATTTGATACCATTTATCTAATGGGTCTATTCTATTCCTTATTATTTTGTACTAATTAATATATAAATAAATAAATATGGCACTGCTTTATCTAGTCAAGAATTCTAGAATTTAGGATATCTTAAAACAAACATTTACATGTTTTTGATGATACATTTCCTGAAGATATGATTAAAATATATTTCCAGATCATAAATAGGAAGCTGTATTCCAATGCAGAAAGGTTTTCATTATAGCTAGTACCGCTAAACTCCTTGAAGGAAGAACTCAGAGCTCGAGGATTCATTTCTGAAATATGCATGGCCATAAATACCCCATGGCAGCTCTAAAAGGGTACTTACTTGCTTTTAAAAGCTTTAGAGGGGTAGACGAGTTAGTCTATAACTGGCAAAACTTCGAAAACAGCAAATAGTCTAGTGGCACCTTAAGGACTAACAAAACATTCCC
Source organism: Apalone spinifera (assembly GCA_030068395.1). Taxonomy (NCBI): domain Eukaryota; kingdom Metazoa; phylum Chordata; order Testudines; family Trionychidae; genus Apalone; species Apalone spinifera. The sequence continues at coordinate 272,969,617 of CM057845.1, read as the reverse complement.
ATTTGGGTTATGCCCACGAAAGCTCGTGATACTATCTACATGTTTTGTTAGTCCTTAAGGTGCCACTAGACTATTTGTTGTTTTCGAAGTTTTTGCTTTTAAAAATTCTTAATCGTACTTAATGAGACTGGAAACAACACTGTTTGCCTAAGATCAGATGCTTATTTTCACTGTAGTAATACCAACAGCGAAGTTGTCAAACTTATATGATACCAACATTTTCTAGTTCTTCCCCTCTCACTACATGATAATCCTATTAAAATCTTAGCTTGCACAAAATACTGCCACACACATAGGACATACTGCCCTTTGCTATGACAAAAGGAATCCTGAACTAGGCTAACTATTTACAGGGCCTCTTTAAGAACTGTCACCAAATGGAAACTCCCATGTGCCCTTGAAATATTTCAGCATGGATTTTTGTGGAAACAAGGTAAGGTGCTACTCATAACAGAGATTATGTATAAAAAGCAAGAAAATATTGCTCTTTGAGAACATGGTCCTACTTCAGTCTTTAAAAACATTTGCCAATAGAGTATTTACATAACAAACATTCATTTTGACAAATGGCTTTTACTGTAATGTAAGAATGCTGTGACAATGACCCCATGGTGGGTTTATTGTAAACAAGCATTTGTAACAGGAGAACAAATGACTGCAAGGTTGCCACTAGTACTGGTCTGGAATTTTCCAACACAATATTTCTCTGTTAAAAAAATATTGATTAGTTGAAACAGAAACTTTTTTGTGGAAACATTCCAATTTCAACTAAGCTTTCATTGGGAAGGTTTCTGAAGTCCAGGATGCAATTAATAGTTAAAACCATTACGGGAGACCAAAACCCCATAGTAATATACTAGTGAGGCACTCTGCTGTGGTGTGTGAGATCTTTCTTCAACTCAATGCTTTGAATTAGGCTCAGCAGGGACTCCAACCTGAATCACCAATATCGCAGTTGAATTATTCTGGGCTGGGTCTTGCTCTTTTTTGATTATGTGCACACAAATGCGTGAAAAACCATGAAAGGTTTTGTTTTCATCCCAATGTGAAACAGGAAATTATTTGAAATCTTGAAAATTTTCACAGGATGGAAAATCCATTAACTGCCCAGCTGTAGTTGCCAGTGAATGAGTGATTCCCTCAAACTCATGTTGACTGAAGACATAGGAAAGGAATTTGACTTGTGCTTATTTCATAACTTAAAAATATTTTATTTTAAAAAAGTATTACATTACTTACAAACCCTGTGCATTTTATTGGAGGTAGATAAAGTTTCCAATGCCTGTGGTATGACATGTCTTCCCGGCCTCCCACATACTAATAGAATTCATATTTGATTGTGTTTGATAATCTGTATTATTGGCATATTTGTTTTATTCCATCATAAACATGCATGCACACACACATGTTTATTAATTATATTTCTTTCTCAATTATCTTTCAGTTTTCCTTTCAATCTGCTGTAGACGGAAAAACAAAAAAACAAAAAACTGGCAGAGAACTAGCAAGCCCTTTGCGACCACAAAATTATTGATTTTCACAAAGATGTTTCATCTAAAGCAGGGCTACTCAACATGCAGCCTGTGGGCTGCATGTGGCCTGTGGCTCATTTGTTTGCAGCCTGCGGTGCGGTTTGGGTTTACGCAGGGCTCAACACACAGCCCACGGGTGGGATCCTTTGAACATAGCCTCTACTGGGAACACACTCCACAATGGCGAGGCATCTCCCAAGTAGGTGAGCATTGAAAGACACAAGCGGACGAGCTGGCTGGAACTGATGGGCATGGGGTGTCGGCATTTCTAGTCCCCAGGGAGGAGGTGCTGGGAGCGCTGGGCCATTGTGGGAAATTGTATTCATGCCTGTCAGTGTGAAATAAGCTATTTGCATATATTTACATATATATTTGCATGTATATGCAACCACACTTAAGTTGTGGCCCTTGGCATGTGCTGAGAGTATCATTGTGGTCCCCAGGGCTTCCAAAGTTGAGTAACCCAGAAAGTAAGCCTTATTTTATGAAACTTAACATATTCTAGAACTACAGGAGAAGGTGTCAAACCATCAGTTAGAACTGCTGCAGCCAACTTAGAAGACATCACTGTAATTTAAAAATCAATAGACTGAAAGAACCTTTGGGCCATGTCTATACTAGGAAACTATTTCTGAATTAGCAAATTTAACTTAATAATGCCTGCTTTAACAAAATCGAACTAGTGTGTCCATGCTGCAGGACAGACTTGAAATTAGTCCAAGACAGGCTCCGTTAATGTGGACGTGCTTCCTCAGACAAAGAGCCCTAGGAAGCACTGGGGCATAATTAGTTCAAATTACTCTGGAGAGTAGTTATTTTGAAATAGTGGCACCAGAGCAACCACACTACCGTTATTTCGGAATTAGTTTTATTCCTGATGAAAAGCAAGAGTACAGATTTTGAATTCTGCAGTCCGTTATTTCGAAATAACAGGCTTGGTAGTGTGGATGCTCCGTTTATAAATTCGACCTTGGAGGGGAAGGGTTATTTCGAAATAAAATCCTAGTGTAGGCCAGGGCTTGGGGAAAGAGTTTGGAGAGCTATCTAACAATTAGGCCTAAGGAGATTTTACTTCATTTATATCGTCTCTCACCTAAGATTTTCACAAATGGGAGTGACATCGATAAGACCATCGGATCACATTAGCCTTATCCAGCTCACATCACATATCACTCTTGGAAAAGTTATAAAAAGTTTTACTGCAGTGTTTTTATAGCCATGTTATCCCAAGATATTAGATATTTAAAAGATTTTAAAATGGGTGATGTGTCTTTTATTTTAACATGGCTTTTTAATGCCATAAACATTTTTAGAGCGACAAAGTGGGTAAGGTAATATTCTGTTAAGTCTGTCTTCCTCTTTCATGATGTTGTAGAGTTTCCATTTCAAACCGCAAAATTCTATAGCTACCATTTTACAGACTAACACATTTATTTGGGCATAAGCTTTAATGGGTTGGAGCTTATGCCCAAATTAATTTGTTAGTCTTTAAGGTGCCACAGGATTCCTTGTTGTTTTTGATGAAATGGACAAACACAGCTATCCCCTTGAAATGTATAGCTACCATAGTTATTTGGAATACTACAAGCAACAATGGAGCAAAGAGAATTTTGCAGTTTGAAATGGAAACTCCACAACATCAAGAAAAAAGGATGCCAACAATGGGGAATTGGTCCAACATGATATATTACCTCATGCATCTTATCTCTCTAAGAAGTTTTATGGCATTAAAAAGCCCACACTGTAGCTTTAGTTTCAGAAATTAGTCTTTTAAAAAAAACTAAAACTAGGGGTACGAAACATTCCACACCCAATGAGGAGAGGAAGAATGGTCCAGGAATTAGTCTACAAGCTAGAATGTGGGAGACTTAGATTCATTACCTTGCTCCACTATAGCCTTCCTGTGTCTAGGCAAGTCACTTAGCCCTTTGGTGCCTCAGCTTCCTCTCTGCAAAATGAAGATAATGCTTCCAGACCTGATGGGTTGTTGTGAGAATAAACATTGCCAATGGTCTGCTTATAGCACAGATCTTCACCTGGCAGTTAAAGAACAATAATAAGGAGGAAATACAGACTTCATTCTCACCATCCCTTCAGTTTTATAAGTGGTGACAAAGAATTCTCCTGTAACGGTATATAATTTATACTAGCAACCTGATATGTCCTTCATTCCTCCTCCCTCACCATAGGTTTATCTTCCAGTGTTATTTGAGAGACCTACATTCTTGGGGGAAGGTGTCTATATTAATTAGCTATAATATCGACCAAACAATATCAAGAAAAAAATGTGTACTGGTAATGCTCAGTTTTCCCTCAGATCCATTTTAGAGGTTAAAAAAATACCTGCAGTTCTAGCTGTTGTCCACTAGAGGCCGTGAAGAGCTTATATTCTTTCATAAGCAGGATTCTCAGAACCAAAGAAACAGGAAGCCACAAGAAGAGATATGTTATCTCCCAGCACTAAATGTTTCCATACTAACAGCATGACACATTGTTGGCAGCCACCTACTTTCATGTGTGCAGGATGCATCAAGGGTGCTCTGGGTAGGAATATAACGGTACGGTGCAGTTAGTTTTAAAGAAACTCCCCCTCATACACAACACACATTTTAAGGAATGTGCAGCCATGTGTCACTGGCCACTTTTAAAATAAATGACTCTTTTTGAACTAATTATATAAAAACATCTGAGCCCAGCAGGCTCCTGCAGTCATTGGAGGCTGTGAAAATTGTTTGAATTTAACAAGAGCAGGTTGAGCCAGCTTCAGTAGAGCACTATAGCAACAAAGGCATATATTTATAAAAACTGAAGTGAGGGCTGATCTCCCTGGGAAGATTCCTAAGGACAATTTTTTTAGCCAATGGTAGGAGAGTATGTGCACTGGGGAAGGAATGGGTACCAATGAATCTGAAGAATGTAAGCAAAATATACAAAGACAGGTGACTGAGATTGACTGCCAGAAAGTGGGGGGACATTACCTTGAGAGAGACTGCATAGAGAAACAAAGAAGGAAGCAGATAAGAACCCCTGGGCAATGGGAGAGAATTAGAACAGCTGGAGGATGTTGAAGGAGGTGAGATCCTGTACACGTCAAATAAGCACCACAATATGCCAACATTTTTATGGCTGACCTTGAACAACGTTTCCTCAGTTCTCGCTCCCTAACATCATTACTTTACTTATGCTACAGTGATGATATCTTCATTATATGAACCCACGGAAAAGAGTCCCTTGAAGAATTTCACAAGGATTTCAACAACTTCCACCCCACTATCAACCTCAGCCTAGATCAGTCCACACGAGAAATCTACTTCCCTGACACTACAGTATATTTAAATGATAGACAAATTTCCACCACCCTATACTGGAAACCTACCAACTGCTACACTTACTTTCATGCCTCTAGCTTCCATCTCAGACACATTTCTCAATCCATTGCAGACAACCAGCCCTAAGATACAACCGGATTTACTCCAATCCCACAGACAGAGACAAACATCTAGAGGATCTATATAGAGCATTCCTAAAACTGAAATACCCACCTGAAGAAGTGAAAAAACAGACTAACAGAGACAAAAAACTACCCAGACATGAACTACTTCAAGACAGACCTAAAAGAGAAAACAACAGAATTCCACAAGTCAGTCCACAACTCAAACCCCTCCAACGCATTATAGACAATCTACAACCTATTTTGGAAAATTACCCCTCACTCTCAGAGGTCTTGGGGGAAAGGCCTATTCTCGCTTACAAACAACCTCCTAACCTGAAACAAATTCTTTCCAGTAACCACACCACAAAGCTACATCATAAGGATCCAGGAACCCACCCCTGCAATCAATCCCAGTGCCAACTCTGCCCACACATCTATACAAATGATTTCATCACTGGACTCAACCACATGAGCCACCAAATCAGAGGTTCATTTAACTGCACATCCAGTAATGTGCTCTATGCCATCAAATGCCAGAAATGCCCCACTGCAATATATATTGGACAAACTGGACAGTCCCTACGGGAAAGAATTAGTGGACACCAATCAGATATCTTCAAAGGCAACACACAAAAACCTGTTGGGGAACATTTTAACCTTCCTCGACAATCATTAGTGGATCTCCAAGTTGCTGTTTTGTTTCAAAGCAATTCCACAAGCCAAATACACAGAGAAGGATTGGAACTCCATTTCATTCACAAGTTTAATTCTCATGCTAATGGTCTAAATCGTGATATCAGATGCCTATGTTTTTCCTGTTACAGACTGGCTCGGCTATCCCTTTGAAACTTATCTACCCAGTGTCTTCCCCGCCGCACTCCATTTTTTTTCCTTCTCTCCCTCTTCCCCTTATTTATTCTTGGTTCTGGACTTCCAACACTCCAGTCATCTGACGAAGTGGGCTGTGCCCATGAAAGCTCATGATACCATTTACGTGTTTTGTTAGTCTTTAAAGACTAAACTATATGACAAATAATGTGAGGGCAAAAATGACAAGCAGCAAAAATTAAAACAGTAGGTTGAACATGCGACACTCTTCCTGGTGAAAAAAATAGCAAATAAACAGGGCATGTGAAGGTAAGTGGCTGAAGAAAACAGAATAATTGAAACAAGATCCCCAAATAAAAAGCTAATCACACCAAGCCATTAGCAACAGAACAGGCCTCTTCCCGTAGCCACAAAACTGGAACATCGCGTTGTGATATCTGCACAGAGTTGTGTGTGAGCCTGTGCTGCACAGACAGACGCCAACACAAGGGGTTTATGATGTATGGGTATAATGCTGTAGTATGCTAAAAGCCTACTGGGAGAACTGGATGCCTCAATTCCTTTTGAAGACAATGTGAACAATAACAAAATCTGTCTTTAAAACAGACTCTTTTCTGGATTACATGGGCCAGGTCTACACTAGGAGCTTTGCCAGTAAACCTACGCTTATCTATTTATATCAGCAAAGTGCTCCAAGTTTGGATTAGCCTGTGCTGCCAAAAGTAGTCTTTTGCTGGTGTAGCTTATTCCAGCTCAAATGAAATAAGCTATACTGGCAAATGTGAAGTTTTGCTGGGATAACTGTTTCAAAATAATAGTATTTTGCCAGGATAGCTACAGTGATCACACCACAACTCACCCCAACCAACACAGCTATGCCAGCAAAACACCAGAGGTCATTTCCGGGGATCAGACCATTATTAGGAGGATGTTATTAACAGATAATGTTACAAGCCGACTTCAGTAGGAGTTGGAGGAATACAGCATCTGGCAAGCTTGGAGGATACAATCTGTGTTGATGCATTTTCAGAAACTTGTATTCTTTTGCCCATTCTCCTAGTTTGGTTAGGTCCCGGTGAAATTCTTCCGTCTTCTCTGGTCTTGAGCCACTTAATAATTTTGTATCATCTACACACATCTGTCACTTCTCTGCTCACTCTTTCTCCCAGTCATTAATAAATATACTAAAGACATTAGTCCTAACATAAAATGTTGAGGCAAGTGGCTAATAGCCATTGGCCACAATGAAAACTGCATTCATTCCTAATCTTTTTTACCCGTCTCTTAGAAAGTTTCATTTCCATGATAATATTTCGTCTCTTAGATCATGACTAATAAATTCCCTTAGTAGTTTTTCATGAGTCATTTCATCAAAAGATTTAAAAGTTCAAATAAATATAAACATGTCTTAACTCCATTTGTAGAGATGGTCAATTTTTATTTGTCAGGTTTGCTTAATTTGCTAGCGGAATAAAGTTGTAGGAAGTTGCATGAACACTCTTTATATATTAAGAAAGGAATCTAAAAATACTGAGATAGTCTCAGCTCTTGCTAACTGCTGATCTACACCAAATGAAGATCTGGATCATTATCTCTCACTGACTTATAAGATACCTCAACACTATCGCCTAGTCCCTGAGAATGAGCACAGGTGTTCAGGTACTATGTAATCCAATTAAGGCTCTTTGAAAGGAAGTTATTTTTCTGATGTCACCGAAGTTACACTTAATGGGTTTATAGTTATTAGGAATTGTGGAAAGTTGTTTGCACTTAGCAGCTTGCTACCAGATATGTAGCAAAAGATAAGCACTGAAGTCCTTGTGAATCCCACACCTGTTGTGATTTTTCCATATGCGGGAGGAACAGTTGCCTAAGGCATTTCAGAGACATGCAAGAACACAGAAAGAGTTTATTAATGCTGGAAGTGAATTTGCAATTATTGAGTGCAGATGGTCAGTCCACATGGTGAATAAGCTTTAAACCATCCCCATTTAAGACTATGGCAAATGATAAAACAAGCCCAATTCACAAAAATAAATCCTTTTGTTAACAAGGTACAATTAAGCACAAGTATTTTCATTCTGTGCTAAAGAGCTCAAGTAGAATCTGATGCAAGTTACACTTGCATCCATCCGGATCAATTGATAATCTCTGTTAATGTTGACTTGAATGTACAGATTTACACCTATATGGCTGAGTTATAAATCTAGCTCCTTCTTTCTGTTTCCAACAAAAAATCTGTAAATTACTGTTAATCTGGATGAAGTAAGTAATATGAACCTTAAATAAAATACTTATCTATTATATTATCATTAAGAAATGTCTGTCAATTTCTGCTCTTAGTTTTACCCATTCAATCCCACTGAAATCCACCAGCTGTGCATGTGTATGTGACAGCAGTAGAACTTTTTTTACACACAGCATCATGAATACAGCAGTACCTGGGACTTTGTACAATATTGCTAAGTAGCAATGTAAGAATCTGTAAGTGTATCTACATGATGTCCTGTACCATGGTAGGGCTCCTTTATAAGCCTGACAAGTCATCTAGGAGATTAATCAATTTGGAAGGCTAAAGCACAGATATTTGTTATGTGTCTCTTTCTACAAGTGAACAGGGAATGAAGTCCTGAGGCATGGGACCGCCAATGAGAATGCCACAGGTGCAGCACTCAGAAGCCTCACTCTTGAGTCACTGAGTGCATAGCTACACTGCCCTAAAATTCAGGCCGTATGGGGTGTGAATAGGATCCATAAGGTAACCTGGACACAGATCATTTGGGATCCTATATATCAGAGCCAGTGTTGTTAATTTCAGATGGAAGACAGATGTCTGCCACATGAGCTATGTGCTCTTGTTGACCCACTCCATTCGGAAGGTGGTAGCTGCATGTTGGAATAGATCTAAGTTCTGAGAGCCAGGCAAGAAGTTACGATGGAACAAATGATAGAGACAAGATTCACATCTGATTGGGGACAGTGCAGAGCACTTGCTTTCCTATAAGTGAAAGAATGCCAGTCTAGTGCTCAATGCAACTTGCAAGTATAGAAATAACAATGAGTCAAACAAGACCCCTAGGCTCCTGATCAGCTGATGATGGAACAGTTGCATATTTTTCATTTTTCCAGGTCCTTGGACAGCTTTCCTTTTCTCATCTGGCTTGAGTTGCAGCCCGCAGGCTTTCATATCTGCCCCAATTTGGTAGGCTAGGAAGGGCAAATCCAGCCAGGATGGATTTAAATCCCCGCTTCATTTGCAATTGCGATGTGTCTTATTTCCATCCCTTTTCCGGAAAAGGGATGCAGTCTAGACACAGCCTATATGTATATTCTTGTTAATCAAACATACCAACTTCAACTTTAAATAAGTGCATACATTGACCTACTTTTTCATTTTGAATACTCAGGATTTTTTAATATTGATATTGCAGTTGTGCATTGTGCATACAGATTATATTTCTGTCTCGGGTATTATATAGAACCATAGAGCTGGAAGAGACCTCAGAAGGTCATCAAGTCCAGCCCCCTGCACTAGGCAGGATCAATCCCAACTTAATCAACCCAGCCAGGGCTTGGTCAAGCTGAGACTTAAACACCTCTAGGAATGG
>CM057845.1:272935445-272949570 GCA_030068395.1 Apalone spinifera | reverse complement strand
AAATGTTCCCTAAAAAAAAAAATTGTGCTATCGCGAAAACGTGTTAAGCGGGCATGTATTAAGTGAGGAATTACTGTGTATCAAAATAAATCTGATGAAGTTCAACAAGAAGTGCAGAGTCCTGCATTTGGGACAGAAGAATCCCAAGCACTAGTACAGGCTGGGGACTGACTGGCTAAGCAGCACTTCAGCAAAAAAGGGCCTGGGGATTACAGTGGATGAGAAGCTGGATAGGAGTCAACAGTGTGCCCTTGTAGCCAAGAAGGCTAATGGTATATTAGGGTGCATTAGGAGGAGCACTGCCAGCAGAGCTAGAGAAGTGATTATTCCCCTTTATTCAGTGCTGGTGAGGCCACATCTGGAGTATTGTGTCCAATTCTGGGCTCCCCATTACAGAAAGGATGTAGACACATTGGAAAAGGTCCAGTCGAAGGCAACAAAAATGATTAGGGGGCTGGAGCATATTACTTATGAGGAGAGACTGAAGGTTTTGGGCTTGTTTAGACTACAGAAGAGAAGACTGAGGGGAGATTTGATAGTACCCTTCAACTAGCTGAAGGGAGGTTCCAAAGAGGATGGAGAGAGGCTGTTCTCAGTGGTGACAGATGTCAGAACGAGGAGCTATCATCTCAAGTTGCATTGGGGGAGGTTCTAGGCTGGATATTAGAAAAGCTATTTTACTAGGAGAGTGGCAGGCTCGTATGCAGAAATTTCTGGGAGGTTTGTGTGCTTTTTTTGTAAATGTGGACTACAATTTTTTAAAATAGAAAGGAATTCAAAATAGTCATGCAATGAGTGTGCATAAGAGAGGTTAATGAAAAATTTGAGTGGAAACAGTGATTGATAATAAAGGTTTTCTAGAAATTACCTTTGGGATCATGATGGGCAGCACAGCCACCGTAGCTCCCCACTCCCTTGGCCGCCTCTGACAGCTGCTACTCTACCTGCTCAGCGCGGCCAGCACTGGGTGAGTGTGGGCGGGGCTTCCAGCCAGCAGGGCCAGGCCCAAGCTGCTCCTCACGGGTGGGAGGTGCATTCCCCAGCCCTGCTGTGCTGCCATCAGCCCCAACCGCCCATCCCCCCCCACAACACAGCTCTCTCCCATCCCCCTAACACAGTGGTTCTCAAACTTTTTGGCCCATGGCCTACCTGGCTCAATTCAAACTTTTCCATGAACCACCAATTGCTAATGGAAAATCACCATTAATTAGATAATTAGATCTGAATCATTTTGCTGGTGCTGCAGCTAAGGAGAACAGTTTAATTTATCCAGTAAGAAAGGAAATATTAATTTAAATTATTAAACTGACCAAGCACTTTAACTTTCTCCTGTTAGGTTATCAAACTTCATTTTAAACAAAATAAAATAAAATATTAATTTATGTCCAACACAAAAGATTTCCATAGTTTCTTTATTTATGGCAGGGGTGGGGGTCAGAGAAATCTGTTGGGAATGACACAAATGAGAAGCAACCCTCCCCAAAGCCTCCCCAACCCTCGCTAATGTGGCCCCCAGCTGAGACACTTCACTCCTCTGGCGCTCCAGGATCAACCCCAGATTTACCTTTCTGGGGTCCCAGGGTTAGTGGATTTTGTGGGCCCTTCTAGGCTGTGGGCTTGGAGGGTTCAGTGTGCGGGACAGGGCTTCCAGCGAGAGGAATGGGGGTCCAGGATCTGGGCAAGAGGTGGGGTGCAGGAGAGGGTGAGGGTGCAAGGTCTGGATGGGAGGCTGGAGGTGCGGGGCCTCGGAAGGGGAAGGGGATGCCAAATGGGAGCAGTGGGGTAAAGCGTCTAGGAAGTTGGGGTAAAGCCTCTAGTGTCCATGCACTGCTGTTCCCCCAGCCAGGAGTGAGAGAGGGGGAGCGCTTCTTCCCCATGAGCTGGATTGCACAGCTAGAAGCTGATGCTCCAACCTCGCAGTGGGGAGAGGGGGGGAGTGGGAGGGAGAGGCTGGAGTGCCAGTGTGAGCTCCCCGCTGAGGTGGGAAGGAGGGGGGCTGAACTCAAGCCACAGAGACCACTCACACTTACTTGGGGCACCATGAGAGGGTACGTTGGCATTTTCACACCTCCATCGTGTACAGGCCAATGTGGTGAAGCACTGGAATGAGTTACTTAGGGAGGGAGTGGAATCTCCATCTCTAGAGGTTTTTAAGTCCTTGCTGGTTGGGATGATTTAGTTGGGGTTGGTCCTGCTTCGGGCAGGGGGTTGGACTGGATGACCTCCTGCGGTCTCTTCCCATGCTATGATTCTATCTATATATCATTAATGGATAACTGTTACAAAGTTAGCATATTAGAAACCTTGGAAAGTCTCAGTTAAAGTTACATTTAAAATAAATACAAATATGTTGAAGTAAAAAATGCCCAATTAAGACCCTTATCTAGCCTTAGCTCTGCCCTGCTGTGACACTATGATTAAGTCACTTCAATGCTTGTGGTTTGATTTTTGAAGAGATGTTAGAATGCTTTCAGATTTTCTCCCTCATGGTATCACTTCAGGGTGGGGTTAAGGTGTTTGTGCACAGAGCCTCCTACACTAACAATAACTATGTAAATTTGATCTTGTTTGCAACTGAAATATGAAGCTGAATTTTTAACAAGGACAGCACAGGGACAGTGACTGTGCAATGCAGAGATATTCATTAATATAAAAGTGTGAGTTTATAATGGATATCCAGTAACTCTGACTCAGAATTTGAAGAGACCACCAACATTTAAGGTTCAGCTCCATACCAAGATGCATAGTGATCTGTGGCAGCTACAGATCTCCCCCACAGCCAGTTCTGCATGGAGTAAATGCTATTCCACAGTCAACACCAGTTGTGCAGCCCCCTCTGCAGCCCACATGGAGAAGCAAGCTCTGGTGGCTGCAGAGAAACAGAGAGGGAGAGGCACAGGTGGAGCATGGAATGCCCTGGTTCCTGCAGCATTTTATTCCTAGATCAGTGTTCTTACGCAATCACAATTCTATTTCAGACAACCTCAAAAAATGTGTTAGTATATTTTTGAGATGTGGAAAAGGTAACAAATGTATAGTGATAAGGAAAGGAATAAATATCTCCAGTGTGGAAAATGATAATCACAGAAAGTTCCCTCTGTTGTAACAGCTATAACATCTAGGGCCAAAATCTGTGTTATTCTTTCTTGTGGGAGGGTGTGACAAGGCAAGGAAGTAAAACAGGCAGGAGAAAAATAAGTCTAGTAGAGAGGTTAGCAATTAAAACAAGAGGAATACACTTGTTTTTCCCTGTGTATTATAAAAGGCCCTAGAATGCTTAGTTATTGGCATTTTGCAGCCCTACACATTTCAATGGTTTTTTTCTTTCAGAAAGAGTGAAAAGGAATCCTGCTTGCCTCTGCCTAACTGCAATGTGTTTCACTTCCAGTGATCTGTCTTGAAATGTAAATGTACACCTTAAATATTCATGAAGAAATTATTAATAAAAAGATATGATCTACATTTCAGAATGAACCATCTAATCCTTTAGCAATGCCAGTTTCTAGAGAACTTTTGATAAGAATGATGGACTTTGCCTTAAAAAAGACTGTTTTCCAATACTAATGAACTGTATTTGTTCAACCACTAATGTATTACAAATGCATCAAAGCAAAACAAACAAGCGGAACTGGTAATCTGAGAATAGCTCAAAAGTGAAAAGATGACTGGGTTGGATTTTTGTATAAGAAAACAGAGCACGTTTGAAATTTGCTACATGAATAATCTTGCTACATTTGTAATTTAGTCAGTTTTTAAACACAAATCTTTTAAGTTGCCCATTTAAATGAATTCTGTTTAATGAAAAATGGACAATATGTGAGCTGGGTAAAATAAATACATCAGCCGGATTTTTCTCTGCACAGTACTTTAGGTATCTATTTACATCTATACAAAGTAAAATAAAGGGAAAAATCAGAGCCACTCAGCACCAATCCCTGGGTAGCATGGTGGTCTCTTTTCCAAACACTCATAACTTTCTAACTCACACCAACACTTGGATCAGATCCTCAGCTGCTGTAGTGGCAAAACTCCATTGACTGCAGTGGCTTTACCCTAGTAAACCACCTAATTGGTTAGCCCTTCAACTCCAAGCCATTGTTTATACAGTACTGCAATCAGTGCAAGCATTCTACAGCTGCTGCTTCAGATGGGATGTTTAACTGAGCTCCTTTCAGTTCATCTCTAGTTTCTGTGGAGGTGAAAGCGATAGATGTTATGGACGTTTTCAAAAAGTACCATAAGTATCAAAGTCCCCAAAATATCAAAGTACCAATTATAAAAAAGACCAAAGTCCAAGGGTCCTTTGGGCATGTCTCTGAATAAACCTGGTTCTATTGTATGTCTGAATGCAGAGCAGTACTAAGGGTTTAACAGCTGCCACATTTGTTAGACAGTTACTGCATTACCTTAATTAATTATTTTGTAAAGAATTGCAAGATCTTACAAATGACAGGCCCTGATTAAGCAGGTTCTGTTCTGTTCTTTCTTTTATTATTTCTTTTTTTTCTGATCAAGTATCAATTCTACAACAGCAAGGTGGTCTACGGGGCTGGGCAGAGGACTAGAAAATCCTGAGAGAAAATTCTTGCTTTCATGGTCAATTGCCAAGTCTCTTCGATATAGTCTTTTAAATTCTCTTTAAAGAGGGGCAACACAATAACTACCTCATATGGCTACTGTGAAAATAAATTTGAAAGGACGTGATTTTCCAAAGTTGAGAGCACCTATTCCTTCCACCGATTTCAAGGGAAGGAGTCGGTGCCCAGCACCTCTGGAAAAATCAGGCCTTCAAAGTTGCACAGGGCTTTCAAAACATAAAACATTGTTTATTGTATATTGTACCTTCTAAGCATTGTTATTACTGCATGTCTACTTGCCATTTGTGCTAGCAAGTGGCAAGTACTTCTAATTTACGTACGGTACGATAAGGTAATATATGGTAAAAAAGCCCAGAGTTAATCAGGCTTTAATAAGTATTTGTAAATGGCTAAATGTACAATATTTCAGTGGGATTTTTATTGAATGACTAGTTATTAAAAGCAACGGTGGTAAACAGTAAAAATTATCTGGTCAGGATAATTCATGCAAACCAACCATACTGGTCACAAATAAGCAGGGTTCTCTAGAAAAAAATAAATCAGTAATTATTTCTTGGTATTTGGTGTCCCAAAAACAGGAACTGTGGCAGAAACATGTGAAAAGAAGAGTAGGCAGCAATAATTAGATGCATATTTTTACCTCCAAACTTTCCTGTTTTCATACAACAATAAACAAAGCAAACAGACTCACTTTGTTATTTGTGTACTCTCCAGGCACTATGGCAGACCTGTGTGTACTTGTCTTTATTTAAATTATGAGACATATTTTTATTTTGGGCTAGGTAGTAGCAATTTAAGTGTGACTCCCTATGGTTGCTGACAAAAGTATAATGGTCAGATATTTCAGTCATAAACAATGACTAATTCAGCAGTTCCTTATTTTCTAGTGGAGTCTCCAATCCAGTGGTCCCCAACCTTTTGGGGCTGCTGGGCGCCCAGGGGCGAGGCCGTACATGTGCCGCGTGTCTGGCGGCGGGGCCACGCATGTACCATGCATCTAGGGGCGGGGCCGTGCATGCGCCATGCACCCGGGGCGCAAGAATGACTTGGGCTGGCCCTGATCAGTCAGCGGGCGCACGTAAGTGCCCCAGCAGACGCCATGGCGCCCACGGGCACTGCATTGGGGACCACTGCTCCAATCCTTCTGAAGTAGTGTGGCAGATGGGCACCCACCCACAGTTCCTTACTTCCTTCCCCAGATTTGTTGCTTTAGTCTCCCCTGCGTATGTTTATTCTCCCTTTTTGGTCTCTTTGCCCATGTTTTTTCCTCCTTTTTGTGTATTTTTCCATTGCTTTCTTGGTTTTGCTCTTGCTGGTAGCGCCCTCTTCCTTTTCCCTTACCTTGATGATCTGGCTCCCAAGGAGGCTTCTCCCTCCTCCTCACTGTCTATGTGACATACTGCTCAGGGCAGTGAGCTTAAAAGGTAGTTGTGGTGGCTGGAGCAAATAAATTAATCTCTCAGTGGTTGGAAGACCTGAACCACACATACTTTCCCAGCAAAGCTGAAGTTGGGTTGATGGTTATTGTTTCATCATCATATAGGCATGTGCATTAATTGCTCCCATAACATAACCTTAATAGTAGCCACAGAATAAGGGAGGGGACAGCACAGCAGAGCAACGACCTTTATGCTAGGAGTAAGTTTGCTGAGTAGTTTGAGGAAAATGTGGCTTCATGCAGCCTTCCTCACCTTTCCTGTATTGCTCCTTTGCCCTGGAGTAGTCAGTCTGCTGTTCCTCAGGCTGGGTTACACTGCTATAATTCAATTCTGTCAATATACTGCACTTATTTCTATTGACTTTTGGGACTTATAACCGACTTAAAGAGACAAACTGTATGTGAACAACATTACAGAGTCAACATACTTTCCTCCGTTTTCATCAGTTTCCTAAGTAGAAATAACTGCAGAAGAATTATTCCAAGTGTTTCTATAGAGGGATGTTCCAAAGTCTATTTATAGCCTCTTCTGTAGCAATCCTATGGCTAACTGCTCTATTTTCATATGATATCCCAGAAGCATAACAAATAGCAGGAGTTATACTTTAAGTCTTATCAGTTAAGAGTTGGAAGACACCAATATCAGAGTTTGTGCCATTGCCAGAGCACAATATTACCTCTAGATACAATGCTTTAAGATTTGTCATTGATAAGCTTAGCCTCAAGTCCAAAAATAAGTGAAAGTGAAAACTATCCTATAACTCAAGGGTGAGGAACCTAAAACTCAAGGGCTGGATGCAGCCCCTGGCTTGCTTGAATCTGGCTCTCATGGCTTTGAGACATCCCCAGCATTGGGGAGCCCATGCTGGTGCTCCAACCACTCTGCTGCTCTACCACAGGGATGGTGCACACAAATTGAGTAGGCTGGGTCCTCCTTGGCTTTTGTGTGCAAGGGGAATGTGGGAAGTGTCTTTCTCCTTCCCAGTTGGGGGCCACATCAGTGAGGGTTGGGGTTTTTTTTTTGGTCACTTGTGTGTGGCCCCTGACTGATTTTTCTGTGGGTCAGCGGCCTCTGACCCAAAAAAGGCCCCCCCGCCCCTGCTATAACTATATATTGAACAGAAGTAAGCTTTGAAAATATCTTGCATCCTGACTGCAAATGAAACTTTATCCTTGTGTGATGCTACTACAGTAGCCTTTAAGCTTTTAAGACAGTTCGACCTACATGGAATCTTAGCACACTCACACTTACATACACATATTCTCAGGCCTACACTATTTTGTTTTTAAGTTTCCCACCATCATTACCAGCAGCACAGCTACCTTGGTGGCAGGAATGCTATGAGCCTCAGTACAGGCCAGTCACTTGTTATAACCAAAGCATTCAGTGCTATGTTGGCAAGACCTATTTTAAGTAACATTAAGAGATAACACATACACAGAGAATGGGGTTATATTTACTTTTGTGCAGGTTACATGGGAAGTAGGAAGGAACTTAGGACCAGATTTTCAAAGGTCTTCAGGAGCTTAAAATGCAGATATGAATGGTTATTTGGAGTTTAGCCTGCTCTGATATTTTTGTAAATCCCATTAGGTGACCATTTTCAGTTTTTGGGACTTAAATTCTTTTGAAAATCTGGCCCTTTGTGCCCTCCTTGTCTGAGACAGGCTAAGGACAATATTGTCTTCAGTGAAGAAGCTGGAAAAACGTGTGTTGTTTCTTTTCCACTGAAATTCCACTGTGTATATTGCTGCATGGTAGATTTCTACTTGGCAGATTTTATTCAGTTTTCTACCTCAAGTTGGTGTAAAAAAAAATCTAACCAGAGATTAGTAAGTAAAGTGCAGCTTTTCCAGGTTTGAAGTTTTACAAGAACAAAACTCCAAACATTTCTCAGATTTTTCCACATTAGAGAACGGAAAGCAAAGCTGTTTCCTAATAGTTTCTAAAGAACTGTGTTGGTTAATTGCTCCTGCAGGTAGGGTTTGTGTCACAATAGAGCCTTTAAACTGAGCAATAAGAGCTGTGACACAGAGGAGAATCATAAAGTCATTTCTATAAACTTCACCAAAGCACCCAAGCAGGCAAGATAGCAATCAAATCGGGAGCTCAGCTTCCTGCACATCAGATTGCACACAGGATGCTACAGCTTGCAACACTCCAGCACAAATTGTAGGCATGTGAATTGTAGCATTGCTCCTTAGAGAGGGGTTTTTCTCTGATTTCCTGAGTTATGCCAGTGGATGCCTTTGGGTTCAGAAACACTCCTGATATAACTTCACTGAGGCTTCAAATGAGCCATGGAAATTACCATGGAAACAATGATGTCATTGACTTGGGTGGAGCCTAGGTAAATTAAATGCAAAACAATAGAGAAAAGGAAACATCCAGGACATAAACCTTATGTTTTCCCCATTCAGTATATAAAAGCAAGTATATTATTCTTCATAGCACAGATTCCAAAAACAAACAAAAAAGAAGAAAGAAATCACAATAGTAATAATAGTTTGCAGTTGTATTAACATCTTTCATCAAAGGATTTAAACACAATTTCAACTAGTTAAATAAACCTCTTACTGCCTCCTGTGAATCTTGGTATATTAGTAGTCTTTATAGATGGCAACTGTTTTATATGAAACCAACCCTTCATTAGTAAGTAGGATAAGATTAAATTCAGCTTCACATGCCTCTAACTTAAAATCAAGGTTTGAACTATATCTCTATGAACTGTATTTTCTGAGTTCATAATGAGAGTGAGTCAAAAGACAAAGACAAAAGTGAATCAACTTATCAGTAAACAAATCACAGGTTTGTAGAGTAGGATGTTCTGTTTTTTATTCAGATCTGCAGAAACCCTGTCATATTAGAGAGACCAGCCCTCAGACTGTATTACATCCCCATAGTCCCAGGCTACATCTACACTACAAAGTTTTTTCAGAAAAACAGCCATTTTTCCAAAAAAACTGCACTTACATCCACACTGCAATCACATTATTTCGAAAAAAATCGAAAGAACAGAGGGGTTTTTCCAACATTGGTAAACCTCTTACTACAAGGAAGATGCCTTTTCCCGGAAGAGCTCTTTTGGAAAAAGGCGTGTGTGAACAGGGAAGAGGGAATTGTTTCGAAAGAAGAGGAAAGAGGAAAAAGAACAGGTGCTCTGGTGGCCACTCGGTCCATAGTAATCACAGCTTAAATGCGAGATAGCGACCATCCAGTGTGGACGCTCTCTTTCAAAAAAGCAGATCACTTTTTTGATGCATTTTGGTAGCGTGGATGCTCTCTTTCGGAAGAAGTTTTTTCAGAAGATCTCTCCTGGAAAAGCTTCTTCTGAAAGAAGCCTGCAGTCTAGATATAGCCCCAGAATGCAACAGGTCATTCACTGAACATCTGAACCAGTGAAATGAATTGTTTTCCCTATCTTATAGCTCATGCTGCCATTTAAACTTATGCAAAGTGAATGCAAAAAGTACTACCAAATGTGTGTGTAACATTTCACAACCACACTGTACAGGGTCCAAGAGAGTTGAGAATTAGGTTTACAGGAAATCTTTCCATTAATTTTACTGGGAGTTGGGTCACACAAGAAGTATATTAACAAGTGCTCTATTAAACCACACATTTCTATAGCACACCCAGTCAAAGAAGTTTGAAAGGCTGCTATTTTGAAGCACATTTAAATCTGACAAAGAATTTTCAACCTCATTTTAATCGTGAAGCAAAACCATAGCATCCCTTTGATTGTCTTTGTCTCTCACCTCTGGATCATTCCCAGTTTTCCCACATCCTTTCTATATAGCGGTGACCAAAATTGGACACAGTTTTCCAGCCAGGTTGGCTGACAGGGAGGAGGAAACGGGACATCTGCCCCAGGGCCGTGTGATTCAAAAGCGCCAGGGATTCCTGGCCACTGCTATTGCTGCTAATGTGGCAGCAGCCAGAACCCCAGGCCATTTAAATCTCCACTGGAGCACTGTGCAGCATGCACTTCTGTGGGTTTCCTGGGGAAGGTGAGGAAAGGTAGCTCTGAGGGTTGCCTAGGAGGTTGAGAGAGGCAGCTCTGAGGGTTGCCTGGGGAGGAGGGGTGAGAGAGGCTGTGTGGCACTGCATGTTTCAGGTAGCCCTGAGTACTGGCTGCCTCAGTCCGGCCACCCTTCTGTCCGTGGACCCACTCCTTCCAAAAGTGTGGAGCTGGCCCACCTTGCCCAAGAGCCCGATAACACTGTTGGTCCCCCAACTCCAACTGAGGCCTGACCAGTACAAAGTAGAGCAGTAACATCACCCCCAGTGACTTTGCATACTATGCCTCAGTTACTACAATTTAAAATTGCATTTGCTTTTTTGGCAACAGCATTGCATTACTGACTCATGTTGAGGTGGTGATCCACTACAATTCCCAGATCTTTCTTAGCAGTGCTGCTGCCAAGCCAGTAATCCCTCATTTCGCATTTGGGAAATTGTTTTTTCTTCCCTAAGTGCAGCACCTGACGTTTGCCTCTTCTGAATTTCATTTTGTTGTGTATAGCCCAGTTCTTGCCCTTTGAATTGTAGCTGTGTCCTTCAAAGTGTTGGCAACCTTGTCCCCCGGCTTTATGTCATCTGCAAGATTGATCAGTATGCTCTCTATTGCTCCATTCAGGTCATTAATAAAGATGTTAAACAACACCAGACCCAGAACAGATCCCTGTGGAGAACTGAGACCTCCTTCCAATCTGACATCTTTCCATTAATAGCTACTCTTTGTTTGTGGTTGTTAAATCAATTATATATCCACTTAAAGATAGTTCTGCCAAGCCTGCATTTCTCCAGCTTACTTATGAGAATGTCATGTGGACTGTGTCAAAAGCCTTGCTGAAGTCCAAGTATATCATGTCCACTGCATTCCCCCATCCACCAAACTAGTTACCCTGGCAAAGAAGGAAATCAAGCTGATTTGGCCTGAATTGGTCTTGGTAAATCCATGCTGGCTTCTAGCAATCATTCCTTCATCCTCCAGGTATTCACAAATAGAAGGTTTGATATATTGCTCTAGTAGCTTCCTGGGTATCATGGTCAGACTGAAATCTCTTGAAATGTACTACTACAAGGATCTTTTATGAGAGTGAAAGAATTCTGTTCTGCTAGGAAAACAAAGTCCTTGTGGCTGTCTGAATTGGCAGGGCAGGAAAAAGTTGAGGTAACCCCCACTGGAAATTGGAAATAAAATTTATACTCAAGCTGACAGACTGACCATAGTTAGGCCTGCCAATGAGAGGAAGTGGAGCAAAGGGGGCAACTATCCTGGGACCCAGTGATTCAAAAAGGTCTGGGGTCCCAGACACTACTACTGATACTGCAGCAGCAGTGGTAGTGGCCAAAGCCCTGGGCCCTGTAATTGCCCCTGGAGCCCCATGAGACATACTCCAGAGCCTTGGGCAGAATGCTCCGGCAGCACTGAAGGGCTGGCAGAGGGAGGCTAGCTTCAGCTCTGTCTCTTCTGCCTGAGGTCCTACCCCTTTAGGAAGCACAGAGCTGCACTTCCCCCACTCCCCTCCCCACAACCTGGCCCAGAGGACCGGCAAGTCTGTAGGCCCCCTGACCACAGTGAAAACAGTCTTTTGCTTGCTAGTTATATGAAGCTGTGCAAAGAGAGTCACAAAATTGTATTTTCATACAGGGTCCTGTTCCCCCACCATTTTGTACCTGTCATCACAGAAACAATCATTGTTTTGTACGACTTAATTAAGTCTGAAACAAAGATGTGGAACCAAATTCAGTATGAATGACATTAGCAGTTAAGCATCTAACAAGAAATGATCATTGCTGTAAATATATTCTGCATTTTACAATGATTGTCTAAGACAGCTGAGCCGCACATGATCTGAAAGTGTGTCAGCATATGACAGCTGCGTGATAATAACCAGCTTGTTGGCAAGAGGCTTTTGTTTTCTGAAAATAATTAAAATTTGCTATAGTTTTCCAGCTGTTACATATAGTCAATAAGAAATACTTATCTTTAAATGTATTCAGTGTTGTAGTTTTGATTCACTTTAAATGGATGGTGTGCACTTCTACAAAACACTTGTTTAAAGGGAACAATTTTGGTGATTTTACTATTTCATATTGTTTCAATAAAATAATCTATGTGAGAAAATTTTTACAAAGAAACTGTCAATGATTAGCTTCCTTTGTGCTGGGGAAAGAACAATAACATTAACACCATTTTTGTTGTGCTTTATCAATCTACTCCATAAGCGAAACAACTATATCTGTCTATACCCAACCATTCTCCAAGTTTTATACATATTAGGATAGTTTAAAATCATATAAATGCTGCATCTTTGTTCTTTAAACAACTATTCAGACTGACATTTTGAAAATTTCCATGGGGAATTCACTGAATTTTCCTCTCCCCCTTTACTGTGTGCAGGTTCCCCAAAACCTGACAGCTATAGTAACACAGAGCAATATAAAGTCCTGCAAGACCAACTGGTTCGGTCTGTAGCTCTACCCTTTGAAATGTACATTATTTCTCAATGGTACTCAGAGCAAACAGATGGTCTCAGCCAATTGGAGCTTAGTGCCCTCTAGTTATTTCTCATTTACCAAGAAATACACTGTGATTGGCTGAAGGTGTCTTATTTGTATGTGTTAATTGTGTAGTATGTAAGTCCCTGGGCTCCGTGATCCATTAGCAACAAGTGCGAGTGCAGATCCTTATATAAAAATACTCCAGTTTTCTACAGCAGTGGTCCAAAACCCTACTATTTATGATAGTGCTAATGGTTATTTAAATAACTTGATGGTTCCTGTGAAGAAATAACTGCCTTTGGACTTAAAGGTATGAGGTCAAAGACTATGATGACTACTACTCCACTGTCCCATGATTCCAAGTGAACAAGAAATACCCGCAGAAGTTGTTATTATAAAGGCAGTCTTAACATTTTTTGAAAGCAGTGTGTGTGTGAGACCCCATCATGGTATTCTTCTCCATACACATCACACACTTGGCAGGCTGGTATGTGTGTTGCTGGAACACCTCAAAGGCATTTGGAGTCATTTGCCCATACCATCCGTAACACAAGTTGCCATTGGCATGTGAATTAGCAAAGCTTTATAGCAACCAGTTTACCCAACTGCCGGGAAACTGAAGGCAGGAGTTCTGCCGGAACAAGACAGAGCAGATCCCCTGCTGGGAATAATGATATGCTGAGATGTGTTCTCTTTCCTCTTGTTCTTGCACTCTGCTTGACTACTATAAATCTATTACATGCTGCAGGGTGATTTAAAATACTATTTAAATGATAGAATTCTGATTCAACTGCTATACTTTACACAAATATTAATGACTATGGAAATCATAGTTAATTAATAGGAGGTTAACTTAAACAGAAATTAAAAGGCACAGTGACTAGAGTCAAATCCCTGCAAGCTGCATGGAAACTTTTTAAAGACACCATAATAGAGGTCCAACTTAAATGTATACCCAAAATTAAAAAACATAGTAAGAGACCTAAAAAAGAGCCATTGTGGCTTCACCACCATGTAAAAGAAGCAGTGAGGGACAAAAAGACATCTTTCAAGAAGTAGAAGTCCAATCCCAGTGAGATAAATAGAAAGGAACATAAATACTGTCAAATCAAGTGTAAAATGTAATAAGAAAAGAAAAAAAAAGGTTTTGAGGAACAGCTAGCCAAAAACTCAAAAAGAAATAGCAAAATGTTTTTTAAGTACATTAGAAGCAGGAAGCCTGCTAAAAAACCAGTGGGTCTCCTAGACAATCAAGATATAAAAGGAGCAATCAAGGATGATAAAGCCATTGTGGAGAAACTAAATGATTTCTTTGCTTCAGTCTTCATGGCTGAGGATGTTAGGGAGATTCCCAAATCTGCACCGTCCTTTGTGGGTGATGAATCTGAGGAGCTATCCTGGATTGAAGTGTCATTAGAGGAGGTTTTGGAACAAATAGAAAAACTTAATGTTAACAAATCACTGGGACCGGATCGCATTCATCCAAGGGTTCTAAAAGAACTCAAATGGGAAATTGTTGAACTCTTATCTGTGGTTTGTAACCTATCCTTTAAATCGGCTTCCATACCTAATGACTGG
>CM057845.1:272913460-272935345 GCA_030068395.1 Apalone spinifera | reverse complement strand
ACTTATTCATAAATGATCTGGAGATAGGGGTAAGCAGTGAGGTGGTAAAGTTTGTGGATGGTACTAAACTGTTTAAGATAATCAAGACAGAAGCAGACTGTGAAGAACTTCAAAAAGATCTCACCAAACTGAGTGATTGGGCAACAAAATGGCAAATGAAATTTAATGTGGATAAGTGTAAAGTAATGCACATCGGGAAAAATAACCCCAACTATACGTACAGTATGATGGGGGCTAATTTGGCTACAACAAATCAGGAAAGAGATCTTGGAGTTATCATGGATAGTTCTCTGAAAACTTCCACACAGTGTGCAGCGGCGGTCAAAAAGGCAAATAAGATGTTAGGAATTATTAAGAAAGGGATAGAAAATAAGACCCAGAATATCTTACTGCCCCTATATAAAACTATGGTGTGCCCAAATCTTGAATACTGTGTACAGATGTGGTCTCCTCACCTCAAAAAAGATATTTTGGCCTTAGAAAAGGGCAACTAAAATGATTAGGGGTTTGGAACGGTTCCCATATGAAGCGAGGTTAAAGCAACTGGGACTTTTCAGTTTAGAAAAGAGAATACTAAGGAGGGATATGATAGCGGTAAATAAAATCATGAGTGGTGTGGAGAGGGTGAATAAAGAAAAGTTATTTATTAGTTCCCATAATAGAAGAACTAGAGGACACCAAATGAAATTAATGGGTAGCAGGTTTAAAACTAATAAAAGAAAGTTCTTCTTCACACAGTGCGTAGTCAACCTGTGGAACTCCTTGCCAGAGGAGGCTGTGAAGACTAGGACTATACCAGAATTTAAAGAGAAGCTAGATAATTTCATGGAGGTTAGGTCCATAAAAGGCTATTAGCCAGGGGATAGAAATGGTGTCCCTGGCCTCTGTTTGTCAGAGGCTGGAGAAGGATGGCAGGAGACAAATTGCTTGATCATTGTCTTCGGTCCACCCCCTTTGGGGCACCTGGTGCTGGCCACTGTCGGCGGACAGGCTACTGGGCTAGATGGACCTTTGGTCTGACCCACTAACGGCCATTCTTATGTTCTTATGGTCTTATCAGTTTAATTCATGCACTGTTGCATTGATTCTATCCCTGTTAAACTCTGTAAGATGGTTCTGTAAATAAACTACATAAAAGGGAAACAGTGCTGGGTCAGTCACTGTACTGCAGCCCTGCACCCTACTGGCTAAGAGAATTCCAGGTCACTACAAATCCCAACAGCTGTGCAATAGGCAAATCTCTGCACTCTGAATTCCTAGTAGCCTCAGAAACACCATCTTGATACCCACAGCAAATGCAGCTAAAACCTGCCCCTCTCTGCCCAAGGGCCCCCATAGTACTCTCACACATGTATCATTCCTCTTTAGACAGAACCAACCCAGATCCACACTCCCCTTCTGCAAGTTCTTCTAACATTGCATTTACATTTAAGCTCCCATTTTCCCCTTGACAATAACAGCAGCACATCTGGCGGCCTTAGGAGAGGGGTCCAGCTCCCTATTTCCCCCTACAGGTTTTAATGATTCTGAATGAGATAAGCACATTTTTTTGAGAATGAGAGAGAAAGTGTAGGGAAAGAGGGGAAGCTTAATGCCTCTGCTCATTCCCTGATCCAATTGGTGGTCTCTGAGTAGCAAGGACCAAGATGGGAGTCAAAGGAACCACGCACCTATGAAGATACAGAAGAAGGGATCTATGTTATTCATTCATTTTCACATTTTACATAATCTAGACGCAAAATGGAACTGAAAACTCTGGGGTGCTGGATACTTCCTGAAAAGTTCTGGTTATTCTTAGCTCCCAAAGAGCACATGAGAGGTGCTCAGCAGTTTGAATCACTGCTGGCTGTCCTCACTCTAAGTCCAAGATACATTCCAAAAAACTTGGACTTAAAATGAAACAACTTAAAGTGGAGAATTGTTTTTCCATGTCTGACTTCCATTTGCGCAGGATTTTTTTTTTTTTTGAGTGACTTAAGAGTGGGGAATGGGAGGACTTATAGCACATCAGTTTCTACAAGCGTCAACAACTTTAGTCCAGAACAGATATATACCGGGGCGACTTATAGGGTACTGAATAGGGCCCTCTCCGGTACTAGGTCCTGAAATATAATCTAGGTGAGTGATAGAACAGGCCCTTGATTTCTTCAGCAATAATCCAGTTCCCTTGTCATGATAAAACAACTCAGCCATTGTTGTCAGGAAGCAAATTATTGCCTTCAAATATGGGCACCTGCTTTATTATTCCTAAAATAGCCTTTAGTAGGAGATCATTTCACAGGAAATTAATATTACGAGCTATAATTTTCATTTAAAATATGTCATTTGTTTTATAGGCCTACTGTAATTGAGAGAGCTTATCTTCGCCTTGAGAGGACAGCACTGATGAGCTGACCATCAAATCCCAAATCAGCAGAAATAATAAGACTTTTGGTAAATAACACTGCCATTATTTGACAGAGTGTTGAGCTCATAATATGCAATTCAGCTCGAACTGAAAGATACAAAGCATTTGACATGAGTGACAGCAGAAACTTCTAAAAATGGTTCCGCACAAAAGAGAATTAAAATGTCACAGGAAATTTTTTTTCTTCAAAATGGAGCAGTTTATGAATGGATCATTCTTCCTTGAACAGACAGAACCCTGTGCATCGTGTGCACTAGCTGTGTGAGTGCAATGCTGGCCTCTTTCCCCTTTTGTTCAATTCATTTGCACTCAGAATTCTTTCTCTCATGAAGTTGGGACTAGATAACAGGCTGCTTCCCATTTGGAAAAGGAGAGAAATGGCCTTAAATAACTCATGGATGAATAAAAGCACAAAATGCAAAGACAGCCAAGCACTTCAGAATGCAGTAACATTCACATGACATTTTAACTGTCACTGCTTACCAGAGAGCTTCATTTGTTCTGGGCAGAAGAAAGAAGACAGTTTTGGATTTTGACATGAAAAACAGAGTGAAGAATGACTCACAATTACAATTACTAGCTGCATGATACATTAATCAGGCAGAGATGTGGAATGCAGCCTGGCTCACAATGGCTCTGCTTTTTGCCAGACTGTATAATTTTCACTGTAGTACAGGCTTAAAGTGGCCTCTTCCTTATTTACATGGGGCCTGATTTTGCCACTCTTCCTCATGTGGAGCAGTATATTATCAGTTAATTTCTCACAGAGGACCTGAGACAAAGTGCCCTGAATTTAACAGAAAAACTTCTTTTGAATTTAATGAACTGTGGGTCATACCCACAGCAATACTACTATCCATGACTGAACAAGAGTGGTAGAATTAGCCAGATTTTTTCTTAAAACCAACCAAGACACTGAGCAGATTTTGTGAATATAAAACCAGCCATAAAGAGATTTTAAAAACAGGGACTGACTTTCTCATTAGCTGTGGCCAAGCACTGACTTTTGTATTTCAAATTATTTTTTTTCTGAAAGTATTTGTAGGAAGAGAAAAACACAGTCTGTGAAGTGACATATGATTAGATATTCAGATGTTACCATCAGTTGAAATTTTAAAAATAAAAGTAAAAACCAGCAGGCAATTCACCCAAAACACACAGGTTTGATAAATACATGATAAGCAAGCCACCGTCTGCTGCTATATGAGTCCAGTTCTCTTTTGCTCGTCACTTTCCTACATACCTGAAGTCCAGAGAAAACTAAGAGCTGGCACCACAGAAGAATTCAGGTGCTAAACGGACACTTTAGGTGCATATATCCAAAATATAGCTCCTCAGAACCATAGCTCTGATTCTGGCTAGCCTTGCAGACATTGACATTTCTACTGGTGAGCATAAACAAAGACACATAAGTCTCAACAAAACCAAACTGTTCGGTGCCTAAGCCCCAGCAGGATCCTCCAACAAGGTGTTCACTTACCTAGCTGCCCCACAGAGCCTCATTGGGAAAGCATGCACAGAAGTGGCGCACCAGATCAGGCCCTGCACAGAACACAGCCTTGTTGTTCATATTCATCAGAGCAAGGACTGGAATGGGCTTCCTGGGGGAATATCCTAACCAGTGGGGTAGAGAGTCATTTTCATACTTCAATATTCATTGAGCTGGAGAACTTCATTTACAGTGGAAAAGCTTCAACAGGAGATGTTGAGAAAGCCTCACCTCAGAATACCTAACTGGGATCCCTGGATTCAAGTTCTCTGCTCCAAATCAGGCAGACTGGGGATATGAACCAGGTCTCCCAGTTCTAACTACTGAACTATTGGGACTAGGATACCACTTCCTTGTCCTAATTTTTTTTGTGAGAAAAGTCTCAGCTGACTTAGGTGCCTAGCTTCAGGAAAGAGTTCAAGACTAGGAATTCCAAACAGAGGGAGGCATTTACCTCTGGCTCAGCATTAGGCACCAAAAGCAGGGCCGATAGCAAGGTGAAAGTATGGGGGGGATGGGGAGGCAGCTCCATGCCTCAGAAGGGGCAGGGTCTCAGGTGGAAGGGGCAGAACCGACAGCAGCCAGCCTTCAATGACACCGGGATCATGGCATTGCTCCTCCCTCCCACCAGTCCTCAGCGTATGCAGCATCGGAGGTGATTTAAAGGACATTTAAAGGTGATTTTAAGGGCTTCTGGCCACCGTCACTGCTGCAGTAGCAGCAGCAGTGGCTGGGAGCTCCAGGCCCCTATGAATTGCTGGACCCAGAGGCAATTGCTCCCGCCCTATCAGCAGGTCAGGGTACCTAATTCCTTTTTAGGTGTGGGCATAGGCACCTACTGTTAATGCTGGTAGCTTCCTGCTCAGCTTTCTGGGTTTAGTGAATCCCATTTTTAGGTGTCCAGGCATTGTACAGCAAAGGCGGGCACCTAAGTCAGTGGCAGGGCACCTTAGCATCAGAAGTTGTAAAGCTAACTCCCATTTGTAGATATAATCTTAAATGTTAATTTTTCTGCTTTTTTTCCTGAAGGACAAAGATACAACTGCCCTAGCTCTTTCACAACAACTTTCTACAAAGAGAGCTCTATGGATTCCTGACTGCTGATATGTGATCTGAATTTGTAAAGCAATTTTTCTTTTTCTTTCTCAAGAAGAACCTGGACTGACATATTTTTAAAGAATTCTTGTTAATTACATGACCATTAGGAGATACAACATATTCTAATTACACCTGAACCTTCATACTCTAGGTGACCCCTAATTCGGGAACACCTGTGGTACGGTCCCTGATAGGGGGGAAGAGGAAGTGGTTCTGTGTGCTACTATTCCTCCTGCTGCCCATCTGGGGGAATGGCAGCGCAGTACCATGATTCTCCTGAAATCTCATTATTTTCCCTGCCTCTCTGATAGTGGTGTGGGGCAAGCTGGGAACCATGTTGGGATGCAGAGCCACATGTGCCTGGAAGTGGGAAACCATGTAAATGCCCTACCCCCTCCACCTCACACCTAGACCTTGCAGCACCCTCCCTGACCCAGAACATTCTTTTATCTGGCATACCTTTTTGCCTAGTGTTGCCGGATTAAAGAGGTTCAAGTGCATTTCAAAAAAGTCTCAGAACTAGAGCTATGGATTGATCTTGCTTTAAGTGAAAGGGAGTTTTGCGCTCAGATTCAATAGAAAAAGGATTGGGCCTCTGATTACTTTAGTTAATGTGAATTCAATCAACTCAGACTCAGAGTGTACATGAAAGTAATGAAAGACTTTTTCACTAATCAATATTGCTCTGTTACAGAATTTACTACTGAATTTATTCAATAATGTTAAGAAGCTCATGAAGACAAATTGTATTGGATTTTGAAAACTTCCCCCAAAAGATTTAAACATTTAAAATCACTTGTATGATGGCAAGAGACATGTCCTTTTCTTACTGCTGAAATATTAATGTTTAAACTCTTAGGTCCTTTGATGGGCAGGGACTCTTTGTAGTTTGTGTCTTCTATAGCATTGCACATGTTGGCACTTACATAAACAACATCACACAAATTTGTTGAAAAAGAACAGGTCTCCATGAAGAACGTTGCTTACAGCATCTGTCTTAACAGGTAGTGATAGAACTCAGACCGTTGCTTTTTGTCCTCCGTGGATTATTAATGTTATACCAGAGCAAGAACTGCTGGCCTGGGTGCTACTAGAGATTGGTCTGCTACACCAAGGGAGATCTGGGAAATTAAGATCTCCCTTGTCTTAAAAGACCAAGTCCCAGAGCCACCTGGATTATGGCACCTGCTCTTAAAGGGCCCAGCTTGCTTGGATACAAATACTTTCTGATAATTAAATTGCTGAAAACTGTCTCTTGCTCCACTTTTCACTTCACTATTAAGTTATGAACGATATAAAGGTAAGCAGGGTCTGAAAGAACTCTCCTTTGGCAGTTAGCTGAGCCGGGGAGAGACTTCAGGAGCAAACTGTATTTACATGGACACATCTATTCTGCTTAGGTATCCAGCAGATAAAGCAACGTTGCTCAAAGTGATCAACTTTGGCTGGCACGGAGTTACAAATCACTTTTGTACTGCAGGGGTAGTGAAATGCTGTTATCAGTGTTGCCTTTATTGTATGAATAAAGAAGAGCAGGACCATGCTTAACCTGGACCAAATGCGGGGGTTGCCCTTTGCTGAAAATACTTCATTAAGCCAGGGATTTGAATGCCAGACTCCTGTGAAAATAAGAGGGGTGGGGATACGGGTCCCCACCCACGGGGTGCCCAGTCTCATTTAACTTGTTCTTCCATGTTATTCAAAGAGAATTAAACAGATTTCATTAGGAGCCTTTTGTTATTTCAAGTAGCCAATGGAAAGCTGAAATCACTTGTACTGGAGCAGTGTTTCTGCCCAGCCTGCTGTGAGTTAAATAGCACTAAAAGACAGACCCACAGCAGCAGAGAGACAGGTGGCAGCAGAAGGTAACTGACAGGCAGCCAGCAACAGTGGCAAGCAATCGACCAGCTGATGGAGCAGCGAAGGTAGCAAGGAATAGTGGCTGACAGGGCATCTAAGTGGTGGAGAACAGAGGCTGTTGGGACAGGCAGCCAAAGCAAGAGGCTAGATTGTGGAGCAAGCAAGGTGCCTTGTTCCTTGGGTGGGAGGTGAACTCACTCATATGCACCACTGAACCCCAGGTCTTCACTGACCAAGGACAATTAATGTGAGTGGGTTATGGTGAGGGACCAGAGGGGGGCACAGTAAAGGAACTTTTGGTTGTAGAACTCAAGAACATGAAGCAGAATACTGCCTCATGTGTTCTGGGGTGTGAGTCCTGCTCACAGTTTTATGATTATGAATCCTGCTTATAGCATTTTCCCTAATCAATGTTGGGTGACTTCTCTCCTTTCATTAAATGCTTCTCTTCTCCAGATTCTGTGTTTGCAAGTGGGGAAATATTGCCTCCCAGAGAAGCCGAGAGGTGGTGTATATTTTACCCAGGTTACTGGGTGGAGGCTTAAGCCAGTTCTGTGTTGTATTGATTAAAAGGTGCCCCTGGATCAGGTATGGGCAGTCAGGGGGCTACTTCACAAATTTCTGAAGTGGCCCCGGGCCATCCCGGAAGGGGCAGGGCCTTGGGTGTAAAGGGTGGGGCCAGGAGACTTCTCGTGCTCCACCACCAAAGACCTTGATTGGTTTGGGGGTGGTGGAGCACATGAAGTCTTTACCCCCCGTCCCCTCCCTGGCACCTAGAGAGAATCAGCAGCTGTTTTAAAACAGATGGCAGTTCCCTCTGATGCCACGTGCCCCTGGCAGGGGGAGAAGGCTTTGCATGCTTCCCCACCCCCCAGGCCAATCAGGGAGAAAAACCCAGTAAAGGGCTCCATCTTGCAAGGTGCTAAGGATCTTCTATGAGTCACTGAATGTTCTCAAATCCGACTGTCTTCAATGGACGCTAAGGGTCATCTTGCAGATCAGACAAGTCTTTAGAATAGAAGGGCTTTGTACTTTGCAGATGTGCAGCAATAACAGTGTGTGATGTCTTATTTGAGGAAACCTAGAACTTTCAATGAGGCAGTGGATAGTCTGGGCTATTTACAATGTGCATCCTTGGCACCTTTTCCAACTACGTGTTGTATCCATGTCTGTATTCACAAAGGAGCTGATTAATTTATGTTTTTGTAAAAAAAAATGTGCCCAAGATTTTTCAAATCTGGATTTTGGCAGACAGTAAAAGTGACTTGATTTTTTTAGAGGTGATAAGCACTCAGAACCCTCAGTGACTTTAATGGGAATTGTGAAGGCTCAGGATCTCAGTCCTCTCATTCAGATTATTAATGTGGATTTAGATTTTGAAAATTCAGTCCGCACATCTAAACCAATTTTTTTAACAAGTGGCTGCAGTCCCATCAGAATCAGGCATTCCTCACATATGACTTTATTATAGAATTTCAAGTGTCATGCCTAAATTCAGCATCTCTTTTAGGTCCTGAGATTTCCACTTTGAAATTTTCTGATGTAAATTTCTTCCTTGTTGGTTTCCACGTTTCATCTCTTTCAACCCCATATGTCTAAAATCCAACTGCCAAGATTAGCTCTTCCTTTTCTTCCTCTCTCTGGTCTTGTCCCTTCCTTCTTGAAGTTCTGCTCACCTTGATTCCTAAAACTCTTCTAACTCCCTACAAACTATCTCTTTTCTCTTTTCTCTGCCCATTCCATGCATCTCTTTTCTGTGCCCATTCCAGACTTTTGTCATATCTGCAACGGCTCCCCAAGAAAAGCACTGAACTCCCAAGTTCTCATAGAAAAAACTCCTAACATCTATCTAACAAAAAGTGTTTCATCTATAACAGCCAGTCAACATTCTGCATTTGCTAATGATTGCACTACACTCAGCATATTAGAGTGCATTAGGAGGCGGATTGCCAGCAGATCTAGAGAAGTGATTATTCCCCTTTATTCGGCTCTTGTGAGGCCACATCTGGAGTATTGTGTCCAGTTCTGGGTTAGGGTTAGGGTTAGGGTTAGGGTTAGGAGAATCATGGTACTGCGCTGCCATTCCCCCAGATGGGCAGGAGGAGGAATAGTAGCACACAGAACCACTTCCTCTTCCCCCCTATCAGGGACCGTACCACAGGTGTTCCCGAATTAGGGGTCACCTGGAGTATGAAGGTTCAGGTGTAATTAGAATATGTTGTATCTCCTAATGGTCATGTAATTAACAAGAATTCTTTCAAAATATGTCAGTCCAGGTTCTTCTTGAGAAAGGAAAAGAAAAATTGCTTTACAAATTCAGATCACATATAAGCAGTCAGGAATCCATAGAGCTCTCTTTGTAGAAAGTTGTTGTGAAAGAGCTAGGGCAGTTATATCTCTGCAGACCCACTTTGAGAAAACTGCTAAGGGGCCACTCCAGTTTGTTTATTCATTAGCTCCACAGTCATAGAGCCTTGCTTACTGGCTCTGGTTCATTACTGGCTCTGATTCATTGTCTGCAGCCAAGAGAAGCTACAGGAAGCAGCAGCCTGGACCATGCCACTTCCCATGGCTCCCCTTGGCTGCAAATCATGAACCGGAGCCAATGGGAGGCTCCATGGCTGTGGAGCAGGTGAATAAATAACCAGAGTGGCCCATTACTAGCTTTCTCAGAGTGGCTCCATGAACCACTTTGAGCAACACTGCTCTACAATACAAATCCTCCATGAACAAGCATAGAGTTTGCATAGGTATTGTATGTAAAATGGAATACCCCAAAGCCAATGAGGAACATCTCTTTCTCCTACTGCTTTGGCCCCCAAACTTCTTTCTGGAAGGAAAACAGCAGCCACATCAGATGGTTCCCACAGCAGGAAGACATCATTGGATGTGAGTGGATACCCAGTATTATGCTTATAAAAGCACACGGAATCTTTTCTAGGAGAAAAGGCAATATACCACATTTATTGAGAATACAAAATGAAAAGAGCATATGCATTCACACACACACAGGTCCTGCAGATGGTGCATAGTTGCCAGTCTCTTGTGGCTCATGTCAGTCTTACTGGCCAGGCAAGGATGACTGAGGAGTCAGGTTCTTATCAATAACAATGCACATTCCCTGAAGTTTATTTATGAAAAGAAGTGCTTATTGTCTCATTTATGTAATAAATCAATTACTATAAATGTTGTACTTACATTTCAGTGTATAGTATATGTAGCAGAATAAATAAGTTATTGTCCATATCAAATTTTAGATTGTACTGATTTTGTTAGAGCTTTTTATATAGCTTGTTGTAAAACTCGGCAAATATCTAATGAGTTGACGTATCCCCTGTAACATCTCAGTGTACCTCCTAGAGTTTATGTACCCCTGGATGAGAACCACTGGCTTAAATAGTGTGGGTGAAAAAATGTTATACAGGAAACCCTTGCCATTCATGGTAGATGTGTTCCTGGTACTACTGCGAATGGCAAAATTCATGCATAGTAGGAGCCGCAGCTCCTGGCCCCCACAGTGAGCTCCCTGCGGCTCTGAGCTCATCATGTGGGCTGGGCAGGCATGGGGAACTAACCATGGGGGTTGGGCATCTGTGGTGAGTTTCCCATGGCTCCCAGCCCCTGCTGCAGGCTGGGACAGGAGACCTCACTGAATACGCGGAACTGCAAATCACAAGGGTTTCCTGTATTTCCAACCATCAGTCTCCACATTGGCCACACGATAGTGATTTTGACATACTAAACTGTGCATACAGAAAATGGAGATTTTCCATGCCATGTAGTTTGAAATGTCATTCCATGATTTTTTTTACCCCAAGCAGAATGAACCAACTATATCCTGGTAACAGATCTGAAATGAAAAGCCAGAACACGCTTCGGGACTGAGTCATGCACATACTTTTCAACTAAGCAATAATGCTTTTACATTCTGTGAATCATATTGCCTCTTGTTTAATACTTTCAAGACATTCTAGCTTCATCTGATTGTAAAAAAAGTAACAATAAGAATATTGTAACATATATTAGTGACTCTAGCTGTGATGACTCACTCTGTGTTCTAGGCAAGTACAGCCTTGGGATCAGAGGGGGAGGGGCGGGGAAGGGAGTAAACGCAACAGTTCCTTTGAATAGAAAGGTAATAGTCTACAAATTTGTATAAAATAAAATAAAACAGTGAGATTTCATTGAACAGGAAAGGACCTAGAAATGCCCATATTCACCCATTTATATGGTGTAAATTAGAAATGTTGCAATTGCTACACACTGTATCAGACCTATGGCACATCTAGGCCATCTCCTGCATCTATCAGTGATCAGTACCGGTACAAGAAACCTCACTATGAACATCTATACAACAATCTGTTCATAGGAGAAGTTTTTCTCTACCACTTTTAGTTACTAGCTGGCCTATGCTCTGTGGCATTAGGATTTATATTCCTTCTAAAAATTGTTTTAAATTATCTGATGTATGTGGATGCCTTCTGCATTATCTGCATAAATACCTCTGTGAATCTAAAACTCTAGGAACTAATCTTACACAACTGATGATAACAGACTTACTGCAGTGAAGATGCTATCAACAACTTTCATATATTAGTGGCAGAGCCAAACGTAACCCCTCATTGTCCCTTCCCTGCAAAAGAATTAAAGCTTTATTGCCCAAGGGCGGAAAATGATATCTTAGGTTTTACTACAATAGAAAACTGCAGGCTTTTAAAATTATCATTGATGGTGCTCCGGGTATAGATATTGCACTTTATTTCCAAGGATTTATGTGCAAATAAGGATTCAATTGGCCAGAGCTTATTAGACTACAACATTAAAGAGTCTCTTGGTAACAATAACAACAGTTTCACTTAATTAATGAAGGTATTCTTATGTGCAATTTCTAATTTCACTTCTATTCTATAGAATTTTATACGCCCCAATGACTTATAACTTCCTCTAAAATTTAATCTTAAAATTAAAAAAATTAAAATAATTCACTTGTTAAACATATATATTTCACTTATTGGACTATGTGTTGCTTTTTACAATGCTAGCTCCAAGGATAACAGTAGCATGTATTTCAAAATTAAAAATCTTTGTAATGCCTCACTGAGATGCAGAACAGATAACTGCAATTGTATATTTTATCATACAGGTTTTCAAAATAAAATGTCTTCCATTAATCAGTCAGACCTTCAGTAAAATCCTGGTTCTGTTAAAGTCAATGGCATATTCCTATGGAGTTCAATAAAGCCAAGATCTCATTCTCTGTTTTTAATCTGAATCTAACAGCAAAACAGAAGATGGACACGCAATGTATTTTCATAGATTCTGATGCCAAAAGGGACCATTGTGATCATCTAATCTGATCTCCTACATAACACATGCCATAGAATTTTATCTAGAAATTTCCACATCAAGCCCATGACTTCTAGGTGAACTAGGGCCTATCTTGTAGATAGTCTGCTAATTATTTTCTAACTTGGGTATTTCTTGGTAATTTGGCCAGTCTAACTATTCCTATTACTATATGCAGTCAAGGTAGTGACATCAGTTAAGGTTTCCCCAACATGTTGTATTATAAGGCCTTCTTTTCTGTTGCGTATCATTGTAATGATTGGGAGGTAGCTCCATGTCAGATGTCAGCAAAATCTTTCTGAGACAATTTTAACTAAAGCGGTTCAGCCACTTCTGAGAACACATTTAGGGAACAACGTTTTGCCGTGTTGAAAACATTCTTACAAATTGTTGCTTTGAGAAGTTCTATTGCATTCATTCTTTGGAGATGGGACTGGGAATATCACAGGAGATGCTCTGGTGTCAGGATGTAAAATCTACCCAAATCAGTTCATGTTCTAAGCCTCTAAAAATTCTCAGTTTGCACATGCTCAGTAGCCACTCAGGCTATGTCTACACTGGTGGGTTCTTGCGCAAGAACGGCTGTTCTTGCGCAAGAACCCACAGAACATCCACACTGCCCGTCCACTTTTGCGCAAGAAGATTTACAGTACGGCGTCGGAAGAGAGGGCTTCTTGTGCAAGAGCTATGCTGTTTTCTAACAGGTGTAAGCCCTCTTGCATAGGAGCTCTTGCACAAGAAAGCAATGTGGACGCACGGCAAGGGTTTCTTGAACAAGAAAGCCCTATGGCTAAAATGTCCATTAGAGCTTTCTTGCGCAAGAGAGCGTCCACACTGCCATGGATGCTCTTGCACAAAAGCACATTTCTTGCGCAAAAGCACATGGCAGGGTGGACGTGTTCTTGCACAAGAGTTCTTGCACAAGAACCCACCAGTGTAGCCATAGCCTCGGTGTTTGGCAGCTAAGTATTCTAAAAATTCCATCTGCTCTGAGCATCTTTCAGCTCTTACAGCTTCTATCTATATTCTGAATAGGCATGTGCTGTCCCCACAGAGCAACTAGGCAAGTTCCAGCCCGGAGCTAGAAGGGGTGACCAGAACATTTCCTATAAGTGCTCCTCCCACTAAGGGCTGCTGTGGATATGTCTACATTGCACTGTAGGCCCAGGCTCAGACTCAAGTTTAAATCTAACCCATTCACACAGAAGTCTTTCTGACTTAGATCAGCAAGATCAAAGGCTCTAGGCCTGGGTTGAGCCCAAATCTCATTGCCGCTCTGGTTCAAGCCCTGTCATTTTGCAGTGCAGGTGCAGCACAAGCTGTAAACCTAAGGAAGTCTGCACATTGCAGTGAGTGGATTAGGGTTGCCAGCCCTCCCAGTTTCACTGGGAGTCTCCTGGAATCAGGTTCTATCTCCCAGAGACTACTGAAGGCAAACTGGGAGATTTTAGGCCACTAAGGCTACGTCTAAACTGCAAGCCTCTTTCGAAAAAGAGTGTCTAGACCACAACCAGTACTTTTGAAAAAGCAAGCCGCTTTTTTGAAAGAGAGCACCCAGGCAGTCTGGATACTCTCTTTCAAAAAAGCACAGTTTGCATTACGTAGCGCCTTTTTTCAAAAGAGCACTTTTGAAAAAAGGCGTTCTTCCTCATAAAACAAGGTTTTCCACGGTCGAAAAAACTGCCGCGTTCTTTCGATTTACTTTTGAAAGAACGCGGTGCCAGTGTAGACGCAGTGGAAGTTTTTTCGAAAAAAGGTCACTTTTTTCGAAAAAAACCCTGTAGTCTAGACACACCCTAAAAGTCCAGCAGTGCAGCAAGGCTAAGGCAGGCTTCCTTCCAGACCTGGCCCATGATGCTCCCAGACGCAGCTGGCATGTGCCTGCAGCCCCAGGAGAGGGACTGGAGGTGCCGTGCACTGTTCCTGCCCTGAATGCCACTTCCACAGTTCACATTGGCCAGGAACTGCAGCCAATGGGAGCTGTAGGAACAGTGCCTGCAGGCAGGGTCAGTGCATGGAGTCCCTTGGCTTTTCCCACAGCGGCCACAGGGACAGACAGGGAGCCTGACATAGCCTCACTGTGCCCCTGAGCGGGACCCATCTGAGGGAAGTGCCCACCCAGCTGGAGCCCATATTGCTCCCACACTTCAACAACCATGAGCCCCTTCCCAGAGTCCACATCCCAAACCATCTGCAACACCCCAGCAGCCTGCTCCAGCCAAGTCCCCTTCAGCAACCAAACTCCCTCCCAAGTTTGCACCCCATACTTCTGCACTCCAATCTCCTTCTCCAGGCTCAGTTTGGAACCTCCTCCCACTCTCCGAACCTCTTGGCCCCAGCCCAGAGCCAGCACCCCAACAGCCTGTCCCAGTGACAGTGAGTAAGGGTGGGGGAGAGTGAATGATGGGGGGTGGAGAGATGGAGTGAGTGGAGTCAGGCCAGGGAAAGGGTTGGGACCAGAGTGTTTGGGTTTGTGTGATCAGACAGCTGCCAACAGCAGAAGTGTGGATGCATTAGCATGACCTTTGGAGCCAAGTCCAGCAATTGTAATTTACAATGCACCAGGGATGCATGTGCACAGGATTAGAAACTCCAACTCCATGAACACACACATGTTTCCTGTGCACCATTGACATAAAGTGTGGTGCCAAGACAGGAACTGAGACTAGGGAGATCGTCTTTCCCATGCTTTCAATGCTCCCGCTGCAGGCACCTAGACAGGGAGGATGAGGAGGAAGCAGCCAGACTGGAAGAGAAAAAGCTAAAACAAGGTTGGGGAAGAGGAAGAAGGACTCCAGGAGCCAGAGAATGAGAAGGAGCAAAGAGGGAGACAAACTTGAGCGGAAGCGGTTGGGGAGTGGACAAGAACAGAAGGGAGAAAGGAGTGGGGGAAAGAAGGATTGGATGAGTGCAGAGAAGGAAGAGGCAGAGGCCAGGGGGAGATAAGGAAGGAGGACAGGGTGGCGATGGGTGGTTGAATAAGAGCAGAATGGGACAGAGACGGGCTTGGGACATAGAGGCAGAAGGGTCTATAACCAATAAAGCACACAACCCTGCAAAACTTGGAATTAAGCCCATAAGAACATAAGAACGGCCACACTGGGTCAGACCAAAGGTCCATCTAGCCCAGTATCCTGTCAACTGACAGTTGCCAATACTAGATGCCCCAGAGGGAGGGATCACAATAGGTAATCCTCACTTGATCCCTCCCTTATCTCCCACTTCCAGAGAAACAAAGGCTAGGGACACCATTCCTACCTATCCTGGCTAATAGCTATTGATGGACCTAACCTCCATGAATCTAACTAGCTCTTTTTTGAACCCTGTTAAAGTTCTAGCCTTCACCGCATCCTCTGGCAAGGAGTTCCACAGGTTGACTGTGTGCTGAGTGAAGAAAAACTTCCTTTTGTTTGTTTTAAACCTGCTGCCTATTAACCTCAGTCTTCAGTCCTCAGTCTTCTCCTGCTATCAGCAAATAGCAATTAAACCTACTGGCAAAGCATGTGTCTCATCCTCCCTCTATTGACTGAGCCACATAGACGACAATACATAAACAATTCTACCAGTTACTCCATTACTTCAAGTGGTGAAGGTCAATGCTTTTATTCTTTTAGCCTAGGGTGGGTTTTTTTAATGAATTTATATTTTGCTTGAGGCACTTCAAGATAACAAATCCTTCCCCGTATGTCAAAAATACCAGTAGCACAAAAATGAAGTGTAGCCACAGACTACGGGGAGGAGCTGGAGAAGAGCAAGGCATTGTGTTAATCTCACCTAGAATGACAAGATTTTCTACAGGAAACCTGGATTAATTAATCCTACTGGTGTACCCACAAAGTAGACAAACACAAAATGTATTTAGGTGACATTGACAATTTTGTTGAAGTTTCATACTGATCCTTACAGTGTGCAACATTTCATAACTGTCCGCAGAGAGTTGCACTGTAATGCTGCTTTCAAAATGCACAGGGTGAATTCACTGTAATGAAGGATTTTCTTACACCACCTCTAGCCATTGAAACCATTAGAGCTACTTGTGGAGTAGGGTATTACTCATTGTATGTAAAAGTATTATTACTGTTTGCATTGCCCTAAATGTGTAGTCCAAGGTCAAGCTTCAACCTGCAGATACATGTGGACAGATTTCACTGAGAGGGCTACATGGCTGCTTGATGGCAAAATTTGGCCATACATTTCTACACTATGGCATTCAATACTTTTGACTTCATATTTCCAGTGTTCAACCTTAATTTTACTCATTCTGTTTGACATATAATTCTGGTTCTTTACTTTCTATTGAGTAGTGTTGAAGAGCTCTGAAATCATAACAATTTTCTGACTCTCCTCATATGAATTCTTGACAGCCACCACCTTATTTACTTTAAAGAGCACATGAGTAATCACTAATGAATTCTCTCGCATCATGGCATACTCAGTTTGAATAAATATTCCAAACCAAACATGCTATACCCTGTTGCTCTATGCCAAAGCATGCTTCCCCTTCAGTGTGGAAAGTAACAGAATTATAAGGAAAAACAAACTGTTTATTTGAAACTAACATCTTAAAGATTATACAAAGAAAAGCTTCTGCTGCAGAAATGTTTTTAAAAAGGAGAAGAAAAACTGCATCACACAATGCCACAGTAGTAAAGATGCAGCAATCTAATGTGGACTTCTCAAATCAGTAAATTAGCATAATTTGCAAAAGTGCATGTTGTTAATGAAAGACAAATCAAGTATATGAAATAATTGTTATTAAACTACCTTAGTGTTTAGGTTCATATTTTGTAATGAGAGCT
The DNA here is from genome assembly GCA_030068395.1 of Apalone spinifera. NCBI lineage: Eukaryota > Metazoa > Chordata > Testudines > Trionychidae > Apalone > Apalone spinifera. Next base: position 272,918,346 of record CM057845.1, on the reverse strand, counting down.
TTGAGAGCCCCCTATACTGCTCTATAAATAATTTATTTGGCTATTGAACATTTGACTTTAAGAAACACCTACATCTAAAAAGCTCAGGCTAGGTCTACACCACAGAGTTTTTGAGCAAAAACAGTTGTTTTTGTGCAAAAACTTGCAGAGCGTCCACATCTCAAGCGCATTTTTGTGTAAGTAAAATGAAAAAACAGAGGGGTTTTTCTGGTGTAGGTATTCCTCCTCCTCTGAGGAATAACTCCTTTCTGCGCAAGAGTTCTTGCGCAAAAAAGTGTGTGTGGACGAGCAAGAGGATTTTTTTTGCACAAAAAGAAACAATCGAAAAAAGCACAGGTGTCCTGGTGGTCATTCTGTAAACAGCTATCAGAATTTCCTTTCGAGAGAGTGGCCATGCAATCTGGATGCTCTATTGTGCAAAGGCACATCGCTTTTTCGATGCTCTTTTGCAGTGTGTACGCGCTTTTGCGGAAGAAGTTTTTGCAGAAGATCTCTGAGTCCTTTAAATAAAAGGCTGAAGGTGAGCAGTAATAAATTCCTAGTAATCCAATATGTAGATATCACTCTTTAATAATATATGTATAAAACAGAAGTTAATTGTAACATTTTACATCAATGATACAAAAATGAATTCTTACAGCTCGCTGTGAGAAAGATGAATAGTTAAATATTATGGATGGAGAAAATGAGGCAGGTTGGTTAAATGAATTGTCTAGTACTGTATTATACAATGAATAAATTGTAGATACAGGATTAGAACTCAAAGTCCTAGCCCATGGGTCATCCACTGGACATGCTGCCTCTCTATCTATACAGGTATTTATGGCCTAAATTTTCAAGTGTGTCATGATTTGAGGTGCCTCAGTTTTTGGGTGGCCAACTAAAAATTCCTTAAAAGGACCTAATTTCAGAGGGTGGAGGTTCAGAACGTCCTACAAATCAAGTCCCTAGTTAAGTGTGCCATGTTGAACACTCAAAGACGAAAGCGAGGAACCAAAAATCATGTATTACTTTTGAAAATATAGACCATTATTACGTGAATTTATTAAGCACCTTCTGCTATCTTGACACTCTTTGTTGATACATATATATGTTCAGAGGGAAAAAGTCATATAATTTGAGAAACAGATAAGGGTGTCTTGTTAAATAATCGTGTCTATAGCCTCTTCCTGAAAATATATATTTTCAAATAAACCCAAAGGAAGAAAAATTGCCTTTTCTTTGTATTCAATCAAGACTATATGCTGGGGATATGGCATGACATAATATCCTTCCTGAAATCAGAGCTGCAGTTAGGACCAGTATCCTTCAAATGTCCTGAAACTCTGTTGCCAACAACTGTTTTCCTATTTGCCACAGAAATAATCTCTTTCATCAAATGCTGGCCAATTAAATATGTATTGTCCTTCATAAATACAATAAGGTTTTCATAATTATATCCTTGACCTTTTTCCAGAACTCCACAGCCACTGATACAGCAATCATAATTTGAAAGCGACAAATTAAATTGGTCACTCCATTTAGCTGCTCACATGCAGAAACTCACATCAACTTCTACATTATTTTATTGGGACTGACACTAACTAATGTTAGAGTAATACAAAGTAGCTAACACAGTCTTTATTTCTTTTTAGTTAAAAGAATGAAATATCTTTGGTATAAGCTAGCAGGAACTAAATAGGAATTGCATAAGAAAATGTTATCTTCCATATTTTTTCACCTAGGTGAAAAATACATTACATTCTCTTTTCTGTCTATATGTAGGGCCACATCTGGTTTATAAAATTAAAAGCTTCAGTGATATACTATATACTGATCTTCCTTTTAACCCAGAAAAATTAACACAGGTGTCTTTTAATTTATGTTTTTTCACATCTGCTCCAGGGAGCTTTGGAAGATGATTTCTTTTGAAATGCACAAGATCAAAGGATTTGTTTTGAGGCTGATATGTATATATTTAGACCTAACACAGTCTAGGTAAAGTGTAGTGGCCACTTGGATAAATATATATAAATAGTAACAAAAGACAAATCAGCAATCATCTTCAAGGACATGTGACAAAAGTTCTATAATCCTCTGACAATCACGCATGAATTTTTCTAAAGTCTTAACAAAGTAGTCTTTTTCCAACCCTCTTACAATCTTAAGTAGTTTTGTAAAATTGATCAATCATTTGCACATTACATAATATTTTTTACCTGTAGAAGTTTTACAAGTAGCAGAATTATACACAACCTGGTGTCATGACATTAAAGCAACCAAACAAGAGGAATTTTAGTCTCTTTCTCACATTTATGTTACCTAGAAGTTTATGATTAAAAGGCAAGAGTTAAGTTACTGATCACACACTGTTGTGAATCTTCATGTTCCTTGTACGTGAATATATCTAAATCACTGAAGTAGAATGCCGTCACTATTTGTTTCGAATGGAGTTTGTTAGTCTCAGTTCAACATAAAGAAAAGTAAACATTAAAATTTGAAGTATTAACTGAAGTTTTAGTGTGCAGAATCTGACTTAAAGACATTACATTATCAAGAAGCCAGTTAGCGCCAGTAACTCACCTTGCTGAATTTTAGTCAGTAGCTGATGGCGTGCAAGAATCCTACTCATCCTGTACGGAGAGCGTCTCATAGTCTGATCAAATCGTAAGTACCTCTCTTGGCCCTCAGGTGACATGGAATTTAGATAGTAACAGCCTGAGCCTGAAGTCCTGGACACTTGCCTAAACATCTCTGCCCCTTTAAAATCACCGCTTCGGCCCCCCCTATATGGTTATTTCAGATTCTAATCAGTGTCATGAAAAAAAAAAAGAGAGAAGCAACAAGTCCAAGGGAACTGGAAAGAGCAAGTGCTTTAAAAAGAAAAAGGAGTGCCAAAAGCTACAACTCTGGAGGATTCCAGCTCCCCTCACATGATCTACAAGGGCCAATCAGCCAAAGTAAAGAATGTGAAAGTACACAGTCTGCCTTACAGAGGAAAGTGAAGTCTGTTCAGGCATTTCCAATCCCACACAAAGCTGAAAGCAAATACAAATTGCATGCTTCTGAGCTGACTAAGCATTGAAGAGTTGTGATTGAAGAATTTCAAAAACAAAAACACACCATCTATGAACACCTATTTAGGCTGCAAAATTCCTTAGCATGCAGAGTTTTGGAAAACCACTTCCTTCTCCACTCTGCCACAGAGCTGCCTACTCATTTTTTCGGAAGATGCCCATGCTAATTTTCTTAACATCATACCACACTGTTTGTCTTGAAAAGGATGCTTAAGGATGGGCTATCTAATCCAACCAACCACCTAGTTACATACAGACAACGCCTTACAATGAAAACATATCTATGCAGTGATCACATAACAGAAGTTAACTGAAATCTAATAATGCCTAAAATGAATGTTACTGAGAAGTGGCTACCAAGTGATGAAAAAAATCTTTATCTTTTTGATTCCCCAAACAAGTATATTTTTGTCTGATGCACACATGTGCATGTTGTTTTTCATACATTCTTAAAAACCAGCCATTTGCTTTTGCAAAATATCACATTCCTTCTGTGTTTAATCACATGGTAGCAAAGTGCTGGCATTTGTTGTTAGCATCTGGATAGCAAGTCTGAGTAATTCAAAAAATGATAAACCATGTGGTATATGGAATGGGTTAGCCTGTGTGCCAGTTAATTTTTATAACATCTGTAAATATCAATGATTTGGGTCACTGCCGACCATAAGAGATAGCTCATTACTAAAGGATAAGAATCATTAACATGGATTTTTGTGATCATGACTGTTTCCAGCATGTGCACTGCTCATGCATAGGGAGCAGCATTATAGAACTGGAGAGCAATTTCTGTGAACTGCAGAAATTAGAAAAGGAAAAGGCCTATAAACAGCTTATTTTGTCCATCCCTCTACAATTTATCCGTGGAGGTTGCAATACACCTAACAGTAGGAGGGCTGTGGAAAGCCCCAGATGCAATGGAACTATTACATTTTCACAGCATGAGCTGAAAGCATCTGTGATGATGGCATGCAGGTGGACTCTGCATTACTTCCACACGACACAATTGATTCTGTACCGGTTTTAAATATGGGGCCTGTATCTGTAATTACATGATCATAGTGGCCAGGACCTTCCAAATATAAGCGGCTAAAGGAAGATACCCCCCCCCCCCATTCCCAATCCCTGTGGATTCTATCTCCCCAATCCCTACATAGTTACTTCCCTGAGAATAGTTACTGAGATTTGCCAGGCAAAGGTAGCGTGTGTAGCCATGGAATAAACCCCAAATTATCAACTTATTTTTATCCTGTACAATGAGTATTCTAGGAGTATTTTGGCATATATAAAGTTATTCATATTTTGTATTTCATTCATGATTGACCTAGGGTTACCATGAAGGGCTTTCCTTTAACTCAGTTTCCCCAGCCAGGTAGAGATAAGATTCCAGTTAGTCTTCTTCTATCTTTTCACAGCAGAAACTCCTGGATAATAAATGTAAGTGGGGGAATGGTCCCGCTATTGTGGGGAACTTTCCTGGCTTCTATACTACCCTGGTGAAATGGACCAGCAAAAGGACCTGAGTTCCCGCTCCCACTTCTTTTACCCTAAGGCCTCCCTGATCCTGAGGGCTCCCCTTCCACTCTCCGGCGTAGCAGAGTCCTCAAAATCCCAACAAGGCTGGGTCCAGGTTTTCTGGGACTTAATCCCCAACCTTGTAGTTACTTAGGGCAGGGGCTGAGGTGTCCTCCCTCCGGGGTGCTCTCTTCACACCGGATGCTTTCTTGACCCACTGATCATTACATATAGTTCAAAGCGAATACAATGTATTAAACAGCAAGGCTACGTCTACAGTGGCATGATTTTCCGGAAATGCTTTTAACGGAAAAGTTT
>CM057845.1:272899139-272909329 GCA_030068395.1 Apalone spinifera | reverse complement strand
GACTGGACTCGATGACCTCTCGAGGTCCCTTCCAGTCCTAGTATTCTATGAACCCTAGCACAGTGGCGACCTGTGGCAGGAGAAGGAGGGAGCATTGGCCCCAACCTCTCCCCACTCCCTTGCTCCACCCCCACCCCACCCACCTCTTCCCAGCACTCCCCAGAGTGGCAAAGCTGGGGAGTGGACCCGTGCAGGCTGGAGCCATTTGGCCTGACACCACTAAGGGGAAGTGGGGGGGTGTCACTGTGGCATGGACTCCTGTTGCCCACTTGCAGGCTGCCCCTTCTGTCTTGGGAGAGAGGGTGCATGAGAGGTGCACATGCCCCAGTGTGTACCCCCAAGCACCACCTCTGCTCTGGTGATCTGCTGCTGTTTTATTGCCCACCATTACTGTATGGCTACAATCTAGTTATGAGGTACAAGTACAAGAGGCAAGTGAAGATACTGCCTGCTACCCTCCCGATCCTAGTGCCTGGTCTCTCACCTCTTCCTATCCCTATTCTGACTCTTCCTGAAGGCTCCCACAGCAGGCTGTAGCAGTCTAATGAGTCTTCCTCTGGAGCGGTTCTAGTAACTTACAAGTGAAAACCCTTCCAGCTTTCCAGACCTAACACTGAAACTGTTAAAAGAGCCATGAAGTGGTAATGAACCCTTTTCACATGCATTTAAAATGTAGAGGTATATGTTAGTTTCTGAATTTTTGGACAATATAATTGCTCGTTACCGTAATATATACTCAGAACCTAAGTATATATTTTTTATATTGACCTACAGGAGCTTAGTTTAAAATGTGCTTTAAATATTTCGTTAATTTGCTGCTGAAGATTACAAAATCACATCTGTAAAAAATCCTTGCTTAGATTTTTAGATGCACAATCTGAGTATTCACCATTAGCCTTAAATGCTTGGATGTTCAGACATACAGTTTTTTAAAATAAATTATTCAAAGGAGCACCCTTATCTAAAATACACACTATAATTTTAATTACTATAATACAAAAACCTTGCTTCCAAAGGCTTCCTGTCCTTTCCATCCATCCATGCTGTAATCTTTCTCCCTTCATCCCCATGTTGAGAGCCCTTAAAGGGGCAAACCCCCTTTTCTTCCAGATAGCTAGAAAAATGAGTTTCTATTGTTCTAGAGATCACACAAAATAATAGTATTCCTTTTTTTCTAAAAGCAATGAACAATGTTATAAATATACTAAACAACTCTGACTGATTAATTTAAAATAATGTCTTTGTTTCAGTGTGTTAAATATGTACTAACCTGGAAAGATTACTTTATGAAAGCTTAAGAGTATATTTGTACATTTATGAAGCCTTAGAAATACTGTTTAAGAAAATGTAAAACAGAGAAGAGCTGCATTATGTATTCCATAATATTTAATGCTGTATTCAGCAGGAGGACTGACTTGCCCTTATTGCAAAGTTTTTGCAAATAAATCTCTGCCAAATTTCAAGGTATATAAAAAAAACCTGTGACTGACATTTTTTATTCCCAAATTTAGTGCTTTTAATTAGGTACCTTCTGGATGTCCAGTCTTCACAATCTGGCAGGCAGTGGAAAACATGCTCCATTTTCTTTAGAAAGAAATTGTAGAAGAATGTTTTTTTCAAATGTCATTTGCTACATTTGGGTTCAAGGATTTGGCTGGAAGGGGCTGAGCAGGGATGGGGGGAGGAGTGGGGAAGGGAGACAATGGAGAAAGGGCTGAAGTATGGACAGGGCCACAGGCTGAGGAGCTCGCCCTCCCCTTCCCCACCCCAAACAGCAGCTTCACCCACCACTCATGAATCCAGTCCTCAAAGAGCATTCCAAGCAGTGAAAAAACAATCTGCGTTAGTTGCCCCTCCAGCATTCTGCTATAGCTGCTACATACTGTTTCTGAACACTAGAAGAGCAAAGCCAGCTCTAACCGTGTGCTATTTAATGTGATGCCTCATTATAGGTTTATTTGTGTATAAGTGCAAAGAGCACCCAAACCACAGATCTTCAAGATGAAAGGTGCTACATACTAACAATTATATTTCAATGTTAATTAGCATCATAGAGTAGATTGTGTAGGCTGATTTTGAAATAGACAGTTTAATCAGGTTGGACATTCAGTCACAAGATGAAAACTTCCTTTCGTACTATACAAAAGTTGCATAGTAACCTATATCACTTCTGCACAGCTATAAATTGTACAGCTTTTTGAAAGGCAGCATGATCCAGGAAATGTGGAATCAAAACTGATGTCTGTTCCATTCCCAGCTCGGCCACTTACTCATAGGTGAGTTTGCCTGATTTCTCTATCTCAGTTTGCCCATCTGTACAAGGGGAATTTTTCCATAGAAAAACTGAAAAGGCAAAGCTGAAAAAATTCAGCCAAAACCTGAAATATTTCAATTTGGAAATGCATGACAGTGCCTTGTGGGAATTGTCATTCGGTTGTCTCACACCCCAGGTCTCCTTATTCCACTGAATTCCACAGCTGGCCTACCTCTCCCAGGATGAATACTTGGGGTTGGCAATGCTGTAGTTTGTTGGAAGGTCACAAGGGAAGCTCACTTAAACATCTATCTAAGGACAGGATGGTATTTATATTATACTTATCATCACAGTATCTAAGCACTAAGGAAACTAAAAAAAGTCACATTATGGTTTGCCCCATACTGAAAGATTTTTTCCCCGTGCGAATGCACAACTATAGAGCTCTTTTGCTCAGCACAGGATTGTGTAATGGGGTGAAGAGCTAGGGTGACCAGGTGTCAGGTTTTCGACCGGAACACCTGTTTGAAACAGGATCGTGACAGTTCCAGTCAGCATCACTGACTGTTTGATTGGTGATGGCACACAATGTGGCTGGCAAGCTCCCTGCTAGCTTTCACGCCATGTGGCTCTCAGGAAGCAGTCAGCATGTCCTTCTATGCATACGGAAAGTGGGAGCTTCAACACACAGGGGCAGTGAAGGGCTCTACACATGTCCCCTGCCCCAAGCACCAATACCATCAATCCCATTGGCCAGGAACCAAGGTCAATGGGAGCAGCAGGGGCAGTGTCTGCAGATGGGGCAGTACACAGAGTCGCCAGGCAATACCTCTGCCTAGGAGCTGGTGAGGATGTGCTACTGCTTCTGGAAGCTGCTTGAGGTAAACACTTCCTTAAGCCTGTGCCCCTGACCACCTCCTTTGCCTCCAATGCCCTACTCCAGTCCTGATCCCCAACTCATCTGCTGAAACCCTCAATCCTAGCCGGAAGCACCCTCCTGCACCCCAAGCCACTGTTCCCCAGCCTCACCCATAGCCTGTACTCCCAACCAGAGCCCTCACATCTCCCCACATCCCACCCCCTCCCCTTGCCCAGAGCCCCCTCCTGCATTCTGAATCCCTCAGCCCTGGCCCAAAACCCTTTTCCTACAGCCCAAACCCCTCATCCCTGGCCCCATTCTAGAGGCCTGCACCCACAGCCAGAGTCCTCACCCCCTCTTGCATCCCAATCAACTGCCTCAGCATGGAGCCCCCTCCTGCTCGCTCAACCCCACATCCGCAGCTGGAGCCCTTACTTCCAGGGTCACCAATGGGGGGTGGGAGGCGGCAACTGCTCCAGAGCCAGTGATTTAAAAGTTCCTGGGGCTCCTAGCTGCTACTTTAGTAGTGGCTGGAGCCCCAGGCCCTTTGAATTGCTGCTGGAGCCCTTGGTGCACATCCAGTGGTGCTGAAGGGCTGACTGGGGGAGGTTAACTCCTAGCCCCTTCCTTTCTTCCTGAGGCCCTGACCCTTCCTGGACACCAAAGCCAGGCCCCCTGAACCCAGCAGTCTGTCCTCAGCCCTGCTCAACCCCTCCTGCACCCCAGCACCCTGAGCCAGCCTGATAAAAATGAACAGTGAGGAGAGCGAGTGATAGAGGGTAGGGAGGATGGAACGAATGGGGATGGGGTAAGTACGTTCTGGTTTTTGTGAGTAGAAAATTGGCAGCCCTATAAAAAGCACATTGCACAATATACTGTAGAAACTAAATTATATTTGATTAAAGTCTCCACTTACAATCAGCATTTCTGAGCACACTGTTAATGTAAGGTTATAAATAAGTTTTTATTCTGTAGCTCGGGATGGCCTTAGAATGTTGGTACTTAACGTGAGCCAAGATTATAGTATTCACAGTTTTTCCAATGTGAGATAGTACTATGGAGTTATTTTAGCATGGAATTTAATTTATAGTTCTCACACTATAAATGAATAACCACACGATCTTACTGCCACAATCCATTTTTCCCATGATTATTACTTACATTGAGATGTTATGTCACATCTAAAATTAAATCCGAACTATGGTTTCTCTTAATTTTAAACCACTAATGCCATGAGAACCACATTGTCAAATTACCTACACAGATGTTATTAACATAGAATCATAATAAGCTGGAAACTTCAGGACTCTCCTGTCAATCACTGAAGAAATGCACACTTCTTCGATTAGCGTGTTGGTCTTTGTAAAGTTCTATTTGTAGTTATGGGATTTTGATTATACCCAGTACCTGATATACTTCAATAAAGCCACAGGCTAGTTTATGAAGCATGGGCAAATTTTTCAATTTCACATATTTTTGTGGAAGATAAACAACCCCTACAGCGTAGCTGTTTTTGTGCCTAGTGCCTCCACTTCAATGACCTAGGTGGCTACTAGTTTAAACCTTGCCCACCTAAATACAGCGTGTGACTCCATAATCTGGAGTTCCCTAGTCCAGAAACACCCAAGTGTGGCATTATCAGAGTGACCCCCATCGGAGCTGTGACAGATAGGAGGAGTGCTGACCAGGGTTAAACTCAGGTAGCTAAGGGTGTTGCTGGCAGGGAGCCAGAAGAACCAATGGGATACAGTAATGAAATTTAATTTGTAAATATATACCTGCTGCCATTTCTTTTTGTGTGAGTTTTAAGCCAAGAATTGGGAAAAAGCGAATTATTACCCTGCCTCCAAGGAATTTGGAGCATGGAAGTAGACTGGACCATGAAGGGACCATGAGTAAGTAAGGGGAAAATGTATATTTAGTCGCGATATGGGTATTTTTCTTTGTTTTGTTTGTTTGGTTAAACTTCTGTCTGAATCCATGCTTTCCCTCCCCCACTCACCATATTTAAGCTACAGCCCGAGATACCATTTTTCTCTGTGTGTTTTAATCTGTTCTTTTCTCAGTTGCTTCGTAACACCTAGCAACCAAGTATGCTATATCAAGTATATCTTTTTTCTTTTGTTAATAAAATCACTTTTTTTAAGGCAACGATTTGATTCTTGTGTCCTGAAAGGTAACAGGATGTCTGTGTGTGTGCTTCCTTAGCCTGAGAGGTCAACTATCAGGGACACAGTTTGTTTTCTTTGGGGTTTTTTTTTTTTTGTTTCTTCTTCAAGCTCTCTTGTAGCAAAAGAGCTTGGGGAACCCCTTGTGAAGAATTTCAAGCATTTTTTCCTTTTATTTTTTAAGGGATTAAATCACTTGATGGTGGTGGCTGCCTCCCAAAGTCAGTGAATCTGTGACTCTGGGAAATTTTTGTAAGCAGAGCCCACAGAGGCAAAGTATTTAAGGTCTCTTGTGGGCCCCCACCTTTTGCACTTGGAATGCCAGAGTGGGAACAACCCTGATAGGAGCATTCATGGGGATAAGCTGGTGGGCAGGGGCCAGGAGCATATCCCGACTAGGGGGCTGAGAGAGCAGAGCCCCAAGCAGCAGCAGAGCCATTGTGCAGCAGGTGATGCCCCGATCACTGGGAGTAGGTCAGTAGCCATCAAAGCAGTAGGACAGAGTGTGGAGGCCTGGGCAGCAGCAGGGCCCCCCAGGCAGCAGTGGAACCACCGGGGAGACCCCTGAGCTTTGGGTGGCAATGCAGGAACTGTTGGGGAAAGGCCCGTGTGGCAGTGTGGGATCCCTTCCCCCAGGCACAAAAGCAAACTCCCCCTCCCCCGCCGGGAGAGCCCAGAGCCCCGGGTGGCAATAGAGCCATGAGGTGAGGGGGAAGACGCCAAGAAGATCCCACTCTGTGCTGTGGGGAGAGCAGAGCCTCTGGCTGCAGAGCGCTGGACATTTACCTCCCCATGTCCAGCAAATTCCCTGGTTGGAGACCTATCAGGGAGGTTCAACCTGTACTGTGTTTACAGTCAGAAGCATTCTTTAATGTTTGAACAGAAGAGTTCTTCTGAGAGCTGAGCTAGGATTAATGCAGGCTGGAAGCTAGTTAGACCTGGCAAAAAGCAATGGGAACCCTACAGCAGCCAGAAACTTTGTATTCTGACTGCAGCTCCCAATCTCTTCATATGGCAGTTCTGTTGTTTCCCCCTGCTTGTCTGTGAGCTGACTTTTATTGAGGGTGGCAGGAGGTGAGAGGAATATATTTATTGAGGATTTCAACACAGTTGAGAGGTAAAGAAGTCACTTCTGCAGATCCCTGTAACAGAGTACTGTCTAACTGAAAAGCACAATACCGATGTGTTTTGGAGACAAGGCAGCTGCTGTGTAAACTGTCTGATAGTAAGTTTGTAAAATGAATACTGCAGTGCAAGGCCTTCTCGCTCTGCATGAAAATGAGGCTCATAGACACCATTAAGTAACCTCAGATCAGTCAAGGAGGTTTGCGAATAGTACAGTGCTTCTCTTCTCCCCTCCCGTCCTAACATCAGAGGATTATCTATTTGTATTTTAAGAACCACGTGTTTAAAGGCTAATACTGCTATAAAACATATACCCTGATTAGAAGAACATTAATGCTCTGGCCAAACCACAGAAAGGAGCTTTAATGCAAACAGAGGATTTAAGTGAGATGTGGACTTAGCCTAGGGGTGATATGTTGAAAGGGTCAACAGGTGGGGGGGGGGGGGGGGGGGAAGAATGCCTGATTTGACTAATTTAATTGGCTTCCTGTCACAAGCCCTAAGACTTATAAGAGAGCAAAAGAAGTTACTCAGTGTGTACCAATAAGAGGACATGGAAAACACCAAGTTTACCAGCCCATACATTCCAAAATCAACACTTAGAAATGAGTATATTGCTAGATCATAAATGTATTCAGTAATCTTATGTGCCTAAACCCCAGATTCAGTACCAGGTTTAAAATGGCACCAAACCCACATTCAGAAGGGGCCCCGGTGCCCAGATCATGATGCTGCCCGTGCCCGTACTCCACACATATGCTCTGCCCCCACATGGCCTCTTCCCTCCTGAGGCCCTACCCACCACTCACACTGGGGCCGGGCCTCAGGTGGGAAGAGAACAAGTGGAGGTGAACCCTTGGGATCGGATGAAAGGCAGGACCATGGTCCAGATGTTAGGGCACACATGATGAATCTGGTCCTGCCCAGATTTAAGAACCTAAATCCAGTTTTTAGGCCCCACTGTAATTCACAAAACTCCTGCTCAGCTACTGCCTATCTTTGTAGTCACCTAAATTCCCTTAGTGCCTATGTTTTTGCAGTAAAAGTTTCCTAGATTACTATATTCCTGGCTCTGCGCACATGCATTACTGCATCCCTCTAGGTTCCTGGGCACCTATTTCCTGCCTAAGCCCCAAAGTGATCCACAAACCAAGGAATGACAGGAACTCTTCTATCTAACTTGAGTGTGGACCTAATCCAGTAAGTGTGCTCAGAGGCTAACTAACTACACACAAACCAGTCAGTCTATAACAACGCTATTACCATTAGTAACCAAACTTGTAAGTTCATTAAAAAGAAGACATCATGTTAGCTTGACAGAAACTACTTTCTGTGAAGACATATCGATTGGCATTATGTTACCTGGCACTAATTCTTTATTAATTGAGTTCCATGTCAGCCATTCTATTATCTTGCCTGGAATTGAAGTCAGACTGACAGGCCTATAATTCACAAAGTCATCCTGTTTATCCTTTTAAAATATTGGCACATCATTAGCTTTCTTCCAGTCTTTTGGAATTTCCCCAGTTTTCCATGACTTATTGAAAATCAACTTTAATGTCCAATGAGATTCTGAGCCCACTCATTTAAAACTCTTGGATGTAAGTTATCTGGGCCTGATGCTTTAAAAATGTGTAACTACAGTAGATGATGTTCAACATCCTCCTGGCATTACTAGTGGAATGAAAACAATATTATTGCATGATATGACACATTATCTGTTTCCCCCAATACAGAACAGAAATATTTGTTAAATGCTTCCCTCCTTTTCTGCATTATTATAAACAATGCTACATTTTTCATATTTGTGTGACAATCATTCTGCAGCTTAGTTATTAGAGCACTTCACCTGAGAGGTGGCAGATCCCTGTTCAAATACCTTCCCCTCACCAGGCAAAGGCAGGGACTTGGACCAGGAGTCTCCCATAGTCTGAGTCAGCACTTCAATAACTAGGCACAGATTACAAAGGAGGGCTTTCTCTTGCCCCACCATAGCTGTTTTGTGTGGAGTTAGGTAACCTCTGAGCATGCCTACCAAATTGGACCTCACACACGATTTAGGCAGAGAAGTACCCATCTAACTCCCACTTGGTTGATCACAAGCATCCGCTCTCTGTAAGAGGGGCAGAGCTTAAGCCATCCCCTCTCACTGGCATCTCCCATTGGCTAGCGTAGGTGGCGCCCCACCTGGGTGCTGCATTTTGTGGCTACCATTCTAAGGAATCTCTCTCTACCCATTCCTTGTGGAAGGAGCATACGTGCCCAGCCCAGGCTTTGCAGATACTGTGATTCTCTTTGCCCTTACAAGTGAGGCTTTGCAACATTCAATGTTACATTGTCTAAGTCCCTTTGTGAATTCAGTCCTCTGTGTCTGGGGATGATGCACAAGATGCCAGAGTAAGTTGGAAGACGTGGCAGTTGGAAAAAGAATTCTCCTGGTAAATTGAACTTGGTTGATATTGAATTTATTGAGACACAATAAATATTGTGTCCCATAGACTGCCCTTCCAGATTAGAACTACACTTTCTATCTCCTGTAGACCAATTTAGGACTGCCTGGGCAGAGAACAGGGAATGCCTAATGTTCCTGAGACTGAAGGGAGGCCAGATTGGAGGAGCGTGGAAGCTCCCTTTCTGCTGTCTTTCTATTATCTTGCATGGAGTGTGAATAGCTTAGCTGACTCTGAAGCCAAACTCCCATCCTTGGCCCTTGAGGAGCCGAGGCTAAAGAAGTACTGAGCTGAAGGCACAAAGGGGTCTCGGAAAGGGCTGGGAGTAAGGTTGATGGATATATATCATCCCTTCCCAGGAGCCTCAGAAAAGATAGAGAAAAGTTGATGGGGAGAGGGGTTTGCTGTTTTGTGGCCTATGCTGGAAAGCCAATTAATTTTTTTCAGGCTGCTGTCGCACGGCTCCATGTCCTCAGCTCTCTTATTACACTAGCATGATTTGGATAGAAAAACTGTCAACACTGATATAAGGTAGAGGACTTGGGGGAAATAGCATACTATGCTCACTTTAAGGATCGCTATTGTCTCCCACAACTTTCCTCATTTACAATTAAAAAGGATTTGATCTATAAGCTATTTCCTTCTCAGCTCTTATTCCTGACTATTTTTGTAGTTAAACTGTGTTGATTTAAAAATTTTACACATACAGCTAATGGCAAAAAATCATCAAGAGCGAAGAATTCCATAATAAATCAATGAACTGTATTAAAGCAAGGGTGTCACTAAATAAAAAACATCCATAAATAGAAACTGTAGTAAAAAAAAAGTAGGGGAAAGCATCTGGCATGTTGCATGTTTGCACTATTTGCAGTAGCTAAATCTGGATCCAATTAATGATCTGTGTATTTTCCAAAATTTCAGTAAAATGCCTTGACAAAAAGTTAATCTGTCCCAAGAGAATGCCTTATTTCCTCCCATATGTTGCCTGCTCCGGCCCAGCAATAAACCTCTTCCCGGTTTTAAGGAACTTTACAATGATACCAACTGATCCTTTCCATAAAAGGGGAGATAATTGTTCCAAAACTCAGAGTCATAAGGTTTGCTAAAGAGAAAGCAACACAAAAATTGTGTTATAGTAAAAGCTCTTCATACTAGGCACTATGGTGACCTAGAATTATCCAGAGATTTGAAACAGGGGATTTTGATATTTTAGCTAGATTTTATTCCAGCTGTTTTATAATCCCTCTAAGTTTGGTACCTTCTGTGAAACACTACCACACCTGTGTCTAGACTGGCGCAATCTTGCGCCAGAGCTATGCAAATGAGGCTCAGCG
>CM057845.1:272873418-272889711 GCA_030068395.1 Apalone spinifera | reverse complement strand
TTGTGTTTTGTATTTCATGTTCATGTTTGTTAAATAAAGTTTGCTGTTGCTGCAATAGTGTTTTTTTCGTGTGTTTCTATTTTTCGTTGTTGATTGCTGTGTTGTTGGTGCTTGGTTACGCTTTGAGTGCTTTGTATGGGGCATTTCCGACTTACGAACAGATCGAGTTACGACCAGCTATTCGGAACGTAACCTGTTCGTAAGTCGGGGAACGGCTGTATTAAGACGCAACAATTAAAAGACTGAAGTGCAGCGGGGGGATCAGGCATTGTTCAACATATTCATATATGACTGGAAAGGAGAGGTCGACAGTGAGGTGGCAAAGTTTGCAGACTACAGTTACTAAAGATAATTAAGACAAAAGCAGACAGCAAAGAGTTACAAAGATATCTCACAAAATTGGGTGACTGGGCAACAAAATGGTACATGAAATTCAGTGTTGATAAATGCAAAGTAATGCACATTGTTCAACTATGCATACAGATTGATGGGGTGTAAGTTAGCTGTTACCACTAAAGTAAGAGATCTTGAAATCATGAATAATTCTCCAAAAACATCTACTTAGTGAGTAGGAGCAGTCAAAAAAGCTAACAATGTTAGGAACCACTAGGAAGGGATACATAATCAGCCAGTACATATCATCATATCACTATATAAATTCATAGTATGCCTGCACCTTGAATATTGCATGCAGATCTAGTTGTCCCATCTCAAAAAATATATATACGAATCAGAAAAAGTACAGACAAGGGCAACAAAACTACTAGCATTATGGAACAGCTTCCATATGAGGAGAGATTAAAAAGACTGGGACTGTTCAGATTGGAAGACACGCAATTCAGGGGGATATTCAAGAGGTCTATAAAATCATGAATGGTGGGCAGGAAGTGAACAAGAAAGTGTTATTTAGTCCTTCACATAACCCAAGAACCTAGGGTTACCCAATGAAAATAATTGGTAGTAGTTTTAGAACAAACATAAAAAGTACTACTTCACACAATGCACAGTCAACTTTTGGAACTCATTGGTAAGGAATATTGCGAGGGCCAAAAATATAACTGGAATTCAAAAAAGAATAGGATAATCTGTGATTATTAGCCAAAGAATGAAACCCAGTTCTCTGGGGGTATGTCTACACTACAGGGTTTTGTCGAAAAAACAGCCATTTTTCCAACAAAATCTGACTTATGCCCACACTACAACTGCATTCTTCTGAAAGTAAACTGAAAGAACAGCGGGGTTTTTCTGGCATTTGGTAATCCTCTTTCTTTGAGGAAGAAGCCTTTTTCCAAAAAAATTCCTTCGGAAAAAGGCGTGTGTGGATGGGGAAGAGGGAGTTCTTTCGCAAGAAGAGGAAAGAGGAAAAAGCACAGGTGCCCTGGTGGCGATTCTGCTCATAGTAAATTCAATGTGGGCGCTATCTGTCGAAAAAGCAGATCGCTTTTTCAATGTGCTTTTGCAGTGTGGACGCTCTCTTTTGGAAAAAGTTTTTTTGGAAGATCTCTTCTGGAAAAACGTCTTCTGAAAGAAACCTGCAGTCTAGACATAGCCTGGGTGTCCCTAAATCTGACTGTCAGAAGCTGGGACTGGAAGACTGGGGTGGATCACTCAATAAATTGCCTTTTTCTGATTATTCCCTCTGACACATCTGGCACCAGATACTGTCAGAAGACAAAATACTGGGCTAGAAGGACTATTCATCTGACCCAGTATGCTAGTCTTATGTGCTGATTACAGTAGCTGGAGCTGTACTTAATGTGTCACATATACTGTTTGGATTATGCTGGTGAATTCTGGGCTGTTTGTGAGATTTGTGCCCATGGGGCTCATGTAATAAATTAACTCCACAGGGGATATAGATAGTCACAAATGTTTGTTTGGATGATTTCTGGGAAATCTAAAGAAGGAAGCGAGGAAGGTGCACTTGTCATGTGATCTCTGGAGGACATCTAGAGCAGGTGGGATAAGCAAGGGAAACATTCTGGATTTCTACCCCCATTTTATCAAGTTTTTCACACCCCTGAGCAAGAGAGTTACAGCTCAATAACTTGCCAGTGTAAACAAGCCCTAATAATTGCACTGATTTAAATCACTTTTCAAATCTTGCTACTGTGATACTTCGGAAAATTCTACCCAACATCTTCAAATGAGAATTTAGTAGTCACTATCTTAAAACTGCTTAAAAATACCATATTTAGACCATATGAGGAAAGAGTTTGAATTCTTTTCTTCTAAATGTGATTAGGATGAGTGCTACAGAAATGCTTCTGGTATAGAGATTATTTTTAAATGGAAGCATTAATCTCGAACATTAGAAGCTGGAGAGAGATTAACCATCAAAATAATCTCAGACAATAATCTCAGGAAGAAAGAATAAAAGTATCTAATTGATAATGATGTGACTTTAAAGGTCCGGTGTCTCAAATTCTTCCTAATTAGGGAAACTCTTTTGGATCAACATAAGTGGTTTCAGAATCTGGTAACTTTTCTAAATACTAATTGTAGACCAGCCATCTGAAAGAAGATATATTCCTTGCTGAGCATTATATATACAATTTGCAGGAAAATGCAAGCCTCTTTCCTGCTTTATAATAGAGAGGAGAGAGGGCACACTTTGTGTAGACATACCTACGTGCAACCTGTTTATTTTTACCTTTTGGTGGTTAGAATGGCACAGGCTAGTAACAGATATGTGCAGGAATAGGACAGGTTCTAAATCTTACTGCTGTGTAATTAACAAATGGATTATGAAGCTCAATGGCAATTACTAACTTTTGATCATAAATAATTACCCCTTCCTACTGTGATTTTTTTTTTTTTTTGCCTTCTAACGTGATGTTTGTAACTCCCTATGCAGAAATGTAGCTAAGTGTATGATAATATATAATCTCTGAAAATATCAGGAGATATCAGCACCTCTGAAAATTAGATCCCATGATATGCAAAGCTACACTAAACA
Organism: Apalone spinifera; assembly: GCA_030068395.1. Taxonomy (NCBI): domain Eukaryota; kingdom Metazoa; phylum Chordata; order Testudines; family Trionychidae; genus Apalone; species Apalone spinifera. The sequence goes on along the minus strand of CM057845.1, from coordinate 272,886,752 downwards.
TGTATCTTTAGCTTAGTACACTAGGAATTACATAAATCTCAGTGCTATTAAGTATTCTAGAGTGTACTTACACAAGCAGAAAAATTCAGAGTTATGGATGTCACTCTGTACGTGACTCCCTCAGCTATGCCTCTTGTAGTGCAAAAACCTCAGTGCAATTTGCAATCCAGCACATTGTATTGTGATAGATATTCATGCATATTATTGCCCTCTGCTGGAAGGAATTGCAGAGTAATTTATGTAAAAGGGTTCACTGCTTAATTTAGCTGTATTGAGTTTTACATGCTCCTGACTACTGGATGTATAATGTTACTTATGATCGTAGTCTCAGATTATTACAATAGATGCAGCACTTCCAAGGCATAATGGGATCAAGTGAAGACAGTTTCAAATTTGAGCTGTAAGGAGGACAGGCAAAAGAGCCACTTAAGTGGAGTGCTCTTGCTGCCAGTGGAAGAGCCAAGTGGAAGAGCCTCTAATACTAATATAATCTTTTCCAAGCCTGTAACTATTGGGAGAAAGAGAAAGACTGCTACTAGTGCTAAATTAGTTTTGGGTTTGGCAATATTGGCCTCCTAAGCATTTCAAAAGCATGAGTGAAGTTCCAAAAATCATGAGACGGGTTTAAAATAATGAGATATTTTTATTTGTCTAATATGTTTTTTGAGCACTTAAGACTTACATTTTCAAACTTGTTTCTACACCCATGATTGCTAGAAACTTTGTTTTAGATGACATCTGAGATTCTTACATAAACATATGACTCCAATAGCTGGGATATCAGGTAGAAAAATAAGAAAAGCAAGATAAACAGCAAGAAACACACGGATGATACAAAAAACAGAGAGGGCGTAGGAAGACATATGCAGACCCCTGCGCGGATATACAAAATTTGTATCCGTATCCACACCAACATCTGTACCCACAAAAGTGACTCATGGATATAAAGCGGATATCTGCAGATTTGAAGCACACTAGACAGATGTATCACAAACATTCACCTTTTCAATAAAATCATTCTGGTCTCTCTGGCAAATAACACAATGTAAGTATTCAGAAACTTTAACAACTGTGTCTTTTTTAAAATGAGAAATGCAGTAAGTGCTGTTAGGAGTTCATTTACCTTTAAATCCAAAATGACAAGAGACAGAATTCACTTCAAAACTGAGAGTCACACTCAATCTTTCTATTTGAGATCATATTCTACTGTACTGTGGAAAGCAAGGGAGTGGATCTCAGGCCTGACATTTTACTTATACTGGGTATTTGCCTCAATTTCAGCCACTGATGAAGCTTCACTAGTGCAAACCCTCAAAGTAGCTGCTATAAAACCCTCATTGCAGCTGGATGGCACTAGGGATTAGTTGTACAAGGGCACGTTGTGGTTTACTAGTTGCACTCTAGAGGCTTTAATTGGTGCACCTATATTGGTGACAAGTCACACATGGCTGAAAAATCCCAACATAGAGAAGGCTGGTTTGCTACAGGCTGTTAAGCATGGACTTTCTAGGATTGTAGCTTGTATTTATTAGGCTTAGTGTAGTTCCACAGGTAGTAACAAGGATAGAGGCTGTAGCATAGACAGGGCTTCACTGTATCTTTCCACTGTATCGTCTATCAAGATGCATGTATTCTTCCACTGTATCATCTGTCAACCAGAGAGGGAAGTTCAGAACAGGGAAGAAAATGGACCGCATGTGATCTCCAGGAGAAGAAAGGCAACTCAGGTATCCCCAATCCCGACAGAGGTAAGTAACTGCTTTGAGGCTCTCTGCACAGGTACTTCGGTGAAAAACACTATGGCAGAGACCTCTGAGAGAAGGAATCTGATAGAGACCTCATCGACCAGAAGGCATGGGATGCATGGTCCTATGGGTGGGGGTTCCATGACCGCCACCCCCAAGAGAAGGAGACAGGTGATGGTGGGGGATTGCCGCGTAAGAGGGACAGAGTCATCTATATGCCATCCAAACCATGAATCTTTCAGTGTGCTGCTTACCTGGAGTTAGAATTCAGGATGTGACCGAGAGTCTTCCAAGACTGTTCAAACCTTTACACCACTATCCCTGCCCACTTTTCCACGTAGGAACTAACAATACGGCCAAGAATGACATTGAGCGGGTCACTGCAGATTATGTAGTGCTGGGAAGAAGAATCAATGAGTTTGAGGTGAAAGTGATCTCGTCCATCCTCCCTGTTGAAGGAAAAGGTCCAGGTAGGGATCTTCGAATTTTGGAAGTAAATGCGTGGTTCAACAAGTGGTGTCAGAGAAAGGGCTTTGGATTCTTTGACTATGGGATGCTCTTCCAGGCACAAGGATTGCTAGGAAGAGATGGGGTCCACCTAAAGAAGAGAGGGAAGAGCATCCTTGCAGATGGCTTGCAAACTCAATGAGGAGGGCTTTAAATAGGTTTATCAGGGGAAAGTGACCTAAGCCTTGAGGTAAGTGGGGAAGTGGCATACTGGGAAGAAACACAAAGAGGAAGGTGCAACAGAGGAGGACCCCTGATTCATACGGAGAAAGTAGGGCAATTAGTTAGTTATCTAAGGTGTCTGTACACAAACGTAAGAAGCCTAGGAAATGAGCAGGATGAATTAGAAGTACTGGCATAGTCAAAGAACTATGATTTGATTGGAATAACAGAGACTTGGTGGGATGACTCACATGTCTGGAGCACTGTCACGGAAGGGTATAAACTGTTCAGGAAGGACAGGCAGGGGAGGCAAGGTGGAGGGGTTGCACTGTACGTAAGAGAACACTATGATTGCTCAGAGCTCCAGTATAAAGTGGGAGAAAAGCCTGTTGAGAATCTTTTGGTTAAATGTAGAGGTAGGAGCAACAGGGGTGATGTTGTGGTTGGTGTCTGCTATAGATCTCCAGATCAGGTGAATGAGGTAGACGAGGCTTTCTTCAGACAATTAAGAGAAACTTCCAGATCACAGACACTGGTTCTTATGGGGGACTTTAATTACCCTGACATCTGTTGGGAGACCCATACAGCAGTAAACAGACAATCCAGGAAGTTTTTGGAGAATGTTGGGGACAACTTCCTAGTACAAGTGCTGAAGGAACCAATCAGGGGTCATACACAGATTGACCTGCTGCTCACAAACAGGGCAGGAATTAGTAGGAGAGTAGATGTGGGAGGCAACCTGGGAAGCAATGATCATGAGATCATTGTTTTCAGGATCATGACCAACTGAAGAAAGGAGAGCAGCAAAATACAGACCTTGGACTTCAGAAAAGCAGACTTTGACTGCCTCAGGGATCTGAAGGGTAGGATCTCCTGGGATGCCAACATGTAGGGGAAAGGAATCCAGGAAAACTGGCAGTATTTTAAAGAAACCTTACTGAAGGCACAGGAACAAACCACCCTGATGCCTAGTAAGAAAATAAAATATGGTAGCTGACCAGCTTGACTTAACAGTGACTCCTTGGCGAGCTTAAACACAAAAAGGAAGCTTACAAGAAGTGGAAACTTGGACAGATGACTAGGGAGGCGTATAAATATATTGCTCAAGCATGCAGGGGTGTAATCAGGAAGGTGAAAGCGCAATTGGAATTGCAGCTAGCAATGGATGTGAAAGGTAAGAAGAAAGGTTTCTACCAGCATGTTAGCAATAATAGGATGGTCAGGGACAATGTTCCCTCTAAGCTGCCCAGTCAGAGGCTCAGGGCTTCATGCACAGAGCTGACTGACTGGGCCGGGCTGATTAATCACCTGTGAAGCTATGCTGCTGTGCAGCTTAGAGGAAACACTGGTCAGGGACCCTTACTGGATGAGGGAGGTAACCTAGTGACAGATGATGTGAGAAAAGCTGAAATACTCAATGCTTTTTTTTGCTTCTGTCTTCACAGACAAGGTTAGCTCCCAGTCTACTGTACTAGGCAACACAGTATGGGAAGTAGGTGAGCAGCCCCGAGTGGACAAAGAAAAGGTTAAGAACTATTTAGAAAAGTTGGACATACACAACTCCATGAAGCCGGATCTAATGCATCTGAAGATTCTGAGAGAGTTGGCTGATGTCATTGCAGAGCCATTGGACATTATCTTTGAAAACTCGTGGTGATTGGAGGAGGTTCCAGATGATTGGGAAAAGGCAAATGTAGTGTCCATCTTTAAAAAAGGGAAGAAGGACAATCCAGGCAGATTGGTCAGCCTCACCTCAGTCCCCAGAAAAATCAGGGAGGGGATCCACAAGGAATCCATTTTGAAGCACTTGGAAGAGAGGAAAGTGATGAGGAACAGTCAACATGGATTCACCAAGGACAAGTAATGTCTGACCAACCTGATTAACTACTATGACCAGGTAACCCCCAGAAACTCCCCCCAACTAAATAATGAGCATCCTTCAGAGTTTTCCTCTTTAACAATGAAATCTTTTCCCACTTCTGTGTGGGGGATTTAAATCTGTAAGGTAAGTGGGAGTTTGTACTCTTGTACTCTCTCTCTTTGTCAGTGGGGGGAACAAACCACAGTGTCTTTGGTTTGTTTCCTTAAAAAAATGTGGGTATCTCTTCAAAATGGGATGTAGGGGGGTATGTACACCAAATTCATTGTGGTAAATGGTAGGTTTTGGATACACATCTCCTGGACTCCGTTTTGAAAAATGACCCTGCAATGAAATATTCAAAATCATTTTGATGGATTTATTGAGCTACTTTAATTAGGTTAATCAGTTTCATTTGCACTGCAGAAAAAGGTTTTAAAAAGAAAAAAAACTTTATATTGTAATAATGTTAAGAATAGCTTAGATGGAAACCAATGCAAACTCATATAAAGTCAACACTCTATTATGAATGCTCCCTTTGCATTTAGGTTACACATTTTTGAAATATATATTTCCTTTGTACAATCATGATATATATGTAAGTATGCTTTGTTTTTAAAATTTTGCACAGGATACATTCACACAGATGTCTTTATCAACCACAAATAATGTAAATATAGAAGTATTGTCTTCATTAGCTTTCTGAAAGTATAATGTTCTTTTAAAAGAGCTTGCAAGGAAAAACAATGCACAGCCAGATACTTGCAGCTTCACCAAATCACCAATGAAACCTGATGTTTATACATTTCTACCTTGATTAGGAGACAGTCAGTTGTATTCTTCAAGGTATGATGGCAATGGAAATTATTATTCATCTTACAATGACAATTAGGTTGCATGAGATAAGTCAAGACATTACCTAAAGAGTCTGAGTTGGGACTAAATACAATGCTAAAATAATCCACTGTTGACCTGATTTTCAAAGGCACTGAATATGTACAACTAAACACTGAAGTCGATGTAGGTTCTTGGGGAAATTAGACCATAAGAGCTTATTGTAACAAACTATAACAGCATACTGGAAAATCTATGTTTGTGTGCTCTAGCTATAGGCACTGGGTCCAAATCCCACTAATTTTACACAGGAGAATTCCCAGATTTTAATTTATGAGAATTGCATGTGATTTTTTTTAATAATCACAGATTTTGTTTGCTATATTGGAAACTCCTATGGAAAAATGACAGAAATAATCTTCAATATACCTTGGTATTAATCAGTAAGTCAAAATAAAACAGAAAACAATTGTCTAAAAAGAAATTAGAACGTTCATTCTTTTGTGTGTTTTAAGCAAGTCTTTAAAAGAAAACATTGTATATTTGACATCTGTTAACGAAACATTGACCATGAATCACTTCCTCTGCTGTATAAATGTATTTAGCTCTGTTGGAGTCAAGGGGTTCACTACATCAATTTACACTTGCTCATGTTGTGCCATATCTGCAGCAACTTCTTTTGGGCTGCCATAACATACCTGAACTGCAGGTTCATACAAGAGCTGTATTTCAAAGGAGACCTATAAGTCTGTTCCCTTGTGACGTTTGTAATTGCTTACTTGTCAATTAAAATTAACAGGCATAAGGCCTCCTTAACACCTCATTCATAAGTAAGGGTAGCTGGGCCTGCTCCATAGATGGATGAGAGACTTCCAGATAATTCAGGAAGTGATGTTGGCTGTTTAAGAGCCATTCTACTCTTTGAGTTAGCACAGAATCAATCCTCCAGCTTGGTGTGAGAAGGCATTGCTGCTGGAGGTGCAATCAGCACACAAACCAAAGGTCCTGGTCACCTTTAGTCATCAGAAGAGCAAACAAACCACAAGGTGTTTTTCGTAAGACATAGGGCAAGAGCCTTGATGTTCTGCCAAATTCCAAAGGGGGTAATTACTTTCAACCTTCTGAAGTAGAGCTGGCTGAAAAATGGAAGCCCCTTACCAGGAAAACTTTCATTTAACACAAATAAATTTAAAAAATCGCCCTCAATAAGTACAAAATGTGTTTTTAAAAATAAAACTCTCCATGGACTGGAAAAACTGAACTTCAAGAGAACCAAACCTCATTTTTTCAACTTGCCGGTTGTACACCTGGAAGAGCTTATCCATTTCACTTTCCCTCTGCAGGCAGAAAATGAAAATGACGAGAACCATCCTAGCCAGCAGCTTTAAACTGAATGCCAAGACTCTCCACAATTCCCCCATCCCACCCTGCTATTGGAGAGGTAGCCAGGGTGTGAGGCAGGCAGCCAACCAGGGCACTCAGCCTGACCCACGCCTCCCCGCCGAGCAGCAGCTGCTTGCCTGGAAAACTCTCCAGTTTTGCTTTCGCTATGTAGGAGAAATGTGAAATTGATAAGATCCTTCCTGGCGAGCAGCCAGGGAGCCATCATTTTGATTTTCCTGACAGAAAATAGAAATTTCCCCATGGGAAATTATGATTTTGTGAAAAGGGCGTTTTCCATTGGAATACTGTTCTGGTGCAAAATTCAATCCCTGAATCCTCCCTGAAGATTCATTTGGATAAATTATGCTTCCTATGTTATCACTGAGGTAGTTGCATTTCAATGGTGGGTGAAGTGATACATATAGCTGCAAATCAGAATCTAAAGTGCTTTTGTATTATTGTAGGTGGAGCTGATAGTGATGCTTATAGTCAACCTAGCCTGACATTTCCCTGTTTTCTAATATTTATAACTTGGCTAAACTTTTCTATAACAGGTGACTGCTTTAGGCTATTTTTTTGTAGTTTCTGCAAAAACAGTTCAGCCATTTTCAAGAGAGAACTTAGAAAAATAGGTATTCTTACAGCTGTTTCACTGAGAAGCTTTTGTGCCTCTCTGCTCTCTAACAGGGGCTCACCTTTTGCTGTACCTGTAAAAAGCTTCCCAAATTTGGCCAAGCTCAACTGTTGAAAAATTGCAATAGCCACAGAATCAATAAGGATATGTTACAATCTGGCAGCTAAATTGGATTTCATCTGCACTGGCATGCGCCAACCTGCCCAGGGTAGGACAGTGGAATAGGATTCTCCTTGTGATGACTGCTCCCAACTATTTTGAACTCCTCGAGCGTGGGGCACTGGAAGTGAAAGCAGAGAGATTCTCTCTCCTGTGCTCTCAGTGCTCTCCCCACTGGTACCCAGGCAATGGAGGAGAAAGCAGCCTGACTCAAGTGTAGCAGGAAAAAGAGCTGGCCCTGAAGCAGGAAGGCAGCAGCAGAGGGACTAGATTAGATTAAGGAACCTGAAAGGGGCAAGATTAGGACAGGTGTGGTAAGGAAACTGGGGCTGAGATTATGAATGTTGAGTGTGAAACACTGGGACTGGCTAGGCAAGAAAGCTTAAAGTGGCTGCCATATTTGGCTAACTAGTCTGATCTAAACACATTTAAATATTGAAAGAGTGACTGGAACAGAGGATTAGATCTAGGCTCTCCTGCCCCCCATGTGGGAGCCTTAATCATTTAACTATAATCATTCTGCCACTCTCTCTAGTCCAATCACTCTTTCACATCAGAAATTTCCATCCTATTCCCCGCTGAGATCTGAATCTCGGTCTCCCACATCTCAGGTGATGTGCTAACCACTGAATTAAAAGTTACTAGGCAGGGGGCCCCTCCTCTAGCCTGTATGTGTAGAGCAAGTAGGTACCTAACTTAATCCTGCAAGAAATTCCATAGATGCCAAGCAAGGAGAGGGACTGCCATTCATGGATTGCTGTCAGCCGACGGTCAGGGCAGTGTGTGTGTGTGTGACACCCACGTCTTTAACTGCTGAAACACAGGGTCCCGTCACAGCAGGCAGTCTAGGGGAGACTGATGGGCACCCCGAGAAGTTTAACGTCCGAGACTTTACCGCTAGGACCGGGGTCCCATCGCGGAGGGCAGCCAACAGGCTGACAGACGCCCCAGAGTTTACAGGAAGAGCTTATTACATCTCAGATTTCAACTGCTAGGATACAGGATCCCTTCACAGCGGGCAGTCTAGGGAAGACTGAGAGATGCCCCAACGGATCTGTCCCCTGGGAGGGACACGATCCAAAATGCCCAAGCTTTCCCTATACCTGTCCCTTATGACCGGCTGAAGTTCTTTTACCCTGTGCTTGGTTCTGTTACAGCAACTGAAGGAGTCAGATTAAAACTTAAACAGTTACAGGTTTATTAAAAAAGCTTATAAATCATATGGTTACAATGGCTATTGCTCTATTTCTTAACTATTGACAAATATAGATCTTAAAAAAAATGGTTACAAAAAAAATAAAGATAGAAAATAGAAATAATGGTACCAAGTGACTTGCAGTGTAGACCAGTGTAACTCAACTAAGGTGAGGAGGTTTGTGGGGAAAATATAGTGTGTGATTACGTAGTGCAAGACTGCATCATAATACCTATGCACCAGGAGAACAAATTAAGATTGAATGGGCAACCTTAAATTTTGGCATCTCCTAACTTTTGAATGCTTAACTTTGCAACATTAATTATCTTTCTGTATATAGTTTTTTATTTAATTATTTATAATATGCCAGGGTGCACATGGCACTTGTCAACTGCATACAAGTTATCATTCTGAAACAAAAGTGCTAAATAAATGTAAAAGAGACAAGGTGGGTATGGTAATATCTTTTATTGGACCAACTTCTGTTGGTGAGAAACACTTTGTGTAAGTGATGAAAGAGACACGTTTTCCTGCTTACAAAGTCTCTTTCATCAACAGAAGCTGGTCCAATAAAAGATATTACCACATCCATCTTGTCTCTCTAATATCCTGGGACCAACACAGCTACAACAACACTGCATAAATAAATGTAAGTCATTATTATTATTACCATAAGTTTTACAATGGCAGGTGATCATGATTTGAGTCAGGATTTCAGTAAGCACCATACGCTCATTAAGGGTGTGACTACACAGCAGGGCTTAACTCGAAATAAGCTACACAAACTGAGCTATGTCAATTGCATAGTTTATTTTGAAATAGCTCATTTAGAAATGGGGAGCATCTACACAGCATTTATTTTGAAATAGAGCACTCTTCTGCTGACTTTCTTTACTCCTCAAACAATGAGGGTTACAGGAGTCGGAGTAAGAAGTCCTCCAGCTTGACAGTATTTTGACATTAGTTTGAAATAACTGCTTGCTGTGTAGATGCGGATTAAGTTATTTCTAAATAATGTTGCTGTGTAGACATACCCTAAGTCAGTGGTCCCCAACCTTTTGGGGCCGCCATGCGTCCGGGGGCGGGGCTGCTCACACGCTGCGCGTCCAGGGAAGGGCCTCGCATGCACTGCGTGCCCAGGAGCGGGGCTGCACATGCACCCGGGGCTCAGGGCGCAAGAATGGCTTGGGCCAGCCCTGGTTATTCGGTGGGCGCACATAGATGCCCCATCAGGTGCAATGGCGCCCGAGGGCACTGAGCTGGGGATCACTGTCTTAAGTGATTAAAAAACAACAACACTAGTTTCAAAATGTGAAGAAAAATGGTCAAATCCTTAAAGCAATGAATTTCAGTCATTTTTCAAATGCAGTAGTCTGATGGTCCACATTTACAGTCAGATTAAACCTATCCAAGGTCTTTCTATATATGATATTTCAGACAACCTTATCATCAAGGCCCCAATCCAAAAAAGCACTTAAATAGTTAGTTAAATTTAGTGATCCCTGACTCTGGCTATACCTACACTACCACGTGTTGATACGCCCACCAATGGGACTTAAAACAGGAGCTACATCAGGACCTAAATTTCTCCACTGAATTGTCTTTAAAGTAAATTCCATTGTACTAGATGGTCTTTAAAAATTAGGTCAATTTGTCAATAGTGATTTGATAAATCTCCCAAAAGTAATGGCTAAATTTATTTTTCCATCTCAAACTGACACTGACAAAAACAAAGTCACACTAGAGAATGAGCCTGTTAGTGAATTCTAAACAGTCAAATGAAAATATTAGTGTAATAGGAATCTTGCTGAATGTGACCTGCCTATGTAATAACAAAAAAGCACAGAAACTACTAAAAGCACCACTTAGCACACTAGATTAAGTATACCCAGTATTTTAACAGTTGGTGTTAGTGGAACAGAAGAAAAAAGGCTAAGAGCTAACTTTGCACCTTGCAATCCAGCCTGAATAAGGGACATCACATAACTGACCAATATCAGAAGCAGAGTAGGAACAAAGTCACACTCTGGTTCCTAATCCCCCTTGCTCAAGGGCAGGGAGAAAGGAGTAACACTCCATAATTCTTTTCCTCCCTGTCCACTGCAGCCTAGCTGTGCTGGCTGGCGTGAGGGGGACAGAGTCCTGCTCTTGTTCACCCACTCCTTGGCCAACTGTATGGGAGGTGGAGTAGCAACTGCTCTCCCCTACAACACATGGAGTGTTAATGCCAATAGCCCATGTAGGGGACATTATCCTCCCCTACAGTAATGTTAGGAAACCTTTGTCTGAGCCTTAAATAAAGAGGTGAAAATGTTGAGTGAGACAAAGGAGTAAATATAAAAGAGCCCCAAAACCTCTTCTATCTTTGCTCATAATGATGATGATGATTTGCTCTATAACTGTTTCTTGACCTTTCATTTGGCTGGAAGCCAGGCAAAAAACCCAGCAAGTTAAGGGTTAAAAGTGTTCTCATCTCTGTTATTCTTCTGAAACCCTAGTTAACTGTCCAGGATTGCCAATGTGATTGTCATTCAGGGCTGCAGCCTAAACATCAGTATTGGGAAGAAAGAAAGTTGGACAATCTCAGTGTTATCTTATTTATTACTATGGATGGGCAGCTGCTCAGCCAGCCAGCAAATAATGACTTATTTAGAAGTTCCTAAATTCCATGTCTTTTCATTAAAGAAATGTGGAAGAAAGAGGCCACAGGGATATTTACTGGGGTCACAGAGGCCAAGTTAAGATACACACAAAGACAAATAAATACAAATGCAAGGGCAGAAAGCCAAGAGGCATAAAACCATCTGAGGAACAGGATATATTTGGAACTTGCTAGCTCTACAGATAATATTGGTGCACATTTTGTTATCTTGTCAAATGAACCATGTAATCAGATAAAGGGCACCTTTACCACAAATTCAACAGCATATTATAATGGAATTAATAACATATGAATTATGGCAGTGCATTAAGCCTGGACTTGAGTATTATAGCCACTTCAGCTAAAAAGCCTGACTTCATCTATTTTAATCCAAGTTCCTTTAAAAAGTTGGCTGCTGCTCTGTGGCAGTCTGCCCAGGCCTGCTGCTCACTCAAGCAGTAGTAGAGATCTGTTTGACAGAAGATGGCTAACCTGGTGTCCCAGCTGAATGCCCTGCTGGCATGTGCTTTTAACAAAGTGCTAACCAGATCACATGTAAGGAGAGATGAATATTTTGAAAAAAAAACACATAAAAACTATCAAGTTTAGAAATAAGCAAATAGGATTCTGGGGCTCTGTGCCCCTATGCCCAATCAGACACTACTTCACAAATATCCCCTCTTTGCCATAGCCAAACTTTCTGTGCTGAGTCTTCAAAAACAAGCATGTAATTTGTTTTCATTATTTTAAATATTTGAACCTGTGGACAAATATTTTGTGGGAACAATTTAGATGCCTACATTAGAAACATGTGCCCTATACACTTTAATAGCAGCATGTTACACAGTCCTAGACAGTGTCCTTCAACTATATTCTATTGTCTCTTGTAGATAGTTTGAAGAATCCATGTAATGCAAATTAATGTTCATTACATTTGACAAATTTCTCTTTCATTTCTAGTATTATCTAATGTGCTCATAAAATTGAACTTGAAGCCATCTAAATCTTTTCATCTTGAAGGTTTTTTATAAGCTTTAATTATGTGTAAAAAGCAACATGTTACTGCCATCTTGTTCTCAATATGACCTGAATCACTCCTGAAGGAGATTGCTTTATTGTGTCTCCTCTGACTTTATTTGAGGGGATTAAGATTCTAAAAGATAGATTTTCAAAGGTATCTTGGTCCTTAACCTTGCTGATCAATCACAGAGAGATTCAGGAACCTAACATGCTAAGGCACCTTTGAGCAACCCATTATGGTCCTATTTACACCCTTAGGTGTTTAAACACATTTGACAATCTGCCCCCCCCCCATCATGGGTGGATAGTGGGATGTAATCAGACAGGTTATGTCTTAATTTGGATCTGATAATTGTGAAGTCTCCCCTTGCAAGGTATGCCTTCACTGCAGAGTTAGCCCAGATTCTTACCCAGGTTTTAACCCTAACCTTGCACCATCCACACACAAAAACCTTGTACCCAGTTTCCATGTGCTTTGAATCGCCTGCTTAGCCAGCTGAGGGTAGAGCTCACAATGTTTTAGATACATGATGGGACACTATTCCCCCATGAGGAAGGACCCAGGAGGGGATTTCCCTCCCCATGACCTGTTCTGATACTGAAACTTCCAGAGGACTGATCTCCCTGCCTCCTCTCCTGGGGATTGTGCTCACTTCCTCCTCTTACTTTGGTAATAGCACTGGAAGAGCGATGGATAACCGAGAGCTGTCACACATGGGATCCCTTGGAAGTTACAAAAACAAAAGGAGAGCACTTTGGTGCTTCAGCTGGAGAGCAGGCAGCTGAGTGTGCACTATACACTCTGCGCTATGGGGAGGAGAGGGGGACAGAGGGCAGCCAGGCAAAGCGCTGTCTAGAGCCAGCAGTGACAGTAACTTCCAAAGTCTTACAGGTACTGTCCCATTGTAACCGGGTCCCTGCCAGCCCTTTAAATCGCTCCCTGCTGACCTTTGCCGCAGCTCTGTCCGGAGCTGCGCACCCGCTTCCTTTCATCCCTGTCTAGAGCCCACAGCTAGTGACTACAGCACGCCCAGGGGGTCGGGCACTAGCGCCCCGCGCCTACAGCGGCAGCCCGCACCCTTGCCCGGCGCGCGGCGCTGCACCGGCCCTGGGGCGAGGGGCGCTGGCAGGGCAGGGCGCGAGCCGCCGGCCAGGTGTCTCCCCGCGCCAGGGCACGAGCGCTGAGGGGCGCCTGC
>CM057845.1:272848409-272869142 GCA_030068395.1 Apalone spinifera | reverse complement strand
CATTTGCATAGCTTTGGCGCAAAAGCGCGCCAATGTAGATGTAGCCTTGATGTAGCCGAATTTGGCTTTTGGTGCTGTCTACACTGCAGAAAGTCAAAGGAAGAACACTTTCCTTTTGACTTCCCTTACTCCTCGGGAAATGAGGGTTACCATGAGTTGGAGTAAGAAGTCCTCCATCAAAATAATGACATATAGTGTAGATGCACTCTTTGGCTATGTCTATACTGCAAGGCTTTTCCGCAAGAGGAAATGCAAATGGAGCAATCATTTGCATATGTCGCGCTCGTATCTACATTTCCTCCTCAGATCCTTTTTGCACAAGTGGTTTTTGGACAAAACCCCCCTTTTGTGCAAGAGCTATTCGTCCTCATTTTTTCAGAAAGAACGGCTCTTGCGCAAAAGGGTTTTTTTGTACAAAAAGGGGCCATCTACACAGCGCTTTTTTGTGCAAAAACCTCTTGCATAAAAGGGATCCGAGGTAGAAATGCAAATGCGAGTGAGACATATGCAAATGAGTGCTCCATTTGCATTTCCTCTTGCGGAAAAGCATTTCAGTATAGACGTAGCCTTTGTTATTTCGAAATAACATCAGTTATTCTGAAATAATGCTGCTGTGTAGACAAACCCTTCCAGTTCTATGAGTCTATGATTTAGTCCTGCCGAGAGCAAAGAAAATACCCAGTCTGCTGATTTTTACCAAGTAAGGGCCAAATTCTGACATTCTTGCTCACAATGATTAATATCTCATGCTACACATTGTGTCTGAGATAAATGAGACTACTTGCAAAGGCACTATTCAACTTGAGTAAGATGGTATAATCCTGGCTCTAAATTTGTTCAGAAATGGAGCACATCAGAGCACACCAATTGTTTTGCAAGCTTTCATCTCCCTGATTCTAACTCCTTTTTTAGCCTGTGGGAAATAAAGATATTTTCTGTACATGGCAAAAAAGAATGGTACAGTATGGTTATTCTCTAGCTGTGTCTACACTCGTGGCTTCTTGCGCAAGTATGGCCGTTCTTGTGCAAGAATCCGCAGAGCATCCACACTGCCCGCCCACTCTTGCACAAGGAAATTTACAGTACGGCGTGGTAAGAGAGGGCTTCTTGCGCAAGAGCTACGCTCTTTTTTAACAGGTGTAAGCCCTCTTGCGCAGGAGCTCTTGCGGAAGAGGGCAGTGTGGAGGCTCGGCAGAGATTTCTTGCGCAAGAAACCCCTATGGCTATCAGAGCTTTCTTGCGCAAGAGAGCATCCACACTGCCATGGATGCTCTTGCACAAAAGCACAGCTCGCACATGGGAGTGTGGACGTTTTCTTGCGCAAGACTTCTTGCAAAAGAACCCTTGCACAAGATGTTCTTGCGCAAGAAGCCGCCAGTGTAGACATAGCCTAGGAGAGTCCTATAAGTACAGGTCTAGAATCCAGTTACTATTACTAGTTTATGTTACTGCAGTGCCTTGGAGCCCTCATCATGTTTGAGAACCCCAATGTACTAGATGCTGTACAAAAAACAGAACAGAAAGATGGTCCCTGGCTCAAAGATGTTACAATCTAAGTACCAGACAAGAGAAAACAGATAGATACAGATATATGAGAGAGCAGTAGTCACTCATACAGAAGGGCTATGTCTACACTCATGGCTTCTTGCGCAAGTATGGCAATTCTTGCGCAAGAATCCGCAGAGTGTCCACACGGCCCACCCGCTCTTGCACAAGGAAATGTACAGTACAGCGTGGTGGGAGAGGGCTTCTTGCACAAGAGCTGTGCTCTTTTTTAACAGGTGTAAGCCCTCTTTCGCAAGAGGGCAGTGTGGACACTCGGCCGGGGTTTCTTGAGCAAGAAAGCCCTATGGCTAAAATGGCCATCAGAGCTTTCTTGCGCAAGAGAGCGTCCACACTGCCATGGATGCTCTTGCGCAAAAGCACAGCTGGCACATGGCAGTGTGGATGTTTTCTTGCGCAAGAGTTCTTGCACAAAAACCCTTGCGCGAGATGTTCTTGCGCAAGAAGCTGCTAGTGTAGACATAGCCAAGGTGTTTGAACTTTGCCCTTCCAAAAGAAAACCAACACATATTTTAAACTTTTCTACTCATCAAACTATGCAATTTACATTCGCTTTCCTTCATCAGGCTACTCTTGTCCACAAAAAATTCTACTTTCTACTGACTGCTCCCTACTGGTGTGTAAAACTAAATATTGAATCACAAACAATGTCTGCAATTCCTATTCAGTGGCAGATGTTTCTCATCAGCACCTGTGGCACATGCGCTTATGGTCTACAAGGTCACAGAAGGCAGAGGCACAGTGATTTTATGTGTGGGTTTCCAGTCTCTGGTTATATGGTAGGGAAGCACTGGGTGCTAGGACCAGCTATGTTGGTAAGTTCTCCTTCTCTTGGGCTCCTCCGCCTACACTATGCAAAAGGAGGAAGTGGCAGTGGTAAAAAGCAATACAACAAAAGGAGAAAAGGATGAGGAACTGAGGAAGATGATCCAGGCTGGCCCAGGACTGGCCAAGGTAATTAAGGGCCCCTGGCAGCACAGGAGGGCAACTTTAAGGCTGATCCTCCTTGTCTCTATGTTTGAATGTATAGCTAGTGCCCTGAGTGCATGTCAGGATCATTTTTTTCTGCTATGACCCGCTTGATCCAAAATTCACCAGACAACTTGTGTCTCTGACTAGAGGTTTGTGTCAGTCACAGAGGCTCCCTTGAGACTGTCACTTGGTGTGCTGAAAATGCCACTGAGCCAACCTTCCTACCTTCCTGGGAGGACCTCTTTACTCTGTCTTATTGAGCCAGGCCCTTCAGCCTCCTTCAGCGCTGGCATAGAGAGGCAGGGTTACAGCCCTATGCAGAATAATACAGATGCTGAGATTAGCTCAGCTCTGAGACGGCACAGTTAAAGGGACTTGCCACAGCACCCAGGTGCACAGCCCCAATGAGACCTAAACCCTAGGCTATCAGGTTGTCATGGCCTGAACCCATAGCCGTCTTATTCCCTATGAATTTTTATACAGATGTAAGGGGACTGTTAGCTCCTTACTAAAACTCAGTGGGTGTTTTTGGTTGGCCAGCCCCCAGTACCAAAAGGGGAAGGGTCCATAAGAAATCAGGGCCCTGAGACTGACAGACCCCAGGGACAATGGAAAGAAGCCAACACTCCAGCTCAGCCTGATTGACAGGTTGGACAGGCCAATGAAGAAATTAGGAGGCCAGGTCCCATCCTCCGTGTGAGCTGGCATTTTCTGGGTCTTTCTGAGAAAAGAAGAGAGAGCTAAGAAGAGCAGCAAGAAGAGCAAGCTGTGTGGAGAGACAGACCTGCAGTGTCAGAGCCAGAGGCCCATACAGCCCACAGAGCGCAGAACCTGTGCTAAGAAGCAGACGTGCAGTGACAGAGCCAGGCACACACAGCCCAAGGAGCGCAGACCCTGTGCTGAGGAGCAGACCTTCTGTGACCCGAGAGCCAAAGGGGTCAGAGAAACAACACAAGGAGCTGGAGGCTGGCAAAACAGCACAGTCTGGAACTGGGTGTGGTGAGCAGCTGGGACCAGCAAAGGGTGGGGAAAGAAGCTCTGGGCAGGGGGACACCACCAGCCAAGAGGCCCTGCAGGCCAGATTTGGAGAGGGATTGTAACTCCAACTGGGAGAGGGGTCCTGCCACCTAGAGCCTGAAGTCGTGTGGTCACTGCCAGAGCAAGCGTGTCCAACCTGCAGCCCCCCTGCAGCACAGCCAGGGCCTGAGAAAGAGCCCTGGGACCTATAAGGAACAGACTGTGAACTGTCCTTACACTCTGCAGACTGCTGTTTGTGATGTCCCCGTGCTACTGAGCGGGGCTATGTGTTCTCATTTAACCTTCCTGATTTTTTCCTTATTCTTTTCTTTTTAATCAGTTGCTGTTTAATAAATTGTATTTGCTTTGAACTGTATGTAATGATCAGTGGGTCAAGAAAACATCCAGTGTGAAGAGAGCACCCCGGAGTGGGGACACCCTAGCTCCTGCCCCAAGTGACTACAAGGTCGGGGATTAAGCCCCAGAAAACCTGGGCCCGGCCTTGTTGGGATTTCGAGGACTCTGCTACTCAGGAGAGTGGAAGGGGAGCCCTCAGGATCAAGGACGCCTTTGGGTGAAAGAAGTGGGAGCGGGGACTCAGATCCTTTCGCTGATCCATTTCACCAGGATAGTATAGAAGCCAGGAAAGTTCCCCACAATAGCAGGACCATTTCCTCGCTTATACAGAGCAGATTCATATTGTCTGCCCTCTCTCTTACATAGAGAAATGCACAGCTCTTTGTCTGCCCCCCAGGTAACAATTATTTCCTCTGGGTTTAATAATAAAAGTAATTTTATTAAGTATAAAAGGTAGGAATTAAGTTTTCATAAGAAATAGCAGGCAGAATAATGTAGGTAACTAAACAAAATAAAAACAAAACACACCAGCTAAGCCTAATACCCTAAGAAACTTGTTATATACAATATCTTGCCCTAACAGTAGTTCTAATAATCTTTTCTCACAGGTTGGATAGCCTCAGTCTTAGATGTTTCCTGCAGTCATCTTGGGCGGTAAGCAGGGGTAACCTGATTTCTGGCAGCAGCTCCTATTGTTTGGCGTCATGGATTTATATAGATTTTGACAAAGGTGGGAATCCTTAGGCTTGAGTTTAAATTTTTTTACACTTTCAGTGGAAAAGTACAATGTCCACGATGGGTCCCAGCATCAGGTGACCTAACCACATGTCCTTATGGGAACTCTTAGACCCTCCTACTAGCTGATTTATAGGCAAACCAAACCAATTTACAGATCATTTTCCTTATCTATGAGGCATCAACTGTCTGAAGCTGGAACAGGATCATATTATACTTTTCTCTGCTAAACTGACAAGTCTATTGTTACATACTTGCTTTCCTTGCAGGCACTTACAGACTGTAATCAAGTCACTTTTAACCTTCTTTTTAAGTCAATATAGTGGTTCCCAACCTTTTTGAGCATACGGGTCCCTTTTCAATCTGTTAACATTTTATAGACCCCCCCTTCCCAAGGGGAGCAGCGGGAAGAAGCAGTCAAGAGATCCCTTGGCCCATACTGCTTCCTCAGCTCCTGCCCCCTTCATCCCCTGCCCATCCATGGAGGATACGGCGAGGGGGCTCTCGTAGCCAAAGGCAGCTCCTGCTCTGGCACTCCACTCTTGGCCAGGCACGGAGCCCTGGGGGAGAAAAAAAGGAAAATAAAAGTAAGGATCTGGCCCTTTGAGGGATGGGGGGTGGGGGAGGAAGAGCACTGGACTGTAAATGGCAGCGCAGCCGGAGGACGGATGGTGCCTCCTGGGGTATCAAGATCCCATCCCAAGGGTGGGAGGCGGCACGCGTATGGCCGGTTGCAAATGGCAGACCCCAGGTGAGAATCGCTTGGGGGACTATCCCAGTCCCGTGGTAGGCCCAATCCTTACTTTTCTTTTCCTTATCTAAACTTTCCAGACCCCATACAGTACCATTGTGGACCCCGAGAGGTCTGCAGACCACAGGTTGGGAACCACTGAGTTAATAAATTGAGCTCCTTGTGTCTATCAGTATAACATGTTTTCTAATCCTTTAATCATTCTTATGGTTCTTGTCTGAACCCGCTACAATTTATCAAACACCCTTCTCGAACTGTGAGCACAAGAACAGAAAAATATTTCAGCAGCAGTTGCAGCAGGCCAAATACAAAGACAAACTAACCTCTCTATTTTGCCTTGATATTCCCATTTTTATGTATTTCAAGTTCTCAGTAGCTCTTTTGGCCATAGTAGTCCCCCTGGGTGTTCATGTTCAACTCAATTATCCACAATGATCTCAACATACTAGTCTGGGCTTCATTCTGTTTACATATGATAAATGTGCTCAAGTCACGATCATCTGTACCTAAGCTATCATTAAATTTTAGTTTTCTGATCTATTCTTCTTATCTGTGAGGACAAAGTCCAATAGAGAATTCCTCCATGTTGGCTTTCTGAGTTAGGAAATTGTTATCCATAATGTTTAGATATTCCAAGGATGCATACAGGCAGCATATGATGTCCATCACAATTGGAATCCCCCATGATCATACAGCTTTTTCCCTATACATTATAGACAAGTTTATAAGGAGGGGGCTCTCCTGTTCCCTGATGTGATTTGTTGGTCTGTAGCACACAGCAGTTAATGCCCCATCTTATGATTTAACCTGTTAGGACATTGATCCATAAGTAGTTACAGTCATTTTCCTCCTAGTTAACAGTGACTTGGAAACAGGTAGTGCAATTTTTGGCATAAAGTGCCACTTTCCTCCTCTTTTGCACACGCAGTCATTCCTAAATAGGTTAGAACGATTGATTTTTAAAATGCCAGATGTACAAATCATCCCATTAGGTTTCACTAATACCAATTAGATCAAAATTTATGTTAATAAGTAATTCCAATTCCTCTTGGTTTGTCACCCAAGCTCCTAGGCAGTTCCAGAATTTTTTTTCTTTGGCTTAATATTAAATGAGATAGCAAATGAGAGATGATAGGTAGAGTGAGGATAAGACATGAAAAGGTCATAAAAGTGAAGAAGTAGCTTCTGTTTGATGTAACAGAGAAAGTGTAGCCAATAGAGGGATGCAAAGAAAGATGTGACATGGTCAACATGACAGTCTCAGAAAATGATCTTTGTAGCAGCATCCTGAATGGGTATGAGCAGGACAAGACAGCTCACATATTCAGGCCAGAGAAAAGAATGTTGTGGTAACTGAGATAATGCTAAGCATAGATGAGAGTTTTAGCTGCTTGGGAGTTTTCTGTTCAAATGACTGAGTGACGGTAAAGTAACTTCTTGCAAAATTACAATTTTCCATAGAAAAATTTCAGTTGTGTTAGAAAATTGTTCCCAGCTCCCTAGCTTTCAGGCAACTCAGAAGCCTTGGTTCCTAAGCTCTCAGGCTCTCCAGCTCAGAAAATTTTCAAGTGGGTTGAAACAAAATGCCATTTTTGAGTTATCTAGAGAGGTGGTGTAATCTTCATCCTAGAGGTTTTAAAATCTTGGCTCAACAAAATCCAGGCTGGGATGGCATAAATGGGATTGGTCTTGTTATTTTAGCAGGGGGTTGGACTTGACCTCCTGATGTCTCTTGCAACCCGATGATTCTATTTTTTTGAATTTTCTAAACAAAACTTCACAATTCTTCTAGCGTGGGAAATAGCTAAACTGTTTTTCATTCGGTTTCAGAACTATTTTTGTTTCCCCTCCAGAATTTCCCACAAAACAGGCATTGCAGCTTCTGGCCACCTTTAGGTCTAGTTGTATGAATGGATAGGAAGGGCCATATCTTAGAGATGTTAGGCAGAAAGAATTGACAAGTTTTAGATGGTCTAGATATGAAGACCTAAAAAGAAGTGTGCGGTGATGATGACACAGATTCTGGGCATGAGTGTTATCCACAATGACTGAGAAAAGAGGTAGGATGGCAGGCTTCAGGGGAAGATTATTGGATGCATAAGATTGTAATCATTAGAGCAATGTGAATGAATATTGGAAAGCAAGCTTGACACTTCAATGTAAATTGAAATCTTCTCTGAATAGCCTCAGTACCACAATTATTGTACACCTGTCAGTCCCCATCAGTTATTAGAGGAAAAGAAACAGAGAAAATGAGCAATTGCCTGAAAACCTCTCAACGTTATAAAATGTGTCTTTCTTTCTTTGTTAAAATGTCCTCTACGCTGCTCTTGTATGCTACGGGTATAAAAAATATGAGGATGGGAAAGGGAGAGTCAATTTTCAGTGGCTAGGCAATTGTCTGAAAAAAGTGAAATATATTTAACATGTGTGCATGCATTTGTCAGTAGAGTGAAGCTTTTATATATGGATGAGGCAGCAATACTTGTGCTTTGGTTATGGGGACTTGTATCCTTGAAAAATGCATTAAGCAGTTTGCAAATTTGAAGCGCTCAATGTTCTTGAAAAAGTGAATAGTTATCTTGAAATGAGAAATGTGGCTGCATGAAAAATTGTCTGCAACACATAGCTGACTCTCTCCTTTTTTGTTCTGGCTTCTTGACTTTCATTTATTCTGGAATCATTTATTCAAGATGAAGACTGGCACCTCCCGAATCATTAAGATAATTTCCTGTACTCATGTCCTGTAGATTTCCCAGGCAAGTTCTGACCCAGCTTCACCTATGTTATCTGGGATCACACACAACACAGTTTAGCTGGCTAAGGCACACAGCTGTGAATCCTCCTAGCATAATGGAATTTAGAGTTATGATGGATGCTCATGTGGTGACATTTAACATCTCTGTCTAGTCCCACTGAGCAGCAGGATATTCATGCTGTGTAGAAGGGGTTAGACTAGGAGAATCTACAATTCTTTCTGTCCAAAAATATGTCCGTTTCTGTGAGAACATTTTGGTAGCGTCAAACAGCACCTGTATTCCATTAACTCCAAAAGCATTTCACTGTTTACAGTAACCAGGAAATGTCGATGTCTGTGTTATATTAACAAGTCAGCAATAACAACTGCAGTCTTGTTTTTTAAGGTTTAGTAGAGAATGGTTTACTATGACTCATACTGCATGTTTAACTTTTTAGCTGAATGACGTACAACCATGCAAGCCTGTCCTTGAGACCATGACAGAAGAATTCATGGGGAGAAAAGCTTTCTAGAAGTGAGATATTGGTCCAGCAATTACTGCTATCAACTGATCAGGTGAAAGCCAAAAAAAAGCAAAAATAATTGTGAACTGAAACATGAAAAATGCTTGTGACAGTATGCTTGAGTACATGCTTCTTCCTCTTTGTTTTGTGTATGTTTTCTTTACCTTGTGCATGTGTGTTCAGGGAAGAGGCCACACACACGCCAATATAGCCTCATTCAAGTTTGAAATTGTGGGTGGGGATGGGTATATATTGCATAGGCAGCAACAGCATTAAGCTGTGGGGTATTTTAGCGGCATGAACAATAATATATTATAATTCATGGACATATTGCTGTGTATCCACGTTAAATATACTGTAAAATTATTTCAGTGGTAGAGAAATCACTCAGGTTTTAATTTTGTTGTAAATATAAATCTGAAAATATAATCTGAAATTTTGGGCATGCAATAGGTGGGTGATGAGGAATGCAAGAGACAAAAAATGGCCATTTTCCTTTTGCAGGATTTCTTTTATTAGTATAGACAATATTCGGTAGCATTGCCTTTATACTCATATGACATCAGGTAGAGCACTTGTGTTCTCTCTTTCTCTGCATACAAAATTTTTGGATGCAGCTGAACAATTCCTAAGAGCAACAACAGTGAGAACCAAACTGTGGCTGGCCCAAGACAAGTGCACAAGTGAGAAAAGGTGTGAAGAACTTTCTTCCATGCCTTGTTGTTCTGTGCAAGGATGCCAATCACATGAGGACAACAACCACAGGTGCAACACCCTGCTGCACTAGCCAGAAAAACTACTTCTCCTCCCCAAAGGGAGGATGCTCTACCATCCATCCTAGCTTGTGCTCCTTCAAAGTCAAAGTATTCTGGCTGCCCTGGCCCTGTGTTTATTAAGAGAGGATTTCCAAGTTCAGACCTCCCATGGGTGCTGGGCACACAATTAAGCCCACTAGAGCATGCAAGAGTGCTGAAATGACACATTTTTACTCTTAGTTCCAACTCCCAAAGTTTTTACACATAAAAACATAGGAATGTCAAACTGGCTCCTAGCAGATACAATTGCTCATATTCCTTTTGTTATTTACATACACATTTGCTCTCTAATGTCTTAATAACTTAAATTCTTTTTCATATTATGTTGATATAAAACCATAGTGGAACCAATTCCATTACTGAAACTTTCCTCAACTATGAGAAAAAACACATAGTTTTTGCATAATAAAGGTGCTGAATTCAATATTGCTCAGCAAGATGCGTCCCCGTGTTAAGGGTTAATCTGAGTTAATTTGCCTGACACAGAAATTTTGCCCTAAATTAAATTTAAAATCCTTGGTGTTAATGTGAGGTTCCAAAGTTCAGCTTTATGAATGTGTTATTAAAAACCAAAACGGAAATAAACTGACTAGTTTATGGTTTGTTTTAATTTGCCTTTTTTTTTTTTTTTGCGCTTCAGCTCAGACCATTTCAACAGATACGTCTTCTTTTGCCATTATCCTTCATCTACATTCTGAAAGCTGATTAAGCCACTCCCCAGAGTCCAAAAGCAATGGAACACTGTCACCATGGGTAGATGTCATCCTCCCGTAGGGCTCAAATACATATAAATGTCCTTGTGACATCAAATAAATGTCCTTGTGACATCACTTAATCCCGTGGAAAATAAGTGTAAAGTAGGTTAAAAAATGCTACCTGCTCAGAAAGTTAGCATGTGACCTCCCGTTTACACAAGCAAAAATAGCCCCATAGCACACAAGGTAGATCACTGTATTCCTGATCACAGGAGGCATGTTATATGGGCTGGGCCCGTGTTGCCTATGCTACACCAGTATTTAGGAACATGGGCCTGCCTCCACCTATGTGTGGGCTTATAGCAGACCTATGCATAGGATGGTTGCCCCAGTCCACCACAGACCCTGCACTTTGGGGGACCAGGGCCTAACACTTCAGGGGCACGTGGGGTCCAAGATGGTATTGGGGAGTTAGCAGGGGGCCTGGTGCTAGATCATTTTGAGATGAGGACCAAATGGAATACACTATTGAATGGCAGATGGTCATAGTTCCATTGATTTAGATAATGGCATCATAACATTCTCCACATTATTCTTTAGTATTTATGCAATGTACCATTTTATTTGCTTTCTTGACTTGGTTGCAAATTGAGACAATATTTTCACTGCGTTTTTTAATTAAGCTTTCTTCAATGAGGCTACATTTCCCCCCTAAATTGCAGCACTTCATTAAGAAATTAGTGTATGAATAATTCAGATGTTTCCTGTACATTACCTCACACTTACCAAAAATTGAAACTCCATCTTTTTTCATGTTGTCCAATCATTTAGCTTTGTTAGGTTCTTCTGAAGCTCCTCACAAGCCTCTCTAGCCTCGAGCATGCAAAGGAGTCCTGTGTTTGCCACAGATTTTGCCATTTGTTCACTTCCTTTTCAA
Source organism: Apalone spinifera (assembly GCA_030068395.1). Taxonomy (NCBI): domain Eukaryota; kingdom Metazoa; phylum Chordata; order Testudines; family Trionychidae; genus Apalone; species Apalone spinifera. The sequence goes on along the minus strand of CM057845.1, from coordinate 272,858,039 downwards.
GGCTAGTAACATCTAAATACTTGTTCTAGGAAAGGCCTTTTGTTGAATCTACCATTAAACATTTCCTTTGCTGAAATCTGACTACTTTGTTTTCTATCTTTTTAACTAGCTTCTATTCCATGACCAAAACTTCCCTTCTTACCCTGTGAATTCTTTATTTCCTTTATAGCTTCTTGGGAGCACTTTTAGAAGAGGTTTTTGGAAAGTTCAAGTAAGTTATATCTATTACTTATTCTTACAGAAGGAATGTTCTTTTTTTGGAGACATGTCAATTTGTCCCAGAGTATCACTCTGATTTTGCTGCCTGATAGCTCTCTTTAACTGTTACAACAAATGTACCTGATAATGAACAGAAGGTTCTTTGGTCCATAATTCCTGAATCGCTTTGTGATAGACACAGGGGTATATTCTATACCCTACACACTACTGTAATGGTATTTTTAAAAAGTTAACATTGTGAAGCATCATTTGAAAACTCATAAATTTGCTGGTCATTATTGTACTGATAAAATGTGTGTAGGAGCATTGTATGAGAAGTTACAAGAGATCACTGTATGGTATTCTTAATATATTCCAAACAGACTGGGAAACAGGCCTTCTTCAAACAGAAAAATGTGTGTTCTGTTTAGCTTGCATTTAAGCAGTAAACGGAGTTTTTAGGCAGGAAGGGAAACAAAAGCGGCTCCCACAGGTGAGGGGAAAAAAGTAGTAGGGAAGAACCCATGTTTTCTAAGAGAGGGACTGACACCATTAAAAGGAGAGAAACATCCCCAGCCAGCTCTCCTCTCTCTCTCAATTTACCACATCAAAAGAGACAAAGAAAGTAGCCACTGAACTGGACAAGGGGTCTTGATCTAAGAAGTTTGGTCAGGAAGACTAAGAGCATATGGTGAGAAAACTTTGCTTTGAGTTCCACAGTTGTTAAGTTAGGCCCCAGTTGTGTTTTATCTTTATTTTTCTTGTATTCTTTTCTGGCTTTTTTGCCTTCTTAATTGCACTTGCTTAGTATCTCTGTAGTTAATTAACTTGTTTTATCTAATCCAGTGGGTTTAAACTGGAGTGTCTGAGAAGTTTCAATTTGGGTGGCATGTACATGTGCATTATTTCTATGCAAACAGTAACTGATTTCAAATAAATGTGTACTGTCCAGGAGAGGACTGGGGGAGACTGGGAGTGAGCCAGGGTCATCTTGCTGTATAACCAAGGCTGGTAAGAACTAAATTGTGGCTGGCTGACTGCAGCACACATACAGGAAGTGACTTGCTGGGGGCTGTTTGTGAGCAATCCAGACTAGAGGTTACAGCAAACCAGAATAAAGGGCACCCACATTAGAAGGCAGAGGTGACACAGCTACTCATTTGTCTGGATTGTACTTCGTATGTCACACGCCTACAGCATCTCTTCTTGAAAAACAGATAGAACAGTCGCTGACCAATAGAGAATTAAAATCTAATTCTACTGGAAATTTTTGCTTAGAAGCACAGCCATTTAACTCTTAACATCTTCAAACTCTTAGAGGAAGAACATCTAGTTTTGATGATTAATTATAATTAAAGTGTTCAGTTTGTTCCACCATTTCCTCTTGCAACACCTCAGCTCACCATTTCCTCTTGCAATACCTGTGCTTCATCTTTTACTTGCAAAGAATGAGTTCAAGACATACACCAGCCCTGGAAACAAGTGGGCCAGGCATCTGAGCTAAGTATTTCAAAAATGGGTCCTTATTGGGTGGCTTTTAAGTTCTTATTTGGGCATTTCAATTAATAACTCATTTGTATAAATACTTAACACCCATCAACTCCTGTTGACCTCCCTTTTGAAAATCAGGTCACTTAGGAGCAGAAATGGGGACTTAGGTGTACAGCTTTAGGCATTCATTTCTTTAAAATCTATCATGTAGTCTTTAGTCAATACAAAGAGCCATCATCCACATGGACCCTGGATAGCTGTATTAACCAGCTAAGAGTAGATAAGAAAATTATTTTGATGGGAATGTGATATATTACCTTAGGGGTGACAGGAGAGTTCTGAAGGGCACAGATGTAAGGATGGAAGCAGGAGATAAGGAAAATGAGAGGATTGAAAGGAAGAATGATAGAAAGGCATCATAGGACTAACGGAGATTGAGGAAAGTAAGAAGGCTGGGAGATGACAATGGAAAGTGAAGAATGGGTTGAAATGGTTGCTGAAAAGCAGAGTTGGAGGATAGGTAGGGTAAAAGTGCTGTAAGTATTAGGAGATGTGGAACCTAGGAGAACACAGAAAATGAGGATGAATACTACAGTGGCAAACATGGAGAATCCAGAGATTCCTGCACACCAAACTAATAGGCTGCTGTAGGTACATTTCTGTAGGTACACTGCAAACCACAGGTCAGCTGTTAACCTTTGAAATGTGTGATTGTACATTTCATCCATTGTAAGTGTCCCTGTTAATCAGAAATATTAAGACTGCAACTCCTCATTTGAAAATACTAGCCTATGTATGTTTGGTTTTGCAATATGAGGGAGATGTTCAAAAGTCCTTAACAGATTTGGGATCACAAATCCTAGTAATTTTCAGTGGAATTTGTGCTTTGAAAGTCTTTAGGTACCTTTGAAAAATCTCCTGCTCTGCTTTTACTAAGACACTTTACAAAAAATCTGGACATTGGATTCCCCCCCCCCCCTTTTAAATAAGAACAAGTTTTCTTTTGCAACACTAGCCACAAACTCTAAACTCCTCAACATTGTTGCATGCTCCAGAATTCTGAAATGTGAACTCTGCCACAGCTTTTAGCTTCCTATTCGCTTTCCATGTCTGCACTAATCTTGACTTTGTTACTAGCACATTCTTACCACTTGTGTCTCTCAGACACTTTGGGCCAAACCCACCCAGGACATAATGTCACTGAAATCAATGGAGCTACCACAGGGGAAAGTCTTGGCCCTATATGCCTGGAAATTAGAGTGGGTCATTGATAAGCAATAATAGCACAGGAGTGATGAAAGGAACATATCTCCTAGTAAGTTTTGGACAGTTGACACTAACTCCATTGTCAGATAAACGGCATACTGACTGTGGGAAAGCTGAGCTGAAAAAAAATCACACTAGCAGACTGCTTAGCCTTAGGAGGAACACAGACTTGGAACACAGTTGAAATGTTGACAGTATCTCTTCCCCCTACTCCTCAATGAAGGGGCAATCAAAAATAAATAGCTGAATATCAGCTGCCTTGGTTCCTAGTCCAAACATACATTTCTCTCAGAGCACTTTTTGTTTGCTTTTAGGAGCAAGGGATGAGAGAAAGAGAAGAAAGGTGTCCAAAGTGTGTGGAGGTATTTCCCTCTACAGAACAGGAGTCACTTTTTTGGCTCACCTAAAAGAATAATCATTAGAGAAACCCAGTAACTCAAACAGAAGTGATTCTGTATTTTTAAAAAGATAGCAATATATACCCCACACCTTTTAGGTATGCTGTAATGTACCCCCCTTAGAAGAATAGCTGTTAAATGCCTTGAGCTGGCATCCACTGATGGCAATGAGAGTTTTGCCATTGATTTTAGCAGGAGCAGGATTAAGCCCAAGCGAAGAAAACTATTGGAAAAGGAAACATTTTCCCTGCACCAGACCAAACCATTCTATGTACACAAATAAAGTGAAGCCTTTTCAAGTGAATACCTAGAGACTGAGCACATTTTCTCCACAGCATTACAGGAGTCTAATTCAGAGGTGAGTCTAAGTAAGTCTATGCTAACATAACTTATACTCACTTCTGGGCTCTACACAGGTACCTCAAGAAAAATTCTACCCCTCACCCCTACTGCTCTGCATGTAGTCCAGAAGTTGGTGGTGAGTCTGAGTGGGTGCAGCGCACATACTGCTGGGCCAAAAGAGAGGAATGTTGCAAGAAAAGTGACTAGGAGGAGGTGACAAGTTAAAGTCACCCCTTACTTTAGCTAATATCTTTCCAACCCCTTGTTGGGCTCCTCGGCATGTAACTTAGACTCCATTTGCTCACTCAGCAGTAAATAGGGCAAAGGGAATCTGAATCTTACAGTGCTTTAAATCAGCTGCCAGTTTGCCTTGGAATAGCTCACTATTTTATGAGCCAACACCTAAGGACACCAAGCAGGGAGCAGGTTCTCATTGTGCTAGGCACTGTACCAATAACCATCACAAGGACAGTCCTTGCCCCAGAGAGCTCACAGTGGACAATTTAAACAATATGAAACTGAGTAGTAAACACCGTGGGAAGAGTGAGAGGACAGCAGAACAGTCAAGAAAGTTAGCTCTTTCTGAGTCTCAGAACTCACAGGGGCTTGCCAGAATGATCAATGCCAGCTTAGGCCCCACTCCTATAATGAGCTCCATGTAGGCACAGGTCTCCAAGCATGGAACACAGTGCAGGGCAGAAACCTTAATCTGCCATTTAAACGTCCACTGTAAACCAGTGTGCCCTTTACTACAGGCTCTGAATGAGGCATCTTATAGATGAGTTAAGTGTTGAAATTGGAAACAAATGTGAGTACTTGAGGGGTTCACCCTTTTTGGAGTAAACTAATGAATTAATGGATACTTAACCTGCCAGCTCTTCAGAGTATTGCCTTTGTCTCTCACTATGTTAGTTCAGCACCTGGCACAACAGGCTGATCCATGACTGGAGCGTGTAGTCAGCACCAGAATGTAAATAAATACATCATTAAACTAACAGTCTAGTTTCAATTTTTCATTAAAAAGTTTGTTACAACTCTGTATATCAGAAGAGGTAAAAGGTTCCTGAGGTTCATATTCTCCTTTAGAGAATAGAATCATTATTCCATTCTGAACTGCCAAGAATTCATGGAAGATTTTTATTTTAATATATCTCTATAGATCAAAATGAATTCTACTTTATGATTAAGAGGCTAATCCAACTCCCACCGAAGTCCGTGGGAATCCTTCCAGTGATGGTAGTGGGCACTGAAGTAGGCTGCTAGATTAAACAAGCCTGTGGTTTTCACTCACTCCTTGCTATTGGAGATGATATATTGGTTTGCAGAATTAAAGCAGATTTAAAAAAAAATAAATATCTTACAAACAGTTCACTGAATCTAGTTAACCAGAGTGATGCTTGTACTTTTCTATTTTCATATCTTCTAAAAGGCAAGCATTGTATCACTAGGAAGTATTAGTCCAGTGTTAAGACTCTTAATTGCACATCACTTGTAATAATACATTAGCAGTAAGTATTGCCTTTCATGTTAGCAGAATTCCTTACAACTATTACTATCTAAAAAATTTAGTAAGTGACAATGAAATTACAGCCAGCAAATGGACTATCATCTTATATAGTCCTGTAATTTGGAGCTATATCAGTCAGTGTCAGTTCTAGCTTGTGGGAAAATTGCTGTTAGTCTGATAGATATTAACATGCCTGAAATTTAGCAGATACAAGTTTAATTCTAAATGAAAACTAAAAGGGGAGCATACATTTATTGTTAAGCAAATCTGATTAAAAATGTAGAATGGGAGTAACTGCAGAATATACTTACAATCAAGACCCTAATTCTGCAAACAGTTAAGTACGTGTTGTAACAAGGCCCTAGCCATGCCCAATGAGTCTCACACTACTAGCGGATGTTAGCCTCAGAGGCTCACTGTGTGCCTCCACATGGCCTCTTTCTCTTTACAAGAGGCAAGGCCCACAGCTTACTGAGCCACACTTATCATGGGCTAGTTCATGGTTTCAGGATGAAAACCCCTCTAGAGTCCTGGTTTCCCTTCTCAAGGGAGTCTCTGTGTTGGCATGGGGGAGGCTTGCAGGAATCCCAGGCCCACCCACTACTCCAGGTTCCAGCTCAGGGACCCTAAGGCAGCAGCAATAGACAGGGTTGTTGTGCTTCCAATCTGGCAGTTTTTTCCCTGGGCAATTCCCCCAAACAACCCCTCCAAGTGCCTTCCCTCTAGTACAGGGGTGGGCAATAATTTTTGATGTGGGGGGGGGGCACTCCAAGGTTTTGGAAAGTGGTCCAGGGCTACACCTTTCTGTGGAGGAGATGTGGGGTCTAGGGTGGAGGTAGGGTGCAAAAGGATACATGGGGTAAGGGACTGGAGTGCAGGAGACAGTGTGAGTTCTGAGAGGGTGTTTGGGTGAAGGATAGAGTTGCTGGGTGTCCAGTTTTGAACCGGACAGTCCAGTATTTGAGCTTTCTGTTCGGGAAACAAATTGAGAAAATATAAATAAGAAGATATAAATGTCTGGTATTTTCTAAAATAGATGTAATGTAGATTGTGATGTAATGTCAAGTGTGTCTGGTATTGTTGTTGAAACCATCTGGCAACCCTAGTGAAGGAAGGGGTTATGACCTGGGTCAGGGGATTTGGATGTAGGGTCAGGGAGGGAGTATGGGTGCAGGAGAGGATTCTGGCCTGGGGGAGGGGATGTAGGATGGGGTACAGGGTCTGGGAGGGAACAGTGACCTGAGGCAGGGGAGTGCAGAGGGTTTGGATGGTGACCTGTGGGAGGGAGTTGGGATGTGGGAGAGCCAGGGGTGCCAGAGGCAGGGTCCGGCTGGGAGGCGCTTACCTAAGCCAGCAGCCCTGCAGCACCCCCAGGCAGGCTGGGCTCCCTGCCTGCTGCAGCTCCAGATCATTTAGAGCTGAAGGCTGTTCCCTCCACATGGCTCTCAGCTCCAGGAGGGGGAAAGAGGCTTGCGCTGTCTCCATCTCCCAGGCCAATCTCTCAGCTCCTATTGGCTAGCTGTTTCCAGCAGAGGATTGGGCTGGGAGCTCACACAAAGCCTTTTCCTCCCTCCAGAGCAGAGGTGCCAGACTGTGCTTTAAACCCTTGGCAACTGTGTGCCTGAGGGTCCCGCCAGGGTGGTCTGTGGGCTGGATCCAGTGGCTTCACAGGCCGTATTTTGCCCTGCCCTACTCTAGTAGCTGCTAGCCAGTCCTTAGCTCACCCACACAGCTGTTCAATACTACATTTCCAGTCCACCACTCTTTGTCTTTCTCGCTCCTTACCAGGGGGAAATGTTTTAAAGCAGCCCCCCAGGCGTTAATTGGCTGCAGGTGTTTGATTAGCGTGTACCTTTAGGTAAGTGATTAACAAGCCCCAGGTGTTTGCCTGCCTTAATTTCATGGCAGCAGTCTCTGGGAATTTACTCAGGGAAGAGAAAGCTATTTACTCAGCACCCCTGTATACCTCGACGTGCTCCTTGTGATCTAGGACCTGGTGCGGGTGGAGACCTGCCAAGCCGTCTACTCGGCTGTCTCCTCTGCCCGGGTCAACTGGGTCAAGAGCTCTGGCCTGGTGGTAGGGGCCAGGTGGCAGACGAGCTCCCACCCACCCGTGCTTCAGGCCATCAGGTGGAATGCAGGTCCGCTGCTCTATCTTGGTGTTTTTCTCTCTGCCATGCATCCCTCTCTGCCGGAGAACTGACAAGGTTTAGAGTCCAGGGTGGCTGAGCAGTTGTGGAGATGGACAAGACTGTTCTGGTGCCTCTCCCTATGTGGGAGGGCACCGGTGCTTAACCAACTGGTCCTGTCCATGCTCTGGCACCTTCTCAACACCCTGGTCCTGACCCCGAGTTTCCTGGCTCAGATCCAGAAGGTAGTGCTGTGGTTCTTCTGGCCCGGACTGCATTGGGTCTCTGCACAGGTTCTCCATCTTCCCCTGCAGGAGGGAGGGCAGGGCCTGACGTGTTTGCCCACGAGGATCCATGTCCTCTGTTATCAGGCTCTTCAAAGTCTCGTATATGATGCAGGTAGTCCGGCATGGAGTATGATGGCACACGCTTTCCTTCGCCGCTTCCGAGGGCTCCAATATGACCGGTAGCTCCTTTATTTGAGAGGTCTTCCGCAAGACCTCTCCGAGCTGCCGGCCTTCTACCAGGACCTCCTCCGGACCTAGAAGCTGCTTGTGGTGACCAGGTCCTTGGGAGCCACCGTGGGGGCAGACCTCATCGCGGAGCTCCTGCTACACAATCCCCATCTACGCGTGCAGGCAGCGGAGTCCCTCTCGGTGCGCCAGAAGTTGGTCCTGGGAGAAGTCACCAAGTTGGAGACCTCCTGGACTACGACTGGGGAGACTGGGTGGATCTGTCGGCTCTTGCCCAGCGCATGGGGCTCTCCACCCTACCTACTCCCTGGTGCGTACTTCAGGAGTGAAGGATGCTTTGTCGCCCACTGCTCGGATTTATCTCGACAGTTCTTCCTGTGAGAGGGTGCACCCCACCCACCCTTCACCGCTGGCCCTTCTAATCTCTCCATAGGCCCCCAACCCCGTGTACCTTCCCGACCGCCTCCCCCTCGTCACCCGAGCTGGCTGCACATGTTGCAGCTGGTCCCCTTCCAAACTGCACCAAAGTCACCTGTACACACTTGTGCTTCACACGCTCCACTTCCCCACCCTCGTGTCCCGCCCAGATACCAAGTGGTGGGACCTCCTACCACCAAAAGAGGGTGGAGAGCCCCGGTGGGCCAGCCTCTATTCCATCTTGGTTCCACGGCCCACTGGGTATATCAGCTGGAGAATTTTCCATGGTGCTGTGAGCATGGGCATGTACTTGGCGCGGTTCACCCCCATTCCCAACACTTGCCCCTTCTGTGGCAAGAAGACGACCCTGGCGCACGTCTACCTTGAGTGTGCCAGGTTACAGCCCCTCTTTTGGCTCCTCCAGAACCTCTTGTTGAGGTACTGGCTGCACTTTTCCCCTGACCTGCTAATCTATGCACATCCCATCTATGACCCCACAAAGTCGCGGGACCTCCTTGTCAACTTCCTCCTGGCTATGGCCAAACTGGCAATTTACAAAACCAGGGAGCAGAGGTTGGCTGAGGGAGGGGCCTGCAACTGTGGGGCCTATTTCCGTTCCTGCATCCGCTCATGCATCCGGGAAGAGTTACACTGTGCGATGTCCACTGGCTCTCGAGACCTTCAGGGGGCAGTGGGCGCTCTCCAGGGTTCTCTGCTTGGTATCCCCATCCGGTTCCCTCGTTTTAGCTCTTTGACCCTCCCTGTTTTTCTATTTCTTTGTCTCCCGTAATATTTTGGTGTCTAGGGCTTTTTGGATCCTCTCTGTAGGCTGGGGAAGGGTCCTTTAGAAGTGGGCTAGCTAACATCCGCCCACCTCCTGGACCCCAATAGGACCCTGTATACCTGCTCTCTATTAGTGTGTGGCAGCTTACTGGTTTGGGTCTGTCACAGTGCTTAACTTTACACATGAAAAAGTCCCACTGAAATCAAAGGGACTGATTCCATGCATATAATAAAGCATGTATGGTACTGGTAGGGGGATCAGAGTCTAACTCCTAAATATAGTGAAGTCTCAGAATCATGAAAGTGACTAGAATGCATGTTAAGGTGGCGAGGAGTCCTGTGGCACCTTATAGACTAACCGAAGTGTTGGAGCATAAGCTTTCGTGGGCAAAGACCCACTTCGTCAGATGCATGTAGTGGAAATTTCCAGGGGCAGGTATAAATATACAGGCCAGAATCAGTCTGGAGATGACAGGTGGGTCCAATCAGGGAGGATGAGGCCCACTTCTAGTAGCTGATCTGGTGGTTTGAATTCCAAGAGAGGAGAAGCTGCTTTTGTAGTTCGCAAGCCATTTTTTGATGTTTTCCTATTTGCTGTACAGGATGCTGATCAGGTGGTTCCTCAG
>CM057845.1:272829638-272842054 GCA_030068395.1 Apalone spinifera | reverse complement strand
CCCCCCCCCCCTCAGTTCCCAGCACCAGGCCTGTGAGCTAGGGGAAGGGAAGGGGCAGAGAAGTGGGATTGGGGATAGGCTTGCCAACCCTCCACGATTGTCTTGAAGTCTCCAGGAATTAAAGAGGAATTTTTAATTAAAGATTGTATTGTGTAATGAAGCCTCAAGGAATATATCCAAGCAATACTGCAACCAAGCAACCCTAGAAGGAGAACTGGCTGCAGGAGCAGAGGGGGGTAAGCTGCAGGTCCAGTTTGGTCTGGGGAGAGATGCGGGTCTTATACAAATTGGAGAGGTTTGGGGGTGCCCCGATCTCAGTTTGTATGCCTCTCTACCTGTTAGAAAGGACAAGCAAGGCTAGTATAAATAATAGCACTGCCAATAAAATGTATTATTTTTTATATTTATTATTTTTAAAATGTTTTAAATCGTTTGCCCCAATTTCATTCAAAAATGTAATTCAAGCCTTGGTAATTTCTGTGAGAAATGTGAAGGGTGAGATAGTGTGACGATTCCCATTTAGTGGGAGAAGCACAGAGCTGGTGTTTTGGCTGCTTTGTCTTTTATTTGCTGTTTTAATTCACTGTTTTCTTTTAATTTTTTTTATAATGTGCTAGAAGATGTACACAGCTTTGTTTGGGTCCTCAACTTGCTTAATGTTTGGTTTTGGACAATACAATGAAAATGTCCATCCTTCATTTAAATCCTTGCTTGGAGGGGTGGGGGCTGAGGGGCTCAGTTTGCAGGCGGCCCGAGGGAGAGAGCACTTCTCCAGCCCTCTCTCATCACAGCAGCTTGGGGCCAGGTGAGGAGTGCATCTCCTACTAGGGAAGTTACATTTAGATTAACTGGCTAACCAAATAGTTGATGCAATTTGCATGAACTATTCCATTAGTTGATAAGCAGGCCTCCGCCTTTGAAGTGTAGCCAACAGCCTCAGGTCAGCACTGCCGCTTTGAAACACCACGTGCAGCTCGGGGCCAGCTGGGAATCCAGTCCCAAGATGGCCCCAGGCTGCATGTGGTTTTTTAAAGCAGCAGACCCTGGGTTCCATTCAGCGCTGCACCCCCTCCATTTCCCTCCCCTCCCCCCACCCCCCGCTGCCTCTTTCTGATAGACGGAGCAAGGGAGGGGAAGCAACTAGTCAACTAGTGTCAACTATCCAATAAGCATTTGCTTATCAGATAGTCAAGTATCATTTACATCCCTATCTCCAATCTGCTGAGGGAGGCTGTGGAATCTCCATCACTGGAGATATTTAAGAGCAGGTTGGATAGACCTCTGTCAGGGATGATCTAGATGGTACTGGGTCCTGTTATGAGGGCAGGGGACTAGACTTGATGATTTCTCGTGGTCCTTTCCAGTTGTAGTGTTCTATGATTTTATCTGGCATTTACTAGTGGGATTACACTCTATTATTTATGTCACTCAACTTCAACACTTCTCAAATCCTCATTTATAAAGTTTTCTTAAGTACTGTTAAGAACAATAAAAGCACAGTTTGCTACTGTATGGAATAATAATGTGTCTGTCAAACTGGATATTAATTTTCTTCCTCTAATGTATTTTCTCTGTGGTGGTTGGCTATTTTATTACAGAAACTGTATCCCACCAGGGTAGAACAGCAACTCCCCTGTGAAATGACAACAGAGCAGTTGACAGAAGATTTCTAGAACATCTAGAATCAAGTAATGTTCTCATTATACAACATTTGTAGGCTTCTTGCGCAAGAAGCTTTTTGCAGAAGAGATCTTCCACAAAAACTTCTTGCGCAAAAGCGTGTCCACCCTGCAAAAGCGCATAGAAAAAGTGATGCGCATTTGTGCAAGAGAGCATCCAGACTGTTTCTAAATGAAACTGATTGCTATTTACAGAATGACCACCAGGGCACCTGTGCTTTTTTCGATTGCCTCTTTTTGTGCAAAAAAACCCCTCTTATCCATCCACACACACCTTTTTACTCAAGAGCTCTTGCACAAAAGGAGTTATGCCTCATAGAGGGAGGAATACCTATACCAGAAAAAACCCTCCGTTCTTTTGTTTTACTTGCACAAAAATGCACGTGAGGTGTGGACGCTCCTCATGTTTTTGCAGAAAAATAGCCGTTTTTGCACAAAAACTCTGTGAGGTAGACCTAGCCATGGTTACAGCTTTTAATACATAGTCATTAATTTAATGCTACAAAATTACACAATAAGTGGCCACGTTTTTCAGCAGCACTGCTATTACTCATTGGGAATGGGTGTGCAGTTCCTCAATACCCCTGACAATTTGGGCCTTTATTTGGGTGCTTAAGTACGACAAGTTTGAACATTTTGGCCAAAGTACTTTACTAAAAGATGAAGAGCTTCTGGGGGTACAAATGCAATCAATGTAATTAACTGTGATATAGGTACATGCACCCACAACTGTACAGAAATGTAAACTCCAAACCTAGAGAAAATCCATCTTTTCCTCTGGAAATAAGGATCCTCTATTTTATTGTTTAAGTTATTTGAAAATCGCCGTGGTGAGTTTGGTTCCAAAGTTTAGATGTGTTGTTCAGAAGTGGAAACTCTTAGGCTGTGTCTAGACTGGCTAGTTTTTGCGGAAAATCAGCCGCTTTTCCGCAAAAACTGGCCAGCTGTCTACACTGGCTGCTTGAATTTCCGCAAGAACACTGACTTCCTACTGTAGGAAATCAGTGCTTCTTGCGGAAATACTTTGCCCTTCCCGTTCGGGCAAAAGTCCCCTTTGCACAAATCATTTCTGCAAAAGGGCCAGTGTAGACAGGACGGCATTGTTTTGCACAAAAAAGCCCCGATCGCGAAAATGGCGATCAGGGCTTTTTTGCACAAAAGCGCGTCTAGATTGGCACGGATGCTTTTCCGCAAAAAGTGCTTTTGCGGAAAGTGTCCGTGCCAATCTAGCCGCTCTTTTTCCGAAAATGCTTTTAACGGAAAACTTTTCGTTTTCCGTTAAAAGCATTTCCGGAAAATCATGCCAGTGTAGACGTAGCCTTATAGTATAGCATACAGTATCATGGAAATAAATCAGAAAGTAGAACTGGAGTACTTTTACTAGCTCACTTCTTGCCAGTATGTAATATTGTCTTCTAATGTATATCATCTTTAATGAGCAGAACATTATTTTAAAAATCCGCACACATAGAAATGTTGCTATATTCTTAGGGCACAGTGCTAACAGGGTTGCTAGCATGTCATTCACTACATTTCTAACAACATTGGTCTACCATAGAAGGTTTCCCACGGGGGCCAAGTGACTCTGTGCAGCTGAAGCTTTTCTTAGAAAACATTTTAAGTATTCTGATAAACATACTGCAATGAACTCACACTGAAACTCCAGGAAAATGGCCTCCCAAACATCTTTTATTTATTTATGAAAGCTAAGAAATGCAAAAGAAAAGAAAGAAAAAACAGTACAAAGGAAAGTATTTTCCCCTCACTGACAAAAATGTACAAATCCTTGGGGACCCTGCTATTTACATGTGGAGAGATTACTAGAGATCAGGGAAAATAACATATGTATGCCCCTGACCTGACCCGAGGAACACTGGTGCCAGTGCCAACCAATGACAGGAAAAAGGACTTGATTTCTAATCCAAACTCCTATAGCCCAGTACTCTTGTAGCACTGTTGCTCATCACTGGCTCATAGGCTCCTTCCTTATTCAGGCTGGAAGTGAGGACTCCCTGCTAAACAACTGGTAGCTTGGTGATGGACGGGGAAGCTGATGCACCACTGAGAATTCATTTTTTAGGCAACGATAACCATAGAGGAAGAGAAAATGGAGTATGGCACACAAGATGAAAGAAGAGGGAAGGAGTCTATAAAGAGGAAAGGGTCAAGAAAAGAGAAAGAAAGGGCAAAGGGGAAAATGAAAGGAATGTGGAAGTGGTGACTAAGGAAAAAGAATGAGGAGGAATATCAAGGAAAGAGAAAGACAGGAATGCCAAGAAATAAACATGGGGGGGTAACATTTGGGGGACTTTCTTCTCTTCAATAATAATGCATTGTATGCACACTCTCCCACCTCACTATTTAGCCCTTTTTCCAGATAATTTATGAATATATTGAAGCACTGGTCCTAGTACAAATCCCTGGGGACCCCGCTATTTACATCTTTCCATTGTAAAAACTGACCATTTATTCCTACCTATTTCACCTGCTCAAAATACATCTTAATAGGTAGCATGTCCATTGTGGACAAGTTTATTTTGCAACACAAACCTTAAATTCCTAATTTCATTATGCTTAAATTCACAAGCTTGGTATTGCATTAAATATAGATTTTTGCAAAATCTGTTCTCCTTTACAAATACTTCACTTAAAACAGTATTGATCTATAATGGATAATAATAAGGAAATTTACAGTGGTAGGAAAACACAAGTGTTGTGTAACAGATCAGGGTAGAAAATTGGTTTCCAATGCCAACAGAATTTTTCAGATTTCAAAAATTTTTTCCACTCTGAATTAGGATAAAGTCAAAATCTTGAAAAATGTTGTGAACTAAAAATTTGAAAAACAAAATTCAGCTCAAATCAATTGAATTGCTTTGTTTCAATCATTTCAAAAAGTTTCATTTTGATTTTGCCCATTTTACATTTTATTTTACTATAAATTAACTTAAGTTTCAAAACAAAGTCATATAAGAATGAAAACACTTTTCCTTTTGAAAATATAAAAACATGATATTTCAATTATATATAAATCCTCCCCCCCCCAAAAAAAAAATTAGATGCTAAATTTGTTTAAACAGACCTTCTGCCAAAAGTTTTGGTTTTGATTAATTTCAATTTTCAGAAGAAAAACGGTTTCATTGAAAATTTCCCAACTAACTCTATTCCATGGTTAAAGTCCCACTTCAGTGATCAAACTGTCACAGAAAAATCACTTGTCACAAAGCCTATTGTTATCCAATTTGCAGCAAGCATTCCCCAGCTGTAAGATGGGAAATAAATTTTATTTCTCTTGCAAAGGCAAATTATATATTATGATAAAAGAAAAGCAATTAAGAACTGTATCAGTCAAAATATTGGAAATGCTGTTTAAATACTCCATTTTGTTTAAAATTTTACATGCGTGTAAATCCCTTAAGTTTTCTGTCTCCAGTGCATCAAATAGCATTTGATTCAAATAGATATTTCAATAAAGAACTGGAGAAAACATTTTATTATTACATCAATACTAGCATCTATGGAAGCTGTTCACCTTCAGAATAAATTATACTTATATTTCATAGGCAAGTACCAACATTGTTTTCTCAAAAATATCACTGATCCAGTAGATTAAGTTAACAAACACAAAAACATAAGAGAACTGTAGCATGATTAACAACCATTACATTTCATTGACTCAATGGCAAAATAGATAGGCAGAGACCTGCTAATTAAGTCTCCAATTTCCTAGGCTAGAGTCCAACCATTGGGCTAAATCAGCACCTTTGCCAGCTGATCCATTGAGCCAGTGACATTGGCTGCAAAAATGATTTGCTCATCTCTTTCTAGCAAAGTTAAAATAGTCCTTGGAAAAACAGAAGATGCAATTGGGAATAGAAAAAGCAGGGGCAGATACTAATTTGATCTAGAAGAGATCACAGGGTTAGAGGGCATGCTCAAACCAGTCCACCAGCCAGATAAAGAGAAGTAGGATAACATGGAGAAAATAATAAAATTGCTTGATGTTTAATCAGCATGCACTGCATATTCACTGCACTTTGGTTAAGTAAAAGGAAATAATTTTTTTTTTATTAGTGCAGATCCAGAGATCCCATACTTGATGATTTTGGTTCTGATGGACATAGGGTTATGTGACAATAAGGATTCACCAAGTCATTCTTTAGGCTTCTTTTCAAAAGTCTGTTACTGTTATTAAGAAATGTTTTGGAAATACCTGCAGTTTTCTACATTTCTTCATTGCTCTCAGTTACAATTTACTAAAAAGCTCTGGACTTAGTTCAGCAAAGCACTCATGCACAGGCTTATATCTCACTGAAATCAGTTGGACTCAAGAAATCAATGGGATTTAAATATATATTTCAGTGCCATGCTGAATGAGGACCTCTGTGCACAAATCATTGTTTTAGATCCTAGTAGTCACACTAAGTATGGATTACTAGGTATTTATTTCTACAAGTGTAATGACCAATGCTGTGAATTTGTGTGCCCCACATACTTACAATTAATTACAATTTCCCCTGTACTGATCAAATAAGTGGGTACTACCAATAGTTAATGGACACATCAGTCTGCTACTGACCCCTCCTTAATGACCCATAAATGGTTTACCAAACTCCTAGCTAAATAAATACACTTTAAATAACGGCAAGAAAGAGGCCAGATGCTGGCATACTGTCAAATTCCACATCATGGACACTGGCTCTTTAGAAATTTTATCATATCATTTCAGAACCTACTTTACAAGCTGTAAATCCAAAATAGCAGAACTTGCAACTTCCCTATGGCCTAACAGTGGCTAGATAATATAGGGGTACACACATACCCCATGTTCATAGACAATAGTACAAAACAATAGCACCAAAAGACATACGGTCTAGTATAAAATGTCAGATTCCCACAGATGTTTTATCAACATGTATATTCTTTTAACGTGTCTATCCAGTTTCTTAAGAAACTTTCACTTGGGTATAACTTATAATTAGTAATATGTCTTTTGCAAAAGACTATGGACTTACCTGCTTTCTCTTTGCTTAGCTTCTGAGACAACACCTGTAAGAAATAATTTTTATTTTTAGTTTTAACAAGAACACATTTTCCCCCAAAAGGGTCAGAATATGGTTTTGTGGCAAACATAAGAATCAGTTTAAACTTGGAAACATCACCATCTTGTGTGGGTCAGTACAACCCAGAGCTTTTAAATTAAAGGCAGCATGGACAAGATTAAGATTAATTTTCACTTAGTTTATGTCTAAACCAAAAGACGGAACTGATCCTTCCGGATACCAAGATGATTCCATATGAGAACCTCACAGAATCTGAAGTTTTTTTGAGGGGCAGCCACTCCTATGTCTAGATATTGTGCATTCTATGGTCCTGCTATGATGTGATAGCCATCTGCACCTCTATCCCAGAAGCATCTCTTCCATCAAATTCTGCCTCTCCAACTTTGATGAGGATCACTCCATACAAACTTAACTTAAAAAAAGTGTCCTCAGCTTTTAATGTGTATACAAGTTTTACTGAAACCTCGCAAAGCTCTTCCCTTAAATACAAAATATTATTAAATTTTCTACTTTTGTATTAGAACCCCCTCCCCTCCTTTCTAGGTGAGACAGTATGGAGTTGCTTTCCCATCCTACAAAATATTGCAAGACAATTTGACTCTGTAAAAAGCCCTGTTATGATCACAGTTTAGGTTTTGTCTAAGCGTAAGTGGTCAAGGCTAGGTGAGGTTTAGCTTAGCATGTAAGTGAGATTTAACAGCACTTAATTAACATATATTAGCTAACTCAACCTAACCCCAACCACTTTTAAACCACATGGACAGAGCTGGATTCTAAATAACCATGTTTACTATCTATACAGAAGCCTAGAAGGCCTCACTTCTTCTGCAGAAGAAAACAAGGATGTCCTCTAGAGGGCTCATAAGATATTCAAAGGGATACCACCCAATTCCCAGATGGTACAGAACTAGCTGGTTATAAGATCAATCCAGTGATTTAGATGATGGTGCTCAATAGAGATGTTAAAATGTGTCTAATTAATTAACCATGTAACCGCTGAAGAATTCAGCAATTGTGTATGGGGTGTGGGGGGGGGGAGGGGAAACAGGTGGTTCCCCAGGAGCTGGTGCATGTTGGGAGCTGACTTTCAAGCCAGCTCCCTGTGTGTACTGGAAGTCTTTGTGTAACTGTGAATAAGCCCAGGCTCATTAGTTAACCATGTACAGTGATACACTTTGACCTCCCTAGTATTCAATTGGAGAAAGCAATTGGAGGGATCTAGCCATTTTCTCCCAATCTACAGAACAAAGATAACCAGTATTAGATAGATGACGTCAGTCCCAAATATTTTTCAACTTTCTCCAGTCGTTTTGAAACACAGATAGACATTGCCCTAATTCAGGTTATTTTGGGACAGAAGTAAGTGAGAATTACAAAGTTGAGAGCTGTATATGGAAACCACCACCAGTGCTGAGTCTTTTAAACTGGGGTGGTCTCAGTATGGCTCAGGGAAAGCAGTGCCTCAAGCAGGCAAGTCTAAGAAAGAAGGGTTTTATAGGCGGACAAACATATTTCATCTACGGGCTCATTTTAGAGCATGAAGCACTGGTGTAACGTGCTACCAGTGAGACACACTGCTTCAAAAACGGACGGCCACATCCAGCACCAGTTTCCATTTTGGCATGTGGTTAAGTTTTCGTTCCATTGCTAGAGTCTGACTCTAAGAGGACAAAATCATAGATAATGGGAATTTGTTTCAGCTCCAGAATAAGAGCTTGCAACCTTCTAACCAAACATAAGTGGAAGAGGGTTCTGGTCACTGTTTATATCTTTTAACATCATTTGAAGAAGTGACCAGGATTTTATTTGTATGATTTAGTTTGTGCTTTTAAATTAGTCAGAGCACCTATGTCCAGTCATAAGTACTTTCTCAGTATGTATAAATCAAAACAACAATGTAGTCCTGCTCTCATCCTGTTTTAATGTTCTCGCATAGCCCTAGGAGCACCAGTTATTGTACAAAGTCAGGCTACAACTTCCAATGTCTTTTAGAACAGCATAAGAAAAAAAGATACAAATTGTAGTTGGAACAAACCCAGACACAACAGACATCTGCCAGATTAAAAGTGGTTTATGGAAATAATAATAATAAGGCACTATATAACTGACTGTGTAATAAAATACACTGGTTGGAGGACTAGCATCCCATCTGAACTGCATGGCAAAATTCAATTAAATCCCCAGAAAGCATGGACTAGGTTAGTGCAAGTCAAGCCAAAAGGCTGTTCCAGCACCTGCTGTTCTGAATAACAAAGAAATAATTCAACAGCTCCAGCTGTAGTAATTTTGTAAGTGAAAGTGTGAAATAGAATCTAAAGACAAGTATCTTGCATTGATAAAACCATTTACTTGAGCTATAAAAACCAGAATACAGAAACCAGGAGTTTACAGATAGACCAGGGATTCTCAAACTTTATTGCACTGCAACCCCTTCCGACAACAAAAATTACTACACAACCCCAGGAGGAGGGACTGAAGCCAGAACCCATGTGAGCCCCACCACCCCAGGTAGGGGGACCAAAGTAGAAGCTAATGTCTTCAGGCCCACGCAGGTGGTCCCGGACAGATTAAGATATGCGGAAGCCCTAAGGTATGCCAAGTTTAAGCAACCCCATAACATTACCAAATTAATGTGTAAAGACAACAAGTAGTCCTGTGGCACCTTAGTGTGGTGGCAATAATTTTTTGCTAGGGATCACATCAGAAATTTTTGAAGTGGGCCCAGGCCACAACAAATGGGGTGGGGACTCAAGCAGAAAGGGTGGGGTCAGGATACTTCCCTGCTTCCCCACTCACAGACCATGATTGGTCTGGGGGTGCAAAAGCACCTTTGCTGCCCCTACCCCCCAGTTCCTCTTCGGTGCCCATGCCCCTGGTGGTGGGAGAAGATTTTGCCCACTCCCCCATCTGCCCTCAGGCCAATCAGGGCTTGGAGGCGGGGAGCACGCAAAGCCTCCTCCCACCCTGCCAGGAGCAAGTGGTGCTTTTAAGCATCACATGCTCCTTGCAGGGCGGGGGAAACTTCACGCCTTCCCCTGCCGCCAGGTCAATCAGGATTTGGGGGCTGGGGAGTGTGTGACATCTCCTCCCACCCTGCCAGGAGCCGTGCACTCTTGGCAGGGAGAAGGAAACTTCATGCGCTTCCCCCCCTAATTGGCCTGGGGGCGTGGGAACAGCAGGGCCTCTGCGAGATGGATCAACCCGCCTGGCAGGCCATATCCAGCCCGCAGAGACCCTTTTGCCCACCCCTGGTCTAAAGTGTCACAGGACTACTCATTTTTAAAGTTACAGACTAACATGGCTACCCCTCTGAGATGGAAAAACGTGTATTATTCTAACATAAAGGACAATGAAAATAGAAATAAAGTTTTATATTTGCAAATATACCAGTACTTAGGTGAGGATGCAACTAAAAACAAGTATTTTTTTTGTATTTAGAGGCCCCTCATAATCTGAGGCCCGAAGATGTAGTTTACTTAGCTTGTGCATAAATCCAGCATTAAGGGGGCCAGTATCCTGAGTCTTGTTGCCCAGGGCTGAAGTCTTTGGGCTTTGATTTTGGCTCCAGAGGGTGGGACTCGGGCCCTGGCCTAGGACCCCAGTGAGTCTGAGCCAATCCTGGTGACCCCATTAAAAGAGGATCATAACCCACTTTGGGGTTCTGACCCACAGTTTGAGAACCACTGAGACAGACACTGGCTTCAGTTTACCTCTTGTAGCACTTTTACACCAAGTGACCTCAAGGGGTTCATGCCTAATTTACCTCTGAGAAGGGAGATTCAGACTCACTTTGTTTTATGATCACAGGACAATGATAAACTCTGGTTAATGGAATCTGAGAAATCTATGATTAAGGGAAGGGGGCTGAGTTCACTAGAAGCAACTGTGAATTAAGTTAAAACTCAGAGTTCTTGGTCTTCTAGTTCCTAGAAAATGATGTGTAGTATGGGACACTTGAGTGTGGGGTTATTCACTAGCTCCATTTTAAACCCCTTGACATGTTTGTGTACATGATCTCTCTGCTCTCAGAACAGCCAGCAATTTAGTGAATAGCTCCTCACCTGTTGGGTCTACAGTCTGAGAACATTGGTCTCTGCTCCACTGGGGGCCCGGCTGCCAGGCTTTTCCTTGACTATGCTGAGCCAGTGAGATAAAAGTCTTGGTTCAGCAAGATACTTTAAAACACACATAACTTTAAGTATGTGTTTGGTCCCATTGAAGCCACCTTTCTGAATCAGGGAAAAATATTTAGAGTGTGGTACAAAAGAGAGTATGAAAAATGAAGATTCATAGTGATGGGGAAAGTAAGGAAAAAAGGAGACTGTGTAGATGCACCCCTCCCCAAGAATAATCCAAAAGATGGTCCTTTTACATGTATAAGTTAAGAGCACTTAGAATGATATGGAAATGAAGATAGGAGGAAAATTCCAGTAATATAAACCCATCAATGAAAACAAATCAGCATGCTCATTAAAAGATTTTTCCTCACTTGTACATATGATCTGACATGCATAAATCATGTGAGCATGAAATCCACATGGTACAATGGAATTAGATGT
Organism: Apalone spinifera; assembly: GCA_030068395.1. NCBI lineage: Eukaryota > Metazoa > Chordata > Testudines > Trionychidae > Apalone > Apalone spinifera. The sequence goes on along the minus strand of CM057845.1, from coordinate 272,830,753 downwards.
TCTACAATGTTCTATAATGTAACATTTTGTCATTGTAAGCTTCTTGTCACATAAAAGCCTTTGCCAACAATGAAAATTACTATGAAATGGGAACTCTAATGGACTCAGCATTATTGTAATCTGCAACAGCACAATGATTTTGCAATGCCGGCCAGTCCAGCAACTTCACCTGTCACTTTCACCAAAATGACAATTGTGTCCAAAAATACTTTCCTCTTCCCCCATCAAATTTAATTAGTTATTAGCTATTTTAAACTCAAATTGCAAACATTTCAAAACTGACAGTGGTATTTGAGAACATCTGTCAAATTCCAGTCACTGATTCCAAGCAAATCACTCCTTCAAGAAGAAAAAAAAGTGATTACCTTATCTGTACAACGTGAAAGTGACTCTTTAGACATTCAATAAAAAGCCAAGAAGTTCATTCAACATAGATAGAAACTCAAAAATATCACTGTCGTCTAAAACTCTGGGATTTTGTCAAGTCCATTTGACATCTGATATTAATAAAAAAAAGGGCTGTCTATTCCATTCTATGGCTTTACATTCCACATGAAAAATTTGCAGCACAGTTCTGAAGCATAATGTTGTCTGAAGATGGCATATAATATAGTTGGATGACTTTTCTTGTTGACTAATAGTTATGAAAGGACATCAGTTTTAACTTTACTGCTAATATTCACTGGAAATCATGCTGGTTAATATTGATCAATTGGCTAGACATTAATTTAAAATGATACACACACAAAAAGAGTTCTAAAGGAGCAATCTAGAAATTCACATACAAAACTGAATCACCAGATCAGCATTTTTGCTAAACATTTTAACAAGACTGATACAAGAAGGAAAGAATGAAAACTCAGATAGCAGAACTATGTAATTACTCAAAATAAAGAACTTTAGCCCACATCCTCAAATTCCTAAATACCTTGAGGATCTGTGCCTTTGTGTCTTACTATCTTCTGACACTTCTAAGACAAATCAGTCATTCAGGATTCCATCCCGCTCTCCAATGCATGATATTAACAGATCAGGCAGTTTTCCAATACACAAGGGCTGTGTCTAGACTGGCATGATTTTCCGCAAATCCTTTTAACGGAAAAGTTTTTCCATTA
>CM057845.1:272818891-272829538 GCA_030068395.1 Apalone spinifera | reverse complement strand
TTGCGCAAAAGCAGCCGCTTTTGTGGAAAAACTTGCCAGTCTAGACACAGCCAAGGTGATCTACACCACACAGTGAGCTGAAGCTAATGGAGGGTAGAAACAAGGACTATGTAATATGGAACAGTGTGTACCAAGTTACTGGACTCAAGATTTTTCTCAAAATAAAGTTTAAATACAGCTTTAACAGTATACTTCACTGGTCAGGAAAACCATCTACAAGGAAACGCTATCATGGGATCAAATCCTGGTCCCCTTCCTTCCATGAATAATTGACTTCAATGGGACTATTTATGGCAGGAATGGGCCCATGATGTCCCTAGATAATCGTCAAAGAAAATAGATCATAAATCATATGACCTTCATTATAATAACAACTAGTCCCTAAATAATCAATTAGAGTTCATGTAAATTTCTAACTGGAGGCCAAACCAAGTAATGTTCACTAGAGACTTTCTTGTATGGCCCCATGTTAAACAAAAATTCTGAACAAACACTTTAAAAGGTTTTTTCCAGGTCAGCTTCTGACACCACAGTGACGTATGTTACTTCAGGACCCTAGATATACACACCTAGCCCAATGTTGATACTGTGTAAGTAATAAAAATAATTAATACTATTCTGGCTGCTGTGGGAAAGTCACATGACCTGCATTTTATAGCAGTCTATAAACCAACTCTAGGTTAGCATACTTGACTTCAAACGGGCATACTCACCAGAGTAAGGCACGTAGGATTTGATCCTTGTCATAGGTGATCCATAAAAAGATTTTAAAAACCAATATAGACATCATAGACTTTACCATGGCAGCAGGAAGCAGAATGCCCCAGGCCCAGAGCACTATGCTTCCTAACGCCATGGAGAAGCAGAGCACAGCGGGCTGGGAATGGACAACAGGATGGGATGGAATGGAGCAGGCTGCCGAGTCACTCTGGTTCCCGCCACCGCTGTTCCAGACCCAAGGTAATCCCTGGGCCCAGCTGGACCCCATCTATAGGACAGCTGAGGTGGCCACAGCGGAGCCCCCAAAGTGTGGGGCCTGGGGTGATCACGGCAAACAATCCTATGGATAAGATTGCTCTGGGCTACTTTTTTCCTATAAACAACATGTGCTTTGTTTTGTTCTTCTCTAGCTCCCATCACAGCGATGAGTGTGCGAGCAGGGAATTGACTCCTGCTGTCGCCACTTACCAGGCCCCCTGCTAATCCCCCATTTTGCATTGTTCAGGGACAGGATGGGAATGGAGCAGAGGTGAGGTGGAAGCGGAGCCTGTAGAGGGTGGGGGAGGGTTTGCCCCAGGCCCTGCACCCCCTAGGGACAGTGCTGGAGGAGCCATTTTAGAAGGTTATCATTTATCCATTTAAACATCAAAATGTTCAGATTAATTTACGGAATGGACCTATGCTGATTTCCAGCACTTGATAATCTAGTCCATAAAACTTCAAAAAATTGTAACACTAGAGGCTAGATGCAAGTTTTAAGAACCAGGGGTCATTTAGGACAAAGTTTTATATTTAGTGCTTCAGGAGCATTTAATTGCTGTCAGTATAAGAAATATAAGCAGAAAGGACTCAGAAAAAGGGGGAGGGGAGAGTAAATCTCTTCCATGATCATATGTGACTCATTCTTTCTGTGACTTGCTGCTCTGACATGATATTTGATTTGGTGGGTTTGTCTTACTTAGAGAAGCACTGCTTCTTGGTCACCATCACTCAGCAATACTTTTGCTTCTCAGATTTCATCTTCTCAAAAGGCTGACATGGCACATTTTGCTTAATGCTGTTCCTCATCGATCTTGGTAAGTGGGATTTAGTTATTATCACACATGCCTTGGACCTTGACCTATTTGATTGATGTGGGTGAATGAAGTCACAAAGTTATAGGGGGACAGGGATGGCAGATATGAAGGACTAACTGCTTTGTCTGCTAAATTTGGACCAAGGCTGAATGTAGTTTCAAAATATTTAAATTATGTAACTAATAATGAAGCTTATTTTCTCCTACTTGTACTTTCGCATAATGTTCAATAAACCGTACCACCGCAGATTTGTTCAAGATACAACCATAATTTGCTCTGACTCCATCTTCAGCCAAGGACGGTAGAAAAGAAACTGAGGGAGGCTTGTGCCGCGTGCACACCCAACGAACAACAGCAACGCGAGGCAGAGTACACAGACATGGCATGAGGGGCACTGCTGAGCAAAAAGTCTCTGATCAGCGGCACGAAGACGCACCAAGACCTGAGTGGAGCACCCACGGGGACACTACTCGATGGAGAACAAAAGGTTCCTGTGGTTTACAACAGATTCACAAATTCCAAAAGGGGTTGATACAGAACGATGAAGAGTGACAAGGGGATGAAAGAGACAAGCTTTTGACTGAGCTGACACAGAGCTTTTCCTCTTGCCTGGGCAATGAACTCAAAGCGTGCCTGCTAAACCATGGATGGAGTCTACTGCAGTGTCGGGAGAAAGAGGAGGAGTCCATCTTGGGTGTAGTTTAGAGGGAGGTATTGGCCCCCAAACAGAGGCAAAGTGTGGTGTATATGGCGGGAATTCACTGCCACTTCCTTTCTCCATTTCTGTGAGTGTCGAGCTGCTTTACTCTGTGTGGCTGAGGTGGTGTCTATCCTTACATGTGCCTTTTTCGGGGTGGGGGTGGAGAGGTGGAAGTGGGCTCTGCCCTAGCACGAGAGCATAGGAAAAATCTGGGTGCAGATTTATTTCTCATCCCTCCCCCTGCACCAATGCATTCTTTATCCAAAATATATATCTGGCACTGAAGTTAAACAGGTGTTAACAAAATCAGACAAAACACAGAGTTTCTCAAAGTGTGATTTAAAATCCTTCCCCTCTCCAGTGCTCAATTTCTGTCTCTTGACTCTTGTAATGTTATTTCATGTCTGCCAACAAGAGGAGGGGGCAGAACAAAGCTGATAACTGCCCAGGGCCCAGCAATTCTAAAGCGCGCCGGGCTCCCAACCACCATCACTACTACTACTACTGTGGCACTGCCCAGAGCCCTGGGCCCTTTAGATCACCACTAGGGGTGCGTCTACACTGCACCATCACTTGAAATAAGAGATACAATTTGAGCTACGCAAATTGTGATGCTATTTCGAAATAGCTTATTTGTCATTTGGTGCTGTCTACACAACACCAGATTTCAAAATAAAGCGCTATTCCGAAACGTCCCTTACTCCTCGTAGAATGAGGTTTACAGGGATGTCGGAATAGCAAGCCCAAAATAATGGGCTTGCTGTGAAGACGTGGGATGGCTATTTTGGGATACACTGGTACCCCGAAATAGCATTGCAGTGTAGATGTAGCCTAGAGTGCTACGTGGCGCACTCCTGGAGACTCTGTGGGCTGGTGGGGGGTTGGTGTGGCATGCTGTGGGCAGTGCTAAGGGCTGGATGCCTCTAGCCCTACCCCTTACACCAGAAGCTCTGCCCCTTCCCAGAGCATGAAACCTGTCTCCACAGCTTGATCAGGGACCTGGAGCAGCTGTCTCCCTGTCGGCTTCCTTGTATCATTTCCACATCTTTTGAGTGTGCCTGTTATTTCAAAATATAACAGAGTCGCTATTCCGATATCCCTGTAAACCTCATTGCACAAGTAAGGGACATTTCGGAATAGCGATTTATTTCAAAATAAGTGTTGTGTAGACGGCGCCAAATTTCGAAATAAGCTATTTCGAAATAACATCAAAATAAGATATGCAATTTGCGTAGCTCAAATTGTGACTCTTATTTTGACCTACAGTGCAATGTAGATACACCCTTACAGGTTAGATAAGGGTAGAGAAAACTGAAAGAGGCCCTCTAAAAACCCTACTCTTTAAACAGCCTCAGGGTTGGTTCAATAGTAAGTTAAGGCCAGTGACATTTCTTTACTGGAGACGTATTTTATATCACTTTCAATTTGTATTCAGCTTTCTCTGACTACCTGTGTAGTTTCCTATTTGTTTAGCAGTTGGCACTATTGCATTTTTAAAAGAATTTTTTTAAAATGACATGTTGCCTCTTTTGTAGATTTAATAGCTCTCCCTTCCTCGTGAAGAATTTAATGTATTCCAGCTAACAGAACAGTCTTTCTAGCTCATAAATTCAAAGTAAACTCTTTATTAACCAAGTTCAGAAACTGCTGAACAATTGGAAGCACCTCGTTTTGCTCCAGGCCAAAAGAGAGTAAGCACAGAAGTCCATTTTCTTGTGATGTACAGTATACAGTATCTAATAGTGGCTGTTTTATAAATCAGCTTCTCTGCTTCTGTTCAAGAACACTGAACTTTATGAAAATATGAATTTTCAATTATCATAAGTCAAAATGAAAATTTTGTAGTGCAATAACATCCATTGTTGGTAATGGATGCAGCTAAGTCCAGGCTGGCAAATGTGAAGTGGTTGGGGGAAGATGGGGATAGGTGCCTGGGGGCCCGGTGATTTAAAAGAGTCTGGGACTCCTGGCCTCCACTGCTGCTACAACAGGACCCTTTAAATCATCCAAGTGCCACTTGAGGGTGGAGGAGGGACCATGGCATGACATGGTCCGAGTGGTACAGAGGGCTGGCTGCCCCAACCTCCCGAGGCCCCAACTCTTCCAGGAATATGGAGCACCCCCACCCCCATCATGCCCAGGGGCCCGGCAAGTCTGTTGGCCCTCTGGTTAAGTCTAACATGCTTCTAGCAGCAGACCAGACACAATTTAGATAGCTAAAACAAGAAGTGTTTACCTATGAAAGCTTATGCCCAAATAAATCTGCTAGTCTTTAAGGTGCCACAGGACACCTCATTTTTTTGCAGATACAGACTAAGATGGCTACTCCTCTGAAATTTAGATAGCTGCAATTTCTGTCTCAAAGCAATACTTAGGATATCTGTGATTCTTAAGTTAGGCAAGGGGGAGGCATACTGCAAACTCCTAATAACTGAGTATGGCAACTGTAGAGAGAGGAGACCAGCTGTAAAATTTCATGCCATACTTGGTAATGAGAATTCTTGTACTCAATAGGGACATATTATTGTCCTGATTCAGTAAAGCACTTAAAACACATGCATAACTGAAAGCCTGTGAGGAGCTGAACTGAAATCAATGAGGCTATTCATGTGATTCATGTTAAGCATGTGCTTAAACACTAACTACATTTGTATCCAAAACTGTACACAAAAGAGCTAAAAGCTGCATGCTTTAGGGCAAAGCCTGAGTCAGTGCACCTGCACATTCCATGAACAAAGCAATTCTCATCCTCTAGCTCTGATACTGTTCAGATCTTTAATAAGCTTTTAGAACATATGCTAAGGCCAACTCTTAAATCAATGTCAATGCTTTCAAAAAAGTTATTTTGTCTAATATTAGGCAAAGATCTTTCATGGCATGATTTGGATGAAGATTTCTAATAAGTACAGAGTATGTTATAATATTTTGAGAACTGCCTAATTTATAAACTAAAGTCTTTAAAGATCTAATTAAGCAATAAAGCACAAATTCAAGGATACTAAAACAATGGAAAGAAAAATACACAGCCTATTTCAGTTTATAATCTGAAGACTTGAACAAGAGCTATGTAGCTCAAAAGCCTCTGCCTCTCACCAACAGGAGCTCACCCACCTGGTCTCTCTACTATTCTGAGACCAACGCGATTAGAACCCTTTACAGCAGGGGTGCGGAACTGGCCTAGCCTGTGCCTTGCCTTGATATAACCTGTGAGGCTTGGGACTCTCCTCTGCCCCAGCAAGGCAAGCGCTCCAGCCCCAAGTGGGGCAGTGTGGTTGGAGCAGTAGTACAGGCTCCCTCACAGGCCTGATCAAAGCAAGCTGTGGGCTGGATCTGGCTTGCAGACTCTGGCTAGCAGGGAGAGGAAGTAGATCTGTACACTACAGGAAAAACATTCCCTGAAAGCATTGCCCCCCATTGAAGCTACTATAAGGTGGGTGCATAACTAGCTGGATAACTGTTCTCAGAGAGTAGTTACTAACGGTTCACAGTCATGCTGGAAGGGCATAACAAGTGTGGTTTTGCACGGGTCTGTCTTGGGACCGGTTCTGTTCAATATCTTCATCAATGATTTAGATGATGACATACAGAGTACAATTATTAAGTTTGCAGATGATACCAAGCTGAGAGGGGTTGCAAGTGCTCTGGAAGATAGGGTCATAATTCCAAATGATCTGGAAAAATTAGAGAAATGGTCTAAGGTAAATAAAATGAAGTTAATAAGGACAAATGCAAAGTGCTCCACTTAGAAAGGAACAATCAGTTTCACACATACAGAATGGGAAGGACTGTCTAGGAAGGAGTACTACAGAAAAGGATCTAGGGTTCATAGTAGACCACAAGCTAAATATGAGTCAACAATATGACGCCGTTGCAAAAAAAGCAAACATGATTCTGGGATGCATTAACAGGAGTTTTGTGAGCAAGACACGAGAAGTCATTCTTCAGCTCTACTCTGCGCTGATTAGGCCTCAATTGGAGTATTGTGTCCAGTTCTGGGCACCACATTTCAAGAAAGATGTGGAGAAATTGGAAAAAGACCAGAGAAGAGCAACAAGAATGATTAAAGGTTTAGAGAACATGACCTATCAAAGAAGACTGAAAGATCTGAGCTTGTTTAGTTTGGAAAGAAGACTGAGAAGGGACATGATAGCCGTTCTCAGGTATCTAAAAGGGTGTCACAAGGAAGAGGGAGAAAAATTGTTCTCCTTGGTCTCTGATTATAGGACAAGAAGCAATGGGCTTAAATTGCAGCAAGGGAGGTTTAGGTTGGACATTAGGAAAAAATTCCTAACTGTCAGGGTAGTCAGACACCTTTACAGTTTATGATCTGGCATCGTGCCGGCAGCACAAGACTCCAAGTCAGGAGACTTGGAATGAAAACTTTTCCCAAAGAGATTCGGGCATAATGGCAGTTGTGTGTCCAAATCCCATTTGGCATCTTCAAAAATTTCAGCTTTGTTTTCTATTCCTGGCTCTGCTGCTAGCTTGTTCCTAGGCCTCTGGCAAGTCAGCTAGGGCCTCATGCAATTTCCCACTGAAATGACTTGTAGCCTTTCTATTACTGTTAAAGGGAGTTGGATTAGGCTTTAAGGTGCCAAGCACCTCAGCTCCCATTCAGACACTCGTGGCTAAGTCCCTTTGTGATTCCAGTCCCAATTCCTAACTTGGAGACATCTAGAAAAATCACTTGGGATTTACAAAGACAGCCATGCACTCAGGCTCCCTGTACAATGAATGGAGGGAGATAGGTGCCTAAGAATGGGATTCACAAAACCCATCATGCTAGGTGGCTCCTCACCTAGGACAGCCAATGGGAGAGACCAAAGAGAGGGGGTAGTTTGGGAGCACCGAGGTCTATACGGACACCCATGGTGCCCAGTCTTCAGGAATATTTCTGGCCTAGCCCCCAGCTTTGCTTGCCACCCCCAGGTGATTTAAAATGGCCCCCACTGCCATCACTGGCTAGAGCAGCTTCCTGCATGTCCACTCGCTCCACACGGCTACCAACACATCCCTGCGACCTCTGGTGCTTGTGCGTGTGCATGTGTGTGTGTGTGTGTGTGGGGGGGGCGTATTTCCATGCACTGCTCCTGTCCTCAGTGCCCCACAGCAAAGGGGAGACGTGGAGGCAGTGTCTGTGGGCAGCAGCATGCACCAGCCCCCTGTGCCTAGGAGCCTCTTCCAGAGGGGGTTGCCCAAGGCAAGCACCACAACCTGCACCCCAGCCCCTCCTCCTGCTCTCCCAACCCATCTTTCTCCCAAGTTTCCTCCCAGAGCCTGCACCTCTCACCCCCTGCCCCAGCCCGTAGCCTACACCCAACCTCCCTCCCACAGCCTGCTCCTCAGAAGCTCTCCTGCACCCACATCCCCTCACCCTTTCTGCAACCTGATTCCTACCCAGAGTCTGCTCCCTTCACCCCTCCATACCCCAATTCCTGCCCCAGCCCTCAACCTCCCTCCCAGAGCCTGCATCTCAGGTCACCAGGTTTGGCCGATTCCATCCAAGGCAGCAGCAAAGCCCCAGAGCTCTCACAGAGATCACCAAACAGGTTGCCCCCTAATGTGGATCCAGCTTGAGCTCCTCCACTGACCACAGCTTTTACTATGTGTAAAAAGGAGAGAGGCATTATCTTAGATAGGCAAGTCCTGTGTTTTATTGGTCATAACCAACACCTTACATTTATCTTAAGTATTTGTAATGAGCTGTCTAATTGCCTGTGCTACCCACACTTTCTCTTTAAGCTACTTATATACATGAACTATTCACTTTCTTTTAATCATACAGTCTCATTACTTCTCAAATCAGAAAAAACCCTAATACTCCCTCAGAGTGCTTTAAAAAACGGCATTTGTTACATCTCAGATGTAGAGGATTGCCAAGCCAATGTATTCATAACACAATCATATTCTTGCTGTACTTTCTGCTCCTTGGGGATGAAACCATGTGATCAACTGATTTTATGTCTCTCTGCAATGCAGATAAACATCTCTCTCTCTCTCTCTCTCTCTCTCTGTCTTTTTAAGCTGAGCAAAATGACCTTCCTGAGAAAAATTCAAGGATTCTTTAGAGAAACACACCACAACCCTCCTGCAGTGTTCCTATTCCTGGCAACCACAGGACATTTCTGAACTTGAATTTAGGTTATATAATTCCAAGAAATCCATTATAGTAAGTTTAAAGTAGAAAATAAGGGAAAAAATACTTCATTTTGGCTGAATTGCATAGCATCTATGACAAGGTTGATACTGTATGTATATCAGTGTTTGCAACCAAATGCTATCAGCAGGAAATGATGAAGAGATTTATTATCTGATACATCTCATAGTCTTTAATCAAATTATGAGGCAAATATCTCCCATCTCTGTTTTCCATCTCATAATTCAACTCAGTGGCCAGTCCCTGATTTAAGCCATAATTAAGCCATGAGTCCTTTCACTTGTATGAGAAGCAGTTATCCAACCAAAGGATGGAACCTCAGCTGGGGGTCAATCAGTGTTGCTCTGATTTATGTCAGCCGAAGATAAGGTCCAAAGGGCACACATTTTTAAAGCAAAAACTTTGTTGCTATCAATTTCTCACCCACGTATGTCCCACGAGACATGACTGTACGGCTTGTTTTGCCCCCCATCTAGTCTTACTGAGCAATTCACAATGGATTAAGAAATAATTCTTAATATAGTAGGTGTTCAGGAAATATCTATTGTTACTCAGTTTTAATACTATTGCTAGATAGCTGTACTTTAATGTTCTAGGAGCAATTAGTATATGTGAAACATCCTTAAAGGGAACTAAAGTACATACAACTTGGATCCTATCTTGTTATTCTGGCTTACAACAGGCACAAAATTCTGCGTTTATGGAACTTTTGTGATGGTAACATTTGTTGCTGGTAGCACAAAACCCCAGACATGCTCAGTGGCCTGCTGTGAGATCAGTGCTAACAACTTAGGCTTTAAAAGGCCTATTTGTTCAATTAGTAGGCCCCCAATAGGATTAATATTTATCACAGCACACATGTTTGTGGGCCAGATCCTTATTATATATGAAGAAATCTATGGGGTCATGCTGATTGACACAAAATGAAGTTCTGGACTTGAGTCTCCAGAACCACAGTAAAGAATTGGGGAGGCCTGAATCTAGGGTTGCCAGGTGTCTGGTTTTGAACCGGACAGTCCAGTGTTTGATCTTTCTGTTCAGGAAACAAATTGAGAAAATATAAATGAGAAAATATAAATGTCCGGTATTTTCTAAATAAGATGTAATATATATTGTGATGTAATGTCAAGTGTGTCCGGTATTTTTGTTGAAACCATCTGGCAACCCTACCTGAATCCCCCATTGCCACTGGCAATTTGTCTTTAGGAAAGCCTGAGAGTAGCTGTTACTAAGGTCTGGTATCCATATAGTCTTATCTTAACCGCGGACCTTTTAGAACCTCACTGAAAATAACCACTGCTATTGAACTTAAATTTCACAAACTCTGAGGCTTACTTTCCAGAGCATACTGCATGTTCTAGAACCACAGGTCTTTTTGACTAAGTAGTAGTTCTGATCCTGCACAAAGTTTCCTAGCTGTACTCCATCAATGTTTTCTAAGAATTAAATGAGATTTGGTATACATGAAATTTGAAGGAGATAAGAACATAAGAATGGCCGTACCAGGTCAGACCAAAGGTCCATCTAGCCCAGTATCCTGTCTGCCGACACTGGCCAGCACCAGGTGCCCCAGAGGGGGTGGACCGAAGACAACGATCAAGCGATTTGTCTCCTGCCATCCCTCTCCAGCCTCTGACAAACAGAGGCCAAGGACACCATTTTATCCCCTGGCTAATAGCCTTTTATGGACCTAACCTCAATGAAATTATCTAGCTTCTCTTTAAACTCTATTATACTCCTAGCCTTCTCAGGCTGAGAAGGCAAGGAGTTCCACAGGCTGACTACATGCTGTGTGAAGAAGAACTTTCTTTTATTAGTTTTAAACCTGCTACCCATTAATTTCATTTGGTGTCCTCTAGTTCTTCTATTTAGGGAACTAATAAATAACTTCTCTTTATCCACTCTCTCCACACCACTCATGATTTTATATATCTCTATCCTATCCCCCTCAGTCTCCTCTTTTCTAAACTGAAAAGTCCCAGTCACTTTAACCT
>CM057845.1:272801878-272812604 GCA_030068395.1 Apalone spinifera | reverse complement strand
ACCTCTATCATATCCCCCCTCAGTTTCCTCTTTTCCAAACTGAAAAGTCCCAGTTGCTTTAACCTCTCTTCATTTAAATTATTGCTCTGGGGTGGGGCTAGGGATGAGAGGTTCAGCTGGGATGCTCCGGAGAGAAGGGAGCATCCCAGCCCTCTCTCACTGCAATAACTTGGGGACAGGTGAGAAGCAAGTCTCCATGATAGCTGCAGTGTCAGCAGGCACAGCCAGGGAAGGAGTGCATGTCCCCCAACTGGGGAAGGGCCAGGTTCGTCTGTCCCCTGTGCTCCCCAGCTAGAGAAAGGAATCCAGCAAATTGTGCACTTTCCCCTCACTCCCTGAAAAAGGAAAACAGCCAGAAATGTTCCTGTACAAATGGGGGGGGGGAGTTTAAGTCCCCCTTCCCTCCCTAAAGAGTGCTCGACAAGTGGAATACTTGGGACTAGGGATGTTAAATTTCAGTTAATTAGCAGGCGGCTCTTATAGATTTCAAAGGGAGAGGAGCAGCAGTCGGAACTGACAAAAGCGGGGACTGTTTCAATCCCTGCTTGTGCTGTTTCCCTGCTGCCCTCTCCCTCCTCTGCCCCCCATGGAGACTGTACTTGGAGGAACCAGCTTTCAAGCCAGCACCCCCCAACACCAGCTCCTGCTCCCCCCTGCTGCCTCTCTGTGATAGAGGCAGCAAGTGGGGGGAAATGACTAGTCAAGTTCCGACTTGGCTACCCGATAAGCATTTGTTTAACAGATAGTTCACTTACATCCCTACTTGGGACTAGGGCAGTCCCAGTGGGAGGGAAACAAGCCCCTTTCATCTGTCTGGTGATTTTGTCTCTTTTCTGTATGGTTTTATGAGAAACAATCCCATTCCGGGCACATCCCATTTTCCTGGCACAACCAAACCATTAGCTTGCTTTAAATTATAACAGGAAGCTGTATTCCGAATTTGGTGGTCCTAGCTCTTACTGTTTAGGAGGAGTTCTTGAACAAAGAGACAAACACACAGACAGACAGTTTCTCTCAAATATATAGTAGATTGAGCCAAGAGACAAACCAAGCCAGCACAGACTGAAGAAATGTCACCTCATCAATAGACATGGTCATGATTTTCCTACCAATCTGAAGAACTCCAAGGACCAAAAACCTGAGCTCTGAGAACTGAACAGAAAAACTCTTAGGGTACATCTACACTACAGAGGAAGGTCAAAGTTGCTGCTGTCAATCTTCCAGGTTTCAAATTAGTGGTCTAGGCAAGACAGCTAATTCAAAATGAGAGGGGCACACTGGTCGATGCCGGCAACCCTGCTTTCATGAGGAGTAAGGGAAGTGGAAGGAAGAATGTTCCTTCCTGCTCAGCCAAAAGCTGAGTTAAGGTACTTTGACTTCAGCTATGCAATTAATGTAGCTGAAGTTGTGTATATTAAATTGACTTTATCCTGTTGTATAAATGTATCATTACTGACAACAGTCCCAAACTAATCTATAAACATCTTCTCCTTCAAGTCACTCTGAAAGACCCACTTCCACCATGATGCTTACAGGAAACTGCCCACAGGTAAGGGCTACATAGAAGACCAGTGAGGTTTGTGGAGGTATGTTTACCATTGTATGTATATATACAAAATGTAAATGTCTCTTGATCATCAGGTTCTGAAATTGTCAACATATGAAACCACCTATTGTGCCTGCTATCCTCATCCTTTCACCAGTACTTCATCTACTGTGTCTTTTCTTAAATTAGACTGCAGACTTCTTGGGGGGGAAGGGGAGAGGAAGAGGAAGGGTACAGCACCTAGCACTAAGGGGGCCATATAATAATTTGTAAAGAGTGTTGTATGCAGCTCTCATAGTTCTGGTCATTTGTGATGAGATAATAAGGGAAGTCTAGCTAGAGACATAAAGGATAACAAAAAGACATTCTATAAATATATTAGAAGCAAGAGGAAGACCAAGGACAGGGTAGGCCCATTGCTCAGTGAAGAGGAAGAAACAATAACAGGAAACTTGGAAATGGCAGAGGTGGTTAATGACTTCTTTGTTTCGGTCTTCATCAAGAAGTCTGATGACAAAGGAATGCCTAACATAGTGAATACTAGTGGAAATGCAGTAGGTTTAGAAGATAAAATAAAAAAAGAACAAGTTAAAAATTACTTAGAAAAGTTAGATGTCTGCAAGTCACCAGGACCTGATGAAATGCATTCTAGAATACTCAAGGAGCAGATAGAGGAGATATCTGAACCGTTAGCTATCATCTTTGAGAGATTCCAGAAAACTGGAAAAAGGCAAATATAGTGCCCATCTATAAAAAGGGAAATAAGAACAACCCAGGAAACTACAGACCAGTCAGTTTAAGTTCTGTGCTAGGAAAGATAATAGAGCAAGTAGTTAAGGAGTTCATATGCAAATATCTGGAAGAAAACAAGGTGATAGGTAACAGCCAGCATGGATTTGTAAAGAACAAATCATGTCAAACCAATTTGATAGCATTCTTTGATAGGATAACAAGATATTGGCATAGAGAGTATGCTTATTAAGTTTGCAGATGATACCAAGCTGGGAGGGGTTACAAGTGCTTTGGAGGATAGGGTCATAATTCCAAATGATCTGGACAAACTGGGGAAATGGTCTGAGGTCAATAGGATGAAGTTTAATAAGGACAAATGCAAAGTACTCCACTTAGGAAGGAGCAATGAGTTTCAGACATACAGAATGGGATGTGACTGTCTAGGAAGGAGTACTGCAGAAAGTTATCTAGGGGTTATACTGGACCACAAGCTAAATATGAATCAACAGTGTGACACTATTGCAAAAAAAGCAAACATGATTCTGAGATTCATTAACAGGAGTTTTGTGAGCAAGACACGAGAAGACATTCTTCCACTCTACTCTGCGCTGATTAGGCCTCAATTGGGCTCCTTTAAACGGAAAAGTTTTCCGTTAAAAGCATTTTCAGAACAGAGCGTCTAGATTGGCATGGATGTTTTTCCGCAAAAGCACTTTTTTCGGAAAAGCGTCCGTGCCAATCTAGATGCGCTTTTCCGCAAAAAAGCCCCGATCGCCATTTTCGCAATCGGGGCTTTTTTGCGGAAAACAAATCTGAGCTGTCTACACTGGCCCTTTTGTGCAAAAGCTTTGCGCAAAAGGGATTTTTGCCCGAACGGGAGCAGCATAGTATTTCCGCAAGAAGCACTGATTTCTTACAGTAGGAAATTCAAGCGGCCAGTGTAGACAGCTGGCAAGTTTTTCCGGAAAAGCGGCTGATTTTCCGGAAAAACTGGCCAGTCTAGACACAGCCTTGGAGTATTGTGTCCAGTTCTGGGCACCACATTTCAAGAAAGATGTGGAGAAATTGGAGAAAGACCAGAGAAGAGCAACAAGAATGGTTAAAGGTCTACAGAACATAACCTATCCAGGAAGACTGAAAGAACTGAGCTTGTTTTATTTGGAAAGAAGATTGAGGGGGGACATGATAGCAGTTTTCAGGTATCTAAAAGGGTGTCACAGGGAAGGGGAGAAAAATTGTTCTCCTTGGCCTCTGATGATAGGACAAGAAGCAATGGGCTTAAGCTGCAGCAAGGGAGGTTTAAGTTAAACATTAGGAAAAACTTCCTAACTGTCAGGGTGGTTAAACACGGGAATAAATTGCCTAGGGAGATTATGGAATCTCCATCTCTGAAGATATTTAAGAGCAGGTAAGATAAAAAAAAAAGCAAATACTGTATTGTGAGAGTTCTCAACCTTTTTCATTTCTGAAAACCCACTATAAAAACTGCAGTGCCCATTGTGGAGGGAAAGGAACGGTTGGGTGCTTGGAGCTCCTGACCTTCATGAGCACTGGGGCTCAGGGCTTTAGATCCCAGAGGAGTGCTGAGGCTTGAGGTATCTGCATAAAGCCAAGTATCTGCACTCTCAGTCCTTGTAACTCTACCTGGCTTCCTCACAATGAGCCAGACTGTGGATCTTGTATTCACACTGATGACGGAGATTTACCTGAGCAGTTCCACTGAAGCGAATGGAGCTGTTTCTGTGAGGAACTGCACACCAGCATGAGAAAGATTCTCAACGTACCAGCATGATTCCATCAGAACCAGACTGCCAGGAAATCCTCAACCAATGGCTACCTCCTTACATCCTTCTTTAGGTGAAGCTCCTCTGTATTACATGGAACACAGAAGAGTCAGGTAAGTTGGTTGCTTATAATTGTCCATACCACACACTTCTCATTCCTATATCCTGTTTACAACATCTGTTAGCCATTTTGTAGACAGTACATCAATGAGACCCTTAGCATAACACATGATTTCTGTTACAATGTGGCCCGGATAGGACTTGATAAATTAAATGGGATATACTATTATTGTCAGAGTTTATCACCTACAACCTCTGTGAAAATAAGGTTTCATTATTTTGAGAGTAACTATTAAATACTTGTAAAAATAAAGATATAAACTAGAAGCCATCTCTGTCATGTTTGCTACAACTAGTTGCATAGGATTGTACATAGGATGCATTGCTTCCAATTACAGAGGAGACACAGTCTGCACTGGATATGTCCAAGTAGCTCCTACTGACCTCAGTGAGAGCCACAGCAAGTTATTTGAGACCTGATTTTGATCCTAATATAATTTGCAACCAAGCCTATTATTCCAGCCCAAAAACGGGTGGGGGAGGGTGCATATCCTCTTGGTCGGTAACAATAACGGTACAGCTGCTGTAAATGCAACTGCCAAAGAGAGGGGTGGGCAAGGACAGGTAAGAATAGAAGTTGGGAAAAATTACTCCAGAGTATGGGAAGAACAGGTGTCATGATTATCATGAAGCAAGATGAATCCCAGTGCTGGTAATTGCTGATGTAGAGTCAAAGTAGCTGACAGACTTTGCTGGGCCACTGTTGTTGCCACTGTAGTTGGCGGGCATGTGCAGAATTAATGCCTCTTCCGCAAAATCAACACTGTACTGTATATACAATCACATTTCATTTGAAATGTAACATTTAAAATTTAAAAAGATAATTAACTTCCTCACCTTGGGGACATCTGTCAACATGATTTTACTGATCATATGACAATGACAATGTGACTTTACATCTCAGTTCTGTTGGCACTATGAATTAGAGAATCTTAAAATAAAATTTCCTGGATAGTAAAATGTTGGAAGCAAATAGCCTTTGTATTACTTCGAGATTCTAGTGAGGTTGAGGAAGTAGAAAGAGCAGATGCCAAAGCAATGAAATCTGGGGAACACTAGTTGCATTCATATCAAACTCCCTACAGAGACACTTGAAATTAAAAATAGTTAGACTGTGTGTCAAGCTGCAAGGATTCCCAGAGGATCACAACACAGATGTCCCAGTTCACACAGTGGAAATTACAAAGCAGACTGCCTGGCACGAAAGGGAAGTTTCTCCTTGACACAGAAAACAAGAGAAAGCCTCCTGAAAAATGCTGATGCTTCCTTCACAGGCATAAAATAATACAGTACCCTTGTTCTAGTAAAAATTGTTAAATACTATGCACAGAGTATCTGAGAAGAAACACTTATGCCAAAAACAAAATAAAAGTATTGGAAAAATAAATACAAACAAAACACCGAAGAGGTCAAGATTCTTCTTCTAGTTCCCACACCAAATCTTCCAAAGTCAACAATGTGGTTTGGCTGAATGTTATCAATAATTGCTCGCCATACATTCACATGACATGACTCACCCACACTGGACTTCCTGTCCATACTTCCTTTGGCTCCCAAACCTAGGCCTGTTCTAGGATTGAATTAATAATAATGTCACGCACGTTCAGTTCAAACTAGAGTACAATCCAGGCATACAATAAAACATGTATAATAAGGCCTGGAAATAAACCCACTTTTTTGATTTTTCAATTGCATTGATATTTGAAAGTTTGCCAGTGAAAAACAGAAATGCTGGGATGCATTAAGCTGTTACTACAAGTGTTTGGTTTTCTAAAATAAATATAAATGCCACTTAGTCATTTCAAAAGCACCCATGTGCTCTAAGAGTGTAAGGGCTTGTGTATATGAATGTTTAGTTTGTGGCAAGTCAGGATGTAATCTACCCCATCCTAGCCTGTCATGTACTGTGTGGATCTTAGGGTACATCTACACTGCAGGCTTCTTTCAGAATAAGCTTTTCCAGAAGAGATCTCCTGGAAAAGCTTATTTCGAAATATCGCGTCTACACACAATAAGCACAACAAAATAGTGACGTACTATTTCAAAATAGAGCGTCCACACTGATTGGACGCTATCTTCCTGGTGCTGCTGCCTAAAGCTATCTGAGATGCATGCTTAAAAGGGACCCCTTTGGACAGCCGTTTCTCAGGTTCTTCTGCTTGCTTCCCTGCCTCTGTGAAGGACAGCAAAGTATTTCCACTGCATGCTCTGGTTACCCTGCCTTTGGACACCACAGCACTCCCTGGCATGGAGCCAGAGCTGCCTTTAGGCACGCGATGGCTCCACACTGCCATGCTGCAGTTTCTGCAGGCTGCCTTCATGGTCCTGCATAAGCTCGTCTCTGAGCTGATCTTTGAGAACCTCTGCCTGTGTGCAGGAGCAATGCCCTTGCAACCGCACCGCATGGTAGAGACACAGTTCTGGAGGCTGGACACCAGTTCCGACTGGCGGGACCGGCTGGTGATGGAGTGATGGGACGACCAGCAGTGGCTCCACAACTTCCATATGAGGAAGGAGACATTCATGGAGCTGTGTGCCTGGCTCGCCCCTGTCCTCCAACAACGGGACACCTGCCACCCCCCAGTAACTCAACAGTTACTGGTCCGTGTGCAACCAGTTTGGCATGGGAAAGTTGACCACCGGTGTCCTCTTCATGGGGTAAGGCACTCTCGGGCTGCAGTCCCTGAAGGAGAGGGGGGTCCTGGAAAGGGGGACCCTAGGAAAAAGGGGTTGGAGGTGTGAAGGGTGACCTGGGCGTGGGTTCTCCAGTCCTGCCCTCACACAGCCCTGCAGGGCTTCATAAGGGGTGGCTGCTGGGGTGTTTAGGCGGGGGAGAAGGGGGCTCAGGGACCTCCCAAGGGTTCAAGCACCCCCTTTGATTCTCTGTTTTGTGTCTTTGTTTGTCTCCTTCTGCAGGTGGCGAGGGCCATTAACAGGGCTCGCCAAGCAGTGGCAAGCCCCACTCGCCAGCCGCGTGGTTCTGTGCTCTGCGCATGCGCAGATCGCTCTGCACCGACTCTTCCGGGTTTTAATCTATTCACCACTGGCAAGTAGATTACATTATTTGTCGAGCCCTGGCCATTAACACCATCATGCTGCACAGGATCATCTGCCTAGGCGCCCTGGACCTCATTGTGGCCGGATTTCCTGCCCTGGGCTTCCCCAACTGCGGGCGGGGGAAGGTTTTGACATCCCCATCCTTGCCCCCGACCATCGTGCTGTGCAGTACATAAACTGAAAGGGATACTTTTTGATGGTCCTGCAGGCCCTGGTCGATCATCACGCACAATTCATGGACATTTTCTTTGGCTGGTCGGGGAAGGCACATGACGCCCATGTCTTCCATAACTCCAGCCTGTACCACAAGCTGGCACATTCTTCCCCCAATGCAACATCATGGTCGGGGACGTTGAGATGCCACTGTGCATTGTCGAGGACGTGACCTACCCCCTTATGCTGTGGCTTATGAAGCCCTACACTGGCCACCTGGACCCAAGCAAGGACCACTTCAATGGCCGCCTAGGCCAAGGCCTGCATCCAGGCTGAATGTGTCTTCTGGTGCTTGAACGTGCGGTTCAGGTGCCTCCTGACCTGCCTCAATGTGGGGGAGCACAGCATCCCCCAGGCGATCTCTATGTGTTGTGTGCCTCACAACATTGTGGAGAGGAAGAGGGAGGCCTTCCTTCCAGAGTTGGGGGCAAAGGCCAGCCAGGAGGGACAGGCCTTCAAACAGCCATGCACAGCTGCCATCCGCCAAGCCCATCAGGTGGGGGTGCGCATCTGGGAGGCCCTAAAGGAGAGTTTCTCAGACAGACCCCAGTAACTCTCCTCAGGGCCTCCCCACTAGGGGCCTGTGCCTTGCCCCCCTCCGCCTTTCCCACAACAACCCCTCCCTTCCTCCCTACATCCCTGCTTCTCTGAAGACCCAATAAAAACAACTGTTTTGTTGTAAAAAACAAAAAACAAATAAAACCCTGGTTTTTTATTTGGGATAAAAGTAACTGGGGAGGAGGGGAGCTGAGAACCTAGACACGGGGAGGGGGAAAGGGGGCTGAGAACCTGGATATGGGGAGGGGAGAAGGGGGCATGAGAACCTGGATATGTGGGGGGGAGGGTGAGAACCTTGGAAGGGGGAGGAGGGCTGAGACTGGTGTATGGTTTGGATGCTTGTTCGACCTCGTGTCCAGGGACCTCGGCGACCTTGGGGATGAGGGAGGGTCCTGGGAGAACAGGGGGACTGGAGTGGGGTTGAGGACTGGAGTGGGGTCAGGGATGGGAGGGGGATCAGGTACTGGAGCAGGAACTGAAGCAGTGACTGGGGCTGATGCCAGGTAGGCCATCATCTCTCTGATGGTCGCACACATGTTGTGGCCCTGCTGCAGCAGCTCAGTCCACCTCTGGGCCCACCGCTGTGCATTGTCCTAGAGTCCTAGACCTTCTGGGCCAGTGTCTGCTGCACGTCCTGGAGGACAGACACGTGCTCCCTCATGAGGTCTTCCTGGACCCCCTGGCACCTGCAGCTTCCCCAAGATCAGGTGGCTGGCTCGGAAGGTGTCGATTGCTCCACAGTCATGGCTGGGGAGAATAAAGGGAGGTGGTCAGTCATCCCTGGAGACACTGTCCCTGAGACCTTGCCCTCATTAGCGAGCTGAGAGCAATAGTTCTTGGGTCAGAGGAAGGTGATGTCCTGGGAAAAAGGCCATATGTGGCCTGGACAGTGGGCCTCAGAGGTCCCCATGGGATCATGCTTCCCCCCTTCCTCCAACCCATGGGCAAGCAGGCAAGGAAAGAGTCCGGCCACACTGGGATCCAGTGGGTGGGTGAGGGGCCTCAAACTACATGGGCTTCCATCGGTGCTGCACACACAGCTGCTCTGGGCAGCACTGTTCCCGGGAGCAAATGGTACCTCAAGCGTGCAGACATGCCCACGTGCCATGTGCATCACTCCAGAGTCTGTGTGTGGGCGTGCACGTGCCCTTTCCCCCAGCCTCCTTCCAGCGGTGGCTGGTGGTGGGAGGATGTCTGAACTGAGTCTGGTCTTCCTAGAGCCTGTGAGCAGGGGCCCAGGGGTGCTCCAGTGTGGTCTTTTGGGACTGCATGGTGCAGACTGGCGTTGCACGTGCATCCACGGACACGGACTGCAGCGTGACAGTCAGGCTGAGAAGGCTGAGTGACGATCGCACCACAGCTCCTCAGCACCCACCACCCCCATCCTGTGTGTATGAAAAACTAAGAGCACTCACCTGATGATCCCTCCCCAGCCTCAGAGGATGCCTGGGACACATCCAGGCCCTGGGGTACCAGCTCCAAGGTGATGGTGGTCACAGTGTTGGCCGTTTCCTTCTCCCCCTTTTCCTGGGCTGGGACCCCTGGGCAGGCAACAATGGACGAGTCCACCACCAGGGTGGGGAAGGGGTTGCCCCACACCCCAGAGTGTGGTGCAGTTTGTTGTAGTAGGGGCAGGAGTGGAATCCTGCCCCAGAGCATGAGCTGCACTCCCACGCCCTGGCAGGTCTTCCGGAGCTCCTTAACTTTGCTCCAGACCTGCTCCAGAGTCCTGGTGTGGCCCCTCGTGGCCAGGGTCTCGGCCATCCGGCTGGAGATGTCGGTGTTCCGCCATCTGGAGCGGAGATCCTTGAGGTTCTCCTTGTTGCCCCATACCTCCAGGAGGACCACGATCTCCACCCCAGACCAGGATGACACACACCTTTTGCAGCCCCTGGCAGGCTCCTGGGAGCCCTGGGCATGCTTAATGGGAGGGCCAGTGGGCTCTTGAGGGGCTTGTGGCTGAGACATTGGTGCCAGATGTCAGGCACTGGCAGCCACGCGGTGTCTGGAAGCTCTCAGGGCCAGCTTCCTGTCACAAGCCCTGCCCCCTGTGTCTGCAGCTTTAAGAGCTGCTGGGAGACAGGAACTATAGAGTTGTGATGACGTGCCCAAAAGGGCACCTGTGCTATTTCCTAGATTCCTCTTTTTTCAAAATAATTCCCTCTTTCGCGTCCACACCCACTGTTTTCTGAAAAAACTTTTTCAGAAAAAAGGCTTATTCCTCATCGAATGAGGTTTAACACCATCGGAAAAAGCCATCTGTTATTTCAACTTTCTGTCGAAAGAACAGAATGGCAGTGTGGATGCAAGTATTGTTTTTCTGGAATAATGACCATTATTCCAGAAAACCTCTGCGGTGTAGATGCACCCTTAATATGGTTGGCTTGACTCCCTTTTCAAATTGTTAGCATATCAATATGGGTTACACTGGAATTTGTCCACAAACTTTTTTTCCCCACCACAACATGCCAGTTCTTTGAAACCAAAACTGTTGATAAACAGGGTCAGTTTTGACAAGTCTCTAGACTTGACAAATTTGAGGGATTTTAAAAAATTGTTGGAGCTTCCCACTTCAACATTTTTGAAACAGATGATGTTGGTTTTTTGAGTCAAAATAACTTTTAGTTTAGAAACTTGACTAAATTGAGATTATAACGAAGCTTTTAGGGGTTTGGAACAGGTCCCATATGAAGAGAGGCTAAAGCGACTGGGACTT
>CM057845.1:272788172-272801778 GCA_030068395.1 Apalone spinifera | reverse complement strand
ATAAGCTTTCATGGGCAAAGACCCACTTTGTCAGATGCATGTAGTGGAAATTCCTTGACGAAGTGGGTCTTTGCCCACAAAAGCTTATGCTCCAATAAATCTGTTAAGTCTATAATGTGCCACAGGACTTCTCGTTGTTTATGCAAATTCAGACTAACACAGCTAGCCCTCTGAGCCTAGCTGAGACACAGCTGGCTTTCAGCTCAAGCCATAGAGGCTCATGCACTAAACTCAAGAGTGCCTAGGTTCAGTAAGACTCCATTATAGTAAGACTCCATTTAAAAAAAAATCAGATTAGGCATTGCTTTGCTCAGTGTTGCAAAGGCCTAATACCTTTAGAACTTTAGGTCTATGTTTCTAGAAAGCAGATCTTGATTAATATCCTGCTCTTTTTAAAAAGCCATGGGATTTTTCAAGTGTTCAAGGGGTCAGTCTCCTATACCTGGCATATCAAAGATATTATTTCCCACCCTTTTCTAGAATCCCAGAGTATCCCAGAAATGGAGATTACTTCTAAGCGACAGTATAGGTGCAATATATTATTAGAGAGTTTTGCTAGTGTATAGAATGGAAATGTAAGAGATTCAGCTACTAAAGCCGATATACAACCTATCCAGTACTCAGGTATTCACATTATTTTGACATTTACTGTCGAAGGATTCTTTTGATTTTAATTATTGTAAAGGTGACAGAAGCATGGCAAAGTATCATTTAACACAATAGCCAATAAAAGAAGAGCTGTCCCAAGTACTATTTCTGGAAATGGCTTTCAACTGACTTTGCTATTCCTAAATGTTTTATACCAAAAGGTTTTTCAGGCACATGCTTTTTCACAGAATAAAAATAGACATCTGCCCTTGAGCTCTAAGCCAACATAAAATATTTACAAGGATGGCATAACAAAAAGTGTGCTTCAGTCAGTGTAAGAAGTTGGAATTCCCCTGATAAGTTGAGGCTCTGTGAAGTGTTATCACGTTATTTATACCAAGTGTTAAAAAGCAAATTCTTACCCTGAGATATATGCATCTAAAGAAAATTCAACTTGCTTTAAATACTTTCACTCTAAATCCCCAAGCAGAGAGGGATAAAAATTATTTTATTTCACCTGTTAGCAGATTCTTTGTTACTGTTCTACTATGATCTATTTAATTTTCTTAAATGCTATATGGAATACACAGAAATAAATCATTTGCCACTGTAGGCAAATTGAACCCATGTCTTTAAAGTTTGTTGAAATTAAGCTAAAAAAAAAATCACATCATATGCAGAAAAAAACCAAATCTGTAAATCAAAGGAATATTGTGATTTTTAAAAATGCTTATTTTAAGTGTAAATGTATTATTTTAATTCTTACATTGTTCTGTACTCTAATTCTGATTTCTCTGCCCTGGTCTACTATGTAAGTAGCCTTTTGTGGCTTTTAAGCCAAAGTTCCTTATAACCAGGTCCGCTAACAGGAGGGAGGAAAGGGGGCAACTTCTCTGGGGTCTGGCGATTCCAAAGGGCCCCGGACTCCTGAACGATGTCACTGATACTGTGGCAGTGGCGGGAGCCCTGGGTGCTGGCTGGAGGAGGCTAGCCCCTAGCCACCTCTTCCACCTGAGGCCTTGCACTTTTGGAGGGCACAGAGCTGCCCCGCCCCTGCCTTGCTCAGAGATCTGGCAAGTCTGTCAGCCCCCCAGCTGATAACAGGGTGAAAATTCATCATGTCCTGCCTCCTTGAAACATAGTCTCTCTCTTTCCTTCCAACCAACCAGTGGGTTAGGGAAAAAATGGGGCACGGCCTACTTCTTCATTTGTGGTTTCTATGGCTGCTGGCCAATGGGGCCATGTGTCCTGAAGGCTCTGATCCAATTCCCACTGAAATCATTGGAAAGAGTGCATCTTGCCCACACAATGACTAGCATTGCGCCTTTCCCATGTGCACCTTCTTGTAGCCTGTCTCCACATTGCACACCCACAGGTGCTGCTACGCCTGCATTTCCACAATGAGCAAACTGGGCAAGTGCATGTGGTGTGTACATGCGATAAAGCGGTGGTTCCATTTTACAGACCAAGGGGAGTGATTTAACACTTTTATGAAGTCACTGGAAGCATCTGAAGAGCAAACAACTAATAATTGATAGACTAAGTATCCTCATGCTAACTGTATAATGAAGTGTGGCAGTAGTAAATGTGCAACAGAAGGATAATCTGTATAACTGAAAATTCATAGGTCCCAGTAGCCTCATTTTGGGAGTTGCCACTTTTCTTTTTCTTTCCCTCTTGAGAAACCAAAACAGTCTGTTAGTTCTAAGAAAAGCAAAAGGAAAGAATAAGCAGTTCTGACAAATCACCTGAATGCTTTGTGCAGCAGGATTCGCTTCATAAGTAGCTTCTTTAAAACAGGAAATGGCATTATAAAGAATCAAACACATTTGGTATTTTGTATATTCTAGACTAATTGCAAAGGAGTGCAGCAAGCAGCACAGCTGCAATGGCTCAGTGTAAGAAAGAGTCCCTAAGAAAGAAGGAAAGGAAGATCATGTGCTGAAGCTCAGAAGAAGGGTTCTTTTCAAAAAGGGATTTTTTTTCCAAAAGAACCGCATCTAGACTGCTTTTTTTTTCTGAAAAAAACCCTTCCGAAAATGGGATCGAAAGAAGATATGCAAATCTGGCACGAATTTGCATATCTTCTTTCAAAAGCCATGGGAGTCTAGATGTAACCTTCTGTCAAGAGACTTAGGTTCTGTTCTCAACACTGCCATAGCTTCCCTGTGTGACACTGGACAGTAATTTATACTCTGTGCATTTGCTTCTCCACATGAGCCAGGTTATTTCATTGGTTCCTTTGATCAGGAAGGAAAAAGTATTAGAGTAGACTGATTTGATTAAAATTTAAATAAGAAAGAAGAAAACCTTGACTTTAAATCATCAGTTTTAATCGGGCATTTGCACTTGTACATTTTGGTAATTTTTCCTAAAGAAAAGTTGATTTTGATTGGTTGGCAACCAAACATGCTTAGTTACCACTAAATATAGCCTTTACACTAAATGTGATGCTTCTTTTTCCTAACCAGGGCAAAACACAGAATTTACATGTATCTATTTTAAGCTCAATACTGAAATAAATGGTGGAATGGATTGTTGCCTATGTATGTGAGAGTAAGGAAGGAGGGAAAAAAGGAAAGATATACATTTATTTAAGCAATTGTATAGTTTCAGCATACATTTATTCAGATTGTTAATTTTTATATTATGTTTGAAAATGGGGAATTATGCATTTCTTATTTCCTGGATTTTTAATTTATGATTTATGTCAAGTTCTATTTGTAAGGAAACTGGAAACCAGTTAAAATGTGCAAAAGGTTATGCGCTGGATCATAAGAGAAAAGGCTTCCCTTTTAAATGCTGTGCATTTAAAAGCAACTGATTTATTAGCAGAGAAAGTAATATCTGTAGTTAGTAAATTGCAGAGATTGTTTTTGTCATTGTTTCCTTCAAGGTTTAAGAACAAATAGATCTATTCACTCACACCCAGTTTTTATTCTTATATTAGAATAGGAAAACAAGCTTTTCTCTTTTTCCAACTCCCAGTTGGTATTTTTTATATCTTTGAATGAATTAGTCATCGAGCTGCACTAGTTGAATAGACCGAAATGAAGAAAATATTCTCTCGGTATTTGCAGCAGAAGAGACTGCTGACAAAAGCTAGTTTAGCACTTCAGCAAACTCTCGCTCCAGGTAATCAGCCGATGACTTTCACCAGATCACTGACCTTACTTTTTTAAAATGTTGGTAGCATATATGTCCTGTTAATATTAATTGTTTGATCTTATTAAGGAGGAGGAGGAGGAGGAGGAGGAGGAGGAGGAAAAGACATTTACCCCCAAGTCTGGGAGGTCTGCAGCCATCACTGCCAGGAGGAAAGGTAGGGTAGTGATGGTTGGAGACTCTCTTCTGAGCGGGAAAGAGGCACCTCTTTTCTGAGAGTGGGAGATATGCTTTTTGCCAGGTGCCTATATCCAAGACATTATGAAGGGACTGTTGAGGATCATCTGGCCCTCTGAATACTACCCCATGTTACTCATCTATGTGAACACTAACAATACTGCAAGAGGTGACCGTGAGCAGATCAAAAATTACCCATACTCCTAGGGTGTGTCTAGACTATAAGGTTTTGTCGACAAAACTATACCTGTGTCTACACTGCCGCTGAGTTCTGTCGACATAATGTCGACAGAACTCAGCAGTTTTGTTGACGGCTGTAAACCTCATTCTACGAGGAATAATGCCTTTTGTCGACAGAGTTCTGTCGACAGAAGGCGTTATTGCATCTACACTGTCCTTTGCGTCTACAGTGTCATGTTGACAAAACGGCTTGCTTTGTCGACAGAACTGGATGTAGTCTAGATGCTCTTTGTCGACAGAAGCTTTGTCGATAGCATCTGTCGACAAAACTTCTGGCGACAAAAACCTGTAGTCTAGACGTACCCCGAGAGCCCTGTAGTGAGGAAGTTTGGGACACAGGTAGTATTCTCTTCAATCTTTACAGTTAAAGGTAGGGGCCCAGGCAGAGACAGATGCATCCTGGAAGTGAATGCTTGGCTGCGAAGATGGTGTTGCCAGGAGAGCTTTGGCGTTTTTGATCATGGGATGCTGTTCCAGAAAGATGGATGGTTAAGCAGAGATTAGGTCCACCTATAGAGGAAGAAGACTAGAGTATTTGGATACAAACTGGTTAACCCTGTAAAGAGAGCTTTAAACAAGGTTTGATGGGGGCCAAAGCCTACAGATAAGTGAAAAACATGGATACTTGAGAGATGGGACAGAAATTGCGGGGACCATGGGCTGTAACAGCAGGGATAAAGAAGAGACAAGTCAGAACTGCAGGGGCAAAATCAAATCAGTATCTTAGTCATCTTAGTTGGTGTCAGAGAGACTTGGTGAGATAATACATATGACTGAAATATTGGCATAGCAGGGTACAATTTGCTCAGAGAGGATAAGCAGGGAAAAAAAGGAAGTAGGTATTGCCTTATATATTAAAAATGTATATACTTGGACTGAGGTTGAGATGGACATAGGATACAGACTTATTGAAGTCTCTGGGTAAGATTCAAAGGGCTACATTACAGACAACCTAACAAGGAAGAAGAGGTGGATGAGGATTTTTTTAAACTAACAAAAATCATCCAAAGTACAGGACTTGGTGGTGATGAGGGACTTCGACTATACAGACATTTGTTCATAAAATCAAATAAGTTATTGGAATGTATTGAAAACAACTTTTTATTTCAGAAGGTGGAAAAAGCTACTGGGATGGGGGAGGCTGTTCAAGATTTGATTTTAACAAATAGGGAGGAACTAGTTAAGAATATGAAAGTGAAAGGCAGGTTGGGTGAAAATGATCATGAAATGATAACGTTCATGATTCTCAGGAATGGTAGAAGGGAGAACAGCAAAATAAAGATACTGGATTTCAAGAAGGCATACTTTGGCAAATTCAGAGAACTGGTAGGTAAGGTCCCATGGAAAGCAAGAATAAGGGGGAAAACAATTGAAGACAGTTGGCAGTTTTTCAAAGACACATTATTAAGGGTGCAAAGGCACACTATTCCACTGTGTAGGAAAGATAGGAAGAATAGCAAGAGACCACCCTGGTTTAACCAGGAGATCTTACATGATCTAAAAATCAAAAAGGAGTCATATAAAAAGCAGAAACTAGATCAAATAACAAAGGATAAATATAAACAAATAACACAATCATGTAAGAGCAAAATTAGAAAGGCAAAGGCACAAAACAAGCTCGTTCTAGCTAGAGACATAAAGGGTAACAAGAAAACATTCTACAAATATATTAATAGCAAGAGGAAGACCGAGGACAGGGTAGGCTCATTGCTTAATGGGGAGGAAAAACACAATAATGGAAAATGTGGAAATGGCAGAGGTGCTTAACAACTTCTTTGTGTCAGTTTTCATCAAGAAGGTTGTTGATTATGGATACCAACAATAGTAAATGGTGAAGAAAGGGAGATAGGTTTAGAAGTTAAAATGGGAAAAAATGTAGACATCTTAGATGTCTTCAAATCAACAGGGCCTGATGAAATGCATCCTAGAATACTCAAGGAACCATTAACTTCTGTCTTTGAAAAGTCATGGAAGACAGGAGAGATTCCAGAAGATTGGAAAAAGGCACATATAATGCCCATCTATTAAAAGGGAAACAAAGACAACCAAGGAAACTACAGACCAGTCAGCTTACATTTCTGTGCGAGAAAGATAAAGGAGCAAATAATTAATGAACCATCTGCAAACATCTGGAACATAATAGGGTGATAGATAACAGCCAGCATGGATTTGTAAAGAACAAATCAGGTCAAGCCAACTGGATAGCTTTCTTTGATAGGATAACAAGCCTTGTGAATAGGGAGGAAGAGGTAGACATGGTATACATAAGCTTTAGTAAAACATCTGATACAGTTTCACATGACCTTCTTATCAATAAACTAGGGAAATACAATGTAGATGGAGCTACTATAAGGTGGGCGTATAACTGGTTGGATAGCCTTTCTCAGAGAGTAGTTATCAATGGTTCACAGTTATGCTGAAAGGGCATAACAAATGGAGTTCCACAGGGGTCAGTTTTAAGATGGGTTCTGTTCAATATTTTCATCAATGATTTAGATAATGGCATACTCTTATAAATTTTGTAGATGATACCAAGCTGAGAGGGATTGCAAATGATTTGGAGGATAGGGTTATAATTCAAAATGATTTGGACAAATTGGAGAAATGGTTTGAGTTAAATAGAATGAAGTTCAATATGGAGAAATGCAAAGTACTTCACTTAGGGAGGAACAATGATGTTTACATGTACAAAATGGGAAGTGACTGTCTAGGAAAGAGTACTGCAGAAAGAGATGTAGGGGTTATAGTAAACCACAAATGTGAATCAGTGTGACACTGTTGCAAAAAAAGAAAAACATGATTCTGGGATGCATTAACAAGAATGTTGTAAGCAAGACATAAAAAGTCATTCTTCCACTCTATTCTTTGTTGATTAGGCCTGAACTGGAGTATTGTGTCCAGGTCTGGACACAACATTACAGGTAAGATGTGAAAAAATTGGAGAAGGTCCAGAGAAGAACAACAAAAATGATTAAAGAACTAGAAAATATGAACTATGAGAGAAGACTGAAAGAATTGGGTTCATTTAGTTTGTAAAAGAGAAGACAGAGAGGACATGACAAGAGCTTTCAAGTACGTAAAAGACTGTTACAAGGAGGAGGGAGAAAAAATATTCTCCTAAACCTCTGATGATAGGATAAAAAGTAATGAGCTTAAACTGCAGCAAGGACGTTTAAATTGGACATTAGAAAAAACTCCATGTCAGGGTGTTTACACATTGGAATAAATTACTTAGGAGGCTGTAGAATCTCCATCACTGTAGATATTTAAGAACAGGCTGGATAGGCATCTAACAGGGATGATCTAGATGGTGTTTGGTCCTGCCGTGAGTGCAGGGGACTAGACATGATGACCTCTCTAGATCCCTTCAAGTTCTAATATTCTATGATTCTATTTCATTTAAATGATTTTAATAGATGATAGCATGCTTAGGCTTTAACATAGGTTGTCAATTTTAAATAAAGTTATTATGAAAAATAAAAGTGTTTAATTAGATTTTTTTAAATATAACATTTTCAATTTTTAAATCAATGTTTACTCACCCTGAAAAGTATTGATTGCAACCACCGTTTTTGCAGATAACCCCCTTTTCTGTGCAAGCACAAAGTGCAGATGCGAAATATCAGGGTTTTTGTCCATTGTGTTGAAATACATCCTGGTATTACTAACATATCTAACTGGGATGTTTTGAGTCTAAATTCATTAATGTATGCAAAGTGCTTGCAGATCCTCACATGGATGTTACTATGCAAGTGCCAAATTATTAGTAGAGTCTGTAGTTTAAAATATTCTGACACTTGCTTCTGTACAATGCAAAAAAAATAATTGGCTCAGTTGGACAAAATTTTCCTTTCAAGAGGAAGCATTACACAAAATACATTGCAATCCCCTGTCCTCTTCTCCTGCCCAAAATGATTTTCAAAGCCCTGATAGATTTTCCGTCTGGTTATTCTATACAACTTGTTTTCTCTAAACACTATTTTAAACTTTTTCAAATACTGAATATTTTAGTTGCCAGATGATACATAATATTTTCTTCCATATGTCCCTAAGGCGGAAAATTTATGATATGTTAACATGTGATGCCACTAAGACATCCAGTGCTTGGGAAACATTTTTTTCATTCTATCGTTAATGTTTTAGTGCAATAACAGACTTAACAACATAATATCATAGAACTGCTTAAGAGTTCCTAATATGATTCAATTTAAAAACATTATTTTACTATTTGGGGTGACTTCATTGCCAGAAATATAGGGTATATTTATCCTCTTTGTAGATTTTATAACTATTGTAGAACTCAAAAAAACCCCACCATAAATATCTTACTTGCCATTAAAAAATTAACATTCTAAATATTTTGAAAGATTTTTAAATGGTCAAACATTTTAAAAATCAAATGAGAAATAAAACATTTATCTGGATTTTTAAAAATCAAATTTAAGGTAAAATCCTCTAAATAGGTCATTTAAGTTTAATCTGTGAATGATTGTTTGAATATCTCAGGTAATACAGAGCTGTGGAGCTAACAGCCTCTGCAGGCCCCCAGGCAAAGTGGGGGAGGGCTGGTTCCATGCTCCTGAAAGGGGTTGAAGGGGCGGAGCTAAAGGCAGAAAGGGCAGGGCTAAGGGTTGGCTGACCCTTTCACTCTTGGCCCTACCCCTTTCAAGAGCATGGAACCAGCCCTCCCCCACTTTGCCTGGGGCAACCAGAGCACAATGTAGCCCCCTCAGTGCTGCATAGACCATAGGCTCTGACTGCTACCGTTACTACTTCAGCAGCAGCAGTGGCTGGAGCCACAGGCCCTTTTGAAACACCAAGTCCCAGGGCAACTTTTCTCCCTTCCCTTCCTCCCAGGTCAGTGGGCCTGATACTGAGAAACACTTTATGGGTTGTATAGGACTTTGTATCGCAAAACATTCAACACACTGTGTATAAAGAATCATTTTATCCACCATGGAAATACAATCATTTCTGAGATCAAAGCACAGCCGCAATGGGACAACACTGTTAGAAGATGTGAAGGATAACTTAAGAAGCTACAGGGAGAATGGTCAGTAGGCAGATCATCAGAGCTGAAATTTGGCAAAGGCCCTAGAGTTAACTACTCTTAAATGTGAATCAAGGCCAACTGTTGAAAATTAATGACCAAGTGGTCAAGGCTCTGATTTCACATCTTGTCCAGAAGTCAGCACTTCTAACTGTGTAGTGCTGCTTAATATTTTTCTGGGACATTGGTTCACCATTTATTCAGAGAGAAGAGTGCCACCTACTGTGTTATTAGTTATATTTCCTGTAGCTTGTGAGTGGTCTTCAACCCAACTAGCCATTCTTAATCCTCCTCCTCTTACAAATTTTATATGCTCACAAAGACACAGACACAGACACCAGTATACTTGCAATCAATAAACTTTACCTGCTGTATTGTATCTATACAGAATGCAGAATAAACATATAAAAGGGTGACTGACTTATCACTTCCACTAGTGTAAAACTGGCATAAGATCTCAAGCAGGCTTCATATCTAAGTCCTCAAATAACTGTTTTGTTGACTTTCATGTTTACATAACCAATTCTGATAGCATGCCATACCTTTGCATAGGCCGAATGAATCTGGTCAATCAAGGACAAACAAGTTATATTTCTTAGGGCATAAATGGGCTAAGCTAATGACACACAGGATGTTAGAGTCAACAATGCTCTTTTCTATTAACAGGGAATTTGCAACTAATACAGCCATAAACATAGAGAAGCTAAGAATCTATATCTGAGAGAGAGAGATGTCTGTTTGTGTGTCTGTCTGCGAGTCAGTTTGTTCAAGAAGTCCTCCTAAACAGCAAGCGGTAGGGCCAAATTGGGTATGCTGATTCCTCTTCTCCTAATTTAAAGCAAAGTGAGAATTTGGTTGTGCCAGGACAACCAGAAGCTTGAGGAAAAGGACTGTTTTCCATAATATGCAAAGGGAGGGGCTACTGTTTGGAGGGATGCAATATGAGAGTGGCCACTGAGGGCAATGAACCTGCAGAGGAGAACTATCCTGCAGTGTCCACTGAGAGCAGCTGAAACAACAAGGAAGTGGCCAGCAGAGCTGGGGTTCTGCCATTTTGCTTGTTAGCACACCAAGTAAATAGTCCCTTGCCCCAAACCCTTTCCCTCCCTCCCAGCCTTTAGCTACAGCACTGGAGGAGGGGGAGATAACAGGTCCCTGGCAGGCTGAGGAAAGGGGGAAGAGAACAGGCCCCTGGTGGACTGGGGGAACCCCCCACCCTGAGCCCCTCCTCACCTTCCAACCCTACTCTTGCACACACACACACCCTTCACATCCCCAGGTCCCTGCTCTGAAGGACTTGGGCAATGCTGGGTAAGTCTGCTAGTATATCCATAAATTTGAACATGACTTCATAAGAAAAAACTAGGGTTCTCTGGTTCTATGCCAGCCTAGTTATTTTAACCCCTTCTCTGTTTTAACTCTCTGCTTCAACAACAGTGTTACATTCACTTGTCTTAAAGAAAAACTTCACCTCTATGTCCTGAACAAAAAGTGATTTTTTTTAAATGAAAGAAGGTTATACAGAAAACATCTAAGAGCACAAGTTGCTAGACTCATCCTAAATGCCATGTATGGAATGCTAACCTCCACATTACACCTTTCCTTTTCACCAAGACTCTGCATTCCATTTCTACTATTTGATAGCCCAATTACCTAAAGAAACAGTATTCAACACTGATAAAAACCAAATAAACAAAACACATGACAGTGAGTCTCAGAACTTTAGGTCTACAGATTTGGGCTCATGCTAGAAAGAGCTATATAGGAGTTCTCACTTGATTCAGAGCTTGGGCTCCGAAACCCAGGGAGGGGAATGGGTTTCAGAGCCCATGCAGGAATGTCTACAAAGCTATTTTAGGGGCATAGTTGAACCCTGTGTGCTGAACTGTAAACTTGGCTCTGAGTCTCACGACTGTGGGTTGGTTGTAGCTTTCTTGGTGGTGGTGGTGGTGGTGTGCAATGTAGGCAACCTACAGGGGCTTGTTGTGTTCTATTAGGCAGAGAGAGGGTCCAGAGTGACTTAGACAAATTGGAGGATTGGGCCACAAGAAATCTGATGAAGTTCAACAAGGACAAGTGCAGAGTCCTGCACTTGGGACGGAAGAATCCCAAGCACGGTTACAAGCTGGGGACCAACCAGTTAAGTAGTAGTTCTGCAGAAAAGGACCTGGGGATTACAGTGGATGAGAAGCTGGATATGAGTCAACAGTGTGCCCTTGTAGCCAAGAAGGCTAATGGCATATTAGGTTGCATTAAGAGGAGCATTGCCAGCAGATCCAGAGATGTCATTATTCCCCTTTATTCAGCTCTGGTGAGGCCACATCTGGAGTATTGTGTCCAGTTCTGGGCCCCCCACTACAAAAAGGATGTGGACGCATTGGAGAGGGTCCAATGGAGGGCAACCAAAATGGTTAGGGGACTGGAGCATATGACTTATGAGGAAAGGCTGATGGAGTTGGGTCAGTTTAGTCTGCAGAAGCGAAGAGTGAGGGGGGATTTGATAGCAGCCTTCAACTTCCTGAAGGGAGGTTCCAAAGAGGATGGAGAGAGGCTGTTCTCAGTAGTGACAGATGGCAGAACAAGGAGCAATGGTCTCAAGTTGTGGTGGGAGAGGTCCAGGTTGGATATTAGGAAAAATTATTTCACTAGGAGCGTAGTGAAGCACTGGAATGGGTTACCTAGGGAAGTAGTGGAGTCTCCATCCCTAGAGGTGTTTAAGTCTCGGCTTGACCAAGCCCTGGCTGGGTTGATTTAGTTGGGATTGGTCCTGCCTAGAGCAGGGGGCTGGACTTGATGACCTTCTGAGATCTCTTCCAGCTCTATGGTTCTATGATTCTATGCTTAACAAAATGTGTCTGATGACCCAAATCTGCAAAAATAATCTCTAAATCTAAATTCAAAATTGTAAACACCAGAGCATGCAATTTTGGACATGCAAATTGTAAGATGCCCAATTCCTGGATTTGCATGCACTTAACAATATTTGTGTGCACATTTTTGCAAGCCAGATAACAGACTAACTATTGTGGCAGACCAAAGGCAGTGGTCTGTAGGAGTTTTGTGAAGGGCAGGTACATGGGTAGTTAGGTGTGTGGTTTATGTTCCCTGAAGAGGTTGCCAGAGACTGCTGCTCAGCCATCAGGTCAGGTGGGCACCTAAAACTCATTAAAAGCCAGCCTGTCATGCAGCCTAATGGAACATCTGCTACCAGTTAAGGCCTGCTGGTCCACTATCATAGAATACTAGGACTGGAAGGGACCTTGAGTGGTCATCGAATCCAGTCCCCTGCCCTCATGGCAGGACCAGTACTGTTTAGACCATCCCTGATAGACATTTATCTAACTTACTCTTAAATATCTCCAGAGATGGAGATTCCAGAACCACCCTAGGCAATTTATTTCAGTGTTTAACCACCCTGACAGTTAAGAACTTTTTCCTAATGTCCAACATAAACCTCCCTTGTTGCAATTTAAGCCCATTGCTTCTTGTTCTATCCTCAGAGGCCAGGAAGAACAAGTTTTCTCCCTCCTCCTTATGACACCCTTTTAGATACCTGAAAACTGCTATCATGTCCCCCCTCAATCTTCTCTTTTCCAAGCTAAACAAGCCCAATTCTTTCAGTCTTCCTTCATAGGTCATGTTCTCTACACCTTTAATCATTCTTGTAGCTCTTCTCTGAACCTTCTCCAATTTCTCCACATCTTTCTTGAGATATGGTGCCCAGAACTGGACACAATACTCCAACTGAGGCCTAATCAGCACAGAGTAGATCAGAAGAATGACTTCTCATGTCTTGCTCATGTAAGCAGGGGCTAAACTACTGCTTGCTATCAGCCAGCTAAAAGGAGAGAGCTGCCCTGGGGGTGGGGGTGTGCTCACTCAAACTGTTTAGCTCTGCAAGATAATTAACTGTTAACTGTCGATATGTAAATACAGTTCATGTCAGGAGGGGGAAGGAATCTGAGGTGTGATTATGTAAATCCAATTCAGCCAGGGCTGATGGAGGATCAGTTGTGGAATGGAATGTGGTGTACTGTAACTAATTTGGGCTGTTGTGGGGGTCACAAATCATGCTACGCCTAAATGTGGGAACTGTAAAATATGACACCAGTGCTTGCAGGAGAGACACCATCATTGTAAGAGGTCTCAGATGAACAAGCCTCCCCCTTCCAGAGTTCAGTGTATGGAGCTGGGTGGAAAGGGCTTGACCCAGCCTGCTCATGCCTGCTAGGTGTGAGCTGTAAGACTGGTTCAACCTGCCTTTTTACCCCCTTGTTTTAAGGATAGACCTAACGCAGACTCCAGCAGGAATCTTTTTGCTAGTCCAGTGGGAACTGGAATCTTTTGCCAGCCTAGATGGTGGCTAAAGAGTTGAAATCACTAAGA
>CM057845.1:272774171-272784817 GCA_030068395.1 Apalone spinifera | reverse complement strand
GGAAAAGCGGCTGATTTTCCGCAAAAACTGGCCAGTCTAGACGCAGCCCATGAGATGATCACTTTGGAAGAGTGGCAGCTATCAGTCAGGGAGCCTACCCAGCCCCTGGGGTGGGCTCCCTGCAAGTTGGGCTATCAATTCCACCCCCAGGGGCCCAAGCACTGAAAGGTTTGGGAAGCCTTAGGTGGCAGAAAAGAAGGCGCAAAGGCCCACATGGGTCCAGTGGGGAGAAGAAGGACCTGGGGAAGGCTAACCCCAAAGCCAAGCCCCTTTCTCCTCAGAGCCAGAGGAGAAACTATGGGTGCCAACGGTGCGGGGTTGGGACAACCCATGGTCCCTGCTCAGTCTGGTGGGGATTGTGGTTGCCCCTCACAACTATAAAAAAAATCAGTGACGGTAAACTGAGTGAAGCCCTCAGACTCTGGGAGCGCAGTCACCCTGATCTCCAGGAAAGTGGTGATGCTCATCCAGCAAATACCGGTGGTACTTGTGTACTTGGGTCACCTGTGTACATGGGACTGTCAATTATTACCCTAATGCAATAGTGAAGGTGGAAGTACAGGGGACTAGCTCAAAGGTGTGAGCAGGGGTTGTCCCTCATTACCCCTACCTGTTGCTGATTGGGAGAGACTTCTACAGATTTAGCAGCTTACTTCCCTCCGTCCCCTCATTCTCCCTGCACAGGAACAGGAACCAGGGGAGTCCTCTGAACCTAGGGTGGCCAGCACCAAACAGTGCTCTCCCCCATGTTTGTGGAGTTGGGCCAAGAACTATTCCCCACCCCTGGGAGGGGCAGGAAGATATGGAAGCAAAGAAGGGTAGCCAAGGCCTTGGGAACATGCATTTTGCTGCAGGCCCGAAGGGATGCTTATGTAGGCCGAGGAACACAGGTTCTGCTACGGGATGGCTGAGACTCAGAAGGCAGGGGACCCTGAGAGGCCAGTAGGGGGAGACTCAAAGGCACTGGGGAAACATGGAGCTATTACTGACTTTGACGAGCCAGCCCAGAGGATCGGGGAGGACACCCAAGGGTTTGAGTTGACCAATGCTGGGAGGGCGACTATTGGGTGAGACCAGGCAGAGGAGCCCAGGTATGAAAAAGCAAAAAAAGAAGTGGTAGAAATAGATGGGGTCCCCATAGTAGGAAAGGCCCAGGGCCCAGGCCTCTACTTCATACTTAAGAAGAACCTCTTGTACTGGGGGGGTACGCAATCAGGAGCAAAAGGCACACCAGCTCTTGATGCCCTGCAGGCACCAGCGAGTCATTTTGGACCTTGCCCATAAGTCATCTGTTCAGAGGGCATCTGGGGTGGAGAAGAACCAAGCACGAATCCTCAAATTACGCAACTTATGACCAAAGCCCAGGAACTGGCCCTGGACTAATAACTTACACCCACTGTGCAAGCAGGGCTGGCCCACAACATTTTGGCATCTGAGGTGAGGCTCTCCGCTTTTAGGGAATAAGAGATCTTGCGGAAAAGGCTTTCTTTTCCACAAGAGCCCTGTCTACACTGGCGCTTTTTTCCGTCAAAACTCTAAGACGGAAAAAAGCAGCAGCCATGTTCATGCAAATGGAATGGGGAAAATGTAAATCCCCGCTGCATTTGCAATTCCGACTGGCCTCCTTTGCATGCCTTTTCCGGCAAAGGGGGCCAGTCTAGATGTAGCCCGAGTGTAGAAAATTGTGTCTGCTGCTGGAGCATATGTATTCTCTCTGCAGTACCATGAGAGGAGTAGAATGGGAAGAAGGCAGAATTGAAACCTTTTAAAGTTTTGGCCCAAGTGAGGGGTATGAGGCCGTCATTTGAGAGCCTCACCTCAGATTACCCAGTGCAACACTTGGTCCATAACTTGAACTGTTCGTAACTCAGACCCCATTGAGTTACACGCAACCGCGCTGTTCGTAAGCGCGGGTCGCGTTCGTAACTCGGGGACCGCCTTTACGACCGCTACATGGGAGCTTTGGTCATAAGTGCGAACGGTCGTAACTCGACCGTTCGCAACTCGGGGAGCAGCTGTATTAAAGTTGGTGTGCTACACTTCAGCCTTACCATATTCAGTCTTAAAAATACATTAAAAACAATGAGTAGTCCTGTGGTACCTTAGAGACTAACAAAAGATGCCACAGGATGACTACTTTGAATTTCTGATAGCTTACACGCCAAATCTGCTGATACTGAGTCTCTAAATTAACAGTGTATTTTTTAAGACTCAGAGGGCTAGCTGTGTTAGTCTGTAACTTTAAAAACAACTGCTTCTAGGTGAAGCACAGTCTCTTATGCTCTCTCAACTATTCCTACCAGTGTTCAGAGCTTGCATTATTACTCATTGCAAAGTTAGGTATTTTCTAGCTATTTTCTCTGTCTGTGTAAGCCATGTATCCTGAAGCTCTAGAGGATTGGGAGCTACCCAGGGAAAGAGTGAACAGAACCCCATGGGGCTGGAGCTCTTTAGTGAACAGGAGAAAATATGACTACAGAGAGTTAACTTGCATCGGCTTTCTACCATCGGCTGCTGTTTACACTCCAGCCTTCTCCCAGCCCCATGGTGAGCCTGATCCTTACTTTTCTTTTCCTTTTCTTTTTTTTCTCCTCCAGGGCTCCATGCCCACCCAAGGGTGGAGTGTCAGGGCAGGAGCCTCTGGTTCCTAGTAGCGTGCCCCCTCCTCCCGCACACACACACAGTCTGGCACCTGAGGCGGCCACCTCAGTTTGCCTCATGGTAAGACAAACCCTGTGC
The DNA here is from genome assembly GCA_030068395.1 of Apalone spinifera. Lineage (NCBI taxonomy): Eukaryota > Metazoa > Chordata > Testudines > Trionychidae > Apalone > Apalone spinifera. The sequence continues at coordinate 272,782,078 of CM057845.1, read as the reverse complement.
AAGAAGTGGGCTAGGTGAGGCTGCTTAAGAGAAACACTGATTCAGTACTTTTTTTCTGGACAGTGTAGTCAATGGTAGATTTTAAATGGTCAATGGTAGATTTTAAAGCTTCCATGCAAAAAATATCAAAGTTATGGTTTTAGTGCTCTACAACATTTTCCTTAACCACTGTAAATAATTTTGAGAAAAAATATTTCACCTGGTGTGGAAAATTGTATAACAGGCAATCCCAAAATAATTTAAAATTAGTGATATTGTTTAAAATGAATGAGATATCTATCCTTACAAACTGGGGTGGGTGCAATAATCTTGAAAAGTTAATGCAGATTAACTATGTTTTGATTTATTGTCTTCAGTTGACTTCCATGGAAGTTTTGCCCCAGCAAAGACTAGATTTTGGCAATCAAATTAAAAACCCATTACATGTTTTATTCAAAGAATGTTGTGAAATTCAAACAAAATATTTGTTGAATATATTTCAACCAACTCTAATAAGAATGGAACTAGCACTTCAGGATTTGCCCTTAATACTTGATTTAATTCGAACAATTATTCAAGATACTAACCAATCATGAAACAACATGATTTTTTTCAGGACATAGTGGTAGTAATTTTAGACTCCCTAAAAACCAAAATGAACACTTCCCAATTCAGCCATGTGTATCCAATGTAGCTAAATGACAATCTGAGAAGGTGCTGAGACCGCCTACTAAAACTCCTTGGTGCAAGTAAAGTAAAAGTATTTGGATGGGATTTATATATGTCTGTGTGTACGAATGTATCTGGGGTAGATTTTGGCTCTTAACCAGTACAAATAGAGTCAAGAAAGAGAAAAGATCTGAGGTCATCCAGTCCCCCCTGACTAGCAGAGCTGGCATTGTTCCCTGCACTACATTTACTTGTGTTCTCCAATCCACTTTTAAAAGTGCCAAAATCATGTAATGTCCCTTTGGACTCACCTTTTGGTCATTCAACTTTGGCCTGTTTGGAAAGACTGAAAAATGTACAGGGAACAACTTTCATATGAAGAATGTTTAGTTTTATGAATTAAAGTAATGACTAACTTGAAGCAATTGTGGGAGATTTACCAACTGGACAATTGTTAATCTTCTTCAAATAACAAATTCTCCAATAGAGTCCACTAAGGCTGGCTATTTCCAAGTTAAACTGTATTGTAATTTTCCAGAAAAAAAAAAATCACATACTTCACACACTCAAAAGTAAATTAAGTTCAATTATGAACAGAAAATAAATGTCATAAACTCCACTACTGAAATTTCATCTAATTTAATTGTGTGCTAACTCAAAGACAGACATAAAAGCAAGTCATATAACTGATGATACTTATAGGTACTCTCAGAGTTCCATTTGCAGACCCTGGAAATTATCCAATTTTTTTTGTAATGAGGAAGGATGGTCTTGTGGCTAATGCACAGGACTGGGTGTTGCAGTTTGGGTTCTAGTTTTAGCTATGCTACAGACTTCCTTTAACTCAGAAAATCTCTTACAGCTTAATTTCTGGATAAATATTTATATGCCTAACCTGCACATGCTCTGTTACATGCATGCAAAAGCAAGTAAGGGATTTGACAGTGAGCATAGTTATCTAGGAGCTCTTCTGGCTATGTAACATACAATTCCTAATCTCTGCAAAAATAAGTAGTCATGAAAAAATCCACTCAATATGTAGTGACAGTCATGGAGGTTTTCATGGAAAACGGCTGGAAAAGAGCCACGAAAAGCAGCCAGGTTTGGTGCAAAGGAATCCTTCCGGGATGCATAAACTTGATGTTGCTAACACTGCAACATTAACTTTCTCCATCAGCACAGGGACATGACAGGGGCAGGATCAGAGCAAACCATCTTCAGCTAGTGGTGTGGTCCTTATTAGTTAATGGATATAACATCTGGTTATTCTAAGCAAAAGAGGGAACTTCTTTAGACCTTTGCAATCGCCAAGATTGGTGGTTGGAAAGGTGTTTTTCCTGTCCACAACTGAGGGTTCAACCTCCTTCAATAACAAAAGGAAAATACTATTTACCTGCCTCACTGAGATGTGGTGAGGACCAATGATACAAGTACAGCGGACCAATCTGGTCTGCCATACTAGTAAGATTCTTATAGCTGGTACTCTGAAGAAAAGAGAGAGAACGAGCAGAACAGAGCCACCGGGTGGCTCCATGTTAGCAACTCCTTTAGCACAACTGTGTTGCTCTCCCCCCCTTTTCCTGCTCCAACATTCTTCTCTCCTCCTAACCCAGCAGAGATTGATCCTTCTCCCAGGCCCTATCCACCCAGCCTGGTGTCAGCCCCACCTATCCTTTGTCTCCCTTCCTGGGCAGGAGTTCTTATCTCCTATGTCTGGCCCTCAAGTGTCTGGGCCCAATACACATCTGCAGTGAGTTATGCCCACCCTCTCCTTCCCCATGCAGGGTGTGCTGCAGTGGAGGGGCAGAGGGGGACACTGAGGTACACACACGCACACACAGAGCACAGTACAGCAAAGAGTCAATGTAACAATCAAGTGAATGCAGGGCTACAAGAGGGGACAACATCCCCACAACATCGCAGCATCTAATTAGTGTCCTTCAGAGAAAGAATACATCCAGATAGTTGTTATAGAAAAGAGTAGAAAGTCTTTCAGCACGGTAGATTACAAGACACTATTTTTGCTCACCTTTTTCTGAACCAGATGGTTAAGGAAATCCAAACATTGGCCTAATGTTAGTTAGGTATCACAGTTCTCACTTCCAGTTAAATCTTCTGGTGTATTTTCTTCTTCTTCATTAAAACTACTGTGCTCTTTTTTAGGAAAAGCATCCTCATAGCCCACGAAACATTCTGTTCAATAGTATTTCATGAGAAATGTTGCAATGAATTTAGGCCTCTCCTTTAAAATATCTAAACAAAATAGTCCTTGAGTTGTGACTTTGTCACTGCCACTTAGTCATTTTATATAATTCTTATATGGTCAGTGTAGCCACAAAAATTAAAGGCTAACAACACTAGCTGGTGGCAGGTATTGTACAAGAGTGCGTTTGCTGAGCTCTGCCATTACATTTCATTCCTGACCTGCGGTTTCCAACATTGGTTTCCTGAGCTGAACTTGCTGATCATGGCAAATTATTTCAGGTTTCAGGATGAGGCTTTCTGTGGGAATATATAAGGACAAGGCTGAGAAAACTAAACCCTTTTTGACTCATGACTCATTCCAAGATTGGAGCTACAATCTCAAGAGATTAAAAAAAAAAAAAAAAAAAAAAAAAGAGCAATGCACTAAAACATGTTGAGTCTGACCTATTACTGCATTATTCCAGTTTTCAGCCTGTGTAACTCCACTGATCTCAGTAGAGTTACACTGGAGTAATACAATCATGATCCTGGCCCATTCCTATTTGGTCACCAATGCCTTTTTTTTTAAAATTAATGTAAACATAGTTTTTCTGGGTTCATTTGAAAATGCATTGTTTCTATTAAGGTGATAAGGTTAGAAACAGCTTTTTAAGAGATGTACACAGTCTCTGAATCTAAAAAGCATTATTTTCATACCTCCCTTTTTGCCTAAGAAAGAGCTACTTAATTCAACATAACTTTGAAAGAAAAAAGTAAGATGTTTTGCCCTCTAGACAAAATTAGCAGAGTCAGATTTTATTATGTCTGTCCAAATTACAGCAGTGCCTAATAGTACTGAGCTACTAAAAAAGACCACTAGTATTTTGCAGAAATCTTATAGTAATCTACTATGCAGCAAAATGCTTGGGACTTTAATCAAGTGCTAAAAAAAGTGTACTGTATGGAAGAGTTGTACCTAGACTTCGGGGATGGACTGCATAATCAAATAAGTCTTTTCAATTTCTAAACTGTAGGATTTTAGGGGCGCCATTGTAAACAGTGGTAAATACATTCTAACTTTCATTATTGTTACCTTGTTATCACTTACACTGTATATATTTATGTTCTGTATCAGTGAAGTTCGGAGTTGGTATTTATTATACAAACATTCCCTTCATATAAGAAACGAGGAGAGATTGTAGACATCAGGAAAGAAGACTGTGAATTTATCTTACTTATACCTTCTCTTCCACCACCTCCCACAGCAAAAGCTCAACACATGTAAGAAAAAATGCTATATCACTTCAAAGTTATTTAGATTTTATTGGTAAGAAGGAACCATAAGCAAAGGTATCAGTGCTTATATGAGCATCTAAGATAAAGAAACTAAGTACAGTCAAATATCTCATCTTCTCCGGTGACTTCTGAGATCTAGTGAAACGTGAGCAAACTAAAGCAGTTGGACAGTTGCAAAAGAGATAAGCAGAATATGTAACTAAGGGTACGTCTACACTGCAAGCTTATTTTGGAAGAAGTTATTCCTGAAGATATCTTCCAGAATAGCTTATTTCAAAATAGAGTGTCCATACTAGAGGGAAGCCTCAAAATTAGTCTGAGGCAGGCTCCCCTAATGTGGGCATGCTACCTCAATTTAGAGCCCCAGGAGGCACTGGAAAGGAACAACTTAGAATGGCTCTGGTGAGGAGCTATTTTGACATAGCAGCAGTGGAGTGTCCACACACACCCTCTTCCGAAATAGCATTTTTGGAAGAGGCCTCATTCCTCATGGAATGAGGTTTACCAATGTCAGAAAAAATCCTTTGTTATTTTGATTTTCTTTCGAAGTAACGCTATTGCTGTGTGGACGCTAGTATTGTTTTTCTGGAATAACGGCCATTATTCCGGAATAATGGTGCAGTGTAGACACCCTAAGAAGAGAAAAATCTCTCCTGATTGAAATACACTAATGTACTCTCAACAAACAAGCAGGTCCAAATGTTTCAAACTTGTATTGGAGTGACAGTGTAATGAATGACCTTCTGTAATGAATACAGAATTTACAGAGAGTACTATGCAACTTCATTCTATCATAAAGGGGGCATATTATAATTGTATCTTCTTAAAAGCAAAGTAACATGTTTACGTGAATCAAAACATCTTAGGCAATGTATAATGTATCTTACATGCATATATTTTACTTGATATTAACAGAAAGACAATGTGTTAACCATTGCTGGCACCAAAGCAATTTACAATTGACAGGTAAAAAGGGTTACTATTTTGTAACTAGGAGTATAATCTTAGAATTGCTTTCCTTCTACATAAATATCAAAGGTTGTACCTCCCTCATCCGGCACCCTCGGGACCTCTCTGGTCCCAGACCAGGAGAGGTCAAAGCTGCAGCCTGGGACTCCACTCTCCCTGCAGTGGCCCAGGGCTCCACTGCTGTCTGGAGCTCTACTCTCTCCCTGGTGTAGGCACCACTCTCTCTCCCCGGGGGTTTGTGATCCCGCTGGCCTCTGGGATCTCCGCTTTCTCCCCAGAGGTTCTGCTGCCTCCTGGATCTCTGCTAATACCCAGCAGCTCTGCACTCCCCTCAGTGCCCTTCTGTTGCCTGGTGCTTCACACTCCTCCCAATAGCTTTGCTGCCATCTGGGGGGTTCCATGCTCCCCCAGAGCTCTGTGTTCTGCCCAGCAGCTCTGCACTCCCCAGCAGCACTGGAGTTTCTGAAGAGAAAATTTTTTAAGTCTAGTCAAGTCAACACTTAGGGGGCCCTGTGCTCCTTCCAGAGGCTCTGCACTCCACCACCAGCACTTTCACTATGGTCTGGGGAGGGGAGGGCTCTGCACTCCCCTCCAGCAGCCATGCTCCATTCCTCCCAGTGGCTCTGCTACCCCCAAGACTCCATCTCGGCCCACTAGTTTAGCAGTGTTCCTAGCCCCAGCCCCACGGCCTATCCCATGAGTGCTCTCACAGGAACCCGAAGATGCTGGACCAGGATGTAGCTGGGCCAGAGAAGTCTGGATTATGGAGTTTCAACCTGTACAATATACTTAGTTTATTATGGCCCTTTTTCAAAGTCTGTTGAAGTCGAATGGCATCAGTAGGCTTTGAATCAGGAACTATATAATCTCACAGACAAAGAAACAAAGTATAATTAATGTTGTTGATTAAAAACAACCCCAGACTAAAACTCCAGATCAAAACAGCCCTGAAATTAGAATGGATTTGGATGTGAATGCAAATCTTGGGCCTGATCTGCAAACAATTAAAAGACAAAGGACACAGTCCCAATAAACTTCACTTCTTAAACAGTGAATGAACAAACTAAGGCAGATAACATGCACATAGAAAATAGCGATTGTGCTGGGATGCTTTACCTTGAATATTCAGTCATCTAGCATTGGGAACATCTGCCAGTCTTATTGTAAAAGATTTACAGTTGTGATGCATTGTATTTATAGACCAGGGTTTTTTTTATAAATTAAATACAATGACAATTTTAATGATAAATAGTGAATTTTTTGGTAAAGAATTGAAGCCAGAATACCAACAATAGCTACTTACTTCAGTTTTTGGTCGTGCTCCAGTTGACATTGAGCTCTGCAAACTGTCTACATCCAGATAGCCTGCGTTCTTATTTCTACAGATTCCCTTTCTCTGATCTCTGTGAAGAAGGCCTGGCTCCACTTGAACAGGGCACTGTAAGGGGATAAATAAGTCCTTTAATAAAAAAAAAAAGGAATAAATCATTTAAAAATGCAAAGACAAAAATACAATTGAGATTGTGTCCTTTAAGTTTATACAGTATAAATCAGGCTCAAAAGGTTATTTTCATTTGCATTTGTTTATATTTTATTAGACTTTCAGGTCTTATCTACATCATTTTCCCTGGAAGCCTCACAAATACAAAGCAAATGAAACCTTATACTTTCCTAGGAGAGTAACTTCTATTCAAATTATTTAAATTTGAGGGGGTTTCCCACACTCACTTCATGTAACTCAAGCATCCTACCAAAAAGAGAAAAATCTGTTTTTGTTAAAGAATCAGAATCCGTGTCACTTCAGATAAAAGACTGAGATTGCTCCTTATCTCTTTTCAGGATCTTTTGAGGGCTAGGAGATCTACACCAAACCACAACAGGCTAGACTTGACAGTATTGAGAATTCTGAAGTACAAAAGCAATTTGTAATTCCCAGCTGCATAGCTCCTCTCCTGCCTTCTCTCTGCAGAAACTGCACATACTCCAGTAGTTGTGCATTCTCCATGCCCTTTAAGTTCCCTTCACCTTTTCCACAGCAGTCACCAACAGCACTTTCTGGCCACTTCCCCGGGACCTGAGGGAAACAGAGGTCTCCCTCCCTTGAGGTCTCCATGTTACTGAGCTCAATTAGCCCTTGTTCCCTCTCCATGGCACTTCCTTCCTCCCTCTATCAGCTCTGGGCTGATGGGCTAAGTGGTTCCTTATCTCATCCACCCCTCCAATCTGATTCTTTAATTACCTCCATCTGATTTCTCAAGAAATCTCTAAGAGATCAGAGTGCAGGCTCTTTCCTTGTACTCTGCTAGAACTGCCCTCCCCCTCTCCATTAAAAAAACAAACACACACAAAAACCCATTCTAGTTGTCTTCTTTTGAAAACATAAAAGTTAAAAAAAAAAGCCTGTCTGGAACATTAAGGGTTTAAAATAACAAAAGTCAAGAAATGTAACAATTTATGTTCCAATAACAATGTTAATTTAGCCATACTCCACATATGTAGTTTCTTCTATTCCACTGTTTCTGGTTATGTGTGTAGCTTAATAAATTGAAAAATGGCTGCCTTAAATAATACAAAATGGGCTAATATGAATTACTTAGAATCCAAAGATTTTTACTTCCTGCCTCCTCCCAGTCGTGCTGTTCCCGTCCCATGGGGCTGTTTTCTCTGATATAGAGGCAGGCAGTTCCATGGGAGCTGCTACACGTGGGGAGCTGACTTAAAAGAAATCTAATGTGGCAGAAATCTAATGTGATTCCTATTCTTATGGGCTACGTCTAGACTGGCATGATTTTGCGGAAATACTTTTAACG
>CM057845.1:272761306-272774071 GCA_030068395.1 Apalone spinifera | reverse complement strand
GCAGAAAAGCAGATGATTTTCTGCAAAAACTGGCCAGTCTAGACACAGCCATGGGGTTTCTGCCTTCTTGGGCAGTATGAATAACCCCAGTCTCCTCTGCAGAGGTAGGCTCAGGTGCAGATGTATCAAAATGGACACAATCATTTCCCTAATTAATGGGTTTTACTCTGAGGTTGTGATTCAAACACTCCTGCACTTGTAATAGTTTTTTAACAGATCTAGCAGCAAGGGAGATAATATCTATCTTTATTAATGGTAGAAGTAGTCTTTGGTTTTTATTTGACTAGTGTAGTATTTTGTCAATATCTGTATGAATATTGTTATGGTGGATGTCACTATGTGGTGCTGTTACTTTTTTCTTCGTGTGTGCCATATGTTCAGTCATAGGAAGACATGCTGTATAGTTGGTATATTCTGCATAGCAGCAGGTCATTAGAGGGAGCTGAAGAAGTAGCAGGAGAGTAAGGTAAGGCAGAATTGGTTTCTGGGGTCTGAGCACTGGTGCTGGCTGAGATGTCTGGAAGAAGGGTTTGACTGCATGCTGTTTGTACCCATGTATCCTATTCTTTGCCTGTGGCCTATGATAGTTTAGTCCTCCTATGAGCTGTAATATTTTGCTCTAATTTTGGTTGGGTTTAGTGTGCAGGTGCTGGATGACATTGTGATATCCAGGAGTTTGGATTAGATGACTTGGTGGTTCACTGCACAAATTTTCTTGCGTAAATAGTAAAAAGAGGGTGATGGATGTACAAACATAAGAGAATGCAGCAGAATCAAAGCAGTGTACCATAGGTGTTAATGTCTATGCAGTGAGCTGGTGGTATGATTCTCAGTATAAGATATTCTGGGCAGCTAGTCCATCTCACAACTCACACTTCCTCAACTACATTCTGTTTTTTGTTCAGTTGCTAGATGAAAACTAACATTTCTCCTCAAGATGGGAATCACACCCACAGATCAAAGTGTTAACATACCCTGTGTTTTAATTAAATATGCTGTTCTTTTAAATTGCATATTTAATTATCTTTCACCATTCATCCCACTTAGTCCCTGTTTCTTCAAAGAGATCTGTAAAGTTAATATAGTCAATAATTTGCTCTATATCCATTACATATTTTATTCTTGTCATCCACATTTAGGTTTTAAGCTAATTCAGTGATTTCTGCTACTTGTGTAATCTTTTGCTTCTGTAATGGAAATGATGTGGCAGATTGATTGTGGATACTTCCTATATTTCACTTGTCTTTAGATTGCATAAATTCTGTGAGGGAAACAAGTAGCTGAAATGATGTTAGTAAAGAAATTTTTTGAGCAAAACGTGTAAGTGTATCTCGCATCTGTGGTGATAGGTAAGGGGTCATTTGATGATGATGGATCAATTTACAGTATACTAGTGAGCTGAGAAAGTAGGGTTGCGTTTATCTTATCCAAGGGGACATCAAAGTGTATGCTTGGATGTAACTCAGTCAGCAATACAATCATTAAAATTTGCCTTTGAGCAAAGCCAGTCAATATGTCAGCTGTGCAGGTTTACACTCCTATTACAGTATTGGATGATGACCCAACTAATTAGTTCTATGAATGGTTTCAAGAGACATTCATTGAAATACCAAGTAAACAAAGATACCCTTATAACTGGGGACCTGAACGAGACAATAGGAAGTGTAAGCTCTCATAAAGAAGAAATGGGAAACAGTTATCCAGTTTACAAAATGAGAAAGGAAGGTGTTTAGTGTAATTTGGCTGCTCTAATCACTTGGTCAACATAAACACCCTTTTCTCCCAATGAGGGATGTGAAAGTGTAGCCGGGTACACAGTTAACTGATGAGCCAGGGCTCATTGGTTATACCCCTCCTCCCCCATACTGCTGTCTCTGTATCAGAGGTAGCAGTGCAGGGGTGGAGGAAAGGAGAGAACAGCAATAGCCTGAAAACAGCTCATGAGTTTTCAGTGTTACTGAACTTGAGCTGTAGCTTGGATTAGCCTTGAACCTGACATCCAAAACATAGCCTAAATCTGGTCTAAATCAGAATATCCTTCCTTGACCAAAATCTAATTACAAGATGTGGTGGGGTGACTGCCCCACACTGGCTGGAAGGGGTTAAAACAGGCAGAAGGGAGCCAGTGCAGAGCCCTGGCCAATGACGGAGAGGCTTTTTAATAGCCAATCAGGGTGTGAATTGCTGGGGCAGCCCTGTATAAAAAGAGCTGCCCAGCATAGACAGCGTTAGTTAGGCCCTGACTAGGGAGTGTGCAGGACCTGGTTCATGGAGAAGCACCTTTAAGAGAGCAGTGCTGGGCTGTCTCAGGTGGGGCTAGAGAGGGAGGCTTCTGCCTGATATCTGCTAGGCTGTTGGCCTTGCTGCTAGGACCAGGAGGATACAAAGGGTCACAGAGAAAGTGGCCCAGGGAACTAGAGGCAGTGGAGGGAGGAACAAGGCTGCTGCCAGATGGTCCCTGGATTGGGACCCAGAGTAGTGGGCAGGCCTGGGTTGTCCCCCCCCCCCTTTCCTCTTGCATCACACCTTCACACCAAGGGGTGGCATATACAAACTGTGGCTTGCCCTTGTGACAGAGGGGCCCTAAAACTTGAAGGCCACAGTGGGCCACAGAAGCAGTAGAGACTATGGACTGCTAATACAACCCCCCTGGAAGGAGGATGGGATATCACTGGAGTGGGCACTGCTGGAGTGCAGTGTCCTGAAGATGACACCATGGTCTGGGAGTGACGTGGGTCCAGAGTCCTGATGTGGACAGAGTGGAGTGACGGATGAGGCACCAGCCAGAGGGAGGTGCCCTGCTGACAACAGCTAATTTCTAGTACTACCTGCAGGAGGCACCACAGCGGTGAGTTGACCCCGTGACACAAGGTTTTAAAAATCTGTCACGTTCTGTAAATGGGGCATGCGTTCTTACCAGCTCTTTCTGCCTTTTGGTAGAAGGAGTGCTGGAAGGAGAAGAGCCAGCACTGAGCGCCTCTTCAATATCTAAATTCAATTGTTCCAGTTTCTTCATGAGACATGAAATAGAGTCTGACCACTCAGATCCTTTTTCTAGTTGGGTCTAAAAGAAAACCAAACACAGATGAAGTCTGGGAGCATTAAAACTCTTTATGAGCTGTAGATTTGTTTTTCGCCTCCACTCCAAAACAAACAAAAAATAACCAAATCTGATCAACTGTCTGCCTATCCTGGAGTAGCCTCATCTACATAGAAGGCTTCAACTATCATTTATGTCTTATTGGACAAGTTGAATGCTCTTTATATCTGACCAGTCACAATCCATTCAGTTGTGCATATCCCAATGTCTCTGAAATATATCGTCTGGGGTGTTGGACAGCCAGTTCAAGCTAAGAATACCCCAATAGAACCTCGTTACTTATTACTTCTAAAACCCTTTCTACTGCCACCATTTTTTATCAGAGTGGATAACACCCCCATTCTCTTTGTCAGTTAGGCTTATAACTTTGGGGGTCATCTTGAATTCCTTACTTTTGCTCCTATACATCCAGGTTATCATCAAAACTTGCTTCTTCCTTCACATGAATTTGAAATTCTGTCTGGTTTAAGAATGTTAAAATGTGGATACCATCAAGCTGGAAGGAGACAAAAACCATCTTGCTGCATAAGAAGGGCGATCGAGAAAATCTTAAGAATTACCGCCCTATATGCCTACTCTCTCATATTTACAAGCTCTTTACAAAGGTGATAACAAACTGACTTTCGCAGAGCTTGGATGAACAACAGCTGAGAGAGCAGGCACGGTTTCGAAGAAATTTCAGCACAATTGACCGTATGTTTACTCTTAGCCAGCTCCTAGAAAGAGCAAGGGAATACAAACTTCTGCTTTGCATTGCTTTTGTCGACTATGAAAAGGCCTTCGATAGCGTCGAGTTCAACGCAATATTAAAAGCGCTCATAGAGCAGGGCATTAACACACAATACATCAATTTGTTGAAGGAAGCAAATACTGGATGTACAACAGATATTACTCTCCTCGAAACTCCCCTTCGTATCCCAATCGAGAAAGGCGTGAAGCAAGGAGATACGATTTCACCGAAACTATTCACTGCATGCCTCGAAATGGTTATGAACAATATCAATTGGAGGAGTGGTGTCAACATAAACTGAGAATGATTATCTCATCTCAGATTTGTGGACGACTTAGTTTTAATTGCCAAAAGCACCAACCAATTGCAGAGCATGCTACGAAGACTTGACAAGAAAAGCAGTCAGGTTGGTCTGAAAATGAATCACTGCAAAACAAAATACATGCGATCAGATGTCCTACAAAAAGCCCGAATAACAATATCAGGAGAAGAAATCGAAGAAGTGGAACAGTGTATATATATATATATATATATATTTGGGCCACAAAGTTAATATGTGCCAAGACCTTAACAGAGAACTCTCGCGAAGGATTCTATCAGGATGGTGTGCATTCAGTTCCATCAAGGACGTCCTCAAAGGAAAAATCGATAAGACCACACGTACAAATATCTTCAATTCAACAGTGCTGCCAGCCATGTTGTATGGCAGCGAAACATGGGCACAGACGAAGAGAGAAGAGCAGCGACTATTGGTAACTGAAAGGGCAATGGAGTGAGCTATGTTGGGAATTTTCCTTCTGGATCATATTCCAAATGAAATGATCAGAGAACGCAGCAGTGCGAAAGATATTATCGTAGAAAGCAGACATAACAAAATGCGATGGGCAGGCCACACAGCACGGCTCACGGACAACAGGTGGACCGCAATTATTGCGAATGGTACCCGCGAGAACAGAAAAGATCACCTGGTCGGCCTCCAAGAAGATGGGAAGATGACATTGTTAAATGTTTTGGACGAACGTGGAGAAGAAAGCCAAGAGTACAAGAAGAATGGTGGACGTGTTGTGATCGGCACAATCTTAACGATAGCTGAAGACCGATCGATCCAGGTGAAAATGTGGATGATTAGCTAATTGAGCAGTCGATGGAAGTAGTCGATAAGGGGAGGGGCCCTCGCTACCCCTACAGCTGCTCTGCAGGGTTAGCTCCCGGGGCTGACACAAGTGGGGACCTCATACCGCCCCGGGAGCTAACCCTGGTATGCCACTGCCTTTTAAATGTAGTAAGAGCCGGCAGGAGTCCTGAAAGCAGCTGGCATGTACAGCAGTGTACATGTGCTGCCCCTCATATACAGGCACCAACCCCACAGTGTCTACTGGCTTTGGTTCTCCGTTACTGATCAATGGGAGCTATAGGAGTGGTGTCCGCAGGCAAGGACAGCATGTGCAGACCCCCTGCTCTGACTTTCTCAGGGGCTGCAGGGATATGCCAGCCCCTTCCAGGAGCACAATTATCATAGGGGTAATTACTCCAGCAGGCTCTTACTACATTTAAAAGGCAGCGGGGCAATGGATGACCAGTCGTGAGCTGGGACAGCTGATTCCCATCTGGCACCCAGTTGCCCTCTGGCACTTCTGCCTCCCCCATTTCTTCCCCCGCCCCCTCCCTTGGAGATGGTGCTGGAGGGAACCAGCTTTTAAGCTGGCTCCTGCTCCCTCACCTTGGTGCCTCTAATATAGGCAACAAGGGTGGGGGGAGTGACTAATCAGTAGTCGATTACCCAATAAGCTTAGGCTTGACTAATCGCTTACATCTCTAGTGTGGTCAAAACACTTCTCTACTTACTGTTCACTTTCTGCCTTCATTATTGCAACCTTCTTCCTGAATTTATTTATCTTCTTTCCATATGAGAGTCTTTAATCCATCAAAGCACACTGCAAAAATGTTTATATTTAGACATCTATTGGATGACACCATCCCCATTCAAATCCTGCTGTTTATTCCTCTTCAGCCATCTTCCTAGACAAGCAATGACTTTCAATCCCACAGCACTGTGACTACTCCCGCTCCTCATTTGAATAATTCCTAAAGGTACACTTCTTCCCTGATGCCTATACACTGTAACTCACACCAGTGAAGGGGATATGACTGTAGAACTATTGCAATTTCAGTGAATGTCAACTACTAGAATAGCCTTTTTATAGGAATGTGACACTGCGCCCAGATTAGACAGACAAGTTCTGAGACTACTCCAAAATGAAGGGAGAGGGAAATTGAGCTCTGGAGGGCCAGTGCATAAGGAAGATGAGGCAATGCAAAAGTGAAGTATCTTAGACCTGAGGAATGAGCTCCTGTTCTTTTGTGTTCAGATTGTTGGTTATGTGAAATATTTTTAAATATGAGGCTGTAAGAATCATAGCAATTACAGCTGAAGAATTCCCTAGTCATCAAGGCCAGTCCCTTCTGAATAGTGCAAGCTATTCCCTATCTTGAACTGCTTTGGTTTATTCTTCTTTCACCCAACTTACTTTGACTATATATCTCTTAATATAAACAACATTTCACAAGTTAATGTTAATAGACCATGCCCATACTTTATGGCATAATAGCACTGTCCTTCCACAGAGCCCAAAGTACCCTTTATGGGGACACAGAAATAACAGTAATTTGCTCACAATCAGACAACAGAGGCAGAGATAGAATTCAGAATTTTCATCTTGCACCAATATTACACCTATCTTGTCCCTAATGGAATTACTCTTGATTTGCCCCAGAATAGGGGAAAGGAGAATAATGCACTATATCGTCAGAGTCTTAAACCACAAAACTATGCTTCCTTGTTTGTATGCATTTAGTACAGAAAACTGTACTAAGCAGAAAAGTGGACATAATATCCCTAATTTTTCAAGCATAGTTTACATATTTTTATAATTCATAGTAGTGAATTTTTTTGCAAGAGTGCTGTCAAAAGTACCAAGGCTGTAGTGAAGATCAGATTTGTATCTATTCAAAATTACATTAGTCAGTATTCCTACATTACTCTTTATCATGTTTTACCAAAATTCTTTTTTTTTTTTTAAGGAACACACACAATATATCTTGCACAGAAAGAGAAACTACAAATAACAAATTGTCAGGCTATGTTCTGTTTGAGTGAGATGGTCTTATACAATCAATATATTATACCATTTCTACAATGTCAATATCTAAGTCAAAGTAAAGGCCTTGTATTTTACTGAATTTTTGCACCTTCATAACTTAGTCATCTATTCCTTAGTTTTGTAAAGACAATCTTCTTCAAAATGCCACACATACACTTAGTAGTCTGCCAAAATTGAATGGAAAAATCCAATCTGAAATTTCTAGACATCGACATTGTGGAGAGAGAACTTGACAAAAAAAAAAGTATACGAATTTTCTTCCTTGGATGTCAGGGGTAATCAGATATGAGACAATGCTAATGAATCAATTTACATACAGAAATGAGTAAATTTTGTCTGACTTCAAGAAGGTCTATGAAGATTATATTTACCATCCAGGTGACAAACATGCAAAGACTAAATTTGAAGTTCAGAAAAAAAAATCACCTTTTAAGAATAAAATGTGTGGGCTTTTTTCCTGGGACTCTATTCTCTTTTTTGAAATGTTAGTGAAAAGGAGAGCAAGGAAAAAAGTGCTCCACCTTTTGAGGATCCTGTCCATGACAGCGAGCAAGATTTGCATATACTTCTGATTAAAATATTCTAAATGATGTCACAATAGCTAATATATTAACTTATGTTGCAGAAAACACAATTTATTGTCCTGGTAAGAAAATATCAACTTTGCCTTTGTCTTGAATCAATACTTTGTATTGATTCAACAGTTACCAATAGCTGCTTAATATAGAATGCAAAAATGCACCTAAAACCATTCTTGCTAATAATTTTATTTTTTCTTTTAAAGGAATACTAAGAATAAGCCATTGCATTCTTCATACAAAACTTGTTAGAGGAGAATCAGAAATTGTAGTCAAAGAGCTAAGAAATAGAAACTGTAAAGAGTTCCCCAAAACTAAAACACTCTTACATTTCTCCATTAAGATTTGTTCTTTTCTAGTTCAATAAAACTCTAAATCATTTCCATTAAATGAAGGGGAACAGGGGGAAATGAATTTTCATTGTTATATATAGGATAAAACTAAATAGGCCTAGTTAATACAATGATTTCCACTAATTGGAAATTTGGCACAAAACTTACATTTGAAAATATTGTTGATAGCCCATATATTGTCTCAAACTGCCTCAAATTATTGCTGAATTGAAACAACAACAAAAAAAAGCTAATGGTACACAGAGTTTCTACAGTAAGACTTGTAACAGAAGACATTGCACCGAATGCAGTCATAAAGAACCAAATCCACACCCCAGTAGTTAGCTGGGGTAACTCACTTGGGTGCCTGAGATCTCCATGAATACAACAGAAGTGGCAGATCTGACTCTCAAGCTTTGGAGCAGCAGTAAATCCATTCCATAGCTATTATTCAGGCCTTAGGTTTGGAGAGTCTTTAGAAGTCTTTGTACCCCGCACTCTCCTTTGGAAAAGGGCAGAATCAATAACTTGCCTTTGTCCATTATGTGCTCCAGAGATGGTGGGTACACATCTCTCATCCCTGCATAAGCTCTCAAAATCTCTCTCATTTATTAGAACCATATTCGTTCAGCTGGGTCTGCATCTATATTTGTGGATGCAGAGGGTCTCATGGAAATGGAATTGGCATACAGATTTGGAGGGGATCATATAGGAACACTTCCTATGTTGAGTGGAGCCTAGCTCCATTGGGCTGCCCTTCACTACTGTGTGTATTTAATCACAGTGTAGGAACAGCAGAGGCCAGACTAGGATCCACTGTGATGCAGTTCCTTCATCTGTGCCTATGAAGTATGCACACTTAGGCTACGTCTAGACTGACATGATTTTCCGCAAATGCTTTAACGGAAAAGTTTTCCGTTAAAGGCATTTGCGGAAAAGAGCTTCTAGATTGGCAAGGACGCTTTTTCGCAAAAGCACTTTTTGCGGAAAAGCGTCCGTGCCATTTTTGTGATCGGGGCTTTTTTGCGCAAAACAAATCTGAGCTGTCTACACTGGCCCTTTTGCGCAAAAGCTTTGTGCAAAAGAACTTTTGCCTGAATGGGAGCAGCATAGTATTTCCGCAAGAACACTGACAATCTTACATTAGATCGTCAGTGTTCTTGCAGAAATTCAAGCGGCCAGTGTAGACAGCTTGCAAGTTTTTCCGGAAAATCGGCTGATTTTGGGATATCTGAGGTATCCCGAAATAGCTACTCCACATCTTAACAAGCCGCCCGTTATTTCAAAATATTCTTCGAAATAATGGGCGCGCTGTTTTGGCATCCCAGTAACCCTTGTTCCACAACGATTAAGGAATGTCTTGAAATAGCATGTTATTTCGAAATTTGGCACTGTGTAGACTCGCCAAATTTCAAAATAATGTATTTTGAAATAGATTTGAAATAAGATACGCAATTTGCACTATACAAATTGTGTATCTTATTTCAAGTTTAGGGTGCTGTGTAGACGCACCCTTACAGCATTAAGTTTACATCAGTAGAAGGCAAGAGCAAGCACATTTGCCTTAAGGGGTAGATTATTTTGCTCTGTGGGGCTCATCACCTAACTGAAATACTTAGGCTACCCAGAGAACTGGATTTATCACGAAATGTGGGGGGAAATATTCTTATGTGATAAGCATAAAATCAAATATGTAATCACTAGGGAGTAAAAATAAGATCTGTATTTAATTAGAGAGCAGAAGACTACCAATGGAACTCCATTGCAATCAGTGAAAATGGACGGGTGGAAATGAAGGCACAAGGGTTTTTCCCATAATCTACAAAACAATTTGTTCTTTTTCTCAGAATGAAAAGTAAATACATTCCAGACATTCTGCATGTTGTTTATGCCTTTTGGGACAGAAAAGGTTCTGCACCCTGTTTTGCGGCTTCTTATTTTTTTTCAGTAATCTTATTCAGCAAAACATGTGATAAAAGGCACATTTGTTTCAATATTTTGCTTCTGAAGCTTCTTGCAATAGGCATGATGGCTGCCAGCAAATCTAAACTTAAACTGCAGGAATGTGGCAGAAATGAACAAGTTCTTATAGAATATGCAGAGGTCAGGGTTAACCTTGCAGCCAGATCTCATCACATACTGAAATTAGAAAGCCTTTCAATTTGAGCCATACATGCAGAGAGGTTATGGGAAGGTTACACAACTCTAGATTTTGTTGAGGTCTTGTGTTTTTCAGTTCAGACCATTTCAATAAGCCTAATTGTTTTAATGTAAGTGTAATTTATAACCACATAGTCAGTCACTAGTAAAATAAATTACTGAACCCTTGATCAAAACACTGTCATATTCAATATGTGCGTATTTAGTATTTTTACATATACATATATGTAAATAAACATTTAAGGGCAAATTCTCTGATTTTTGGAGAAAATCCCAATACTTACTGAAAGTATTCCAGTGATTCAATACTACATTTGTCTCTTGTTCCACTCATACTTTCCCCAGATTCTCAAAGGGAGTTTTGTGTAAAGAAACCACCCAATGACACAATAGAAGCAGTTTTGCCTGCTATAACAGCAGAACCAAACAGCAAAGAGGATTTTTATAACCATTTTCTAAGTAATTGGGGCTGCAATCCATTCTCTTATGCTCAAAACAGTTTTATGTACATCTGTCATATTGAGTGTAACAGATCTCTAAAAAGAATATGAATAACACACAACCACATTATGAATGACTATAAACACATCATGCCAAACCAATTAAGGTAAACTTTTCTTTTAGGTTACGGCTCCACTACATGCTTTACCAAAAGAGGCAATGCAAATGAAGCATGGATTAGCAGTTTCTCACACTTAATTTGCATACTCTTTTTCGTTCCGTTTTTGCGCAAAAACGGAATGAAAGAGAGTATGCAAATGAAGTGCGAGAAAATGCTAATCTGCACTTCATTTGCACTGCCTCTTTCAGCAAAGCATGTAGTGTAGACAAAACCTTATAGTCTTAAGTGCAGTCTTAACTACACCTTTTCAGTTCTGTATCTGTAAATATTCCTTGGTATTTTTTGCTGTCTAAAATTATCAGATTAGAAATGTGCATACAAGAAGGTGTATACGGGAGTGTGCAGATGTGAGAAAGAGAAGGCTCAGCACAGATATTTGATTCTAAATTTAAAGTGAATTATCTTTAGATTTCAGCAATAACTGGTGACTTTGGACTTTTGAAAAGAGGCCCATAATTTGGAAATAAGGACATTAAGAACTAGTTGATTTCTCCCCTCTCTTGCTGCCTCTATCAGATAGAAGCAGCAAAGGGGGGGGAGAGGGTACTTCAAAGGGGGAAGCTCAGGCTCAGCTGTGTGGCGCTGCCCCTTTGAAACACCGAGGTGGCATTTCAAAGTGGCACTGTGGAGCCTCGGGTCAGCTGGGGACTCCCCAGATGATCCCAAGCTCTGCAGCATTTCCATGGAACCCAGGATCAGCTGGGAAGTCCCCAGCTGACCCCGGGTTCTGGAGAAATGGCGCATGGAACCCAGGGTCAGCTGGGAGTCCCCAGCTGATCCCAGGTTCTGCTGAAATAGGGTGGGGAGCTCGGGATCAGCTGGGGAGTCCCCAGCTGACCTTGGCTCCGCACAGCATTTCAAAGCTGGCACAGCGTGTGCAGGCCAGAGTCAGCGGGGGTTCTTGTACATTTCGAAGGAGGAATGCGGAAGTGCCTATCAACTAGTCGAGTAGTTGATGGAAAGTCCATTGACTACTCGACTAGTCAATTAACTGATATTTAACATCCTTATTTGGAAATTATTCAATTCTGAACATCAGGCTACCCAGTCAGCATGTGGTGAACATTTGAGCTTGATCCTGCGTAACACAGGTGTGCAGTGTGTAAGCACAAGATGAACAGCGATGGAGAATTTAATCCTGTACTGAGAGTAGTATTCAGCAGCCACCACATTATTTCTGTCTAATAGCAAGAGTAAGGCCAAATAGGGGAGTACATAGCAAGATGATTAATTTCTATGAGGAAGATTCTACTTAGCCCAGTGTCACCTAATTGCCACTTTTTTTTAACATTTGATCTGACATGCATTCTACAAAATGCTGCAACCTCTATTGATTTTTCTGACATGCATATCTTCTAGTGACCCTAAGTACAGCTAAATAGAGGGTCCTACATAGAAGTTAAAATAATCTTTGGCTTTTCTGTGACTCAGTGCATGAGGTCTGAGAGAACCTATTTTTGCCAGATCTTTCAAAACAAACTTAAGTGTGCTTGGGACACTATAAACCCCAAAGACAGGAGGGAGGGAGAAAGTATCTCTATTAGTAATGTTGCTGCAATGCTAGCACTTTCCACAAGTTAAAAATTCTAAAGATTAATCTGATTTTTTTAAAACTAAAACAGTGTGTCTACACAGCAGAGCTTAACTTGAAATAAGCTACACAAATGGATCTGTCAATTATGCAGCTTATTTCAAAATTGGGAGTGTCTACACCACTTATTTTGCAATAGAGCACTTTTCCTCCAACTTCCCTTACTCCTCATACAATGAAAGTTACAGGAGTTGGGAGTAAGAAGTCCTCCAGCTTGACAGTATTTTGACATTATTTCAAAATAACTGCCTGCTGTGTAGACACGGACTGTTATTTTGAAATAACACTAGTTATTTCTAAATAATGTTGCTGTGTACACGTACCCTAACAGAAAAAGCCTTTTACATGGAGAAAAAAGCAACTTACTTTCAATATGAACCTTCCCTAAACATACTTCAGTATGATTTGTTTTTTTTTCTGGCTGGCCAGCCACTTTCTCTTTCGCTACGTCTACATTGGCGCGCTTTTGCGCCAAAGCTATGCAAATGAGG
>CM057845.1:272734324-272756412 GCA_030068395.1 Apalone spinifera | reverse complement strand
TTGCATCCCTTTTCCGGAAAAGGGTGCCTGTGTAGACGTAGCCACAGTGTTTCCTGATTCAAGGTCACCATTTTAGCCAAGAAAAGAAAGACATGTATTTTGATTTCTTTCAGAGCTCATATGGAGGAATGAAACCAAAACTTGTACATATAAATTTCTAGGGTTTTGGCTTCAGGACAGCCTGCCAGGAATCAAGGCTACATAGAATCATGGAAATGTAGGGGTGAAAGGAAACGTCGTAGGTCATCTCATCCAACCCTCTAGCAGAACAGAGTATATCTAGACACTCCTTAACAAGTGATTTTCTAAACAGCTTTTAAAAATTGGGGAGAAGGGGGGAATATTCTACAACCACTCAAGGTAACCTGTTCCAGTACTTAAGTACCCCTATAGTCGGAAAGCTTTTGCAAATATCTAATCTAGGGGCATGTTTATACTGCCACGTTACAGCGCTGCTACTGCAGCACTGTGACATGGGCAGTGCAGTCACTATTGCTGGGGGAGAGCTCTCCTAGCAATAACGAACTCCTACCCTGAACCAGAGATTGTAGCTTTATTGACGGGAGCATGGCTCCCCGCAATAAAGCACTATCTATATTGGTGCTTTTCAGCAGAGTTCTTCCAGAAAAACTTCTTTCAAAAGAGAGCATCCACACATCAAAAGCGCATCAAAAAAGTGATCTGCTTTTTCGAAAGTTAGCATCCACATTGATTAGATGCTATCTCGCATTTAAATTGTGATTACTATGGATGGAGTGGCCACTAGGGCACCTGTGCTTTTTCCTGGAGGCCTGTTCTTTCGAAAAAAATCCCTCTTCCCCATCCACACACGCCTTTTTCCGAAAGAGCTCTTTCAGAAAAAGGCTTCTTCTTTGTAGAAAGAGGTTTACTGCTGTTGGAAAAACCCCTTCATTCTTTCGACTTTCTGTCGAAAGAATGCAATTGCAGTGTGGACGTAAGTGTAGTTTTTCCAGAAAAATGGCCGTTTTTTCGGAAAAACTCTGCAGTGTAGACATACCCAAGTGAAATACTTTGCACTTGTCTTTATTGAATTTCATCTTGTTAATTTCAGACCAATTCTCCAATTTACCCCAACCTATTCAAATTTTAATCCTGTCCTTCAAAGTTCCTGCAGCCCCTTCTCAACTTGATGTCATTCACAAATTTTATAAACATACTTCTCATCCCCACTTGAGAATTTTAAAATTTGTAATATCATTCCAAATAGGAATGAAACCAAATTTTAAAATAGAAAAATCCCCAGTGAAATGGAATACCTTTTTCTGCCAAGCTCTGCTTAGGAGACTATTGCCCTACTTTATATATTTGTACTCTCAGGAGGCTTTTCCATTCTCAGCTTAATTTTACCCTACCTTAATTTTATTCCATTTTAGATGTGACCCTGCCAGCTGTTGAGTTCCTGTGTGAGGTCCCATTAGAATTGGTAAGTGCTGAGTGCCATCAGCATCTTGTGCAGTCAAGCCTTTATTGGGAAGACAAAGTACGCATCCAGGCAAAATGTTTGAATAAGAATATGGGAATTTGCTTGGGGATATGAGAACCTCTAAGAGTCTTCTTATACTAGTGCAGACATCTGCATTCCACGTAATGTGATTTAAGCTCATCTACTTAATAGGAACTTTGAGGAAAATTGCAAATCATTGCACAATAAGAGAATGTAATTTCTGTAAATTAAAACTATAAAATGTATATGTTTATATCAAGTAATATATGACATTGTTTTTATTAAAGCATCGTCATAGAACTTGCCATTATTATTTTTAATTTATGTAAATAAAACAGAAGGCTACAAACTATATTAGAGCATTATAGTTGCAGTTTGGTTAAAGCTGTACTATTGTCCCCCATCTCTCTGTATGTGAAATGCATGCTTTGACTTGTTTGAAGACATTTGGTTTTGAAATAGTTTTCAGCACACATACAAAGCATTTTTCCTTTATCTTCAGAAGAAACTATGAACCTTACAGTTTGTACTTTCATGTTCAGATTATGAGGTATTTCCCAGTTTGTTTTGTCGTCTCTTTTTACCTGAATGGTAGTGTTATTAGTGTTAGTATTAATGCTCCCCAAGGTAAGGCTTTCATAGTTGGGCTCTTACATGTGTCTTTTGTATAGGACTGAGGATAATATCAGTGCTTTCTAAGTAAGAAATTTTACTCAAGGTAGCTGTGTATACTTAATGCTTTTCTGTTTCAGCAGTTGGGCTTTTCACTTTTTAGTTTACCACTTCTGCAGTGATTTATAATATTTTTTAAAGCTCAGGTAATATTGAGGATGTTAGTACAATCTGAGGTAAATAAATCTTATGAGCCACAGTAAATTGCAATCAAAAGGCAAGTAGTTTCTTACAGCAGCTGCAAAGCCCCACTGATAGTCATATATTACTCATTATAGTCTCTACTTGTGGTCAGGTACATTGTTGACAAACAGCACATCTCAATTTCACTTGCTATCTTTAGATGACACCTTACACAACATTGTATGCTTCCTATCACTGATACAGGTTCTGCACATTTACCCTTTAGTTGTAATGCAATGAATGAAAATGCTTTTTAAAAGGCCAGTACAATTTTGTTATTTTTAGTGAATGCTTTGGCAATATTTTAAAAGTTAATTTAAATCTTTCAGTCATTTGCAGAATGGCCCCTTTGCAAACCTTTGACATTTAACTTACATTATTTGAATAGAAATGGAAAATTATATATCTATAAAGGAGCCATGGTATCTGGGCACATGTACAGAATTTAGATTAAGACCACAAAACATTTATTCAGAAATATAGAATATAGGCTCCTATACCTTCTCTAGCACTGAAACAGGTACTTGGCTTAGATCAAAGAGTTGGTGTATTAGCCAGGAGACTAAATACCAGGGAATTCCAAGATCAGCAAAAAGTATGAACAAAGAGAGGTCTGGAGAAACAACCTAAAAACCTGGCTCCTATTGCGTAAGTGTATTTCTGGAGGGAATAGATGGTAAAGCCAGGTGCTTGCCAATCAGAACTTTCTGTTCTTTACTCCCATCTCTGGAAGCCTCCAGGATAATCCAGAGGAGGGCTTCCCTTGCCATGAGCCACAAAGCCTCAGTTTTAAACTAATTGAAATCTGGGCAAGGCTTTTAACTTGGAGAATGTATAAGACAATCATTTTCAGCTCAGAAATATGGGTAGCATAGCAGCAATCAATACAGCTTTTTAATACAATTTAAAAATACTCAGTAGTTGGAGCCACCAGTAAGAAAGTAACTGAAAGTGCAATTGTTTTCTGAGAGAGAGGGGACCTCATTAAGAGTTGAAATTCAGTTTTCTGGCACTCCTGAAGTGGCATTTCCCACTTATGCTACTACAAGATGTGCATAGTTTGCCCTCACTGTCTCCCACCAGAGCCAATTGAGGAGGGAAATGGCCTCCCTGCTTGTAGATATGCCATGGAAAGTGGGGAAATAGCCCAGATCTCTGCACGTGGCCATAGGGACAGAATAATATGCAGACTTAGTGCTTATGTTCCCTCAGCCATTATACTTCAGGGGATATTTTCATGTGCAGAGCCGGAATCTGAATAAGCATAGGAAAATTCCTATGGTTTGTAGGGAAAAGATGTTATGTAGAGTAGCTCTCCCCAACATTTGCACCCTCCTTGCCCAGCCATGTTCCTCCAATAGTCACTGAGTACAAATTATGCTGCAGATTTGGAGGACAGGGAAGGATATTGCTGCATTTGCTCAATTGCCACGACATATAATGTATGCAGAAAGTATGAGTTTCACATACATACCCAAGTAACAATGAAGGGACTAGTATGCTCCTATGTAGATTCTATGGCATCCATTTCATTTTCTGAATGCTTTCATTTCACCAAGCTGGATTCAAACTTTGACCATAGTATTTCAATTGGACATTAATTCAGCAACAAGTTATGAGGTAGTGTGCATGAGTAGAGCCCTGCTTTGTACTTGCAGTATCCCACAGCTTTTGCAGATATGGATGCAGATACAAATTTTGTATCTAAACCCTGCACATTTGTGAATATCCACTTTATGACCATGGGTATCTGCATGCACAGATGTCAATGCAGATATCTGTGGCTCATTTTTGAGAATGTGGATGTGGATACAAATTTTGTATCTGCATGAGTAAGCAACTGTGTTGAACAAAGCTAAATTTAACAATATTTATAAATTGAGGCCCACATTTTCAGAAGTGACTACTGATTTTGGGTGCCTCCATTTCTAGACGCCCAACCCAAGACATTTTAAAGGAGCCACAATATGAACATCAGGTCCTGATATTTCAATTGGAGCTTTCTGAATTTGAGGTATCCAAATCACTAGTTAGCTGAAGAGCTCAGCTTGAAACTATATGTAGTGATAAATTATTTTTCTAACATTTTCTATTTCTTCCAGTTTACCTGGACTATTTGCCCCTCTTCTCCTAGCTGCATCCATATGCTAACTGCCTTTGTTGGCCTTTCATTTGCAGTGCCTGGATTAATGATCACTTTAAAACATTTATTTCGTAAACACTAATTTGAAAGCTATGTAATAATCCCACTCTGTATTTTAAAAGAAATTAGTCTAAAATGACTGGGACACAATAATTCTACTGAGATACATGGCCAAGTTTCTCTGCAAAATGAAATGTATTTCTCTTTTGCTGAGACAAAATGTGAGCTGTATGATTGAAATCATAAAGTATACATCAGTGATATAGTCACTATTATGCAATTGCAGCAAATCTTGTACAAAATATGTCATGCAGGGTGTCAATGGAAACATCATGATTTGTTAAGTAGGATTTTCCATCTGAAATTATGACTATTGGCTATTGCACTGGTATCTTACATATGAGCTGAATTCCTGGACAACACTTACCAGATAAGATTTATACGTAGGCTAGACAGCTTGATATTGATGGCCTGTCAAAGACACTTAGTTCTTATAGCAGACAATAGAAGAAACTCATTCTGCTCAGATGACTCTTCCTGCAAATGCCTCATCTTCCCAGGGGCCAGTGGCTAACCTTTGAGTCATCAAGCCATGTAAAGACATATGATACGCTTATGTGACCCTGGACTTCATCTTGTGCCAGTAACTTTCCACAACAGGGCTGTGAGTTTTGTTTGAAACAGAAAAATTTCAGGCACATGACAAAGAGTATAAAAGGCTTCTGGGATGACTCCATTTTTGCCTTTTTTTTTTCCTGCTCTGATTTTCTGGACTGTAGATTTACTATTAAAGAGAGCATATTGAACTACGGATTGAGGAACTTTTAACCCTTTGGAAGTTACCAGACAGATTTGACAGGCCAGCAGACTATAACATCATTGCTATAAACCTGAGAGAAGAACATTGCAATTATTATATGTATATGATCTATTGTCCATTTTTAATTCGCTTCTTTTATTAATAGACCTTTAGATTTTAGCTACTCAAGGACTGGTTGCAGCATGATTATTAGGTAAGATCTTAGTTATATCTTAACTTGGCTATGTGACTGATTTTTGGGGATTAGTAGAACTTCAAATGTGATAAAATTAGCTTTCAGTAACTACCAAGGGTGAAAGTAAGATGATGAGCCCCAGTATGATGCACTCCAGTATAGGGATGTAAGCGACTAGTCGACTATCCAATAGGCATAAGCTTATTGGATAGTCGAATAGTGACTCAACTAGTCGCTTCCCCCCCTTGCTGCTTTTATCAGAGGCAGCAAGTGAGGAATCAGGAGCAAGTGCTCGGGGGAGTTGGTGTAAAAGCCGGTTTTCCCCCCCTCTTCCCCACACATACACACAACTGTCTTCCTGGGGGACAGGGGAGGCAGAGGCGTAGAACTGCCAGGGTGCTGATTCCCTGGCGGCTCTTAGTCTCAATACATTTAAAAAGCAGAAGTGCAGCATGTGGGGGGGGGGGGACTGGGCGTGAGCCAGGAATCAGCTCACCTGGCTTATGCCTGGTCCCTGCCGCTGTGCTTCAGTCTTTGAAATGTATTAAGAGCCTATTGACTCTTAATACATTTAAAAGGAAAAGCTGCAGTGGGGTTAGCTCCTGGGGCTAGTAACTAAGCCCTCTGTGGTTCTGAAGTTTCCTCCCCTTATCAACAAATTGACTAGTTGATGTAAATTCCATTGGCTAGTTGATTAGTTGATTAAACGCAATTTAACATTCCTACCCCAGTAAGAGACTGTCTGGAGGGTGGGGCTTTGGATACTGCTGGCACTCTGGGCAGCTCAGCCACAGTGCACCCAGACTCCAACCCTGGTGCTTGGACGGCCAGGCATCATGGTCTCCGCCATACCCTGGCCAGCCCCAAGAATTTGGCTGTTTTGAAATCTGGTTTCCAGTGTTGTTAATATATTTAGATTCAACTTTTCGTCTACATTGCAATTCTTTTTCTGATCTTTGGAAGCTTGAAAAATCTGGCTCACTAGTGCTACATCGAGACTGCAGTGCTTTTCCGGTATCCCGGAAAAGCAATGGTGCATTCAAGGAAATTTTTTTGAAAAACAGATGTGCTCTTTCGCCATCCCTGTAAACCTTGTTCTATGACGAAGAAGTGACGTGTCAAAAGAACAGATTTTTCCAAAATTTGGCACCGTGTAGACGCGCCAAGTTTTAGAAAAGCCTCTTTGACAGAAAAGCAGGAAAAGATATGCAAATTGTGGTTCACAATTTTCATATCTCTTCTCAACTTATCTTTGTAGTCTCGATGTAGCCTTGGAAGGCAAACAAGCACCCTATCTTTCCCATCCTTCAAGTTTTATTTCCTGTATTTCACTTCTCTCATTAGTTTCACGGGTTTCTCTGTTTACTCTCCACCTCACAGAGACACCTACTTGTCTGGTAAGTCCTCCCGACATATGTTCACTGTTGTGTTTTCTCTGGGATCCCTCTAGAGGAGTCTACACATTCTCCACTTTGGAGGTTTATCTTTTGCAAGATTTTAAAGCTGTAATTCTCTGATTAATCTCCCTCCACCCCACCCCCCCTTCCATTTATGCTAAATGTGATTTACTTAGTCTACCACAAAGTCATGGCTTGAGAATAATTTTATTTTGCTGTTGAGTCTTGGCCACTGATCCAGACATTAACTTAACAATCAGAAGCTTGTAAACAAAAAATTGATCCTACTGGTGTTGTT
Organism: Apalone spinifera; assembly: GCA_030068395.1. Classification (NCBI taxonomy): domain Eukaryota; kingdom Metazoa; phylum Chordata; order Testudines; family Trionychidae; genus Apalone; species Apalone spinifera. The sequence continues at coordinate 272,749,259 of CM057845.1, read as the reverse complement.
CACCTAAGTTAAAATATTTGGCAAACAGCTCAGCTGTAGCTTTATTCTGCTATAGTGATAAATGAATTACTTGAAAATGTCTTCCACTGAACCATTTACAACTATTTCCAACAAACATTTATAAGCTTTATTTCTAGATATGCTTTATCGCTAGTTCCATGATGTCATTGTATTGATAAGTACCTCCCTTTTGGAATGTTTCGTATGAATACAGCAATGCCATCATCTGCCTATAGTGGTACTCATTGGGCCTTACAGTCTTGCTGGGCCTCTGGGCAAAGTGGAGGGGTCCAGCTCTGTGGTCCCAGAAGGGACAGGGCCTTGGGCAGAAGGGGCAGGGGTGGGGCAGCCAGGCCTCAGCATCCCCTCCCCCCCAGCATGCTGCACTGCAACCTGCCCCCCCATCCCCACAGCCCTCAGTGCTGCTGGAGTGTGCCACACAGAGCTCCAGCAGCAATTTAAAGAGCCCGGGGCTCCGGCCGCTACTGCTGCCGCCATAGTGGTGGCAGCCAGGAGCCCTGGGCCCTTCTGAATCACTAGACCCCATGGCAGTTTCCCCCTTTGCCTCTCCCTGGTGGCGGGCCTGGTGTAGGGTTATCATATTTGAACTTTCAAAAAAGAGGACACTCCTGAGAGGGAGTGTATCTGTATCAGTATCTACCAACTCACATTGTATTAATGTGTTATATATACTATAACACATTAATACAATGTGAGTAAATAGTATATATAACACATTAATACATAGTGAGTTGGTAAATACTGATACAGTTACACTCCCTCTCAGGAGTGTCTTCTAACCCTAGGCTGGTGGTACCGCTTCTCTGTGTTGTACTAACATCACCATGTATATGAAATATAAGAGAGAAAGCTTTCAGAAGATAGCACCACTTTTATAAAATGGATTTCCAAGAACTGTAGCAACATGATTCTGAAACATTCCAATACAAATCAAATATAAATCTCTTAATATCCTGAACTTCTAAAATTACCACCCCTTTTGAATGCTAAATCCTAAAAAAATTACACTTGAAAGTAGATTACCTAATGCTCCTGCAATTCTGTTTTTCTGTTGCTATGTTACACTTTCTTTTTTACATTACTTTGGTATTTTAATTTTGTTAAAAATCTAATAGTTTAGATAAGCGATTATTGATTCTTGCAAAATGATGGTGATTCGTAGACTCATGTTTTCCCGAAAAGCCAAGAGCATGAAAACACTTATTTCAGCTAAGGCTACCTCTAGACTGCAGGCCTCTTTTGGAAGAAGCTTTTCCGGAAGAGATCTTCCAAAAAAACTTCTTCAGAAAGAGTGCGTCCACACTGCCAAAGCACGTTGAAAAAGCCATCTGCTTTTTCGAAAGATAGCATCCATTCAGTGTGGACACTATCTCACATGTAAGCTGTGATTACTATGGATGGAGTGGCCCACCAGGGCACCTGTGCTTTTTCCTCTCTCTTCTTCTTTCAAAAGAACTCCCTCTTCCCCATCCACATATGCCTTTTTGGAAAAAGGCTTCTTCCTCATAGTAAGTAGTTTACCAATGTTGGAAAAACCCCTCTGTTCTTTCAGGATTTTTTCCGAAAAAATGCGATTGCAGTGTGGACATAAGTGAAGTGTAGTGTAGACATAGCTTAAGAAACTGCTGATAGCTATTCCAAAATACAAAACATTGCATTGACTTCTCAGATGGGTGGTACTCGAAGTGCTGATGAATGCCCCATTTCAGAAAAGAACTGAATGTGCTAAGTGTTTTGCTGAACCTGGGCTATATAGGAACATATTCTATCAACATTATTATTGAGTAGTATTTTATCCCATTTTCTTCAATGAAACTGCTTACAGAGTGAGGTATTCCTAAGCATAAGGATAGGAGAATCTAGCCCACAAGGTATTTACTCAACTGTGGCATATGGCTGACCAAACTTCATTCTTTCTCAATTCCTCTCCAGGGGATCTGAAAGGCAGTCATGTGATTTGTCTTCCTAATGTCTCAGGGTACAGGTTTCTTCCACTTCCCAGACAGGTGCATCTTTTTTTGTTTGGTTGGTTGGTTGATGCACACACATTTTCTAAATTATTAATTCTTCTACATGTATTGTAGCTTTGTACAACCGCTGTTATACCGAGGCTAAAATAGGTATTGTGTGTGTTTATTGAGAAGAGAGACACAATGTTTACTAGTATTCACGTACTCTCCTACACAGCCACAGTTTGCCTTTGCACCCCTATTGTGACATGCTCTTACTATTACAATGCTGGGTCTCCCCAAGAAACACTGCTACGAACTGTATCAATATTTTGCAAACCATATGTGATTTTTGTGATGAAAAGTACATCTACCCAGCTAATCTCATCTGCATTAAGAAGTAAATTTGAATCCATACCACTGTATGACTACAGTAGGTTGCACATCACAACATGGTCCATACCTTTTTATGGAACAGATACAATATTGAGGACAGCAGTCTTGCACTAAAAGGGGAAATGCTCTCTGTGTGACCTAGTGCTTCATACTAGATGTGAGTGTAATGCTGACAGGCAGAACCAAAGCTGGGACCTCTGGAACTTAGTGCATGAACTTCTACAACAGAGGTTGACCACATCCAGCATGTGTGCCATAAGTGGCACGCAAGATGATTTTCAGTGTCACACGCAATGAACAGGCTCCCACTCACTTCCCCTCACCTACAATGGGGAGCCTGTGCTCACAATACAGAATCGCACCCACCGCAAGACTGGAGCCAGCATCAGCTTCCTGTGAGGAGGAGCCCATTCATTGCATGTGCCCCACACACATGAGGCTGAGAGCGGGGGAGCGGGTGGGGAAGAGTCTAGGCACATTCATGCGCTGCACATTACATGTGCATTGTCTCCGCTTGCAGAAGTGGAAATGATGTACATCAGCTGAGCTGCCCCTCGCGGCAGTTTGGCCCCTTCCCTTTCTCCACCTGGGGCGGTGACTTCATGGTGCATTTCTGGATTCATCACAACCCCCGAGACAGGAGCCAATCGCAGCTGGTGGGGGGGAAGAAGGAGGTGTGCACATGCAGGAGCACTGAAGGTCAAAGTCTGGCAGCTCAGGCTGCCCTAGGAAGCCCCGAGGCTCTGTGCTGGATCCAGCTTGTGGGAAAGCGTGTGCGCGCTGCTCCTCCTCTCCCCACAGGAAAAGCCAGAGTGGAGCCCGGGGCAGAAGACCAAGTGGGGCAATTGGGGGAGAGAGCCCCTCCCAGGAGAGCAGCGCAGCCCAAGGCAGGAGGGTAAACCTTGGCATGCCACTTTGGAATGGTTGCCGACTCCTGCTCTACAACTTGAGCTAAAAACCAGCTGGCTCTCAGCTAAGTCTGTAGAGCACACTCATTCTTTCTCTCTGTAAGTGGTCTAAGTGCCACTACATGGGACAATGAACCACATCCAGTAACGTGTGGATTACATGTGGAATTCTGAAACTTGTGAGAGTTAATTTTTCAATTCATTTTAAAGTTTCAGCCATTTCTGATCCAGAATGGGTTTGGTATCTATTTCTATTAAAAACCGCATGCTTCTGATGTTAAGTAATCAAGTCCAGTGAGCTAATCCAGACTGTTTTATTAATAGTGATGTATTATGATCAAAATTATTTTTCCTTCAAGTCCTTTCTCGAGCGAAGGGGAAATACATCTATGAGCTATAAATGGCACAAATTTCAACTCAAAGTTTCCTTCTATTCCTTCCTCAGTTCCAAAGGAGCCGGAACTGAGGTTTATCTACCCTGTGGAGTGGGCAGTGAGGAGGGAGACTCATTAATGCCATAAATCTTGAGGCACATAAAACGGGGAGAAGAACTCAGAGGTCCAACACCTCCAAAACAGCCTATAGCAGAACCACCCCTTTCAGATCTTGCTGCCATGTTTTCTCAGACAATTACTGTTCCAATCTCATCCACTCACTATGTACCGAAGGAATCAAAGGCAGGGGATAACAAAGTTAACATTATTTCCCATAAAGCAGTCCCCAGGGCTTTGCAGCCATTCTCCCTCAACAACTGTGGAGGTTAAATGTGATGGGTTGGTGTGAAGAGACGGCATTCCAATAGGAATGGAGAAAAGAAGGGAACAAGACATGGAGCCTGTGCGTCTCTGACCTCCTGGTCCTCTGGCCGGTCTCTGCTGTTTTTGTCTGTCGCAGGACTGAATTAGAGGAGGAAAGCTTTTGGCAATAAGACTCTAAAATGCCAGCCTTATAATGATTTCAGGTCTGGTTGTTGCACTATTTTGATAATTTACACTGAATTCAATATTCCCATGCTGACTCCTCTGCTGATGGTCCCTCTGTGTTCACTTTCTGACAAAGGCCATACTCTGTAAGTGAAGACTAACTTGTTTTTAATGGGAGATGTTTAATTGATTAACATATCAAAAAGTTACACAGATAAATGCATTTCTGTTGGAGAATCATCAACTTCAAAGGATATGGTTTTAGAATCATGGGTTTTTGTGGAATTTATTTTTTCTTATCTGCGTACTCTCTTTCATTTGCTGAGCTTTTAGTGTTTGTGAAATAGGAGAACAAAACACAGGCTGGAGTCAGCAAAATGTAGAACAATGACATGAAAACTTCCACATAAGATCCTTACCAATTTGATCAGCCTTAATCTGTACTACCCTCACCATCATGGTCTAATCCTAAAATCTGTCTGGTGTGCTATAATGCTTATTAGTTATTCTTACCTGATAATGATTATATAATGAGGACAGCATTCTACTAAATATGCTACCAGAATGGGAATGATGGAAATCAGATAATCAAAACCAAGAGATCATACAGTTCATCTCCCTGCCAATGTAGGATAGTTCTTTGTTGCACATTTTCCAGGGTTGTTCACAAGTTTTAAGTGGCTCAAGTGATTGGGCTTTCATCACTTCACTTTTCAGATTGTTTGAACATCAATTTACATTTTAAATTACTTTACAGTAGAATCTCATAGTTTTGAACACTTGAGGATTGAGGACCTGAGCTTACTGACTGTGGTCATGGCCTGACTATAAGCCTGGGCCCCAAACTAAGCCAATCCCCAAGGAGAGACTGAGCAGGTGCAGTAAGGCGGAGTGACTGCCACTTACACAGAGGGAGAAGCCCATCCTAGAGCCCTGATGGGCTACATAGATAGAGCTATCAATTTCTGATTCAGAACTGAACTTGTCCACAGTTCAATGTGTTTAGATCCACATACCAAGTCTGTGACCAAATATAAAATAAATAGCCTTTGCTAATTCTCCTAACTAGTAAGAGTTCACTTGGAAAGCATCTATGGAATTCTATTATATTCTAGTATTTCCAGAGAAGATGGGTAATTGTTCCATTTTTGCTGGAATATGATTTGGTGGGTCCTCTTACTGTATGTTTTTGGAGTTGTCCTAAATCTGTCTAGTTTATTAAAAATAAAAAAAAATCCATGGCTCAATAGATAAAGAATACTGCTTTAATTTTAATATATTTTGGACCAGCAAAAGGAAGTTAAGAGGACATAAATATTAACTACATGCATGTCCGGTAGTAGCATGGGAAGTGGGAAGCAGCTTCCATAGAGCTTGCATCCTTTTTAAAAACCTTTTTAAAAATCAGGAAAATGAAAATTATCGTACATTCAATCTCCAGAAGGCAAACTAAGGTCTGCCCATAGAGCTGGCAATACTCTCTGGAAATGGTTTCCATTGGATATGTTTTGCATCAGAGCACTGAGCTGGTACAAGGTATGTCCTGACTAGATCAGGGGGAAATAAGAAAGCCAATTTGCCCACCTTAGAAGGAAACAAGAAAAATGACACAAGTTTAAAGTCCAGACTAACAGAAATGCAAGAAGGAGGTTTGCTGCTGATGTACGATACAATGTTTTACACTGGACTTATGCCATTTATGTTATGTTATTTTGAGAAATTATTAAGGGAAATTACTATATGGTAGCATAGGATGCACTACAGGTGTAATTACCGTATTTTCAATTAGAAATGTGGCTTTTTCTTAGTCTCAAAAATATATTTATAGAATGTTTATGTGCCAGTTGGAGTAAATTTTGTTTTTGACAAATTTTTAATTAAAAAAAATATTGGGCCAATATCATTGGTACTTTCCAGCTGCTTTGTGCCACTCTGACAGTGACAAACAGTGGCAAAGCTCTCTAAACTAGCCAGTTAAAGTGGGTTTACAGCTGCTTTGTGTTACCAAAGCAGCATAAACCAGCCAGAGCATAATAAATGTATCAATCTGCCCCATAACTTCTTCTGTTAATGATTTAGCACTAAGGTGTAAAACATAGGCCTGATTCATTTATACAAAGAGGGATGGAGACCCAGCTTTTGATATTCCCTACAGTAAGTTTCCAGAAAATAACATTTAAAGGCATTCCTCAAGTGAACTATAACCACTCTTTCCTTTAAACTACCCAGTTAGTTGACTGACTCTGTACCGATGATAGCAATGTAATCCATTAATAAATATGTAATAAAACTAGTCCCTCATTAACCACTCTAAAGTAATGCTGCTACAGTACAGCTTGCTTGTTTGGAACAAGAAATTAGTTCATCTTACCACCAAATCCATTTGTTTTTCTTCCTTTTCACAGTCATTCAATTTCTTTCCAGTGTGATCATTGCAGCCATCTAAATGACCAACATACTGACTTCTGGTATGCTCACATTTATCTTGTTTCTCCAGAAGAATTCTCCTTTTGTAAAGACCACTGCCCCAAAATGCCCCATACAGTGGCAGCTCTGTAAAAATCTTCTTCTCTTCCTCCTCCTCACCTTCCACCTCCTCTTCAGAAGAGAAAGCCTCTGTGTCTGTGACCTCACAAATATGGAGTTTAGAGTTAGCACTAGGTGATAAAAATTCGAAATCAGAAAAAGTGATCACATTTGGTTTGTGTGTTATTACTCTGATATCTTGAACCCTCGCTGGTTTCTCAGCTGAGCTTTCACTTGGAAGAAATGATAAGGGAAATTCCGCATGTGAGGGTAGGTGTGTAGGACTGTCCTTAAATTTGTGTCCTGAAGAATACAGTAATTCTTCCCAAAGATGCTTTCCCTCAGGCTCAGCAGCAACAGGAACATGGCCTGTAACCCTGCTAGGTTCCAAGGATGTCTCAGTGTAGCTTACTGACTGTGTTATAGATGAAGAACTGAGTTCAGATTCGAGCAGAACGTTATGGAGCTCAAACTGGTAATCATATTTTTTGACTTTTGTTTCGTATTTCTCATTTTTTGACTCCTCTGAAGTCCCCAGACATGTGGCATATACAGAATAAGTTGACACCTGGTCCTCTTCAAAGAGCTTAGCTTCCATTCCAGTAGATTTCATCCATCAGAGGTCAAACTCCTCTTCATTGCTGGATGTCTTGAAAGATACTGTTCTCCATGCTGAGTCAGAAAATGTCCTAGTATCATTCCTTCACAACTAGGATCAGAGCATCATTATTAATACTTGGAGAATGATGCAAATGATACAAATCTTCTCTGTTCCTGAAATACAAAAAAGAAGGCGTTATTGGGTTCCTAGACTTTCATTTTGAGTGCAGCAATGGAAGCAAGCTGAATATTTAAAATTCCATATAAAATCTAGGCATAGGTCAGCCCATGACATTTTTACTGCAAACAAATGAAGTTAATTGAAAACTTGAACAGCTTTAGCCTATTTGCATAACTGGTTATTAAGAAAGATGAGGTAAATGCAAAAATGTTTTTCAAATATTGGCTCTAAGTATGCACCCAACAGACCAGAATAGTTCTGACTGGCCTATTGCATTTATTGGGTAAATCCAATGTATTTTAAAACTTATATAAATATTATATAAATATACTTTCTATGATTATTTTTGGTCTGTTAAATCCCTAGGGGGCTTTTCAATTTTTTTTTAAATTGAAGCTAGTATACTGGGAAGGAAAACCAAGACTGCTGACAGAAGACATTACATTACAATAGACTCAAAGGTTTGCTTAAAATAATAATACAGAGTTAAAGCTGAAAATCTGTCCGTAATCTACTCTGAGCTGCCTCAATATTACAGCACTTGTGAACCATACAATTAACCATTTCTATATGCAATGCATAAAGGGAAAGCTGACTATAAAATTCCAGCTTTAACTCTCAGGCTATGTCTACACTGCAGGTTATTTTTGGAAAAAGGTACTCAAATTGCAAACCGGACACGTTCCCTGGACACGGCAGAATTTTTCCCAGAGACCTCTGGTCAGTGCTTTTTTTGTAAGAAAAAAGGTGCCGGTACTCCAGGCTCAAAGTTGTTGAGCAGAAAAACCCGGAAAAGTTGTTGAACAAAAAAACAAAAAAAGCTATGCCAGGGACCAAAATGCGGTCACAGCCCCTTTAAGAGCCGCGTGTCCTGAGTGGGCTTCCGTCAGGAGCCAAGCCACCCCAGGAAAATGCTTTTAGGTGCTGGTACTCCAGAGGGGAATCCCATTCAATTAAGGTCTGATGGGAAAATAGGTGCCAGTATGCCACCCTGGGGTGTACCGTCCCCAAAAATGCACAGCCTCTGGTATCCCGGAAAAACTCTGTAGTGTAGACATAGCCTGTATTGGCTGGTTTAAGTCACTCTTAGGGCTATTTTGTCTGCCCTGATCTAGTCTGTGGATCCCCAAAGTATCAAATGAAATACACATCTAACTTTGGGTCCAGAAATCAATGACTCACTTATACTGATGCATTTATGCAATTTGTATTTTCTTGCAGATCAGATATTGATAATCCTCATTTGAATATGTGTTTCAGAATATTTTAAGTGAACACAAAACAGAACAAAACCTATTCAAACTGTTAATAGGCACTTCAGCCTTTGCTGATATGTGGCAAGCCTAAGAAAAAGGCGTATTAGAATCATTATAACTGTCAAAATGAAAAGCAAAGTACAAAACTGGCACATGACATGCCTTTTATAGCACATGCCAAAAATGACCAATGTACATTGGCCAAGCATATTTTATTGCTGGGCTCTATATATAATTACTGTAACAGTCATGATTAAGGCATGAGAAATAGAGAAATATATTTTATATAAGCACAGTTTTTTAGTATGAACTTTATTATATAAGTTTTAACTGTGCATTTGGACACAGTCACTCTCTTACTTCCCCTCTTTCCTGCTCCCTGTCTCTCTTCCTTCTCTCCATGTCTTGGTTAGACAGCAGGAACAGGCCACCTTTTGCAAACATAGATAGTTGACCGTATGTATCTACAGGGCTGGCACTAGCCCATTGGGGACTGTGAGCAGGAATATTCTTTCCCTGCCCCAACACACACTAATAGTTAATAAGGAGCCCCCTAGAGGCGCTTGGGGCCATATGCACTTGCTTAGCCTGCCTTTTTATGCCTAGAGTCAGCACAAGGCATTTGAACCCTAAAAATAGGCCCCTTAAAAGAGGCCTGCCTTTCAGAAGTGCTGAGCACCCACATGTCTCTTAACATCTCTGTTAGCTGCAGGGGCACAGCAGCTCTGAAAATCAGGCCACTTATTTAAATGCCAAAATATTGGGCTAGGTGCCTCACCTTGGCCTCCCAAGTTTGTAAAGTTTGGCAATAGTGAATAAGACCCCTGCCAGTTCATGTGAATATTGCTTATTCCTCACTTAAAGGTGTATCTTTGCCCTCTGCTCCCCTGGCACTATATATCCTGATGAAAGGCATATATCAGCAACTCCTCTACTCTATCAAACCTATCACGTAAGGATTAAGACCAAAGGTCTGTCTAATTGTGTAGCCTGTCTCTGACAGTGGCCAGTACCAGATACTTCAGAGGAATGTATAAGAACCCTGCAGTAGGCATATATGGGATTAACTTAAATCTTGAAGCATGATATGTAATATACCTTCCACATTTTTTATCAATTATAAGAGCTCTAGCTATTCCTGCTAGCCATATACACACCCAATCCCTTTTTGAATCTTGCTAAAGTCTTGGTCTCAATCACAGTGGTGCTACAGGCTATTTATATATGTTGTGGGAACATATTTCCTTGTCTCAGTTCTGAATTTCCCATCTTATTTTCATTGAATGTCCCCTTGTTCTTGTGTCAGACCAGGAGAACAGAAGAACCTCGGACAGGGCTTTTTCTGTGCTGGGCTTTGGGGACAAGAAGTGGAGAGAGAAGAGAATGTGGTTCCCCAAATTTCATATTTCACCTCCCCCCCTCCTCTTGCTCAATGGATGAGTAAATTCAATGACCAAGAAGATACAGGGCCCAAAATATGGTAAGACCTGCCAAGAGTGACCATTCATTGGGGCAATCAAAGGGAAACGCCATCTAAAAGAGGGGCATATGATCTGCCCATATGATACTCCTCCAAGCCAGGGTCCCCACAATTTCCCTGTCCCCTCTCCATTCGGGACAGGGAGCACTGTCCTTTTGCTGGGCTGGCTCCACCTGGCATGTTTGGCTGTTTTTTCCCAGCAACCACACCCCAGAGCCACCCCTGGATGCTTTCCAGTGCAGCACAGCAACTGTCTAGGAGAGTGCCTGGCTCTGTGCTGAAAGCAGGGGCGGATGAGAGTTTTGCAGGGCCCCCCTTTGGAGAAAAAATAGAAAAAGGTATCAAATGTGCAAATTGAAGGCTATTTTCATATTAAATGTGAATTGAGTCAATTTGATAGAAACTTAATTTAGTTGGATAATTTTTATTTTAATTATATTGTAAGTCATTCTTAAACAAAATTCTGCATTAATAATTAAACATTTTCATTTGTATTTAAGACTCCTCCCCCTCCTGCCTCACTCTTTCTTTCTCTTCTCTTCCCCCTCCTGCCTCTTTCTCTCTTTCTCTTCTCCTCCCCCTCCTGCCTCTCACTTGCGGAGCCCAGACGGCTGTTTGGGCCCCGCATGGCGGCCTGGTTGAGCGGCGCAGAACTCAGCCGAGCTCCATGACGGAAGGCGAAGGGGGGCGGGATATTGACGTACACGACCAGGGGGTGGGACCTGGAGCCTCTGTCACGCCCTTCGCCTTCCACTGTGGCGCTCGTCTGAGTTCTGTGCCGCTCAGCTAGGCTGCTGCGTGGGAGCAAGCAGCACAAGCAGCCGTTTGGGCCCCGCACGGTGGCTCGGCGCAGGGCCTATTGCAGCACGGAGCCTGGGGCAGCCGCCCCGCTCACCCTGCCCTATATCCATCACTGCTGGGAAGCATCACATTCCAGAGTGGCTGGAAGAGGATAGGCTCCTCTGGCCCTGCCTCTTCCCTTCTGGCTCTGGTCCTGCCCTTTTTTCTCCCCACTCAGACTGGCTGGGGCACTTGATCTGGTGGGGCATGGTGTCACATGATCCACTGTGCCCCTTCCACCGGTGGCCTTTGCATGGGAGTTAGCAAAAAGCGGTCGCTTGTAAGAAGTGGCCTCTGCAAGTAGTTGCTCATGACAGATTGTTTCTCTTCAGAGGTGGTCTCTAAGGCAGATTTTACTATACATGTAGGTGAGGACACACATGTAGAAACTTTTAGGTTAAACATTGGTCATATTCGTCAGGGGTATGGATTTAGAAGGCCTCATGGCAGGATCTTAATAACACACAGGTCTCTGAAAATTCAGACATGAATCAGTGTAAATTCTATTTCTTTAGTCATTCACATAAAAGGGTCTGCAACACGGATTGGCAAGACTACAGAATTAGTAATACAGGTATGAATATCTACACTTACAAGTTCTAAAATGTAGTAGTAAATTTGATGGAAAAGGTCTTTAAATCCTGATGATTGAAGATATGAACTTGACCATACTTGGCCTGTGTTCTAATGCTAGTTAACTTCCATGCACTAATGTAGGTAAAATTTTTGTAGTGAAATAGAAATCTTAAAGACATGTTTGTTTTCTTTTAATCCAGGAGTAAACAAAACAGACACTCCCTCAAATGTTCTCAGCTAGACTTACTTTGAAATGACTGGAATCAAACTAAGACGGCCTCTAAAACAGTTTAAGAAAAATCACAAAAGAAGCATTATGAGAGGTAAAAAGTTCAATACAGTATTACAATAAGCATAAGAACATGTACCATTCATTACATACATACATTTATACTGGCAGCCTCAATTTTATTTTTTAAAGAAAGCTTCATACAAATGAACATTACACTCTACAAGTAGAGATTTTTAATGGCACAATTAGAATACTAAAGAATATTAAATGTCTTGCATTTACTGATGCCTGCCAATGTGTATATACATGCATGCATACATACAGTCAAAGTCATGATGATATGTTGTCCTGATCCTGTTTTCCTTGCACACCCAAAACTCTCATTCAAGTCCATCAAATTTTGGATGGAGACCATAACCAGTGCACATATTAGGTTTAGCCACCAGCAGGTGAAAATGTACAAAAACTTCTTATATAGACTCCATACTGCATTTTCTTTATTTCATAAAGTTAATTATTTTCTGGGGCAAAAGCATTGAAATCAAGCTTACTTTTTCATAGGGTGACTAAAATAATAGCTATCTTGGCAGGCATTGGCTAAATTGGTACACTTTAGTGTTTCATTTTCAGCAAAGTTGTCATGTGAAAAAGTTGACAGAGTATGTGAATGTGTGGAATTTCTTTATCTTTCATTAAACCACTTGAGACCTGAACTGAAAAACTAAAATAATGAAACAATCACTGACCTATGTTGCATTAGCACACATCTCATTTTTAAATAACTGGCTTTAACCCCCAAACTGCCTTATATGTTTGTTTCCATTTTACAGTAACTTTGTTTAAGGGCTCCTATTCACTTGGAAACAATCTCTCCTACACAAATGAAACAAAAAGATATGAGAAACATACACCAGTACAAACTAGGCGATTAAGGAATACTTCTGGTATGGAGGATATGTTTACCTGTTTTGTAAGACAACCCCATTTTTTGAAGTCAGTTAATTTCCGTAAGTATAACAACAGGAACTCTGTAGACAGAATGATCCTCCAAGTCTTGGGGCAGAATAGAAAAAGAAGTGAATAGATCCTTAACAAAAGGCTTTTCAGCTTGCTTGCTGCACAAGGACTCTGTCAATAGAGGTATGTGTGAGAATCCCTGGGGCTAGAACAGCCTTCTGCAAGCACTGGCCAAATTATTCAGAGAAGGAGACAGACAGAAAAAGGGGGAGGGGAGGAGGGAAGAGAACAAGAGAGCATGCTTGGTAGGAACACCACATCAGGTACTTCTAAAAATACAGTGTGACCTCATTCTTCAGACTATGCCAGACCCTAACACTGCCTGTATCACCTGTAACACCTGGATCCACTTTCATGTTGACTGCAATATGGTATTGTTGCTGTCAGTTTTTGAAAGGAGAAGCAGAGAAACTCCTTTGGAAACTCTTTTCAAGACAGCATTAAGGAAACCAAAACAGCTTCCCATAGTACTTCCAAATTCTAAGTATTATTTGTGCTGTGTGTGTCTTTAAGAACTGCATTTACAGCCCTTTTTGTAATCATGGTTTTATAGACAATTTTGCACCTACTATTAAGAGTATGCCCAATGTAGGACTTGGACATCCAAGTCCCTGACTATACTCAGCTATTTGAAAATCTAGTCTGAAAGGTGTAACTATGAAGGGAACACAGACATTTAAGTGGAAGAATTAGAGTGAAATTGAATTTATTATAAAATAATGTTCATTGTTGCTTTTGATCAGAACTGATAGTATAAATGGAAAAGTTGCAATACTAGCTCTCCTCTAAGGAATTTTAAATTTGAATAACTAAGAAAATGTTATATAACATCTTTTATCCTTAAATAACCAAAAGCATGTTACAGACTCTGTGACAAATTATACAATCCCATTCACTCATTTAATCAAATCAGAACAGATCTGTAGAGCGAGATCTACATTTTGGGGGTATTTATGCCTGACGCAGGCAGATTGACATGATTAGGGCTACACAGGAGGTCATTCACCACAGAAAATAGCATAGAATGACTCACTCACAAAAATGCAGCCACCTCTTGAGTAGAACAAAGCAGTAATTCTTCAACAATTATACTACACAAGAGTTTTGGTTTATAGAAGAGAAAGTAAAGAATCTACTTTCCACTTTATAAAGGAAATTTTTGGTAGAAGGAATATTCGTTAGAGTTTGAAGTTAATATAGTCAGGAATGGTAACAACCTTGCTGCTGTGAAATATGCTTTGGATTTGTGTTTCAGTCTACAAATTATTAATTCTGGATGATATTACAGAAATTTCATAACTTTATGTCACGGATGGCCTCTCTGTATGCGCACCATTGCTAACAAACCGTGAATTGTGTGTCTCCCAAACCAGGGACAAAAATAAACTATTGAGTCCTAGTCAAACATCTGTTTGCCTTGCCTGGGGAAAACAGAAGAGTAACTGTATCCTAGGGGAAATCAGTTCTCTCAAATTTTCCTCAACAGAGGACTGGGAGATTGGAGTGTGGAAATTCCTCCTCACCGAGAAGAACAAAGAGACAGGGGTGACAAGCAGGAGGCTGTAAAAGAACTAACAGGAAGAAGACTCAAGAGGGACACACACGAAGTTTTGAGCAGGAGAGGGTCAGGGAATGCACTGGCCAAGGTAAAAGAAAGCTCTACAATTCAGAACCCAAGCTCAGAGCCATCCTGTCCATTGAAAGATTCACAGCAACTCCTTTGGGGCCCGGTGCAGTCTGGGAGATTAATGGGAGCCTAGCATCTGCAGCCAGGTTGGTCCTGCCCTTGTTCTCACCGGTAGTGGAAAGTGGAGCAACTGGGTCCCTGCCTGCTCTGCTCCCCCAGCTCCCAGCCATGTTGCTCAAGGAAGAGGGTTTGGAGGAAAAGGTGGAAGGCCTCCCTCCCCCACCAGCAGCAGGAAATGAAATGGCATGGCTGGGAGTGGGCAGAGCAGAAGGGGCTCGGGTCAGGCCCCGCATTAGTCCATTGGGCTGCACTGACTGGGGGAGGGGGCTTGGAGCAAGGGATG
>CM057845.1:272714210-272726822 GCA_030068395.1 Apalone spinifera | reverse complement strand
CCCCCCCCCCCCCCCCAAAAAAACCCTCACACCTTAATGCAGACAGATTTTTACCCTAATGAGTAGTTCTTGTTCTAGGCATAATCTTCAGGTCAGAGACCCTTTTATCCTGTCCTTTGCATCATTTCAGTGTTTTCCAATCCTGCTGAATACAAAGGGCTGATGGCTTCCCATTGCTTAAATACAGTAATTCCTCATTTAACACTATAGATATGTTTCAGAAAATGATCGTGTTAAGTGAAAACATGTTCTGCGGGGTCAGTTTTCCTATTGAAAATAATGGAAAAGGTGGGGGTTCCGTTTCAAGCGGTGGTGTCTGTTGGGACCGGGACATAAGGTGGGGGAGAAAGGAGACTGGGTTACAGCAGGGAGGGGAGGTGTTTGACTCTGGAAAAGGAAAGGGAAGGAGAGGGGAAGGGGATTGGGTTGGGAGTATGCCCCTGTGACGGGTCTGCCGGGACCCGCACTGTGTCCAGCGAAGGGGGGTTGCCCGGGAACAGTACGGCGAGCGGTGAACCTTCCACCACTTTGCAGGGAAGCAGAAGAAGCCCTGCGCAGCTGCCGGCAATGGGCCCGCTGGGGATATCGTGTTATTTTGAGGACGGTCGTGTAATTAAAAAAATGTTCCCTAAAAAAAAAAATCATGCTATCACGAAAATGTGTTAAGCAGGCACGTGTTAAATGAGGAATTACTGTAGTCTTTTGCCCAGGAGGGAACCTTTTGTTCTACATCCCTCACCCCTTCCATGGAAAACTACCAAGGTCAAAACAGAATCCCAGTATCAGGCACTATGGTCACATGTCTTCCTAGGACCAACCACTGTTTAGATTTAAAGCACAAACACAGTTATTTACAAGTCATTAAGTTGATCACAAAGTTGTTATGGCATCTAGGGCAGCAGTAATGGCTCTCATTAGCACATTTAAAACTATAAACAGTTTCATACTTCATATTTCCAACTTACTACATGCAACAAAATAGGATATACAACTCCAGCAGATTGTAGCATTAAAACTGATAGGTTACATGAAATATTTTGTCTAAAGCATCTCCAAGTTTTGCATATTTATGTTCATAAGCCAATTTTCCTAAAGCATGGGGGTGTGTGGAACCATCACAAGTAAAACACCAGGCACCCATCTGTAAAGATTGTAGTTGTGCCCCCTTATTATAATTCTGTTTCTGGATGTGCTTGTTCTTCTTCAAATTCTCCCTGGAAAGCATCCCCCTATTTTTTAGATGTTCCCTTAACTGAAGGATATATTGGATACTGCTTAAGTTTCCCCTCAACTTGTTCTTCCCAACATTCCTGCAGCAGGCTCAAGATGCTGTGATGTGGGTGATAGCAGAAAAACTTAAATGGGGAAAATCCCATAGATGCTTGTGAGGTCTCCTTTATGGCAAATAGGATCAGTGGGAATAGTCAGTTCCACTGCTTGTGGTTGACACATGGGCTTTGTCTACTCTACGGCTTTTGCCAGCAGAGAGTATGCAAGTGAAGTGCTGATTAGTATTTTGTCATGCTTCATTTGCATAATGTATTCTGAGCCGTTTTTGCACAAAAACAAGCAGTGTAAACGTTTCCTTTTTGCGAAAAACCCCCTTTTTGGGCAAGATCCGGGGTACGCATAAGGATCGCAAAAAGGAAACGTCCACACTGCTTGTTTTTGCGCAAGAACCCCTTGTGCAAAAATGGCTCAGAATAGATTATGCAAATGAAGCATGACAAAATGCTAATCAGTGCTTCATTTGTATACTCTCTGCCGGCAAAAGCCGTAGCCTAGACATAGCCTAACAAAGATCTTGAAAATCCCTTCAGGGTCTTATTATATTCTTCTCAACTGTCAGTCTGTGGATGGTACACTGAGGTCTTCTGGAACTTGACCGTCAAAAGGGAGCATAATTCCTGCATCAGTTGGGAAGTGAAGTTAGTCCTTTGGCCCATCAATGTTTTATGTGGCAATCCTATTTGTAAGAAAAGCTTTAAGATCTCTGGAACTATAGCTCTTGCTTTTGGGGAGCTGAGAGGAATGGCCTCTAGATACCTAGTTGTGTAGTCTACAATCATTAGTATATACTGGTGACCCACTGTGTCTTTTTTCTAGAGGTCCAACCATGTCAAACATGATTTTTTCTAAGAGGATCTTCATCAATGGCAGAGGAAATGAGGGTACCTTGAGATTCTTGGCTGTTAGTTGAAATTCTGGGCAGGAGGAAAATGTTCTCTCATTTCATGGTTTATGCTTGGCCAGTAAAATCAAGCTAATATCTGAGCCAATGTCTTTTTTTCTCTCCATGTGTCCTGCTAGGGATGTCATGTGCCAGCTGCAACACAGCTCAGTAGTAGCAGTGCATAACTAGCAGCTGGTTCCATATCACCCCCATTTGACTCTTCTCTTTACAATACAAGTGCTTCTTCTTGAATGCGAAGTGTGTAGTGACTATCTCTCAGACTGCCATTTTTCCATCTATGCGGGCCAGTTATTTGTAAGGATAGCTTAATGTAGAGTCATTCCTTTATTCCACCACAGAATTCCTGTTCCATAGGAGGGCTTCCAGGTCCTGGTGGGCTGTCTCTTGCTCCCCAAATAGATCTGTGGCTATGTTGCTTGAGATGTACATACCCCAGGAACATTGGCTTCTCCAAGGTTTACCAAGCTCTGTCACTTGGTCCCTGTTCCTGTTTATATTCTCAATTTGTCTGTTAATGACGTGCCAGAAAAAAAGGCCAATCTGAGCCTACAATCACAGTATGGACTCCCACCAACAACTGTAGCTGCTAGCTAGTGTAGATCTTGCATAACTATATATATATACACTGAACCTGGATCATGTTCTTGGGAGTGGCATTTTTCCCCACAATGGAAGCCTGGCTCACTATCTGGCTGCAGCCAGAGTCCAAAGGTCTCTGAACCAGCTTTCCCTGGACTGTCACCAGTAGCATCAACTTAGGGGGAAGTTTTCTTCTGGGTTTGGTTTTCCACTGTTGAGTCTTGGACATGCCTGCATTCAATCAGCAGGCAGTTTTTCATGTATCTTGTCTGCCCACAAGACTAGCATGTTAGTGGGCTGGAGTCACCAGCCTATTGCCTAGGTATAGGGAGGCCCAAAGGCAGGATGCTAGCCATACCCCCATTTGTGAGCCCTGCCTCCATCCTCTAGGGTGCTAGCAGTTCCACGGGCTATGTGACCCTCATCTTCTGCCTCCTTGCCCACCTAGTCCTGCCCAGGGCCCAAAGGCCAGCTGCTTGTCTGGGAGGACGTATTTGGGACAGGTCTCTTGTGGGGATCTGCCATGGGCACTGGCTCACATGCATCCTCAGGCTCCTCACCTTGATGATGTTTGGAATGACTTTGCCTTGAGCACTCTTCAGCTTCTACAGAGTCCTCAATTAATCTGACTGCTTCTAACATTGTCCCTAGGCAATACTATAGTACTCGATTCCCTACCTTCCATAGGCAATATCTTTATAAATTGCTCGGTAACAATGGTCTCGACCACGTGAATTCTTGAGTGTTCTTCTGAGTGGAGCCACTTCCAGCAGTGTTTTTTCCAACGGCATGCTACTATGCAGGGTCATGCCTCCTTGGAGTATCTCTCAGGCCTACACCATCGGTGATAGAACTCATCTCAAATACCCAGATAGTCTAAGATGACAGACTTCACTTACTTTGTAAACTTTTGCCCATTCAAAGTCTAGATCACAATAGGTGGCCTGTGCTGGACATGTGATACAAGGCTAGGATTAAAGCCCAGTGTTCCAGGGGGTCCACTGGCCTGCCAGTTCCACTTCTCAGATGTGTCTAAAAAGGCTTCAGGGTTATCCTCCAGTCCCATCTTAGTGGGCTTCACTGATATAGGCAGAATAACCCCTGCAATATAAGCGTGATTCTTTGGCATTCCCTGAAATGTTGCTGCTAGGTCATCAGCTCCCTCAGCAGTTGGAGTGGTTTGAATCCACTGTGGCAGCATATTCTGTTGGGTAGCTTGTTGCTGCTGCATCTCTGTAACCACTCTGGCTCCATCTTGTATGGAACAGCTGAGTTCCATTACCTCTAAGTCTTCATGTGTGTTTTTTTATTTCTTGTATTAGACATAATATTGCCTACATTCTCCATCAATTTATGGAAGGGGTAGGCTCCCTGGACCCCCTTGGCTCCCATGGTCCTTCATTTACCCGTTTGTGTGCCCAGTGGATGGCCTTTGGGAGGATCTCTGTGGGCTACTCCCCAGAGGCCAGGGTAGACTAGAGAGTCAGCTCTAAAAGCTCAGTCTAACAGAGTCTACTGCCCCTTTAGGGAATTTACCTTCTACCCCTCTTTCTGTGGCATGTTGTTCTACTGTTGGTCAGGATGGCTTTGGACATGGTGTGCCTGCCAGTTGTTTGCTCTTTGGCAGGATTCATTCAGTTCCCAGCGGTCCCTGAGCAGAGAACCTTCTCCTGTTCACTGTCCCTTTGTGTGGTAAGATTCCCCCTTTTAAACTCCTCTCTCTCAGGCTGAGCAAGCCTTGCAGGTGTGCCTTATTAGCCTGGAATAGGCCCAGAAGATCTTGTTAGCCTCCTTCATACCAGGGCAAAGGTGTGTCTGTTCACAATGGGCAGAGTGTGAATCCTTGTGTGGTTTATTCCCAGAGACAGACAGAAGATTATAAGTTTGAGTTTTGCACTTAAGTTAGAGGAAAAAAGCTGCTGAGTTGTCTAGCAGGACCAGAGTGGGCAGCTATCTCCAATCAAAAAACACTCTCATGATCAGGAATGATGTCCTGTAAAGTGCAGTGTTAGCTCAAAAGCTGACCTAGAATCCAAAATGGTAGCTAAGATGTCAGTGACCAACTGTAGTTGAGATTGTCTAAAATTGCCTTCTTAATCACCTTCCCTAAAAAGGGCAAAGGGCCCAGCATCAGGGAATAGTTTCTTGAAGCAAAGGTTGGACAAGACACCTTGTATTTGCTAGAAATGCACAAATATAGCTCCCATTAAGTGGACAACTACTGAGTGACTCTGATCCTGTGTCTTGTACCAACTTTTCGTGGCGATCTTCCCCTCACACATTGGTGATATCTAAGCATACTTTACTGAGAAATGCAGTCAAATGCTTTAGTGTTTGCTGACTTCCAGGGCCAGGTTTTCAAATGAACCTCTATCAGGGGGCCAGCAGTTGTCCAAAGCTCCCTGGACCCCACTCCCCCAAGTCCCTTTGGCCTTCATTTACCCCTTTGTCTTCTCCAGTGGATGTTCTTTGGGAGGATCTCTTGTCTACTGCCCATGTAAGCCAGAGTTTGCTTTGCTTAAGGGCAATAATGCCCAGCGGCAAGAGTGGAGAGCACTTCCTCTTGTTGAAGTAAGTAGCTAGAGTGCAAGGTGCCACCTGGTGGCAGAACTCCACAGGAGACTGCTCCCTATATCTGTAGTACCCAGTGGCAAGAGACCAATAGGGGGTGCACTTTCTTCAGATGCGATATCACCTAGCACAAGAATTGAAGGGGAGAGCTGCTCTTTTTAGAGTCAGTATTGCCTGTGGCAAGAGTCCAGAGAGACGGTCTCTCTAGAGCAGGGCTGGGCAAAATATGACCTGGGGATCAGTTCTTAAAGCCACCAGATCCAGCTCACAGACCACCCTGCTGAGACCCTCAGGCACACAGCTGTGGCAGGTTTAAAGTGCAGTACAGCAGCAATCTGCTCTGGCAGGAGGCTTTGTGTGATCTCCAAATCCTTTGCGCCCAATCCTCAGCTCCTGTTGGCCAGAAACAACTGGCCAATACGAACTGACCCTAGCCAATCTCTCAGCTGCTATTGGCTGGAAACAACCAGCCAATAGGAGCTGAGAGATTGGCCTGGGGGCTGGGAACAAGCTTCTTCCCCCTCTTGGAGCTGAGAGCCACATGGAAGAAATAGCCTGAAGCTCTAAGTGATCTGGGGCTGCAGCAGCCAGGGAACCCAGCGTGCCTTGGGGGGGCTGGCCAGAAGATGCTTAGGTAAGCGCCTCCCAGCCAGAGCCTGCCTCTAGCACCTTGCCCCTCCTGCACCCCAACTCCCTCCCGCAGGTCACCATCCAAACCCTCTGCACTCGCCTGCCCCAGGTCACAGCTCCTTCCCAGGCTCTGTACCTCCTCCTACACCCCTCCCCCAGGCCAGAATCCTCTCTTGCACCCAAACACTCTCCCAGACCCTGCACCCCAATCCTCTGACCCAGGTCACAACCCTTTCCCTTTCAGACCTCACACCATCTCCTGCACCCCAATCCCTTACCGTGCTCCCTTCTGTACCCAACTTCCATCGTAAACCCTGCACTCCCTCCACAGAAAAGTGCGGCCCTACACCACTTTCCAAAATCTTGGAGTGGCCTCCTACCAAAAATTATTGCCCACCCCTGCTCTCGAGACTGTATCACCCAGTAGCAAATGCAGGGAGGGTAGGGAAACCCAGGCTCACCCTACTCCACCAGGTTCAAAGCAAGGGCCCTACAAAACCAGTTACCCTGCTATAGGTTTCAAGTCTCCTTATCCCCAGGTACATCCCCTGGGTCACTTCCTACTCATCATTCCATCTCTGGGAGCTCCTTCACTAGTTGCAGCACATTGCCCCCTTCAGTCCCTGGTCATCTAGCTTCCTGTGGAATAGTTAGGATGCTCTTCCTCAGATGTATGGAGTTTTGGCGGCTCCTTGGCTGGAACTTGTTGCACATGACACCGCTATCCTTACCCAGACCTGACTGAGCTGAGCTGAGCTGCTTCCTTTTGTATGCTCTCTCCACCGGGAGCATATCCATGAAGAGCATACCTCTTGAGCCCAAAGCACTTTGTTCACCACTGCATTGCCAGTGAGGGGTTGATACACATCCTCATCATAGCTTCCATGTGTGCACATGCAACTTTCCACATTTAAATCAGCTGCACGCACAATATTTGGTACATTTTAAGGCCAGAAGGGTCTGTTATGATCATCCAGTCTAATCTTGCTCAAATCAGGCCACTGAATTTCATTCTTGCATTATTCCCAATAATTTGTGGTTATTCAGAGCCTATCTTTTTTTAGAGAAAACATCCAAACTTGATTGCTTAATTTTTATTCCTTTGAGTGATGCAAAATTTATTTCAACTCTTTCTAGCTGTTCCAATGATTAATCACTCTTACTGATAAATCCTGGCATCTTATTTCCAGTTTGAATTTTTTAGCTTTAACTTTCAACCACTGGAACTTGTTATGCCTTTATCTGCTAGATTAAAGGGCCTCGTGGTATCAAATTTCTTCCTCTGGAGGGAGCACTCAGACTATTATCAATTCAGCCCTTAACATTCTCTTTGATAAACTAAAGAGATCCTGCTCTTTGACTTAATGTAAGACCTCAACTAATTTTTGGAGCTCTTCACAGAACACCCTCCTACTTTTCAACATCACTGACTCCCTCCCAGGTCATTCTTCTTCACCTTCTCCTGACTCCTGACAGCAGGACTCCATACAGATCAACATTGCCTTTGGCTTATCAACATGTTCACAAAATATGAGGTAGAACTCAGACTCAGATTCAGCAAAGTACATAAGCAAGTGGGCCCAATCCTCAAAAGATATGTAAGTGCATAATTCACACTGAACATCAATATGACAGTTGTGTACATAAACCCCATGGACGTAGATATTGGCACGCATTTAATTAGCAACACCAATTATGAGAGGAAAGGAAAAAAAAACTTTGTTTCCATAAGTACAGCCTACCCACCATCATTAAATCCAAAGGTCATCATTCTTCTTTCACCAGCCAACAGCTTTAGCAGCTCTATCTAAATGTATTAAATTACCACTAAGAAAAATGATTCCCTTCATCTTTCTATTGCAATACACAGGGTGCTGTATTAGTATTAGAGATATTCCTTACATCAGAGCCCTGCAGCTGAGAGTCATTAATCCTGTGTTGACATCAGAGCAGGGCAAAATTAATTTCTTCCCTGGAGATATACATATATATAAAAAAAGACTAGCTGCATAGTTTCAAATCCTGACCCGGTCTAAGAAGTGCCAATGATCCAGATGCAGTCTTCATTCATTAAAAATCCTGGTGTGTTCATCTGTATATTTTACACGCATATTATAATTATATGCACATCTTTTTATAGACCAGCATGCCCACTAGCCCCACCACACTTAGTAAATGATTTCCAAGTAAACCATTTTTATGAAAGTATAACTTAGCAATTGTTAATAAGATCAGGCTGAAACCATTATATATCTTTGTTACCATATATACTGATTTCAAACAAAAGGAATAAAGAGCTCATAAGTCATTTTTAGTTAAAAAGCAGCCAAACAAGTAGATCTGTGACATTTTCATTAGCTTTTGGGCAAAACAAATGGGGGGAAATGCTTAGCTTAAAACATTTTTTTGTGTTTGCTAGTAGCTTTGCACATATTAAGGCCAACATTTCAAAAGCAACTTTTTTGGGTCTTCAACTTGCAAAATCTTAGAGGAGCCTGATAAGAAAGTGCTGAGAACCCACATTTTGAAAAATCAGACTTTTTAAAGACATCTCATACTGGGCACCAAAAATCACTAATTGCTTTTGAAATTCTTGTCTTGATCTGAGTTGAAAAAAATATCACTGGCTATTCAACAAAACATAATTTTCAAAGATTTCATCAATGTATATATGTCCAAGTAGCATACTACTTCTAATCCACTAAATCTTCAACAGAAGTTTATTTATGAAAAATGCATTTTGGAGCTAAATTACGAAGGATTTACTGATCATAGGGAAACTGCAGAAAGATCAAAATAGTAATGAAGGATTGTATAGCATTTGGAAATTTTCTGTATTGCTTAATTGTTCATTTCCAGACTTCCTAGGTTTCTTTTTTGTTTGGGTATTTTTTTGTGTGTTGAATGTTTATCAATATCATGCAGTGGTATTTGGTGATAGCTGGGCTCCCTTGGGGCCCCACTTTCAACCTTAATGTTTTTCTATCAAAGTTTTTTGTTAATGAATTTCCCTTTTGAAAAAAAAAAGAGCTTCCAAAGACAAGAGGAGCTGCCACAGAAGGTCTGCAATAGTGGACTCCTTCTCCAACAGATGTTATAATGCCATCAAAGCAAGTCTTCCCTCACCCAGGCATTATTTAATCTAATGTGGTATTCAGTGACAGGGGCTATGCTTGTATGGAGTAAGGTGACAGTGGGTGATTGATCCGACTAAAGTAGGTGAGGGAAGCTTTTATCCACATGGAAATCCTTTTAGCCTTTTCTTGTCCTCTTCTATATTTCCCCAGATCCCTTCTATAATTACCATAGTTTTTGCAACTACTTTCTTTGCCTTTCAGTCCCCTGCCCTGCCCCTGCTCCTGCTCCATGCCTCTTCCCAGGCTTCTGCTATGTTTCCCCCCACTTTCTACCCAGTCCCTTTCTCTCCAATCATCTCCGGTTCTGGCTAGGTCAGGTACTTAGTTTACACATATTGATATTCATTTACTTTAAAACTCTGTAATTTTTAAAGCCTCCCTATTCCTCCTCCTCTATAGACCAAACGTACCATTTCAGCATGGCTTACAAAACCAAGTCATATTTAGAATAGTAATAGAGATGTAGCTGTGTTAGTCTGGTCTGGCTGAAACAAAAGACGGGACTACGCAGCACTTTAAAGACCCTTAATATCATTATCTCATAGACACTAACCTCCCCCCGTCACTCCCCCTCTGTTCTAAAATCTGATTTGTCAATTTTATATGTGTTCACTTTTTTTTATTGTATCCCTTTGGTAAATATGGTCATGCCAATTTTCTTCCACAATTTGATCTGAGGAAGTGGGTCTGGCCCACGAAAGCTCATCACCTAATAAACCATCTTGTTAGTCTTTAAAGTGCTGCATAGTCCTGTCTTTTGTTTCAACAAGTCATATTTAGGATTTCTAGACCCAGCCATTTGTAGGATATGATGAGCCCAAACAGTGAATTTTAACACTGGTAGAATTTTACTACATTTCTCAGGACCACCCTCTTCCACACCATATCTTAGGGTGAGATGCAGAATGTACATTTCAGGGGAACTGGATTCTTTTTGGAGAAACTAGGGAGAAGGGGCTGTGAAAATCAGGCTTTTAATAGTTAAGGATGAAGCTGCTCTCTATGGATCTTTTACTGTCATTGTATAACATCATATGGGGATGGTAGAATAGAATGCATCACAGAAACATGGGTCTGCAGGTACTGTGGAAACCCGGTCTCTACCCCCAGTGCTAGCCTTGCCCAGACCTGCCCTGATGAGGCACAACCCCTGTGGAACTAGCATTGGGGAAGCAGTGTGTGGCACTGGCAGGCGGAGGATGCAGCAGGGCTGACAGACACCAAGCCAGAGTTTGGAGTCCCAGTCTGTGGATTCAGGGGGCTGTAGCCCCAATTTGGGTGTGCCTGGCTGCTAAGTGGGTGAGCCACAACCGACTCAGGCCCACCTGTGGCTATGTCCCTACTATAGGGATGGAAGGGATGGAACTAAACCATTGCTTTAGTTAAACTCATCCCCTTCTGAGAGGTGGCTTCTATCAACACAGCAGTGTCTAAACCAGAATTAGATTGGCTTAACTTTAACTCTCAGGAGTGTAAATTTTTCACACCCCTGAGAAATGTAGCTCGAATGACCTAAGTTTTAGGTGTAGATTAGGCTTCAGTTTCAGGTAGATGTGCAGGTCTGAGGAGGGAAAGTGAAGTTACTCTAGCAACAGCAGCATCAGTCCAAACAACCCCCTAGCTATTTGTTGATTGGTCTGATTTCCCCACCAGAAATGGGACTTTTAAGGAAAGTGATCCTGTTCCACTTTTTGCCCTAGTAATTGGTTTACATTTTCCATGCTACCTGCAGAATTAAAACAGCTCCAAAATTACAGGAACAGGTTGCTGATGTTAGCACAAAGACTCCCCAAAATCAGTAGGTGGGCTGGTGGGAAGAGACTATATATAGAGATATAGAGAGAGAGTGCCCGTGGTCTTGAGTTGCATAGAGCTCAGACTGGCTTGGCCTATCATACATGCAAACCAGAACACTTTACTAAGTATTTTATGCAACCCTTTCATGAGGAAAAAGCTGATGAAATGAAACTTTTTTATTTTCAAGTCATTATGTTCTTAATCAGCAGATAATTTGAGCAATTTCAAAAAGTAATTATACACAAGAGAACCTCTAAATTCTACTCAAAAGAGAGACATTTAATAGCCCTGTGAGTGTTATAAAGGAAACTTAATGTCTAAAATGAAGTTTCTCTTAATTTCAATTAGATTCTGGGTCTTTCACATTTTTAATACAGACCATAAATCCAATAAATCAAATGAGCATACATAGATTAGTTCCCATTTAAATGAGCTAACGATGTATCAAAGTCCTCGATCATTAAAGACATTTTCTATTCAGGAAACCATTACATTGGCCCAGATTCTGATCTCCATTATAGGAGTGTAAATCCAGAATAATTTCAATTGGTAACTGAATTAACACCTATGTAACTAAGATAATAGGCTGTCTCACTTACTTCCAGGATTTGTATTTCATTGTAGAATAATAAGTATTGTTTTACAATTTTGTTTGTGCATTCTTCATGCGCAGGGAATTCAGTAGGAATAATAATACCTAGCTCTTTTGAAAATGATGAGTAGTCCTGTAGCAACTTAGCCCTGGTCTACACTAGAGAGTTATTTTGAAAAAGTTCCCCTTATTTTGAAATAACAGGCAGAGTGCCCACACTACCAAGCCTATTATTTCAAAATAATGGGCTGGTTATTTCAAAATAACAACTCCTGCTTTCCATGAGGAAAAATAGTGTGGATGCTCCACTGCTGCTATTTTGAAATAACTTGAAATAACTATTCCCCAGAGTCATTCAGAGTAATTACTCCCCAGTGGTGCTTCTTGGGACTCTAAGTTGAGGTAGTGCACCTACATTAAGGCAACCTGCCTTGGACTCATTTTGAGGCTTCCTTGCAGTGTAGACATGCTATTTTGAAATAATTATTTTGGGTGTTATTATTTCAAAATAAATTATTTCAAAATAATTTCCTAGTGTAGACATGCCCTTTGAAACTAACCAAAATATATAGAATCATGAGCTTTTGTGGGTAAAACCCGTTTCATCAGATGAATTGGAGTGGAAATAAAAGAAACCAAGATATAAATATAACTGCAGAAGAAGTACCTGCCAATTGTAGGACTCATATTAAAGAGGCTAAGTAAGTGGGCTGTATGTATCCCATACCCTTTGGAAATGCAGCTGTTAAAAGCAGAAAAAATTGGTTTTGTAATGCACCAACCAGTTAATAATGTCTTTGTTCAAGCCCATGGTAACAATATTAAATCTGTAGATGAATTCCAGTTCTGCAGACTCTCTTTGTAATTGGTTAGTGAAGTTCCTTTATAGAAGAATGGCTATTTTTAAATCCATGATTGAGTGATCAGGCAGGTTAAAATGTCCCCTACAGGTTTATTTGTGTTACCATTTCTGATGTCTGATTTGTGTCGTTATTCTTTATATATTGGCCAAACCAGACAGTCTCTACAACAAAGGACATCAGAAAAGATAACACACACTAGGGCTACGTCTAAACTGGCATGATTTTCCGCAAATGCTTTTAACGGAAAAG
>CM057845.1:272685697-272701597 GCA_030068395.1 Apalone spinifera | reverse complement strand
CCAGTGGCTTGCTGGCTCATGTTTTGGGGCCACTGGGTCAAGGGCAGTGACTGCAGGCTCTGGGCTGGCAGACTTGGAGCTGACATAGGCACTGTCACCAGAGTCAACCCCTTTAAGGGCTCCATGGAGAGGTGGAGGGAGAGGAGTGTTCTTAGTTGAGGCTGGAGTGGCCACCAGGGCACCCTGGGAAGGCTGGAGGCCCCCTATTTCGAAATAAGTGTCTACACAGCACTTATTTCGAAATAGCTATTTCGAATTTGGTGTTATTCCTTGTAGAATGAGGTTTACCAAATTCAAAATAAGTGCTCCACTATTTAGAATTAATTTTGAAATAGCGGTTTGGCTGTGTAGACGCTAGGAAAGTTATTTCGAAATAATGGATATTATTTCAAAATAACTTAGCTGTGTAGACATACCCTAAGGGTGCCAAAATAGCTTACTTCGAGTTTTGGTGCTGTCTACACAGCACTCATTTCGAAATCGAGCACTCTTCCTCTGACTTTCCTTATTCCTCATAAAATGAGGGTTACAGAAGTCAGAGTAAGAAATCCTCCAGCTTGACAGTATTTCGACATTATGCAGAAATAACTGCTGGCTGTGTAGACGTGGACTATGTTACTTTGAAATAACGTTGCCGTGTAGACATAGCCTAAGGTGTCACAGGACTGCTCTTTGTTTTTAAAGTTACAGATTAACATGGCTACCCCTCTGATTTTTTTTGTTTTGTTTTGTATAATGTAAGTTCAGACTACTCCAGGCAATTTTCAACACTTGTGCCTCTTTTTCCTGCAGCCTCATAAAGTATAAGGAGAATAAACACTCTTTGGGCAAAGGTCTCCTGGGAAAGCAAGAACATGGAGATTTGTACACAGTGTTCAGGACAGTTTGGCATCTTCCTACGAGTTTGGCACTAATTACAAACAGATTCTGAAATTAAATTTTACATCAGCCTTAAGGAACAAATCCTTACAGTCTGACATGCCCCTTCTATTAATATTGCTAGAAATCTGGGGAGACTCTTCATTTCATAAACAAACTTCCCCACAAGTGCTGAATTTGTGAAATTGCTAAATAACAGAGAAGCTGTACTAAACTAACATGTGTTTTCCTAATAATAAGTACCAAAAAGTCTGCTGTCCAAGTTGGATTGCTAATACATATTCTCAGTCTTCCAATCTAGAATATTTATGGTTTTTGCGAAGTAAATACATGCAAAAGCATAAACCAGGCATACATGGAGTTACAGCAGGGCTAAACTTTACCCATAAAGAATATAAAGTAGTATTTTCTGAGCCTGCATCCTCAGTTAATTTGTCTTACTCAAAAAAGAAAAAGGAAAAATGCTAAATCCAACAGATAATTTGTTAATAATAAATAAATGAATCAGATCCAGCACAGAGTTGGTTGCAGATGTCTGTCTTCTGTGTAGGTTTGTAGCTCTTGGTTTGGCACTTGTACGGCTGTGCCTTCAAGATCTGTTTGGCCCAGGTCTGTTAATTTATTTAGATCTTAATTAACAGGACATTCAGATTCTAATATTCATATTTCAGAAAGTCAGGAATTCCCCAGCCAAAATGTTTAACATGTTCTAAGAAAATTTTGATTGGTTTACTAATGGCATTGATTTATAAGTCACTACATTAATAATTATGAAGCAAAATAAAAAATATGTGTTTGTATTACAGTACTATGTAGAGGTCCCAAATGAGTGCAGGATCCCTGTGAAAGGTAGAGGGGCCATAAGCCAATGGGGAAATAGTTAAGGAGAGACTATGTGCCTAGCTAGCCCTGCTCCAGTGCCAAGCATGGAGGAGGAATTAAAGGAGGGCCCTTGGCTTAGTTAGGACTACCTGGACATGAAGGAGGATAGAGCTCTGCCCTTTGCCTGAAGAGCTGTGGAGCAATGGTCCTTCTAGCCAGAGCAGCCATTGGGAACGAACACTTAGACCCCAAGCAGCAAGTGATGCACAAACCGGAGACTGTTTGGAAACTATGTCTGATGGAAAGGGCAGGAACTGCCCCCTGATAGGCTGTGTTAGGTTTGCTTTTTATCATAGAACATTTTGGGGCTGAGCCCCTCAATTTCTTGCAGAAGGGGATGAGATTGTAGGAAGAATTACCAGTGGGCTGGAGCTTGTCTCAGTGGACACCAGAGACAGATATGTCCCCAGTCTGGGGGAAACCTGTGGCCGGGAGAAGAAGCCTGGAAGTTGTGCTGGGCACTGTACAGAGTTACATGTAGGAGATTGTCCCTGTTCCAGAGAACTTACACTCTGAGGCTGAGTCTAGACTACAAAGTTCTATCGTAAAAAGTTATGCAAATTACAAATCGCAATTTGCATATTTTCCGCTTTTTTCCGCTTTTCTTCCGAAAGAGGCTTTTCCAACAACTGGCCTGTCTACACTGGGCCAAATGTCATGAAAAAAACCCCTCTTTCGGAACATCCCTTCTTCCTCATAGAACAAGGGTTACAGGATTGCCGAAAAAATGCGTCTGCTTTTCTGAATTTTTTTTCAGAAAAGCAGACGCGTTCCTTGGACGTGGCAGAGCTTTAACTCTGCAGTCTAGGTGTATCCTAAATGAACAGAACCGATAAAGGCTGGGCTAAACACAATGTTATGAAGAACTTAGAACTGAGGACTGGCCTAAAGACACACACACAATCTGCGGCAGAGCAAAGAAGTGCAGACTCCCAGCCCAGTGCATTAACAGCAACACCATCCACATTGGTTATGCTCATTACTGTTCCTTTACTATGTATAAAAACAGCTTGGAGCTTTATTTATGTAAATATTATCTTAAACATTTGAAAGCCCAGGTCCTCTCCTCCGTTGAAGCCACTGACAAGATCCTTGGAGGCCCTGAATAGCAATGTCATTCTCACCGGTAATCCAAGGAACTGTCTGCATATCCCTGCAACACAAATTACGCAGGGGGAGGAGTAAAATGCAGCACATGCTAATATTGGGCTGTAACTGCCCCGTGTAGCACGGGTCTACAAGATACTTCATTCATGTAAACACAGTTCTGCTTTGAACTGTTTAAGGCAGGCCTATACAGGCAGCTTGAAACTGCACCTCTCTCTTTTCTCTTGGCAGCAGAAAGGGGCTGCTGAGTCTTAGCTTAAGACTGGATCAAGAGGATCAAATACTCCCAAGCTCTTCTCTGATTTCATAGAATCATAGAATCATAGAGCTGGAAGAGACCTTAGAAGGTCATCAAGTCCAGCCCCTTGCTCTACGCAGGACCAATCCCAACTGCAGCTGAGTTCAATCACTCTTTTGGGGTATGTCTAGACTACATGGTTCCGTCAACGGAGCCATGTAGATGAGTTTACTAGACATAGGAAAATGAAGCGGTGATTTAAATAATCGCCACTTCATTTACATCAAAATGGCCACCGGACTGTTCCGATCAGCTGTTTGGCGGCACAGCAGGGCAGTCTGTACGCGTCCCGGTCGACAAGGGAAGCCTTTCACGAGGCATACCGGAGCGTCACGGTCGACAAGGGAAGCATTTCACGAGGCATACCGGAGCGGTCGGCAAAGGCTTCCCTTGTCGACCGTGGTGCGTCCAGACTGCCCCGCTGTGCCACCAAACAGCTGATCAGCACAGCGGTGACCATTTTGATGTAAATGAAGTGGCGATTATATAAATCGCCGCTTCATTTTCCTACATCTAGTAAACTCATCTACATTCGACGGAACCATATAGTCTAGACATACCCTTGGTGCTGGCCTGCTGCTTGTATGAAGTGCAAATTGCAGAGGGGTAACTCGCAGTCTTTGGCTAGTTCCAAAGTTTCTGTCACCCTGGCTTGTTTCCTGCCACTACTGGTATGTGCCCAATTCCCCTTGGTGTGCTAAAGCAGAAGTTCTCAAACTTTTTGGTGGTGTTGTTGACCGATCCCTCTTGAAATTCTATGTCAATCACAGACCCCCAGCTGAGAAACTCACTGACAAAATGATGTGTACTTCATATAAACATGTAATGCTTTAAGAAACAGAGTACTCATAGACATCACTGAGATATGTGCGTGTCTGCTTCTTACTGTAGAGTCTATCCTCGCGGTGATGGCTTTCTTTCTCCACTTCTAGTCAGGACCTGAAATTTGTCGTCATAGCTGTCATGGCAGAGAATGAGCAACAATCGTCTCTTACGCAGTCAGATGTGGTACTGTTAATATCTAGAAATTCTGTCAGTAGTGGAAACATATAGGAGATTTCAGTGCTTGGTTTAGTTTTCCAAATATCTACTCTCTTCTGAAATGCTGCATCTTGTCACTCACTTGAAGTATGGTTGTATCTCCCCCTTGCGTTGACAAGTTCCGTATATTCAACAAGTTTAAAATGTCTATGAGTCAAGCTTCTGGATTCATATCAGGTCAGAAAAGTTTGTGGCAATCTTGGGATTGGGCACAGAAAGAAAACCCAGTAGTTCTCTGGGAAGCTCAAAAATTCTTTCCAAATCTCTGCTGCCAATGCACTTACATAGGAGGCAATACTTTTTTATGTCCTACAGCCATTTCTACACAGTTTTGCAAAAAGGCATGCATTCAAAGGCCAGAACTTTACAAAATTCACAACTCTCACAGCTGCATTTAGCACATAATTCAGGTTCCATTTTCTTTGAGGCAAGCACCTGGCGATGCAAAATACAGTGTGTTACAATTACATGTGGGCTTACGGTTCATTTTCTTGCTACGACACACTCCTATTGTCTGTCATAATTGCAGCACCATTCATGCAAACAGCCACATACTTCTCCCAATTCAACAATTCAGTTCTCATTAAATCATCCAGTAATGTGAATATTTTTGGACCTATCTTTTGTTCTGGTAACTCTTGACCAAAAATACTCTTCTAAAATGTACCCCCCGCTAAACATAATGAACAAAAACTAATAATTGTGCTGTATTACCAATATCAGTTTAACTGCAAACTGTTCATTTGCATGGAGGCTTTCAGTTAGTTGACATTTTACATCATCTGAAAGCTCTTCAACTCTCCTACTGTGTCGTTAGAAAGTGGTATAGGATTAAGTTTCATCACTGCATTTTCACTTACCATCACTTTGCACATTTCTGCAGCAGCTGAAAGAATCAGTTCTTTTCCAACCATATGTTTTTTTTTACTCTCTGCCATTAAAAGATACTCCAGGTGCCTTGTGTTATTTCAGTTTTGCAGGTTTCATTGCTTCATTTGATAGGATTTGTAAGCACACAAAACATTGCAGTTGTCCATTGCTAAATTGCATATAACTTTCATCAAACTTTCTGTTCTCCATTTTTTTCTTATTAGGTGATGCTCAGTTTGTCCAAGGCTTCAGCATGATCAGTACTAAAATGAATATATTTTTAAAACGTACCCATTTTCAGTGTAATTTCTCATTCGCTGTAAAAATATATTTCATTTGCACCATGCAATGTGAGCATTACAATGTTGTTCATGCACCATGGAATATGCTGTGTAAGCAGAAATAGTAGGTTTGTTGGTTTTAATCACTAGGCAAATGTACACGTGCAGTATGATTTTTTTTGTAATATTTTGCAGACCCCCCTGTGCATGCTCTAAGGATCCCATGGGCTTCTTGCACAAGTGTGGCCATTCTCGTGCAAGAATCCTCAGAGCATCCACACTGCCCACCTGCTCTTGCGCAAGGAAATTTACAGTACGGCGTGATAAGAGAGGGCTTCTTGCGCAAGAGCTACGCTCCTTTTTAACAGGTGTAAGCTCTCTTGCGCAGGAGCTCTTGCGCAAGAGGGCAGTGTGGACGCTTGGCAGGGATTTCTTGCGCAAGAAAGCCCTATGGCTAAAATGGCTGTCGGAGCTTTCTTGCGCAAGAGAGCATCCACATTGCCATGGGAGCTCTTGCGCAAAAGCACAGCACGCACATGGCAGTGTGGATGTTTTCTTGCGCAAGACTTCTTGCAGAAGAACCCTTGTGCAAGCCTCAAGTGTAGACATAGCCATGGAGTCCACAGATCCTGATCTGAGAAACGCTATGCTAAAGAATAAAGCTACGTGTTGGTGCTTTCAGTGAGGCGATGCGTTAACCCATGCTAAGTGTGGCTACTGCACTTGAATTTACAAATAATTCAAACTCACACAAGGAAACAGTAACTATAAAAAGGAGTGCATGGTTAACATTATTAGAAATGTCAATAATGCTTTTTAATTACTAAGGGCAATGCTAGTAATCATACTAGATCACATGATCACACACTTCCTCAGTGTTTTGAAATACAAGTGTATCCCTGCTCAGTTCTGTCTGTACCCCATGTCTGAGCTACCCAGGTGGTGCATGCAGGGACAGGTGCAGGCCTATAAGGAGATATGGTTAGAAAAATACTTTAATAGACGGGGAATTGACAGTGCTGGTCTTGATGCTCTGGACTGTAGATGAAAGCCCTTTCACAATATGCCTCAATGGTGCACAATGCATCCCTCCCTCCCTAACTATAATACAGGACACTCATTCAGAGTCCTGTTCTGTCTGAGTGGTCAGGAGAGCGATGCAGGGAAGCAGATCTTCCTTGCGGTTGGCTGGAGAGGGACTAATGCCCGCTGCTTCCTGGAGCAGTGCAGGCAGTCTATAAGGCTTGGGATTCACAAGTTCAAGCACATGCAGGTCAGGCTCTGGAGCCAAAATCCCAGATCTGGTGTGGGCTGTTTACAGGGCAAATAGGCTTCAGGCAGCGAGTGGCTGGAGAGATGTGTCAGTGGCTGGCGGGCTGGGGGCAGGAGGAGTGAATTGGCTCCTTCTGAGGCTTTTATGCAGGCTGAGGTTACAGTTAGGCCAGTTGCTAGGCCTGCAAGTGTAACACTGTTAGGCTGCAAGGAGGCCTCTCCCTTCCACTACCTCTGCCCTGTGGAGGGAGTGAGAGGCAATTCCTAGCCTCCTTCCCACTGTCCCACCCAACTGCACCCAGTGCTCTGCACAGGCCAGAGATTGCTTACAGTCTGCCTACAGTATAATTGTCGCTGGGGACTGTTGTTGTTTCTGCTTCTTCAAGCAGCTGATGGAGAAGGGTTGCCAGGGTGATTGGGAGATTGGACTTTATATCCCCCTCCCTTTTCCTTCTGCTGCAGGGGAAGTCAACAGTGCAAGACTCTGTTGGGATCCACAGGGGCCCAAAAGTTGTGTCTCATGCTTTTGGGCATTAAGGGGCTACCTCAAGTTCACACGGCAAGCCACAACACCAGCTCCAAAGCACAAGGTGACTCTTCAACCCCCCTTTGCCCAATCCTCTCATCAGTCCAAAGGTTTAGTGGTGGGCAGACAGAGACTGTATTTTCAACTGTTTTGATCTGTTATTACTGCAGAAGTGGGAACACAGCAGCATTTTTAGCTAGACAGGGACACTTTTAACATTAGATATCCCAATGTATTGTGATGATAATGCAAATCTTTAGACCTAAGTAAAAAAACTAGCAGATCAAATTATTTTTCTGGCAACTGGCAAATTCATAAAAAAACCTCACCCATGCCGGTGAAATACAGCCCGGGGGTTGCCCTGTTTAAAATCCTAGAGAAGCAATAAAGAATAACAATGAGGCAGCACTAGCATAAACAGTCAGTAGGTATTATTCATGTTTTTTCCTGTATTTGCAGTGGAGTAATAAATCCATTCTGAGAGCTGCTTAGGGTACACACAGCATGAATTTAGATTGTCCTGATGAATAAATGTTTGCCTTTTTATTGACTCACAATGCTTTTAAATTAAATCTTTGCCTAACCTTTTATCTGAACAAATTGTCTTCATTAATATATTATTTAGAACAGATAGAAGGAAAGTGAAAGTAGTTACTCAGCCTGTTGGCAGCCAAACATCCAAGTTGTCTCCATAAAGCTGTTATTTTTCAGAGCCACCACACTTGGCTATAAGAAGTTCTACTTGAAATTGTACATCCCTTTGCAATTTCTCAAACTGAAGAAAAAAAAAGTACTCAACATTTAAATAAAAGGCACAGCAAATTAATGAGGGTAAACAGATATATTTCTTAAGACAATCTAAATTCCGGCTATGTGTGCCTTTCAGAATGCATTAATTTGCTCTGCTGCAAATATAGGGAAAGAATGAATAATGTATAGTGATTATGCCAATATTACATTATTTTGTTGTTCGTATAACAGATGATAGTTCATTAGTCCCTTTTCAGCCATTTAAAAAATAGGGTCCAAGATAGCTTTTGTGCAAAAGTTCGGAATATTCTTTGAATTTCCCTGTAGCACCAGCATATGCAAAGATTAAGGATCTGATAATAGATCAAAACTGTTGAAAATACTCCACTCTGCAAGGTTTAAGAGACTGCATGTACTAAGCTTCAAAGTGCTGTACAAAAAATAACTACTCAATCCTTATGGTCAGACCCACGGTCCATCTAGCCTAGTATTCTGTCTGCTGACAGTGGCCAATACCAGATGCCCCAGAGAGAGGGAATACAACAGGCAATCCTCACATGATCCCTCCCCTCTCATCCATTTCCAGACAAAGAGAAGCTAAAGACATAATTCCTACCCATCCTGGCTAATAGCCATTGATGGACTATTAGCCAGGAATCTATCTAGCTCTTTTTTGTTTTGGAAACACCAAACAGTCCTTGTGGAAGGAACCATGCTTGCAAAAGGAAATGTTTGAAATGGGCGTGTTAATTGCTACTGAACAGCTGCAGTGGAACTGACAAGAACTGTGCTTATCAGTAACAGCCAAGACTCCAGACTCTCCACCATGGAGCCAGAAGTGTGGAAGTCCTGGGATGGTCTTCCAGCTTCTGCAGCTCTGGAGCAGCCCTGCCATGTGGACTGCCCCATGGATAGGAAGGCGAGCGCTTCTAGACTCCTGGACACCAGCTAATTCCTTA
The DNA here is from genome assembly GCA_030068395.1 of Apalone spinifera. Lineage (NCBI taxonomy): Eukaryota > Metazoa > Chordata > Testudines > Trionychidae > Apalone > Apalone spinifera. Next base: position 272,692,732 of record CM057845.1, on the reverse strand, counting down.
GACTATCAACTCATTGGGTAGCAGGAAAGGATACAACTAGCCTGGGAGTCTGGAAACCCTGCAGTCTCCAGTCACTAGAACACTCCACATCATTCTAGGATGTATTAGCAGGAGTGTGGTAAACAAGATATGAGATATAATAATCCTGCTCTACTCCACTCAACTGGTGTATTGTGTCTGGGTACCACATTTCAAGAAATATTTGGACAAACTGAAGAAACTTCAGAGAAGAGCAACAAAAATCAAACAAAAGATAGGGGTGCGAGAGGAAAGTATTTGGATTCTGTGGCAGGTGAAGGGAGGGGACAGAGATGTAAACCATGGAATCCAAGTACTTTCCCCTTGCTCCCTTACCATCTGGAGAACAGGAAGCTAGCTGCATCCCAGTATGCACTGCTCTCTCAAAACTTCGCCCTTGGGAGGAGGGAGAAAATGGTTCTCCTTCAACTCTGAGGATAGGACAAGAAGCAACAGGCTGAAATTGTAGCAAGGGAGGTTTAGGTTGGATATTGGGGAAGGCTTCTGGGTAGGGTGGTTAAGCACTGGAGTAAATTGTCTAGGGAGTTTGTGGAATCTCCATCTCTGCAGATTTTTAAGATCAGGTTAGATAAACAATTGTCACAGATAGTCTAATACTCAGTCCTGTTATGAGTGCAGGGTGTGACGGCGCGTCGGGTTTTTCCTATCTCCTGCACCCCTGTAATGGCACGGACAGACTCCACCAGCCAGTAGAATAGAGGGAGTTTATTGCTTCTCCAGGATACAGCACAGCACAGCACAGATGTAATCTGGTTACAGGGGCCAGGCCCAGGATGCCTCAGCCCCCCTTGAGATGGGGGAGCCTGGCCCTTAAATCCCAGCCCGTTGCCTAGGCTGCTTCCTCCATGATACCCAGCCAGAAAACTAACTCACTTCCAGCCCTGCCCCCATCCAGGGCTCCCCTCCCCTTCTTCCCATTGTTCCGCTCCCTGGGAGATACCTGTCTGACGAGTTTGAAGCCCCCTTTGCATAATGACTCATCCTCTGCCCTGCTGGGCCTTGCTGCAGCCAGCAGCCAGTGGAGGTCACTCACACTACGTCACACAGGGAACTCGACTATATGAGTTCTTGAGGTCCCTTGCAGTCCTACGATTCTATGACAGAGCTGTCCTGGAGCTGCAAGACTACCATGGGTACGTTGTAGGGATCCTGGAAGCCCTAAGAGCCCTGAATCAAGTTGGGGTTCTCTGGCTTTCCAGGCTCCCTACTGCAGTACCCTATCTGGAAGCCCTTCCATGGTGATGCAGTCCTGGAGCTAGGGACTCTGAAAGCCAGAGCTCTCTGACCCAGGGCATTCCACATGACAAGAGCCATGGAACCTGATGTCTTCAGCTCCCAAAGCACTCTGCATCTCAGGGCTGCCCTAAACTCCAGAAGCCTGGGCTGTTCAGTTTTTGTAAGTGTAAATAGGGTCTGACTGAGTTCTCCCTTAACATCGAGTGATAAACTGGGGGGTAAAGACTTCAGGAACAGACCGGGGAGGGCGCAGACATAGTATCTACTTTTAAAAAGGGGGAACAAAGACCTGGGAAATTATAGACCAGTCAGCCTAACTTGGATACCTGGAAAGATACTAGAACAGAGTATTAATTTATAAGCACCGAGAAGATAAAAGCAGTATAAGGAACAGACAACATGGTTTTATCAAGAAAAAAATCATGCCAAACAAATCTAATTTCCTTCTTTGACAGGGTTACTGGCTTAGGGGATGGGAGAAAGCAGCAGATATGATGCATTTTGATTTTAGTAAGGCTTCTGACAGTGTCACACATGACATTCTCAAAAGCAAACTAGGGAAATATGATCTAAATAAAATTACCTTAAGGTGGATGAAAGACTGCATTTAAAGAGTACATATCTATAGCAGAACCTCAGAGTTATGAACATAAGTGTTACAAATTGACCTGTCAACTATATATCTTACTTGGAACCAGAAGTATGCAAACAGGCAGCAGCAGAGACACACACACAAAGAGCAAATACAGTACAGTACTGTGTAAACTACTAAAAAAGGGGAAAAGCAGCATTTTTCCTCTCTATAGTAGTTGTGAAGCTGTATTAAGTCAATGTTCAGTTGCAAACTTCTGAAAGAACCATAATGTTTTGATCAGTGTTAATGAATATTTCAGAGTTACTGTGACACTCTGTATCCCAAAGCAACATCCTGGCACTCCCATATTTACCATGATAATATGGCTACAATATGTTTTATATAAAATATGTCTAATTAAGTATGATTGTAAAAGTCTTAATCTGTTGAACATTCATATCCTGTTCAATTGTATGTGCTATTATTGTATCTGGAGTTATGAAGTTTTGCTGTGTATGTATTACTACTTCACATATGTTGTGAAGTTGGAAGCACTCATACCAGCCTTTCAGGTACAACAACAGGGCAGCCAAACAATGATGATGTCCCATTAAGGGGAATACACACTCATAGGGACTGTCACAGAAACTTATATGCAATGGAGGTTTTTCAGAGGTATCATGTAAACAATGGAGACTGTTTGATTCACATCGTAGCCAAGGCTCTTTCCAGGAGGCTGAAAGAAGCTATAAAAGGGGGAAGTGACATCATTATTTGGCCTTTCTCCTCCCACAACCTAACACCGTGAAACCCCTCTGAAAAATGAAGACTGAACAGAGGAGGTAGTTCTTCACTGGAAAGGAGAATCACAGCTTGTATATTAAGGAACAATACCATCAGGGCAAGACACTGCTTGATTCAAATCATATCTAATTTATATAGCTCAGAGCATGATTTTACTTTTTGTTTCTTAGCTAATCAGCTTTGATCTCTATGCTTGCTACAGATAATCACTTAAAATCTATCTTTCTATTCAGTAAATGGCTTTTATATTTTACCAAAATAATGTGTAGCTTGAAGTGCTTAAGGAATCTGTTCAATGTACAAAATCCATTTTCCCTTGTAGAAGTGACAGACTAGGCAAAAAATGTACATTGATCAGAGCTTCTGACCAGGACAAGACAGTACAGCTCTGGGGTCCTAGACTGAGAAGTTAGGAGAATTGGCTGGAGCTTCTCTATTCTTAGTTCAAGAATGACTGGAAGTATTCAAGTAAGTCAACTGGGTTTGTCCCTGACTGTGGATGGCTGTGTAAGTGTGGTATAGATTGAAGCTTGCCACAGCATCACAGTGGGAGATAGAACTCATGTTAGCATGCCAGAAGGCTCACCGAAACCCCAATTCCTGGTTGCACTTGCAGGAGTTTGTCAAAGGAGGCTAAGCTTTGGTTTTAACTGTAACACTATCTCCTCTGAGATAAAACGATCTAATTCCAACATGAATTTATTTTTTCTGCTACTATATTTTCCCTTAGTTATGTTGTTACCAGTTTACTTCCCTGCAAATCACCCTGTAAAAAAAAGTTATTTTATTAAAAAAATTACACAATCACAATATGGAGGAGAATTTTTAAGCATATGACTCAGTGACCTTGTCTATAATGTAAAATAGCTCACAAAGTGGGACAACACAAATGCCTACAACTGATCTATGGTAGCCTTTTCAACATTGCTAGCAACTGTGGCGGTTCATGGGTAATTACCTCAACAGAAAGAGTGTTTCTAAAATTCCTTATTGTATAAGCTGCCAGTAAACCTTATAAAATATATCTCAGGTTCAATGCTGGGTATATTAGTCAGACCTCCTTCATGTGTGAAGCCTGAGGCAGGGTCAGCTCGCTTTAATTTAACCTTTATACAGTATTTATAGCCTCAAGTTCTTGGAGTAATTTTTTCCTCTTAGTTTTTATCTTATTTCTTTCTGCATTTTCTGTCCTGTCATTTTCTTTTGGATTATTGATCCCATCCCTCCACCCCTTTCTGCCATAAGTCAGTATTTAACAAGATGTTTCCTGCTTACAATATTAAGTACAATATTACAATATTAAGCTTACAGTTGTGGTATATAACTGTCCTTTACTGGCATATTTTGTCTGTACTGGATGTTAAGGGATGCCCTATCCTTGGAGACCCCTTGAGTTTAGTCCCCTTTAAGAGCATGACTTGGCCTTTCCCCAAGACCGTTCACAAGCCCCCACGACTAGGGTTAATATGGTCTAGCGGCCAGAGTCCATATGCCCGTCTCCTTCGCTAGGGATAATACAGCCCAGAGGCCTAGTTCATAGATTAGTCCCCTTCACTAGGGATAATACATCCCAGAGGGGGTGGTAAGAGGACCCATGCCCTCCCACTCCACCAGGTCCCAGCCCAGGTCCCTGTTGGTGGGGGTGCAATCCACTGCCTGCTCAGCAGGGAATCCTGCCGCAACATACTGAGCGCCCGAAGAACAATTCCTGCCCTCGGCTACTTCCTACTGTCTCTTGTCTGCCATTCTTCCTCGTTGTCTCACTTGGGTATTGTGGCTCCTCGGGCTGCCTCTCTTGTCCCGGCTGCTTCTGGGAGTTCCGGCCACGTCTGCTCCCCTGGTTCTGGAACTCTGTCTGCGCCTCCTTCCTCTTTCTCAGCCAGCCCTGACTGAGCTGCTCCAGAGGCTTTTGTAGTCTGCCTCCCCTGGGAGCAGGCCCTTTCAGCCAGTTGGACCAAAGCAACTCCCTGATACCCAGTGTGGGGTTGATATACCCCGTCACACTGGACCATTTACAAATTATTAACATTTTAGTTAAAAGAAAGCTTAGTGAAAGGCCTAAAACATATAATGAAATAAACTCCATAAATATTTCGGATTGTGACCTACCAAAATCAAGGAGAAAACGCACAATGACTACAGTGAGTTTTGGATAAGGGCCTAAGTGTATTGCCAACAGTCATATAGCAAGTCAGTGGCAAAATCAGGAATATAACCCACAAATCCTGCCATCTAATCCACTGCATTTACCACTACAGATTGAACCACTCTAGTCCAGCACCCTTGGGACCTGACCAGTTCTGAACGAGAGAAATTTCTGGACCATGGAAAGTGAGTATTGTCTAGCAGCATTATCAACACTTCCATTGCTTAGTAGGCTGTTAGAGGACTTTTAGGGAACATCTACACAGCAATATTATTTCAAAATAACTAGTGTTATTTTGAAATAACTTAGTCTATGTTTATACAGCAGGCAGTTATTTCATAATGTTGATTTACTGTCAAGCTGGAGGACTTCTTACTCCAACTCCTGTAACCCTCATTGTACAAGGAGTAAGGGAAGTCAGGAAGAGTGCTCTATTTCAAAATAAGTGCTGTATAGATGCTCCCAATTCCAAAATAAGCTATTTCAAAATAAGCTACGCAATAATGTAGCTCAATTTGCATTGTTTTTTCAAGTTAAGCCTTGCTGTGTAGACACAACCTTAGGAGTAAATTAGAGCTAAATAACAGCACAGAACATTGAGCGCTAGGACTGGTGACTGTAAACAAACTTTATGGGACTGTAGGAAACTGGGCCACACCTATGAAAAGTGGATATCGAGATAATTAAAATCATTCCGGATGATGGATGTTTCTGGACTAAAGTTCTGGACTAGAGGGGTTCAACCTGTAGTTCTTATTTCAGCTCTCCTAACCATAGTCTTTTGGTGCTCTTCCTTAGCGCTGCATGTAGGGGTCAAAAGGGCACAGCAACAATAGTAGTTTACATTTATGCAGTACCTTTCATCTAAGTAAATTCCTCTGGTTTTCTAGAAACATTTTGTTTGCAAAAAGGAAAAAGCTTCATGATTACATAACCTTTTAACAGACTGGAAAAATTGTTTAGTTAAAACATTCCTATGATGTATGCACATACTGTTGAGATACTTTTTTTTCTATCTTTCCTGCAATCAAAAGGTTTGAATTCTAATGCAACACATTCATGCTAGAACCTGAGTATATCCCAGAGCTAAAATTCTAAGTGGCATCAGTCCATGGTATCTAAAGTTATTTGCCAAAAACATGTCAGGACTCCCCTACAGTACAAATCACCCCATAAATTCTATGCTTACACAACACTGCTGACCTCACAGCAAAAGCATGCCTTAATGATCAAGCAAGTGGAAACATTTGGTAAATACATGGAATGTTTTACATTGTTATCAGTGGGCGTTCCCTAGATCTCTTGAGAAAAAGGCCCAAGACAAAGGCAAGGCTAAGTAGTGTCAGCCAAATGAAACCTTTACAAGTTCTTTCTGAAATATAGACAACAATAACTTTTTCCTTGTTAAGATTCAATGAAATATTTCTTAAAATACAATCAAAACAAAAATATAATTTTGTGAAGTGTGAATAATTTTAACATTTTCAGTCAGAGCATTTTATGTTTCTTATTGTTTTGTTAAATAAGAGGGGAAGACATATACAATGGGGAAAATAAGCAAACAGTAGTTCAGTACAGACTTTCAGAGATCACACAAATCCAGAATATGACCATCTTTAGCAAATGCAGCAAAATCTTCTTGGTCAATAAAGAATAAGAATGACACTCAGTAATGGTACTCTCTTCTACCTGGAAAACCCTGCCAATCAACCCAGCCCCACAAAATAACACTATCCCAAGTAATGTGTAACCTTCAAAGACTCCATAAAGCCCACTTGTGGCAGATTTGTCCCGGGTGCAAGCACGGGGTCGCCCTGCTGGCGCGCCCCTGGCCCAGCGAGCCCTCTGCCTCCTTAGTCCCCGCCCAGTGAGGGCACGGATTTGTCCCGGGCGCGAGCACGGGGTCACCCTGCTGGTGCACCCCCGGCCCAGCGAGCCCTCTGGCCCCCAGTTGCTCGTTCCAGGGGTTCTCAATCCTACAGTGACCGATGCTACCAGTTCCGCTGGTGATCGCTCATGCGCTGGGAGTATTCCTTCGGTATCCCCCTCCTGGGGGAAAAGGGAGCTTGGGGGACCCGGGCCCGCCCTCTCCTCCGGGTCCCAGCCCAGGGCCCTGAGGGTTCGGGATAACGCCCTCGCCCGGCTGACAGGATCCCACCCCGTAACATGTCAGCCCCAGGGTCTCCAAAATGGCCCTGCCCCGGGCTGCTTCCCAGCTCCCCTGCGGTCAGCCGCC
>CM057845.1:272670961-272682210 GCA_030068395.1 Apalone spinifera | reverse complement strand
TGGCCTCCTTTGCATGCCTTTTCCAGCAAAGGGGGCCAGTCTAGACGTAGCCTAGGTGTCTAACTGCATCTTTGGGCACCTAAATACCTTTTGGAAATCTGGCATTTAGTTTCTCTGCATCTCCATTTCCCATCAGCAAAATGGGAATAATGATACTTCTTTCACTCACAGGGTTTTTTTGTGAAGAGAAACATAAGAAAGGTTAAAAAGTCTCAGAGGGGTAACCGTGTTAGTCTGTATCTGTAAAACAACTAGTAGGAGTCCTGTGGCACCTTATAGACTAACAGATTTATTTGAGCATAAGCATAAGCTTTTGTGGGTAAAAACCACTTACAATGTTATCCATGAAAGTGTATGCCTAAATAAATCTATTAGTCTAGAAGGTGCCACAGGAGTCCTCATTCTTTTTATAAGAAAAGGTTGTGGGGTACTCAGAATTTACAGTCAGATAAATAGATCCCACACTGACACATTACCAATGCAAGTCACACTGTTTAAGGTACTACTGGGAAAGGCGCTGCAACTACAGTGATATGGATGGTGTACAAACATAAATAGAATAGATTCTGCATCTAGATCTGTGAGCAGAGCCCCATAGGAGTCTACGGGTACATCTACACTGCAGCGCTATTTCAGGGGCTACTTCCGGTATACCAAAATAGCTATTCCGTGTCTTTTAAACAAGCCCATCATTTCACAATAGCTTTCGAAATAATGGGCTTGCTATTCCAACGTCCCTGGAAACCTCGTTCCATGAGGATTAAGGGACATTTTGGAATAGCGGTTTATTTTGAAACACACTTGAAATAAGCTACGCAATTTGCATAGCTCAAATTGCGTAGATTATTTCAAGCTACGGGTATAGTGTTGACACACCCTAAAGGGCTATACTAGAATACAGGAATTTGTCTGCACCTTGCTCAGTGAAGGTCTGGGGCATAAGTGAGACCTTTCATATTTCTTCCCTTTTTCTTCAGGAAATGAGAGGGTTATTTTTTTAAAAGGCATCCATTTGCTTCAGTTAGGGCATGATGCATGGAACATGCCTGTGTGTTAGAACTGACACCAGCTGTTATAGATAGATTGTAATGGCTTGGTAAAGCTTTTTAATATGGATAAAATGCTGCATTACAATAAATGGAAAAACTGTTAATCCTATTGTGGTCAATGCCAAGGATAAAATCCCCTGTGATTCCACACATACGCAAACCAGACATGCACATCCTCAGGTGCAGTCTCGGTTTTGCCAATTTTATCCCGCTCCCCATCACTGAATAATTACATTGAGTTCTGGGGTTTTGCATAATTCTATCCACTCTCCAAAATGAGTAATCCCAGAGATATTATAAAAGGTGGGAGTGACAGCATGAAGCAAGAATCATGCAAGTCCATTTTCAGAGATGTGTGTGTGTGGTTTTATTTATTTCATTTAATCGCAGTGGATCTCCATGTACAGTAAAAAAGCATTATCTGAATGCCTGGTATTTATGCGCCCCATGTGGCAAGACACAGCAGGATGGATCCCATAACTTCTTCTAAGTAACAGTTTCAAATAACTGATGTGAATAATGTGTAACTTAACAACATTGTTGAACTTTATAGCAAAGTTAATATCATCGTCATGCCATTAATGACTCATGTGGAGTAGAACTCTTGCATGCATCCTATGGAGGAACAGGAAAGTGGCTTATGAAGAGAACACTCATGGGGAAAATTATTCCTTTCATCCACAAAGGTGCAACTGAGAGGTACTAGCCCATTGTGTGTAGAGGTATAAGGGGACATTGTCTATATGGAGGAGGGAGAAAGCAATCTATCAGTATCATATTATTCATTCCTGGAGAATAGAAAACAGGCTTCCAGTAGTCTGTCCTCCCTACCTTGTTCCTACAATGCTTCTGTCTGCAGGGAGGGAGAGAGGGAGGAAGGGGAGAGAGAGGTATTTTAGCAGCCTCTGGAAATACCTCCTACCATAAAGACTGAGGATAAACTATGAACCTATTTTTTTCCTGGGTGGTACTATCATCCATGGATTAGTGACTTTGTCTGCAGTGACAAAAAGAGAAGAAAAATCTTTGTCTTTAGGGGGAAGGGAAGGGACGGGACAGAAGCTATAGAATAAATGCAAGGATTCCTCCCTTCCAAAGGCATAAATCAGCCCTTTAAATTCATGGCCTGAAGGGAACTACATATGCTATCCATAAAATTAGATTGTTTATGAAATTGTATGGCTGTTTAATTAATCAGTGAGGATGTGCCTTGCTTACAATAAATCTTAACTATATAAACCACTAAAATACATAGATTTCACCATGTTTAGAATTAAAACTAATCTCCAAAAAGACAGCATTAGAGAACTCACAATTTCATCAATAACTCTTCATCTTAGATGTGTGTTTGTAGATCCTCGCATTCTGCCAATGACAAGATGTGGATGTGTAAAGAACACAGAATGAGGCCCTCTACAGTTAGGCCCAGAATCAGGCCCTTGCCCCAGATTTTTAGTTGTGTGCATGTGGTTGCCAAGACTACCAGCGTACAAGATGTCTAACTGACTGTCCATGTTCAGTTCAGATTTTAAGCCATAATGCACCAACGTGAGTCAGTACTACACTAAATTCAAAGACTAATTTTAATCAAATGACCTCTCACCCAGTGGGAAAGGACTTCTAAACTCCACAAACTTTTGCAAAAGACCTGGTTGCACTTCACTACAAGACTGAATGATTGAATTAAGAGTCAACCAACAACTTCTTAACCACACTCCTGGTGGCCTCAGGTAATAGGTTGTGAATTGTTTATCCACTTAACCACCATATTGTTTTCCAAGACTCAAATTATTTCTCTTTTGCAAATACTAACTAGCAATTCATGAAATGTGAGAAATATATATGCACCCATGGTATGGTATGATTCTTTCTAGCTCAGCTTGATTTTCCCCCTTAAACTTCATAGCATCTATTGCTATGTGTCAAAGCTCTTCTTGTAATTTTATTTTGTAACTTACAAGGGTATCCCTGTGTCCTACAAGAAATTTGGCTCATGACTCTGCATACAGTATGCATATCTTACAAGAAACTAGGTCTTTATACTCCAATCCTGCTTCTACTGAAACCAACAGAAATTTTACGATTGACTTCAGTATGATCATGCAGAAGACTCTTGTTCTTAAACAAATGTCTACAGAATCTATTATTTATTCTGTTAGCATGGGTGTCTTTAAAAGTCTCAAAGTCAAGATTCTGATGAGCTCATTCATCTTTTGGAATGCTGCAGCATAATTGATCATAAGAGGCGGCAACCGGTAAGAAAGCAGTTCTGAAATTAATTTAAAAAACAAGGCTAAACATCTGCTCAGAGAATCAGCATTTTAACATGTATATAGGAGCATTACACTTTGAAGTGTTATAAACTGTTTAACCAGTACTACACCAGCTGTTGGAAATGTTTGGCAAAGGTGCAAATATTATCTGGCAACTCTGCATGTGCAGCTGACAGGGGTGAAGAATGACAGTTATGAGAAACAGAAAAACCCAACCATATGGCACCAATATTGAGCTAATACTTTGAATGCTGGGTGAGGTTTGTTTATGCTTGATTTGAGTGCTCACAATTTATAGATAATTTAATTATTGTGCAATTCTATACACAATTACATTTACATCTCCATAGTTTACAACTGTGATCTGTTAATAGAATTGTAACGCAGTCTGCCCAAAGCTTTATTCTTCATCTCTGCCACATGTGAGTAATCTTTATCCACATGCTATTGTTGTTAAAGTCAGCTGAACTCCGTGCATAAGAGAGAGATACTCATATGAGTCAGGTCTGCAAGATCGGGCCGCAGGGGTTCCCGGAGTTATGCTAATAAGTGGCATACTGGAGCTGGCCAGAACACAAGAATTCTATTTTATGGAAAATTTCAAGGTTTCATCATTGGTTTTTGTTCCGCACAGGAACCAAAATGAGACCGTCTTTGAAGTTTACCATGAAAACATGAATAAGCAATGACCCTCTGGAGAACAGACAATAGCCCAGGGGTTGGGACATGCATCTGGTATGCTAGTGACCCAGGGTCAAATCCCTGCAAATGCCTGATTAGGAGCAGTAATTTGAGCCTCTGTCTCCCATACTCTAGGTGAGTGCCCTAATAACCAGGCTATCATCAATCTTTCCATGTGGCACTTTGTGTAAATAATTAAATAAGCATTAGCTAGAGAAAGAGACTGACTTTGTGGCCAGGGCTCTCAGCAAGGATGTGGGAGACACCCAGCATCATATTTTTCTGTTGAATCAGGCAGAACAGAAACTTGAACCTGGTCTCTGATATCTCAGGTGGTACCCTAATCACAAGGCTATTGGATGTTGCAGCAACTATACTCTTGCTAACAAGACCTGGACCTATGAAACCGTCTTGTCAAAAGGGATATGTTTCTGTGAAGTTTGGATTTTAACAAATCAGCATTTTCCACCCCCCCCCCCCAAAAAAAATTGCAGTAAAAAATTCCTGTCCAAATACTACTAATGAGGCACCATGAGCCAGCTTCCATCCTGGCATAAATGGGAACATCTCCAATGAAGCTAGTTTTGGTCCCAAGCCTGTCACTGTTACTACTGTAGTTATATCTACTGTGTATTTGCAAAGGCAGGCTCCTCTGTGGAACAGATGTGGTGAGGCTGCAGCTGTCTGGCAGAAGGGCTTGGGCAAGACAAAATACCACAGAACTTTTGAAGGACTTATCTCTGGGCAAGGGAGAATGGGAGCCCCAAAAGTTTGAACCGGGAAATTTGCTGACAATTGCCTTCATTTTTTGCACTGGTCTTGCACGGACTCATTACTAAGCCACTTTATGACAGTAAGGGGGTAGGGGAGAAGGTATACACTCAGCAGCAGATTGCATCTGCTTGATAACGCAGAAGTGACATGCTTCAGCCTCATGCTGTGGCCAAAGTGATGCTTGTAAATATAAGAGGAGGTACCACAGGTATTTTGCAAAGACTGTGGGTCATGGGTTTGATTCCTGCATTTATCTGATAAAGATTTGTGTTAAAGGCATGCACATGTTATCTGGAACCAGAGTGAGAAATTACACTGGGATCACACAGGAATCAGGCCACATGGTGATTAAAGACACAGCTGTCAGGAAGTATGTGACAATAGGGCTCTATCAGAAAACCATCAGAGACATGGCTATTATTGCAAGCTAGTCTGCCACCTCAGTCTGCAGGCAGAAGTGGTGGAGAGTTACTGTCAAGTTTAGTCATTCCATTAATTTACTGCACAGCAGGCTACTCCATCAGGAAGCTACAAGAGCATTCTAGTTGGCAGACCGGAGCTCCCATATTATTCACTCTGTTCAGGATGTTCCCATCCAGGCAAACTCTTCTTCACTTTCCTCTGTCAAGTCTTCAGACTCTGCTCCAGAAACTGGAGAGCCTCTTGTGACCTGGCACTGCTAACCTGTGTACAAGGACTCCTCATTCCACATGAGCCGGCTACTTCCTATTGTCTATACATTTTTATCCATGCTACTACTGCCCCCCATTAGTAGTGCAAAGCAAGCACAGAGTAGCAGAGTTTGGTGCACAACTTTTTGCGCTCACCCTTTGTGCTTACACCTGTTTCTGGACGGCACAACAAAGTATTTTTTTCTCTGAAAGCCCATAATCCTTCTGTGCCTCATCATTTTCAACCCCCTCTATATTCTCTGTTTTGCACTTTGTAAAGGTTCCCTTTTGACAGAGCCCTGAAGGTTCTGAACAAGACGGTCAAGTTGTACTTCATAATTACAAATGTTTAGTGCAGCAGCCTTCAGGCCAAGCTCCATAAAGAAATTTTTCATATTCATATGGGCCCACTTAGACCATGAGAATACTTAAAAGAAAAAAAAGGCAACTCAGTTGCCCCCCATCTGTGCTGCAACTACAACATAGCAGGGGGAGTGGTGGGTGTCGCCAGAACTGAGCTGTAAGTCTCAACAAATGGTGAGCTTAAGTGCAGCTCAATCTAAATACTGGTCAACACTAAAGCTATAAGTTGACATAAGTTATGTTATTTCCGTTACGTAGCTGAAGTTGACGTAACTTAGATCAATTTACAATAATGAATGCATTTTAGGGAAGCATCTAGGCATACTGATAAATTTCATACAAACCAACCATCAATGGGCAACATTGCTAGTCAGTTGCAAAAGCTGTTACCACAATGACAGAGTGACATGTTTTTCAATGTCCCCTAATCTGCAGAGGTAGAGTCTGGGGCATAATAGCAGAGAAATGGCTGCAGGGATGTAAGGAGCAGATAGTACAAAAGAACAGTTTAGTGTGTTGAATAGTAGGGAACCTCTCATCTGACTTCTAATTGTCAACGTGCTGTCTGAAATTATTTAACTGCTTCTGCTTGACAGCTGATGTAGGTTGGTAGCTGTATTATCACTGATAAAATACAGGAAAAACTTTAAAAAAATAGTCTGGTAGCACTTTAAAAACTAACAAAATATGTAGATGGTATCATGAGCTTTCGTGGGCACAGTCCACTTCTTCAGATGACCAGGATTGGCATTACTTCTGCAGATTTAAAATTCAATGTTAAACTCTCTAAACAAAGCAGATTTGATACTTTATATGGCCATAAACACATTTGTGTGTTTATAGAAAGTAAAAAAAAAAGTCTGAACTCTGCCTCTGGTTACATCAAGGTAACTCCGTTGACTTTTATGGAGTTACTACAGATTTACTTTAGTGTAGTCAGATGAGAATCTGCCCAGGCTTCTTGCCATGGGGAGTTTGCACAGGAAATTAAATAAACAGTGGAATTAAAAAGAGCAGAGCAGAACAAGATATGAAAGAGGGTAACATCCAATAAAGGAGATATGAAACAGGTGTGCTTGAACGTATAGATTTGGGAATAAGAGAAGCAGATGACAGCACCAGAGTAGAAGTGGCTTTCCAGAGACAAGACAACAGTAAGGGGTTTTAAGGAGGCATTGGAAGGTAGAAAACACACCACAGTCCATGTACTAAGACTCCCCAGAGCGAGGCTGCCCCCTAGAGAATGCAGCTGATACTGCCGCGTGGATAGGGGGACTGGCCATTGGCATTTCGCATGCTCCTTCCTCCTTCACGCCCCCTCCCTCCCAAGCATGTCTTGCACCCCCAAGGATGGGGGGGGGACATGGAGCCCCACCTAGGTGCATCCTCCTGCCACTGCTGGCAAAAGCAATTGTGCGGAAAGAGCATGTATCTCCAGCTGGCTGCCATTACCAAGGAAGGAGGGAGACGCCGCCTCCTCCTCCCGCCACCTCCTCCTCAGGCCCAGTGCCACCAGCAGCAAAAGCAGCCGCACGGACAGGGGGAGCAGCTGTTGGCGGTGCATGTGTTCCCTCCGTCCTCGCAGCCACTCCCTCCCCAAGCATGGAGGAGGGAAGGAGGCACCTCCTACACTGTCTCCACTGCCATGCCTCAACCACAATGGCTACAGGACCTGAGCTGCCATGAATAGCCAGCTTGAGCTCTGGCAATGGACCGCGGCCCAGCAGCCAGCGAGTCAGGCCCGGCAGCGATCCGCAGCCCTGTGGCAGGGAATCGCTGCATTAGATGACAAAAGCATGACACTGGAAAACCCACAAACTAAAGTTGGTACTTACAACTATAAAAGTGAGGTGTGTAGCCAGCAAGCTTTGGGTTCATCCTGTGAAGAAAACTTCAGAGCATCGGATTGTGACTCACAAAATCCAGCTCCTTCCTCGTGCCCAGCCTAATTGGTCAATAGCCTGGTACAAGCACCAACAAGTTACCAACAAGACTGGTAACTATGATATCAGCTGCAGGACTTTGTGTGTGTGTGTGTGTGTGTGTGTGTGTGTGTGTGTGTGTGTGTGTGTGAGAGAGAGAATGGATGCACACAATTTCTATGCCGTATTTACAGTAAACATGGCATAATCTGAAAAAGATCCTGTGTGCTTCTTATAAGCATAATGGCCACACCAGGTCTGTTTTCCTCTTTGCTCTCCTAGCCCAAGCTACATGAACATGTAACAGTGACCTTCAGTCCCCAAGCTCCTCAGAGATATCTCTGCAATGTACAGCCCCTACCACTGTGCATTCACAGAATGTGTTAAGTTTGCTGCTCTGTTAAAGAGTCAGTATGTCACAGCTTATCAATTTAACTGGGGTAAATACACCCTTCTCTTTACACAGAGCACTGAATTGGCTTACAATAAAAAAACAGGTTTATTAACAAAAGAGCAGGGATTAAAGGTGCATCGAGACACTCCGCAAATTGCGTAGTTTATTCCGAGTCTAAGTCGAAAGAGCTTATTTTGAAATTTGGCGCTGTCTACACAGCACCAACTTACAAAATAAGGCACTAGTCCAACAATCCCTTAACCCTCATGGACCAAGGGCTACAGGGACGCTGGAATAGCGCACCCGCTATTTCAGGAAATAGTGGATGCTTTTAAAGATGCAGCGTTGCTATTTCGGGATACTTCCTATATTCCAAATGAGCTATGCAGTCTAGACATACCCTAAGTGATACCATGTAGAAGGATGGAAACACGTATTTTAAGTCTAAAACTTAATCTAGCAAGATACTATCTTTGTTCAAGATATTTCTTTTACCCCAGTCTCCTTTCCAGCTTTCTACTGGCCAGGACACAATACTGAGGTCAAATTGCTTGGTTTCTTTGTGTCCTGAGGTGAAGCATAGGGATGGAGTCTCCATGTTCCTTATATCCCCAAAAGGTTCTAGGAATCAGGAAGAGGAGTCAGACTCCGGTGTCTCTGAGGTGCATGGACCATGTTAATTTTCTGTCTTGAATTCAGCTTGATAGCTTTGTTTATTGCTAATATGTAAATTGTGGTAAACCCACATTGCTTTGTGCAAAACAGACCTGTTTATAATCTTTATTTAGGGTAGGCTGCCTTTTTCTAAAACATGTTCCAGAAACATCAGAGAGGGAATTAATAAAGTTCACATATAACATTAACACCTGCATTTTACAATTATATTAATAACCAGCACTGTGAGACATCAAATGAAACTAATATTTTGTACAAACACCATTACAGTAGCGTGCAGGGTGAAAATACAGGTGCTTAGAGTCATAGGAACTGTTCTGCACTGGTAGAGAGATGGATGTCTCAAGATTTTTCTATGTGATTTTGTGCTTTAAGATAAGACAAACATGAAGCTTATCCTCCATCTTCAAATTCAGATATTTCTGTCGCTCTATTGTAATTTAAGTTTTCCAATTGAATTGCATGGCCTGGATCCAAGAGACTATATCCTTGGCCTTTAGAGCTATAGGAGTCCTTCAAGCTGGCTCTGCAGCAAGCTAGTCATTTTAGAGCTGTCAGCCCAAGAGGACACTTAAAGCAAAGTGGACCTCTGAGTTTCCTCTTCCCCCAGCAGATCCCAGCCAATGAATCAAATCATTAACTTCATATAGAAAAGAGGAAAAGGAAAGCAGCATGATGTATTATCAATTAGAGCACTACATATGTTTTCAGAGTTTTATAAGTGCACCACTATTTTTAAATCTTTTGTATTAAATCACCTGTTAATCTTATTGCACCATGAGATCTATTCAAGAATAGCAAAGCAACATCTCTGCCAGGAATGAACCACCTTCAGGACAATAGGAGCAGAAATGGGTTTTATTCACATGCTCAGTGTCGCCCTTGATGTCATTTTTATGGGAGCCATGACGTATTTCCTGGGAACAGGTCAGTTTTCAGCAACGACAGAGGAACCCATGCAATCATCACCATCATCATAAGAAGATTCTCCCTGCAACTAATATAGGGCAACTCCATGGGATTTCCAAGGTGTACCAGCCACAAAGATTATTTTAGACTGAAGCCTGCACTGAGGACCTAATCCTGAGGGGTGCGTAGTATCTAAATCCCTGCTCCATGGAAAACAATGGCTGAATTTCCTCGGACTTCAAGAGAAACAGGATTGGATCTCAAAAGTACAACTTTTGTTTTGGATGAACACAAACTGCCTTGTCTCTGAGCTTTAGACTTTGAGGCAGTCCTGGATCTCAGGTATAGACAAAGAATCGATGATGTTAATTACAAAGAAATGTTTAGTTTGGCCACATTAATTAAGAGGAGAAAAACATTTGACTAGTAATTTCTACAGGGACTAAAATATGACAGGTTATTAACTACACAAAGCAACAGCTGCGTGCTTTGACACACACATTGGTCTCTTAGAGCATTTGGTAATAGGGGATTTCAAATGATTAAATAGCTTATAAAATCTGAGCTCTTTGTAAGGATTGTGGGTGGGTGGATAAAATGTACACGAACAAAAAAACAGTGATTGAAAAGAAATGACTAAGGAGGCATTGATTATAAACATCTGACTACAAAGACTTTCCATTGACCAAAAATACTTCTTCTGAGGGGTACAGGAATGTATATGTGTGTCTCTCACCTCTCCCCATGTGAACCCAAAAGCCTTAAAAATAAGGTGAATAAAAATAATCCAACTTCGCAGTATTTTCCTTATCTTTAAGGCTTCTGGACTATTGAGGTCTGAGTATTGGTGCACTAAGGAAATGCACAAGATCAAAATTAGGAACAAAAGCAAGGATCTTATAAAGGAACAGCACACATACAAAGTACAACTTTCTAATTTATTACTAATTTAGTCAGTCATTTTGCTGTTAATCTTTTAGATTTAGATCCATGATCTTTTTCCCTCCCCAAAAGGACCATTAGAAAAACAGTACTCGTTTATATCCCTCTTGCATTATGATATCCCCTACTTCATAGAAATGAAAATGTTTACACTAGGAAAGCATCTCATTACCAGAAAGCACACAAGACAGAGCTCATATTTGCACTGAAGCTGGTTTGCCATTATTTGGAATTATCTTTATCATTTAAATTACACTTGCTCAATTGAGTTCACAAACTTCCAAACATATCTTTTATACTGCCCATATCTCCTCTGTTCCCTGATGCCAACCACTCAATTTGTCCGCTTCTCCTGCAAGTACATTCAAGCTCTCCTCTCTTTACTCTCTCAGGCTACATCTACATTGCACATTAATTTCGAAATAACCTATTATGGAATAATTATTCTGAAATAGTTTATTTCGAAATATCACATCTACACTACAGGAAAGCCTCACAATTAGTATGAGGCAGGCTTCCCTAAGGTAGATGTGCTATCTTGATAGGAGCTTGCGAACAGGCACTGCTAACAGGGAGTTTGGAGAGGGAGTTCTCCA
>CM057845.1:272653827-272670861 GCA_030068395.1 Apalone spinifera | reverse complement strand
GACCTTTGGTCTGACCTGGTACGGCCATTCTTATGTTCTTATGTTCTTATGTTGATTTAGAGCCCGCGGAGGCACTGTTGAGGAATAACTTAG
Organism: Apalone spinifera; assembly: GCA_030068395.1. Lineage (NCBI taxonomy): Eukaryota > Metazoa > Chordata > Testudines > Trionychidae > Apalone > Apalone spinifera. Next base: position 272,670,768 of record CM057845.1, on the reverse strand, counting down.
AATGGCCCTGGTGAGGGGCTATTTCATAATAGTGGCAGTGGAGTGTCTATACATGCCTTATTTTGAAATAGCTATTTCAGAATAATGGCTGCTATTCCGAAATAACTTTGCTTTGTAGACATACCCTCAGTGCCCACCTCTAGTGTAACATTTACAAGAAATCAATGTTTTGTTTGACTTTGAAGGAATTAAGGATATTTTTAATGAATGTTTATAATGTGTCTTTTGCTTGCATTCCTTTGTTCTGCCTATGGCATGGTACTGTAATTCGTTTCTGAAACTGAGCTCTTCAGAGCAAAGACTATTTGTGTGCATGTGCATTCGTATGTATGTGCAATATGGGTGCTACAAGAATACATACTGAAATAATTTATTTTTCCTTCTCATTCCCTAAATAGAACAGCATTATGATCAGAGATGGGCCTGAGCAAAAAAAAAAAAAAAAGATTTCATCCAGATCAGGATTTTGAACACCTTGGCCTATTCTAGAAATAGATTTGATGAAATATGATTTCTGGTTGAGAGATCACTTTTGTGGGTGTCTATGCCCATCGTTAGTAAAGTCTGAGATTACGAAGAATATTTTGACCTTTATTTAGTGCTTATTTTTTTAAAAAGTAAACAGCCTAGATCTTTTGTTCCTGTTGTCAATTATAACAAAGTGGTGAAGAAAAGGAATAATGCTGTTCTAACTGCGGCGTTATTTATAACCACCTAGATGCAGAAATGTGTAATTTATATTTGAAGCTGAGTAAGTCAGACCTGGAGCTCCTGAATATACAATTTATAGTTTTTAAATTGAAGTCATTACTCTTATGCTGAAAAACTGTTTGTCATCCTAAAGGAAATTACTTTTCTATCAATTACTCCTGGAAGATTAGTTAATTTACATTTATAAGGCATAACAACAGCATTTCACCTCCCAGAGGAATGCATCTGGGAAACATGAGGGTAATTTAGAAATGGAAATCAACTTAAGAATAAAAACAAGTGGCCCCAACTCCAGAGGCTACACGTGCTACTTCATAACTTACCAGTTTATGCTACAACTTTCTCAGGACTTACTAAGGGGACAGAGTCCAGATATTGATGGGAGAAATGGGTCAATTACAGAAAACTAGAAGACTTACCCAACATTGTCCTAGTCCTTCATGGCAGGGGCTGGTGATGTGGGAGTTCAGGAGTCAAGACAGGGCCTTGGGGATGTGTGGGGAGGGCAAGGCAGGAGGCTGGGGAGGGTCCCATCTGGAGAGGATTTTTCTCCCCCAGCTGGTGGGGCCTTTTCTCCCTCACAGCCCTCCTGGCTGGCATAGGCCCCCCAGACTCCCCTAGCTGGCAGGGGCCTATTGTCTCTCCTCCCAGGTCCCCAGCCAACAGGGGCCTTTTCTCTCAATCAAGACCAACAAGAGTCTTTGCTGTCCCCCAACCCTTTTGGCAGGGGCCATTTCTCCACCCTCTACCCTCCCCTGTCTAGCAGGGGCCTTTTGTCTCCTCCCCAGCCCCCTATCCAACAGGGGCCTCCCCAGGCCCCCCTGTCCAGCAGGATTTTCATCTCTCCCCACCTCTAGTGTTGCAGTCAGGGGTTTAAGGTGGGGCAGGAGGGATAAGGGGCACCCTGACAGTAGCATGGTGGGGTAGGTTCCTACATGGCCTAAAGGCTAGGGTGCTGGCCTGGGGAGGATAGCATGGTTGGTTCAAGTCCCAGGTTGGGCCCAACCTCTTCTAGTAGCAGGCAAGTTAGCAAGCCTCAGCCCTAGCTTATCACTTTCTTGGTGGTGTAACTGCTCCCCAGTGGTCACTCTGCAGTATCACATGCCTCTAAACAGCAGCCCTCTCCCTTTCCATGTTATGGAAAACAGTCCCATTCTCAGAACTTCCCATTTTCCTGGCACAACCAAACCCTGACCTTGCTTTAAGTTAGGGTAAGAGGGAGCTGAATACCAAATTTGGTGGCCCCACCTCTTACCATTTAGGAGGCATCCTTTAACAAATGGACTTGCAGACAAACAGACACACTCTAAAATATATAGTTAGATAATATATACATTTCATACATAACTCTAAAGGGTGTAAAAGATTAGGCCAGTGTTCCCTCTAATTTTTTATGTCCATGTATGGAATGAACTTTGTTATATGCATCAATATGGAGATGATGTGTGACACATCACCTCCATATTGGTGCACTTAATAAAATTCATCCTGCACATAGAGGATCTGTGACAGGGATGGGGCCAAGGGGTTCAGAGTGTGGGAAGGGGCTCAGGGCTGGGGGTGATGAGGACTCTGGCTGGGGATGCAGTCTCTGGAGCAGGACTGGGAATGAGGCATTTGGGTGCAGGAAGGGGCTCCAGGCTGGGGCTCTGAGGTTTGCAGTGTGGGAGCAGGCTCAGTACAGAAGGTGGGGATATGGGGTCTGATCATGAGTTAGGGCACTGGAGCAGATTTAGGGGTGGGGTTCTGAGTTAAGGTTCAGGGTTTAGGAGGAAGTCAGGACTTAGTGTGTGGGATAGGACTCAGCATATGGGATTGGAGTGTGGGGTCTGAGAGGGAGCAAGGTTGTGGGAGGGGATGAGGGCTAGGGCAGGGTATTAGGGTGCAGGTTTTAAGTTAGGGACTTAGGATGGGGGGAGGAGACTGAAGGCTAGGGCTAGGAGTTGGGATGCTTACCTGGGGCAGCTCCTGCTTGGTTGGGGGGAACAGGTGGCTCCACATGGCCCATGCCACTCTGCACTGACCTTCAGGCACTGCTACCTGCAGCTCCCATTGGGGATTTGATTATTAATTTTTAAAAGCTATATAACTTAAAGCATATCAACCTATATTATATTATTTATACATCTTTTTATATGTATTTATGTTTGAAGACAAAAGTAAATACATGTAAAATGAAAGAAAATGGCTGAACAGGCATTGGATTTTAACATTATTAAAATGTAGTGCAGTTTGTGTGATCCACAGAGTTAAAACAATTCTAAATGTTTACTCTTACATAGATGTTGGTGTTTGTGGATTTTAGAACAACAAGAAACTTCTTCCAAATTAAAAGTGCCTCTTTATGTCAGAACAACAGCATTTCTCTGCTTTTATTGTTCTTCAGCACCTCCTGCTGCAATGTCTTCAGATAAATACCAATTTAATCTTAATGGAAAACCACTGTATTTTTTCCCTTTTGGACAAAGTTTAAATGTTGAAGCTGTAGTGGCCAGCAAAAGGTGGAGATTCACTGGGAGGGAAACACTCTGGGCCAAAATCAGAGATGAGACAAAGTAGATTCTAAGGCATAAATTCCATCTTTATCTAGCCATCTTTGCATGGAACATACACTGGCTTAGATTCAGAATTGTTAGATCAAACTTACTGCATTTTGACCCACCCACACTTATGATAACAAAAATTACTACATGACCCCAGAAGCGGAGGAGGGGGACAGACAGAGGCCTGAGCCCATCTCAGCCCTGTTGCGTATGACAGGGGAGAGGGGCACAGCTGAAGCCCAAGGGCTTCTGGCATGTAATCTTAGCCCACCCATCTTCTTCTCCTTGGTCTTCAATCCTAGATAGTGGGACTTGAGCTTCTGGGCTTTGGCGTTGGCCCTTTTCTCTGGAGGTGGGTGACAGGGGAGGGATCACGTGTGGATTACCTGTGATTCCTCCCTCTGGGGCCTCTGGAATTGGCCACTGTTGGCAGACAGGATACTGGGCTAGATGGACCTTTAGTCTGACCCAGTATGGCCGTTCTTATGTTCTTATGCCCCAGCAAGTATTACACCACTCTTGGAGACCCCATTACAATTGAGTCATGACCTACTTTGGGGTCCTGGCCTACAGTTTGAAAACCACTGGCTCAGACACACCCACATTTCAATAAGATACTACTTATTCCCATTTATGTCATGTCTTTTCTGACTTGGGATTGCTAAATATGCTGGAATCTGAGAGTCTAAACTGGAGGTAATGTACATGTCAAGGGCAGATGGGAAGAGTGAAGTTGGAAAACCAAATGCATACGAAGGTATAAGTTGAAACTTATAAGTCAGTGTGGGTTCTAGAATCCACTAAAGAAGCAGGCTTATTTGAGGAAAGACTGGAAAAAAACAATCCTTGTTTAATGGCTTTCAGCTTTTATCAAAGAAGGTACTAAACCAAAAGAAGCTCCAACACATTAGCTTTAACTACATAGGAAAAAGTATAAAGTAACATTTTAGGGCCAAATTGCTCCCTGTGCAGATTATTCTCTAGTAGGAAACTGACACGGCACATGTTTGAACTCATAGAATTTTTGCTTGATCCTGCAGAACTGGATCCTGCAGAAGTCGTGTTCAAAGCTCCAAAAGCTCAGAAGAAAAACATTTAACAATTCCTATTTATTTAAAAACAAAATAGAAATGGATTAGGGGAGCGGGGGCAGTGACTTGTTTTTAAGTGCCATGGATGATTCTCTCACACATTGGTAAACATTCTGTATCATTCTGTCCCAAAAAGATTTCTGTAAATCTGCATCATAATGAGCTATAATCACTCAAGCTAATTTGCCACAATCATTATTAATTGGACAGCTTGCCAACACCTGGTACCAACAGATTTTTCATCTAAGTGAATGCAGTGCCACACAATTGTGACAGCAGGATTTAAACTAATCCTTCTTCACACACAAGCAAGCACCAAATGACGCTCATGACAAAGACACACAGAGACCAGCTTGACATTTGCTGACAACTCCCATGGGATTCCCCCCTCAGCAGGACTGGCTCTGCTCATAAAACCATTTTTAAATAGCATAGTTAATCTGAAGCCATTTCAATCTAGACTGGTTATATTCCCTGAAAGAAACCTTTCCTTCCTACTACACATTTATTATCACAACACACACAGCCAACTTCTTCTGGGATTTTTCAAAGCAAGAACTGTAATCAGATGAGGATTCACAGCCGTTTGACAGGGCAATTTTATTATACAGACAGTTTATTATATATACGTCATGTAAAGTTGCACACTAAATAGCCAAGTGTTTAAAGGCTGACTCTATGATTACACTCCCCGTTTTAAAGTTCGGGCAGGAGACTTCTTACCTCGCAGTTGCAGCTCTCAGCTGTCCTTAAAGATAAAGCAGCCCAGAAGACATCCTGGTTTTGTTTTCGTGCTTAAAAATCTAATCTGTCAGAGGCACAGAAGGTGACTTGCAAGGGGCCAGCCCCTTCTTATCGAACACACCAATGGGAAGAGCAGGGCAGCACATGTGTGAGCTGCCTCCCTGAGAACCTGTCACAATCAGCATATGATCTTTGTGATTGAGGAGCCAAATTAACCTCCGTGTTAGTGTCACAAAGCACTTCACTCCTTGTGCCCATGCAACCCTAGCACACAGTTCATCATCCTAGTCATACAACAGCAGAGGTGAGGGTGACAAAAATAAGGCCTCCCCCACATTTCATTACTGGTGTCAACAGAGGCCTAAAGGGGGAAGGGTGATGCCTCCTTTAATAAACAAAGCAAACTGGAGCTACTTTTCATAAACTAACCCACTATAATTACTTTCAATAACCTAAGTTTTTGTAAAGGTATAGTCTGGCTCCTGGGCCTTTGCTTTCCTTTTTCATATATATATATATATATATATATAAAGATTTCTCTTTTTCACGCTCTTCCTACTGCACTGTTTCTTCCTTTTCAGTATTTTTCTTTAGATTGTTTTTATTTTTTTCCTCTATATTTTTTATCCCTAATTTTAGGACCACATTCTGCAAAATCATGTCTGGACAGGCCCCTGTGCTGCATGGAGCTCTGCTGAAGTAAATTCAGATCTGGCAGTACATGTTTCTCCTCCTCCCTCAGTATGCTTTCTCTCTCTCTCCTCTGTTCTCTTTCCTGTCAGATTTCCACCATGCCCAGTTCCTTTCAGGTTTTCCCACCACAAGAAGAAGGTTCTTCATCTCCCCCCTCTTCTTTTTACCCCCAACAGTGTAGGTTAAATTCCCCCATACCACTGACCCATATTGTCACCAGAGAACTTTACTGTATGTTTGTTAGTAAAGAGTAATGTTTGTTTCTGCATCCATTTACCCTGACAATACTTAGATCAACTGTTTCTCAAATAACTTGCAACATATATGGAGTGACAGACATTCACAAGTTTTAGGCTAGCTGCTTTACAAGCCTTCCTACATATTCAGGGGGTGGAAAGATGTACACTCACTTATGCAGTTTTAAAGTATAGCAATAATATAGTATAACAAATTAGTCATATGAAAGCAGTCTGTAAGGGTATGTCCACATATAACAGCAGCGTTATTTCGGAATAATGTCAGTTATTCCGAAATAACAAAGAGCGCATCTATGCTACAAGCCTTTAGTTTGAAATAATGTCAAGCTGGCGGACTTCTGACTCCGACTCATGGTAACACTCGCTTTACAATGAGCAAGGGAAATCGAAGGAAGAGTGTTCTTCCTTCGACTTCCTGCTGTGTAAAGAGTGCCAAAAGCTGAATTAAGCTATTTTTACTTCAGCTACACAATTGACATAGCTGAAGTTGTGTAGCTTATTCCAACTTTAATCCTGCTGTGTAGACGTACCCTAAAAGTTTTAGTACAATGAACAAACATCTGCACATTTGTTTTCACATCTGTACATTTATTTACAAATGTCAACATGCTGAGAGGGAAAGAGACTGAACACATCCAGTGTTAAAGTCATTTATTATTAGCAAAAATACAAGACCTACAAGCCTTAGTGCCACCTTATTCTTAAGCCATCCCCAGAGTTATCTCTATTGATTCCCTATGTTGGTTTTATTTGATCAGATATTCCCACTTGCATGTAGAGGATCTAGGTCATGGAGTGCATTGGCTCTCAGAATGCCTAGCAACCAAAAGTCAAGATCACAGCTTGAGGAGAATATTGCCATAAATAAACCTCCTCTTTTAAATCAAGAGAGTTGTACATTCACTATAGGAATATCCTATTATCCGCACAGCAGAGTGTGATTATAATTTACAGGAGCCCTCGCCACTCACCATTTTGCTATCTGTGGTTTTGCATATTTGCGGTGCGCCATGCTACACTAGTCCAAACATATAACACAGCATGATGATGATTTTTCAGTGCGTTCTAGTACCAGAGCCTGAAAGTTAAATGGGAGATTGAAGCTGCAATGATGCCGTTATGGGAATGTTAGATATTGCATGTGTTTATTGCATTATTGCATGTAAATATCAATCTGTTGTATCATTACATTGTCTTATATGGAAAATGTAGTTTTGTTTCAGGAACATCCTGGGCTCCAATATTCGTGCATTTTTCGCCACTCCTGGTGATCTCAAGAACATATCCCCTGCGAATGGCAAGGGCTTCTGGTTTTAGTAAATGTATTAGTGAATTGCAGTAATGCAGCAACAAGTAAATTAGTAGGCTCCACTCGTGATAACAAATAATTCTAAAATGACTTTCCCGCAGCATTTATAGTAAAGAATTGATCCAAAAATCATCTACAAATCTTAGCAGTTAGTAAGCCTGTCAACTTAACTAGCCCATCTACCTGCCAGTTCAGGATGATCTCCATTTGACATTTGTTCTACCCATCTTATCTACCATTTCCCTAACATAGTGCCTCTTATGACATTTTTTAATGCTATAAAATACAGGTATTTTTTTCTTAATGCTCAGCATATGTCTTTCCCTGAGCCATTAGCCCTAGATATGCGCTCACGTATAATATTAAATTCCTTTCCTTCCTTGGTGTTTATAGCTTGCAAATATTTGTAGACTTACCACATCTCGTATTAGCCAAGCTTTACATATTTAGTTGTCAATCTTTCCTCATTAGCTAATACTGCCAACCCTTTTATTTTTGTTACCCTTTTGTGAACTCACTCCAATTTAATTTTTTAAAAATTGAAATAGGCGGAGGGAGGTTTTACAAAAATTGGAATGAGGCAGAGCTTTGTTTTTTCATGCAAGTAAAGGCAGAGGTGTATTAAAAACAAAAAAAGCATTTGAAATAAAATTCGGCACTAGCCACACTTTTGCAAGTGTCAGCTTATTACTGTTCCCTTCAAGACTGTAACAATCATTAGTTGTCCAATGACAATCCCACAAATACATATGCTTAACTTTGCCCCCACAAGAAATCCACTGACTTCAGAGAGACTATGTAAAGTTAAACGTGTTTGCACTGTCAGGTTCTGAGAGTCTAAACTTTTTAGAGTGGGGACTATGTCTCCCTATGTGTTTGTATAGCTCCTAGCACAGCAAGACTTCTGACCTGCTTGTAGTGAAATACAAATAAATACTAAGTAATTTAGGATGAAATTCCAATGTCATTACTCAGGGTGAGCAGTGCAATACATATAATATTGTTTTTCTGCCTCTAGATCTCCAGTACTTTGTCCTCTAGCCTTTTACCTATGAAATAAAAAGGCTTCTCGAGTAAATATAATGCATGTGGCAACACTTCGGATGTTGTCTCCATTATTTGTCTCTCTTCAACCTTTGCAATATAGCTTAGCTACTTAAACCACACATAGTACTTTACTCTGTAAGTGGTCCCACTGGAATCTCATCACGCCTAGTAAGCTTGAGAGGGGAGCTGTATTACAAAAATATTAATCAAACAAGCATTGACTGAGTCTGTGGGCAATAGAGGAGTATTAATTCCTCCTAGATTTGCTGAGAGCTGTTGCTAGTAAACACGGGGTCTCATCCCATTCAGTCATGGCCCCTAGCAGCTGAAAAGTTCAGATTTTCAGAGTTGACATAAAGGGACATATAAAGTACCAGATGAAGGAGAGGCAGCTTCATCTGTGGTTTTCTTCTATATCCAATCCCTCCGTGGCAAAAATCACAAGGGATGAACTTACACTCAGACCTTACACTTCCTTGCCCCATAAGGGATTTTTTGTTTTGGAGCATAGTTTGTCAATATTTTGTAGAAGCTGGCAAAAACCTAGAGTGAATGTGACCTATAGTTTAATACTGACCATATTAGGCCCAAATTTCATTTTAATGGACTGTAACAAACTGTAATGCTCTACTGGCGTCACTTTAGTTGCTTGAGTACATTGAGCCAGATACAACATTAGCAGAAAGCTTTTGATTATGATTGCTTTGCAATTGTAAAATCACAAAAGAGAACCTACACAATAATTTGTTGAAAAAATAAATGTACGGAAATAGATGACTCAGCAGTCATTTCACAGTGTTCAACATTTTTGCAGTAGGCTATTAATTTATAGATTCCTTTAAAGTAGAAATGATTTATAATCCCTGGAGCTATGTCTACGCTATAATGTTATTTCAGTATAAGTTATTTAGAAATAAGAACTCCTGAAATAACTACAGGTTGTACCTCCCTTAACCGGGACTCCCTGGTCTAGCAACATCTGTGGTCCAGCATGCGGCCTGGAAGCTCTGTTCCTGGCCATGGGGTCCGTCCCTAGCCCTCCGTCCCAGCCCTGACAGTGTAGCTCCGGCCCCGGAGGCAGGAGGCTGCGGAGCTCTGCTCCAGCTGTGGAGCTCTGGCCCCCTGGCCATGGAACCAGGCGGCTGCAGAGCTAGGGTTGCCAGATGGTTTAACTAAAAATACTGAACACCCCCCTCCCCCCCCAAAAAAAAACACCAGGGAAAAAATTTTGAGGAAAAAAAGGAGGGAGACCAAAGTTGTTGAGCAAAAAAAAAAAAAAAAGCACCCCAACAGTTATTAAGCAAAAATAAAATAAAATAAAAAACAAAACAGCACGACCCCTTTAAGAAAGCAATATTGTTTTCCTGATCAAGCCAGAAGGCAGCTTCCCTGTAGAATCAGGTAAGTGGGCGGTACGGGGGACTCGGGAGGTCTGGGGGGGGGGGGAGCTAGGGAGGCATGGGGGGAGGGCACAGGGGCTGGGCCCAGTTGCTGAGTGTGTCGTAGGGTTGCCAGGTGTCCGATATTTTCGCCTCTTGGCAGGGGAAAAAAATCAGAAAATACCGGACATTTTAGGTGTCTGGTATTTTCTGAATTTTTTTTACCGGACAGGAGGTGAAAATACTGGAATGTCAGGGTCAATACTGGACACCTGGCAACCCTATGCGGAGCTCTGCCTCGGCTGCGCAGTAGGGATGTAATTGGTTAACCAATTAGGGTGGGAGCAGCTCCCCATCCACCTTGGGCATTTTTAAATGACTTTTTGCATTCCTATCTCAAGCAGCCCCTGTCTGTGGCACATCCAGGAGGGAAGCTGCTCCGGCTCCCACTGGTTAACAGGAAAATAAACTTCATTCTAGCAGTTACACATGGACTATGTTTGTTTTTTGTTGTGCAAGTAAACTCAGTTAAAAAACTATCTTTTCTTTCAGGAACTAAGGGCCAAATGCTGTTGACATCACACAACAATGATTTCTGAGAGGCTACTGAGTGATTAAGGTGAGCAGGAAGTGGCCCCACAATTAGTACTCTGTTGGACACTAAATATTCTTAGAGAGGACTGCTGGCTGTAACCAGTTACATAAAACAGAGGTTAGGTAAACAGTATCCTCTCTTCAGTGCAGCAACATTTTTAAACATGATGGTGTCTTTCAGCTTCCTTCAACAGCCAGCTATCAGTTGGTGAGTCACTTTATAAAGCATTTAACAGCTGCTCGTAAATACCATACACCACCTGTTATCAGAATCAAAAGGGTGTGGGCCAATAATATTTCCGGACCAAAGTGTTATTTCTTTTTAAATTACTTGCATGGTCTCAAAACAAGCAGATATTATAATGTCATTCCATCTAATTTCTAAAACAGGTTATACCTCCCTAGTTCAGCACCCTCAAGACCTGACCATGAATCTGCCAGACCAGAGGAGATCAGTGCCAGAGGTGCTGGCATTGATGGAGCGGCATTGACCAGCCCCTCTACTGCTGGTGGCGTGGAGCCGCAGAGGGGCTGGCATTGACCTCCTTTGGTCTGGCAGATTCCCTGGTTTGGAACCAGTCGGGTCCTGACTGCTTCCTTCCCTCCCTGAGCTTGATTACTACAAATGAGCTATTTTTGGTGCTCTGGAAGCTCTAGGACAACGGGGGGAGGAGTTGCTGAGCAGGGGGATGGCTCCAACCTAGGAGCACCCATGCAGATGCCAAACCACAGATGTTTCTGGACTATGGAAGTCCACACCATAGAGGTCAAACCTGTAGTAGAGGTGAGTAAAATTCAGAATTTACAGTCCATGGGAAATTCCAACATTTCAACTTTTGTTTTCATCTGACATTGGGATTAAAAAGTTGAAGTCTCTTGTTGACGGAAATACTATAGAATTTCAATTTGGAAGTGTCAAATCATTTGTTTTGTAGCCAGCTGGACATGTCCCCCCCCCCCCACCTGCCCATTGGAATATAGCCACTGGACATAAACCCCTGTTCCTCCCCCCTTCTCTTGTATTTCGAGCACTTTCAGGTGTGGTTTAAGCAATTTCCTGTTCTGTTGAACAAATCCAGTTTAGGCAGTTCCTGTTATGGGACAGGCTCGATATTGGCAGTTTGGCTGATAAAGCCATGTCACATTAATATAATTAATTGTATTCCTACTTATGAATACGTATGTGTGCATGAGGAAGTGTGAATGAGAAACCAGGGCTGTCAATTCACATGCATTAATGCCTGTGATTAATGTAGGGCAGGATTAACATGTTGATTTTTTTAACACATTCATCGCAGGCATTAATGCCGTTCTGGCACTTCAAAACAGAAGCACAATGCAGAGGCCGGGGTCAGCTGGGGACTCTCCAGCTGACCCCAAGCTCCACTGCTCCTTTGAAACACCACCTCTGCACGTTTCAGAGGGGCAGCAGAACCGGTGTCAGCTGGGGACTCCCCCGCTGATCTGGGTTCTGGGGAAATGCTATGGGGAGCCTCGGAACAGCTGGGCAGTCCCCAGCTGACCCTGGGCTCCACGGCAGCTGCCCCTTTGAAACGCCGGAGGCAGTGTTTTAAAGGGGCAGCCACTGCACAGCTGATCTGCGGACTCCACTGCCCCTTTGAAATGCCACACAGCTGACCCTGTGCTCCACTGCCCCTTTGAAACACGCGGAGGTGGCATTTTAAAGGGGCAGCTGCCTTTTTAAGCACATAAGAACGGACGTACTGGGTCAGACCAAAGGTTCATCCAGTCCAGTATCCTGTCTGCCGACAGTGGCCAATGCCAGGTGTTCCAGAGGGAGTGAATTGAACAGGTAATGATCAAGCAATCTTTTTCCTGCCATCCATCTCTAGCCTTTGACAAACAGAGGCTAGGGACACCATTCCTTATCCATACTGGCTAATAGCCATTTATGGACTTAACCTCCATGAATTTATCTATTTCTCTTTTAAATCCTGTTATAGTCCTAGCCTTCACAACCTCCTCAGGCAATTCCACAAATTGACAATGTGCTGTGTGAAGAACTTTCTTTTATTTGTTTTAAACCTGCTGTCCATTAGTTTCATTTGGTGGCCCCTAGTTCTTATATTATGGAAACAAATAAATAACTTTTCCTTATTCACTTTCTCCACACCACTCATGATTTTATAGACCTCTATCATATCCCCCCTTAGTCTCCTCTTTTTCAAGCTGAAAAGTCCCAGCCTCTTTAATCTCTCCTCATATGGGACCCGTTCCAAACCCCTAATCATTTTAGTTGCCCTTCTCTGAATCTTTTCTAATGCCAGTATATCTTTTTTGAGATGAAGAGAGCACATCTGTATGCAGTATTCCAGATGTGGGCATACCATGGATTTATATAGAGGCAATAAGATATTCTCCATCTTATTCTCTATCCCTTTTTTAATGATTCCTAACATCCTGTTTGCTTTTTTTACTGTCGCTGCACACTGCATGGACATCTTCAGAGAACTATCCACAATGACTCCAAGATCTCTTTCCTGATTACTTGTAGCTAAATTAGCCCCCATCCTATTATATGTGTACCTGGGGTAATTTTTTTCCAATGTTCATTACTTTACATTTATCCACATTAAATTTAATTGGGCATTTTGTTGCCCAGTCACTTAGTTTGGATTACTAAAATCACTTTTTGAATTTAAGTGCAATCCAGGATCTACCTCAAACCCAAACACCTTTGCCCTGCCTCCTTCCCACCCCTTCTCCAAGGCCCCATCCCTACTCACTCCATCCTCCCTCCTCCATCTTCACTCACTTTTATCAGGGTGGGGGCAGAGGGTTGGGGTGCAGGAAAGGTTCAGGATTGGGGCTGGGGTTCGGAATGCTGGCTCCGGCTGGACACCACTTACCACAGGTGGCTTCTGGGTAGTGTTGCAGTGGGGGTTAAGGCAGGCTCACCCCTATCCTGGCCCTGCACCACTTCCAAAAGAGACCAGCAAACTCTCCATCCCTGCCCCTTTCTGCTCTGTGGAGATGGGGTACAGGGTGGAGGGAGGGGCACCATGTCATCACCCTTCTTCTTCTTTCTGTGCCCTGCATAGCAAGCAGGAGGCTCCCAGGATTGAGGGACACTTCCAAGGCAGAGGGCAGGAGCAGCATGGCAGTGTTCAGAGGGGCAGATGAAGTGTCGGCCCTTGACAGCCTCCTTGCCAAACCAGTCAGGATCACCTGTCAAAGGTTCCAAGATCTACCAGTAGATCCCGATCTACTGGTTGGTGACCACTGGATTACACTAATGTGTGTCTCCTTTCAGCAAATGGAAAGAAAGGCAGGGGCAGTTATTCAGGGAGAAATTGCCCCTGGACAAAAACACAGCAAAAGGCTTATATGTTGAAGACTACAGTGCTGCCTGCTCAGAGGTGAAGTTTGCCCTCAAAGAATAAACAAAAACATTCTTTCCTAATTTTTCAGTTTCCAAACCTCACCCCCCAGTAGCTGACATAAATACTTGACTGTTTCCACAATACAGGTTGATTTTAAGCAGTGTACTTCATGTGCCTGTTTATAAAAGTCTCCTGTGGGTGTGTTCATGCCTCCCAGAGCCACTGCCAATTGCCTTGTCACAAGATGTTAACCTTGGCCAACTTGACAAATTCACAAGACATCATTCTAAGAACAGTCGCACCATTTTCCAAAGAGTGCTTGTGAAAGAGAAACACAGAAGAGACTGCAGAACTGCAGAGGTAATAAAATCTACTCACTTTTTTAAAGTGATTCCTCTCCACAGTGATTCCTTTCCTACTGCTGGCAATAAGTTTGTGATACAACTATAAAAATACAGCCAATAATATTTTTGCTATTTTTTTGTGTGGACAGGTCTTTGTGATTGTGCATTTCGTATCCTAAAAGTGACACTACATTTAACAATCACTTATTTTAGATTTTTTTAGACTAAAGATTTATTAACTCAGAAAGAAATGGGAGCTATTTACAAGATTAAAGAAGGTAAGATACAGACACAAATGAGGTTCAATCTTGAGTTCAAAAGATAATAGATGTGTATAAAATAAGCAAGCATTTATGTTATCTGGGGCAAAATCAAGCCAAACAACTTGGTGATCTCTTGCTTATGTCTAGGAATCTTTGTCCCTTAGAGTTCAAACAACAAAAAGAGACCTTACTTTCTTCTGGTTCAGGATTTTTATCCCCTTCCCCTCAACTTCCTTCTTCCGGAGAGTCCAAGCTGATGGGATGAGTGCTCATGCACTAAACCTCTTCACAGGAGTGAAAGTAACTTAAAAAATGTCTTACAGGTACTGTCCTATTGCAACCTGGGTCCATGCCAGCTCTTTAAATAGCTCCCTGATGTCTTTTGCCACAGCTCAGCCAGCTCTTGCTGAAACTGAGCATCTGGGTGCACCTGCTTACTTTAACCTCTGCCTCTTCATAGTAGGGATGTTAAATTTTGATTAACTAACTAATTGAATAGTCAATGGGATTTCCTGCTCTGTTCATTCCTTCTGGGGCATCTGGCATTGGCCACTGTTGGAAGACAAGATACTGGGCTATATGGACTTTTGGTATGACCCAGTATGGCTGTTCTTATGTTCTTAATGCTAGGAACTATTAGGAAAGGATGGATAATAAGATAGTAAATATCATAATGCTATTATAGAAATTAATAGTACTCCTATACTTTGGATATTATGTGCAGTTCTGGTTGCCCAATCTCAAACATAGATATATTAGAATTTGAAATCATACAGAGATGGGCAACAAAAATTATTAGGACTATGGAACTCCTTCCGTCTGAGGAGAGATGCACAATCACTGGGACTGTTCTGATTGGAAAAGAGATAATTCAAGATATGCTAGAGATCTATAAAATAATGAATGGTATTGAGACAATGAATAGATAAGCGTTATTTACCCCTTTGTATAACATAAGAACTTAGGATCACTCAATGAAATGAATAGACAGCAGGTTTAAAACAAAAGAACTACTTCTTTACATAATGTAATCAATCTATGGAACTCATTATCAGGGGATATTGTAAAGGCCAAAAGTATAACTGGATTCAGAGAAGAATTAGCTAAGTTCATGCATGATAGGCCTGTTAATGGATTTTCGCCAACACAATTAGGGATGCAACTCTAATTAGGGATGCAACATCTGGGTGTCCCTAAGCCTCTGAGGGTACGTCTACACTAGCCCCCTAGTTAGAACTAGAGAGGCTAATGAGGGCGATCGAAATTGCAAATGAAGCACGGGATTTAAATATCCCGCGCATCATTAGCATGTTCCCGGCCGGTCGCCATTTTGGAAATTGACTAGCCCAGAATAACTGCCCACGTCTACACGCGGCAGAGAAGGGCGATTCCGAAATAAACCCCTTACTTCAAATTACCAGTTAAACCTCATGAGGTCAGGGGTTTAATTTGAAGTAAGGGGTTTATTTCGGAATCGCCCTTCTCTGCCACATGTAGATGCGGGCAGTTATTCTGGGCTAGTCAATTTCCAAAATGGCGACCGGCCGGGAACATGCTAATGAAGCGCGGGATATTTAAATCCTGCACTTCATTTGCAATTTCAATCGCCCTTATTAACCTCCCTCGTTTGAACTAGGGGGCTAGCGTAGACGTACCCAGACAGACAGACATGGGGAGTGGAAAACAGGACAGACCACTCAATCTGAAGCATCTGGCCGTGGTCACTTTCAGAACACAATTGATTTAACTCAGTATGGTCATTCTTATGTTTTTACTCTCCAGAAATATGTACAGAAGACTGATTCTTCAGAAATTAGAAAGGTTCACAGAAAACAAAACTATCCTATTTCTTAGCATGATGGTCATATACTAAACATGTGCAAGAGGAAAGATGGCCTTTTGGTTATAGTACTAACTTTACTGGGATTCAGGATATGTGGGTTTAGTTCCTGGCTCTGCTGTAAACTCTTTTTTGTGATGTTGCATGAATTACTTAATCTCTCTAAGGGTATGTTTACACAGAAAAATTATTTTGAAATAAAAGCCGTTATTCCGAAATAACTTTACTAGCATCTACACAGCCAAACTACTATTTCAAAATTAATTCGAAATCGCGGCGCGCTTATTTCGAATTTGGTAAACCTCATTCCACGAGGAATAATGCCAAATTCAAAATAGCTGTGTAGACACTTATTTCAAAATAGGGGGCTCCAGCCTTCCCAGGGTTCCTTGGTGGCCATGCCAGTCTCAACCAAGAACACTCCTCTCCTTCCCCTCTCCCCAGAACCCTTAAAGGGGTTGACTCTGGCCACAGTGCCTGTGCCAGCTCCAAGCCTGCCAGCCCAGAGCCAGCAGTCACTACCCCTGACCCAGTGGCCCCAAAATATGAGCCAGCAAGCCACTGGTAGCCAGCCCTCCACCGCTCCCCAGGAGCAGTCTGCCAGCTCCCAGGAGCCTGTCAGGGTTTGGAGAAGGTGGGCACCTTCCTAGTCCAGGGTGGAGATCATGGACCTTATTCAGATTGGGGGGGAGGGATGCCTCCAACGTCCATGATCTCTGCACTAAATGGAGGAACACGGCAATCTATGGCAGGATAGCTGCCAGCCTGGCCACCAAAGGCCA
>CM057845.1:272610441-272623662 GCA_030068395.1 Apalone spinifera | reverse complement strand
AAAAGCCTTGCTAAAGTCAAGGTATATCACATCCACTGACTTTCCCACATCCGCCAGTTACTTCATCATAGAAGCTAATTAGATTGGTCAGGCACGACTTGCCCTTTGTGAATCCATGCTGACTATTCCTAATCACTTTCCTCTCTTCCAAGTGCCTCAAAATGGATTCCTTAAGGATCCCTTCCATGATTTTTCCAGGAACCGAGGTAAGACTGACCAGCCTATAGTTCCCTGGATCGTCCTTCTTCCCTTTTTTGAAGATGGGCACTGCATTTGCCCTTTTTCAATCATCTGGGATTTCTCCTAATCTCCACGACTTTTCAAAGATAATGGCCAAAGGCTCCTCAATGACATTTGCCAACTCCCTCAGTACCCTCGGATGCATTAAGTCCAGACCCATGGATTTGCATACATTAAGCTTTTCTAAATAGTTCCTAATCTGTTCTTTACCCACCAAGAGCTGTCTATCTTCATCCCATCTTGTGTCACTTAGCGCATTAATCCGGGAGCCCACCTTGTCGGTGAATACAGAGGCAAAGAAAGCATTGAGTACTTCAGCTTTCCCCACATCATCTGTCACTAGGTTACCTCCCTCATCCAGTAGGGGCTGCACACCCCTAGGTATGAACTAGGAATAGAAAATTTTATAGGAAAATGGATTTAAGGTTGCTAATCAGTGAATTATTGGTGGGTCTATAAAAAGTATTAGACACAAACAAAACATTCAGATTTGAGTATTGCAATTATGATCAGGGAGTGTCAGTGTTCTGCCAGCCACGCAGTATGGATGAAACTTGAAGGAAAACCAGGATTTTACAAAACAATTTGTTTTTTTAAGTTTATCCTGTATAGACTAACTCAGGTACCCTCTGAAGCTTCAGGACTCTACAGCACAGCTTCTTAAGAATGGAAGAGAGGATTCATTTTTAAGTTAAACATTATACTTTAATCTTTGGAAATATACCAAGATGCAATTTAAACAAGTATTTGCATTTCAATCTTCAAGTGTCAGTTG
Source organism: Apalone spinifera (assembly GCA_030068395.1). Classification (NCBI taxonomy): domain Eukaryota; kingdom Metazoa; phylum Chordata; order Testudines; family Trionychidae; genus Apalone; species Apalone spinifera. The sequence goes on along the minus strand of CM057845.1, from coordinate 272,622,647 downwards.
TTAATCTCTACTTTTAAAGGAATTGGATAATTCACCTAGAACAGAAAAGGATTAAAATATCACATACTTGCTACAAATCCAGAAAAATCCTATTATCTGAACGATATCATTCAGAATATCACATAATTCTGTATCAGTTATTGAATTCTCCCAAAGGGGCTTCTGATTAATTTCCTTACAGAACCTGTGCATCTTATTTGGGATGCAAGGGGTGTGGTAGAAAAGAGGGCAGAACAATTATGAAGAATACCTGTATTTTCCATTCTTCAATCTTTCTGAGTAGACACAGCTTCCTTTGTCCTTCTGTTACTATCAAGTACAACAGGGTTGGAGGTCCTAAGGCCCGGGAGTCAGATGCTTCCCCTGGCTTGCCTGGACCTGCCCCCCAAGGCTTGGGGCTCCCCCCCCAGCAATGGGGAGCCTGTAATGGTGCTCCAGCTCCCCCTCCCCCTTCCCCGGAGCATACAAAATCTACTAGTCTGGAGCCCCGTAGGCTCTAGAGTTCCAGGGGAACGTGGGAAGTGTCTTTCTCCTTCTTAGTCGGTGGCCATATCAGTGAGAGTTTGTTTGTTTGTTGTTTGTTTGCTTCCCCCTTGTGTGTTTGCCCCCTAACTGATTTTTCTGTGGGTCAGCAAACCCTGATACAAAAAAGGTTCCCCACGCCTGAAGTACAGGCTGCAAAGAAATAAAAAATAACACAACTATATCTTTTAGTCAGTGGTCCCTCAGATATCTTTAAGGTCAATCTAAATTAAGAATCAAAATATCCTATGGTTTTCATCAAAACCTTAAGTAGAAAATAAGCACTTATTCAGCATAGCTGCAGTCCACCTGAAAAAAAGCTTTGCAACTTTAAACATTCATGTTCTGAACATTTAAAAAATTTAAACTGTTGCCTTCTGTTTTTCTATTCTGATTAACTATGCTGCGGTAAATCCTACTTAAACAGATAGTTTGACAGTCCCTAATGATAGAAAAAAGACCTTTGGTTTGCACAGCCACACACAATTGAGGCCACAGCCTACTGATAGCAGTGAAGTATATATATCCCATCTCCATTTCTTCTCACTTTCCAGGCTCACTAGAGAATGGAGAATCTGAACAGGTCCTGACTGTTATTAACGGGAACTTGGAACACAAAAAGTATTCATTAAATCGGTACCTTCTGTAAAATTGCCAATTGTCCTGAATAGGGAAGCAAATTTGTCCTATTTTTTCCTACTTCCAAGTGCTTTGCCTCTTCTTTACACAGGGACATATTTTTTAAACTTCTCACCCAATACTTTTTAGCAAATGGCTACACTTACTCTTTTCTATGTCAACCAATGCACCCAGAAAACTCCTTGAAGCGCAGGACACAGTATGCTTCATGGTCCATTCAGATTACAGGAAATTCTGTTGTAGATTGCTACCTGGACACATGCTCTTTCCAACAGCTGTGTTGACCTCACTTTGCAAATTCTCTCCTTCTTTATTAATTACATGTTATTTACAAGACCATTTCTGAGTTTATTCTTTGTTAACCTCTTATTCCTTACTTCTCCTTGCATTGTTTATCCAAGATCTGCAGCTTCAAGTATGTACTTAACTGCTTTGCAAAACAAGTATGGACTTTGTAATAAGGTCCTCGGTGGACTAAGGGGCCTAATGGCTAGCATGGGCAGTGATAGGGGAGCTGAGTTCTATCCACTTCACCAGGCTCTTCCCCAGTGCCTTAGGAGGGTCAGTAGCTTTTGTCCATGGGGTTTGGAGGCCTCTGAGCTACTTTTCTTATGTTGCTTCCCCCCATTGTTTTCCTCCCTCTACTAGAGGAGCATATTTGGCAGGGTTGGAGGGGCAGGACTGGCTGGGCCTAGTATAGTCCTTCAACCCTTTCCATACCAGTGGAGGGTTTGTGTGTAGTCCATGACAATTTTAAGCATGTGCTTATGTCTAAGTACATCCTCATCTCAAAGATATACTGGCATTAGAAAAGGTTCAGCCAAGGGCAACTAAAATGATTAGGGGTTTGGAATGGGTCCCATATGAGGAGAGATTAAAGAGACTGGGACTTTTCAGCTTGAAAAAGAGGAGACTAAGGAGGGATATGATAGAGGTCTATAAAATCATGAGTGGTGTGGAGAAAGTGAATAAGGAAAAGTTATTTACTTGCTCCCATAATATCAGAACTAAGGGGCACCAAATGAAACTAATGGGCAGCAGGTTTAAAACAAATAAAAGGAAGTTCTTCTTCACACAGTGCGTAGTCAATCTGTGGAACTCCTTGCCTGAGGAGGTTGTGAAGGCTAGGACTATAACAGGGGTTAAAAGAGAACTAGATAAATTCATGGAGGTTAAGTCCATAAATGACTATTAGCCAGTATGGGTAAGGAATGGTGTCCCTAGCCTCTGTTTGTCAGAGGGTGGAGATGGATGGCAGGAGAGAGATGGCTTGATCATTACCTGTTCGATTCATTCCCTCTGGGACACCTGGCATTGGCCACTGTCAGCAGACAGGGTACTGGGCTGGATAGATCTTTGGTCTGACCCAGTATGGCTATTCTTATGTTCTGAAGTGCTTTGCTGAATCATGGTATGAATGCCACCATCTTCTTCTCAGGAAATGCTTTAATATGGCCCTAAAAAAATTGATAATGATCTGATCCTGCAAGTTGCTGAATTTCCTTACTTCCCCTTCATTTCAGCGACCATCAAGTGCCTACACAACCTCAAAGGGAAGGACCCAGAATCTCCCAGGCGTGAGCCTTAGATTTGTAAGACTAACCTCACTCAAAGGTTTTGTTTTCATTAGTACTTTCTGAAGCCTGGGGAATCTGTCTCAGCATATATGAGAAGCTGGCATGAGTTAATAACAAGCAGTTATCTTTGTGATGAGAAGAGCGAATAGACTTGTGACAACACTAACTGGCATTTCTGATGAGGAATCATTACAGAATCTACAATTGAGTCTGACATGATATTGACAGATGCAAGAAAAATGGCACACCACTTAGAAATTATTAGTCAGGTAACAGATTAAAGGTCTCTGCTATCCAAGAAAAATGCACAAGCAAAACAAACATAACTTTAAGTGTTGTGGCAAGGGCCCCTCTTCCCCAAGCCACCGCTGGGTAGGCCTCCTCCTCTTAGCCCCCCCAGTTAGGGGTTTTGCAGCAGGTCTCAATGGTAGGGCGCCCGGGCCACAGGCTCCCTCCTTAGCTGCCTTTACCTAATGCTGGTCAAAATTGTTCTCTCCGGTTTCTTCCTCTCTGCCTCTCCCCCACCTTCCTTTTGTCCTCTCCCTCTCCTCTCCAGCCTCCAACTGCTGAGGCTTTTAAAGGCCCTCAGACAGACAGCAGAGCTGGCCCCAATTAGCCTGAGCCAGCTCCCTCCCAGTGCATCCAAGGGGGCTGCAGTTCTCTGCTTCTCTCACAGGGGTTTTTCCCTTTTGGGCTGTCTTTTCTCCTCTCTGCAGCAGCTCCCTGGCCTGACCCTGTCACACATCCCTCCCCGCTCAACCCCATGGGGTTGGGTTACTTGGGTTGGACAACAATGCAACCTTTGACAACCCGTCTGCATTCCCATGCTGGGTTCCTGATCTGTGTTGCACACGGAAGTGGAAGGGCTGCAGGGACAGGAACCACCGGGTAACCCTTGAATTTCTGTCCTTGTTTCGGTGCATCCACTGCAGAGGTGCATGATAGGTGACCAGGGTAAACTTCCACCCAAGAAGTAGTAGCGAAGGCTTTCCATGGCCCACTTTACCACGAAACATTCCCTTTCTACCACGGCGTAGTTTCGTTCCCTCGGCAGAAGCTTCCTGCTGAGGTACAGGATTGGATGCTCCTCTTCTCCAACCATTTGAGACAATACAGCTCCCAGTCCTACCTCGGAGGCATCGGTCTGCAGGATAAACTCCTTCTTAAAATCAGGGGCTATGAGAACTGGATTGCCGCAGAGGGCATTCTTGAGATCTTTAAAAGCTTCTTCCGTCTCCATGGTCCACTTTACAATGTCGGGACCACGCGCTCTAGTCAGGTTGGTTAAAGGGCAGGCCCTGGAGGCAAAGTTGGGGATGAATCTGCGGTAATATCCAACCAACCCTAAGAATGCCCTGAGCTGGTTTTTCTGGGTTGGTCGGGGCCAATTCTGTATTGCATCCACTTTGTTGAGCTGGGGCATCACTACCCCCTTCCCACGATATACCCGAGATATTTAGCCTTGGCCAGCCCAATCGTACAATTTGCGGGGTTCGCTGTAAGTCCCGCTCTCCTTAATGTCTCCAATACTGCCTTTACTTTTTCAACGTGTGTGTCCCAGTCAGGACTGCGGACAACAACATCGTCCAAATAGGCAGCTGTGTACTTGGCATGGGGCCGCAACAGCTTGTCCATGAGCCTTTGAAACGTTGCAGGAGCCCCATGCAAACCAAAAGGAAGGACTGTGTATTGAAAGAGACCCTTCGGAGTCAAAAAAGCTGTCTCTTCTTTGGCCCCTGGTGCTAGGGGGATCTGCCAGTAACTCTTGGTCAAATCAAGGGTGGATAGAAATCGGGCCTTGCCCAATTGGTCAATGAGTTCATCCACCCTTGGCATGGGATAGGCATCGAATTTGGATACTTTGTTTAACTTTCAAAAGTCATTGCAAAAGCGAAGGCTTCCATCTGGCTTGGGCACCATAACAATAGGGCTAGACCACTGGCTATGGGACTCTTCGATGTCTCTGAGCTTCAGCATTTTCTCAACTTCAGCTTGGACCTCTTTTTGTTTTGCCTCGGGTATCCGGTATGGCTTAACGTGCACCTTCACCCCGGGGTCTGTGATGATGTCATGGTAAACCTCTGTAGTTCTACCCGGTTCTGTCGAAAACACATCCTGATTCCGCTCAATCATGTTGGCTGCTTCGGCCTGTTGGTCCGGAGTCAGCTCGGGTGATATTCCCACCCGCCTTGGTGGGTTTTCCCCTTGGGGTGGTGGCCCCAGCGCAACCAATGCCACTTCTCTGTCTCGCCAGGGTTTCAGCAGGTTGACATGATATATTTGCTCAGGCTTTCGCCGGCCAGGCTGGTGAACCTTATAGTTTACCTCTCCCACTGCTTCTATTATTTCATATGGCCCCTGCCACTGGGCTAGGAGCTTACTCTCTGCCGTCGGCACTAGCACCATCACCCGGTCTCCCACCTGGAACTTCCGGGAGGTTGCTCGTCGGTTGTAATAGACCTGTTGGGCTTCCTGTGCCTTTTCTAGGTGCTCCCGCACTATGGGGGTGACTCTGGCTATCCTGTGGCTATACCCTTATTTGGGTCACATGATCAACTACATTTCTCCCCAGGTTGGGTTGTTCCTCCTAGGCCTCTTTAGCAAGGTCTAGTATGCCCCGTGGGTTACGCCCATACAAAAGTTCAAACGGGGAGAAGACAGTCGAAGCTTGGGGAACTTCCCTTACCGCAAACATGAGGTAGGGCAGTAGCATATCCCAATCTTTGCCATCCCGGCTTACCACTTTCTTAAGCATACTTTTTAGGGTCCTGTTAAACCGTTCAACTAGACCATCGGTTTGAGGATGGTATACCAAGTTCCACAGGGCCCATATTCAGAGCAAGGTACACAAGTCTTTCATAAGCTTGGACACAAAGGGGATCCCTTGGTCCGTTAGGATTTCTTTAGGAATCCCTACTCTAGAAAAGATTTGAATTAGTTCCTTAGCGATGGTCTTGGATAGGGTGTTGCGTAGGGGCACTGCCTCTGGGTATTGAGTAGCATAGTCCACTACAACTAGTATGCTCTGATGGCCCCGGGCAGACTTCTCTAGTGGGCCAACTATGTCCACAGCAATCTATTCAAAGGGGATTTCAATGATTGATAGGGGTACTAATAGGGCCCTCAGGTGTGGTCGGGACCCATGTAGTTGGCACTCCAGGCAGGAAGCATAATACCTCTGGACTGCTACATAGATCCCAGGCCGAAAGAACCTCCAAAGAATGCGGTCCAGGGTCTTATCCACCCCTAGATGTCCTCCAAATAGATGACCGTGTGCCAATTCCAGTACTTCCCTCCGGTGCATTCGGGGTACCAAGAGTTGTTCCATCTCTTGGCCCTGTATATGAGCTACCCTATATAGAAGATCCCCTTGATTATATAGTAGGGCCCAGTGCCCTTGTTCCTCCCCTCCACTGGGACCCCATTAACTTCAACTACTTCCTTACAGATATTCTGATATATTGGATCATTGGCTTGATCCTGCCCAAAGGTCTCACTTGGGGATCTCACCTGCTCAGGCTCCAGGGAACCTAGCCCCCTTTTCTTCCCTGATGAGCTGGGTCTGCTTCAGGTTCATCCTGTCCTGGGGCTTCTGCTCTAGTAGTTAGGTAGGCCTCCCCCTCTACCAGTGCCTGCTTCCGACCTTGGGTCAAGATCCTTGTCCCCAATTTTTTTGCGGCCCTCCTCTCCTGTCGGGTTTTCCAGGGTTCCTCAGACATCGAGAGCAGGTCCTGGGAGAACTCATGGAAGGCCGGGAGGGAGCTATCCTTCTCCTCCCAGTCCCGTGGTAGCAGGTCACGAAACCCGGGGAAATCTCGTCCAATGACCACCGGGTAGGGGAGCCTTGGGACCACCCCCACAGTTACCTCTGTAACCCGCCCTTGCACTTCTATTTCCACAGGGATGGTGGGGTAATAATTAGTATCCCCATGTACACAAGATACCCCAGTGTACTTGGCTCGAGTCAGCTGGTCTTGCCCCACTAGCTTCCCTGAGACCAACGTAACTGCACTCTCGGAATCTACTAAGGCAGTGGTTTCCACCCCATTCATTTTCATGGGCTGGGTATACTGATGGAGGCCCACTGCTACCCCTACAAGGTTGACTAGGACACTTTGTAGGTTCCCCAGGTCACATTGCATAGGCTCGTCTACGTTAGGGCTCTGAATCGCAATATGCCCTATCTCCCTGCAGGCATAACACCTATAACCTGCGCAGGACAGCCCCTTTTGTTTTGGGCTGTTGGGTCTTGATCCCTGGCCCTCTCCCGTCCAGACCCCAAGGTCTTTTGCCCGTCCCAGTCGCTCTTCCGCCTCCGAGTCCAGACAGGAAGAAAGGTCAGAAACTTCCAGGGCATAGGTCCGTGGGGTGAAGGTGGATCTTCTGCTCCGCTGCGCCTCAACTCTGGGGCTGCAGGAAAGTCCCTCAGCCGTCAATCATCTCTCAACGAGAGCCACCAGCTCATCAAACGTCGTGGGATCATTCTGGCCCACCCATTCCCGAAGGTCTGAGGGTAAACCCCTCATGTACTGGTCAAGGACAATCATCTCGATAATCTTTTCGGGGCTGTGGATGTCAGGCCGTAGCCACTTCCGGGCCAGATCAAACAACTGAGTTCTGGGGCCCTGGTCATCTCGATATCGCCAGTCGTGAAATCTCTGGGCTCTCACTGCGACCGTGACCCCAGCCCATGCCAGGATCTCAGCTTTCAACTGGGGGATAGTCAGATGCAGCTTCCTCTGCCATGTCCAGGTATGCCTTCTGGGCTTCCCCGCTCAGAAAAGGGGCCAAAATGCTGGCCCACTGAGCTTGAGGCCAGGCCTCCCACAAAGCTGTCCTTTCGAAGGCCAACAGATAGGCCTCAACCCCATCATCTTTTGTCATTTTGTAAGTAGAAATTGACCCGTAAGGGTCAGGCCCCATCTTGATCACGTACCTGGACTGTCAGGGCTTTCAGCTGGTTCACCACCTCTTGCAGGGTGGCCCTGTCCTGGGTTACCTGGTTCATCAACAATTGGTTGGTTTCTTGTTGGATCTGCACCGACTCCTGCTGGGCAGCTGCTTGCACCAGAGTAGCCTCTTGTTGGGCAGCCATGGCCTGCACCAGTGCTTTTACCAGGTGTTGGGGAAATCTTGCTCCCCTGGGATACAGAGTCCCCCGAAGGGTCCGAGGCTGGAGGTCAAAGCAGTGAGGCAGGAGAGAAATCTAGAAGGAAAACTTTCTTATGCATGCAGGCTGACAGTTACCAGAGTGAGCAGCAGCAGCAGCCCTGAGAGACAGGTTCAGCGATCCTTTATACAGTATGTTCAGACAGTTTAGTTGGTGATTGTTTTCTTTAACATATCAAAGTCTCAGCAGAAGTACTCTGAGACCTTTCTGTTTACACCACAAGTGCTAGAAGTAAGTTTTACAGTACAAAGGCACATGAGAACCTGAGTGAGGAGTCTACATGGCAAACTGTGACAAAGATAAGAGTTTACATGACAATTTGTGACAGACTAGGAGTCTCCATGAACTTGAGAGAGGAGGCATTGTAAGGGTCTTGATTAGAGTTAAGATGATTTCTCTCTGTTATAGGGAGAGAGGCCTGGAAAACTTTTAACCCTTGCAGCAGTTTTCTTTTAGAGAGTTTTGATTTCCTGCACGGTCCCCCCCTTAGACACAATTGGAGTTATTTGATTTTTCCTCCCACACAGGTCCTCCCTGGGTACTTTTGCTTTGCGAGGGGCCAACTTGGCTAGATTTGGGTTGCTGTGAGGTTTCACAGCCACAATCCCTCTCCTGGCACCACGTGGCAAGGGCCCCTCTTCCCCAAGCCACCACTGGGTAGGCCTCCTCCCCTTAGCCCCCAAATTAGGGGTTTTGGCAGCAGGTCTCAGTGGTAGGGAGCCCGGGCCAGCTGCCCACAGGGTCCCTCCTTAGCTACCTTTACCTAATGCTGGTCAAAATTGTTGACCATCGCTAGCTAGTTTCTTCCTCTCTACCACCTTCCTTTCATCCTCTCCCTCTCCTCTCCAGCCTCCAACTGCTGAGGCTTTTAAAGGCCCTCAGACAGACAGCAGAGAAGTCAGCTGGCCCCAATTAGCCTGAGCCAGCTCCCTCCCAGCTGCATCCAATTGGGCTGCAGTTCTCTGCTTCTCTCACAGGGGTTTTTCCCTTTGGGGCTGCCTTTTCCCCTCTCTGCAGCAGCTCCCTGGCCTGACCCTGTCACAGTGCGAAGGTGGTTAAGCACAGGAATAAATTGCCTAGGGAGGCTGTGGAATCTCCATTGTTGGAAATTTTTAAGAGCAAATTAGACAAACATACATCAAGGATGGCCTAGATCAGCGGTTCCTAACCTTTTCCAGATGGGGACCCAATTTGACTCAAGGCAGTTCAAAAATGGGGGAAGGAGAGGGGGGAAGAGACACCTGGGGAGACACTTGGTGACCCTTTTGGAATGTAATGGTCACCCATATTTGAGTCTAGACCCATAAGTTGGGAAACCCTGGCCTAGATGGTACTTTGGTCCTGCCATGGGTGTAGGGGACTGGACTTGACAGCGTCTTGAAGTTGCTTCCAGTTCTAGTATTCTGTAATTCTCCACAAGCTCAGCCTTGTGTAGTGACAATGCAGAAAATTAGAGCAGAGTGAATTTACTAATTTATAGCAAACTATAGATTTAAAACTGATTCAAGAAGTATGATAGATGTAGTATTTTAGATGGATAAAACTGGAGCAGTGACCAATCCAAACAATCCCTGTCTCCACTTTGTCTAGATAGCCTTGGAGGAAAGCTTAGGTAACTAAGGTAATGATTTAAGTAGTTGTGTAAATTGCAGCAGCGTGAAGATGTAATGTACTAGGTAAGTGGATCTGGTAAAATAGCCAAATAATATATCTAATTTTGTACCAACAAGTAGTCCTGTGGCACATTAGAGATTGTTATTTTTCACATAATTTATTTTATTTTTTTCATTATTCATTCAGTTAATAGAACTGAATAAATAATTTGGAGATATTCACGAGTTTCTACAAATTTTATTACTTTAAAAATATTATCACCAAATGATTTAATTGTTATTCACAAAGCTCTATTTATAAGTGTTGTGGTATAAAGTATCAGAGGGGTAGCTGTGTTAATCTGAATCTGCAAAAGCGGCGAGGAGTCTTGTGGCACCTTATAGACTAGCCGAAGTGTTGGAGCATAAGCTTTCGTGGGCAAAGACCCACTTCATCAGATGCATGTAGTGGAAATTTCCAGAGGCAGGTATAAATATGCAGGCCAGAATTAGGCTGAAGATGACGAGGTGGATTCAATCAGGGAGGATGAGGATGTGAATTCCAAGAGAGGAGAAGCTGCTTTTGTAGTTAGCTAGCCATTCACAGTCTTTGTTTAATCCTGAGTTGATTGTGTCAGACTTGAAGATGAACTGTAGCTCAGCAGTTTCTCTTTGAAGTCTGGTCCTGAAGTTTTTTTGCTGCAGGATGGACTTCTTGGAATTCACACCTCCAGATCAGCTACTAGAAGTGGGCCTCATCCTCCCTGATTGAATCTACCTCATCATCTCCAGCCTGATTCTGGCCTGTATATTTATACCTGCCTCTGGAAATTTCCACTACATGCATCTGACAAAGTGGGTCTTTGCCCACGAAAGCTTATGCTCCAACACTTCGGTTAGTCTATAAGGTGCCACAGGACTCCTCGCCGCTTTTGTGGTATAAAGTGTGATATAATTAGGGTGACTAGACAGCAAATGTGAAAAATTGGGATGGGGTGAAGGGTAATAGAAGCCTATATACAACATAGCCATGTGTATAGGACATATCCCTATAAAATCCCCATCTGGTTACCCTATGGGCAATTGCCAAATGTGATTAATAATACAAATTTCTCTATTAGTTTTGTTACAGATGTGGGCACACAAAAGACTGGGCTTACAAATTCACTGTGTGATATTGGGATTATAAGAGTCTCATTGACTCATAATTGTTCTGCAACACTGAGCCTGGACTGAAACAAAGAACCCAAGGACCATATGTTCCCTTTCCACTGAAAATTAAATTTCTTTCCTGCTGGCCATCTGCAGGGCTCATGAGACGTGCATTCTTATCAGTCTGGTCACTGGCAGGAAGAAGTAAGAACCCTCCTTTTTCTATTTTACCCCTCCCCAGTTTTCCCACCTCCTGTAACCTGAGGGACTACTGGGGAATCTGGAGCCAGAAGCAGAAGTTGGGACCACCCATCACACTCCCAGCGGTGGAGGGAGCTGAGGGAAGCGGAGTGGCCCAGCCCTAGCCTGCTCTGCTCCCTTGAGTGTCTAGGAACCGGACTCAGGGGAGAACAGCAGGCTGGGGCCAGGTTGTTCTACATCCCAACATCTCAGTGAGTTTGGGGTGAGCCCAACCTCTGCTGCTGGCACCAGCCTCCTCCCCTCCCCCAAGTAATATCCTGGGCCATGTTCCTTGGGGAGAGGGGATTTGGAGCAATGGACACAATGGGGTGGGACAGGGCAGAACAGTGGCAGGAAGAGATAGGGTAGGAGCGGACCAGGGATGTGGTTTGGTGGAAGGGATAGAGTGGAGGAGAGGTGGGGCAGAGAAGGAGTGGGAAGAGCCAGGTCAGAGCAGTGGCAGGGGCACAGGATCTATCAGGCTGTCCCTGCTCATACATCTAGTGCAGTGGTGGGCAACCTGCAGTCTGAGAGCTGCATGTGGCTCATCAGGGTTCTATGTGTGGCCTGTGACACATTTTGTTTGCTGTTGCCCATAAGGAAGGTTAACAGATTCCACTGGTTTCCATCATGCAATTTTTTTCCTTCCAGTATTAACGAAGTTAAACTCTCATAAAGCAAGGGCACGCGATGTAAGGTGCCTGCTGATTACACACAACATTGATTGTAAAAGCCATGCGCTCCTTCTGTATCCAATTAAAGTGCTGCTAAGGCTCAATTGGCCCAGCCCACAAATTCTAGGTATGTAAACAATTAGCAAAACTACCTTATCCTGGTAGCAGGGCCATGCTTAGGCATACGCAAGTACGCAGCTGAGTAGGGCACCACTATTTGTGGGGCACCACTCTGCTGGGACGGACGGTAAGCACCGGAGCTGGTGGGGGTCCTGTTCCAGCAATATTTGGAGCTGGGTCTCTCCCCCAGCTTTGCCTGGAATGGTCCCTGGCCCCCACCTGCTGGCCCCCCTGCATGTTTTCCCACCCTGGCCCCAGAGCATCCCCCTTGGCCCTGGACCATCCCTGCCGTACACACCTTTCAGTGTGGCTGCTGCTGAGTTTGCAGGTGAGCGGGGAGGATGCCTGGGCATGACGTCACGTCATGGCCCGGGACTTTAAAACTGCTCGGTGCCACGTTGTGCTGCATGGCCTAGCTCTGGGTTTGGAGTCCGGGGCCCGAGCACAGACTCCAGCCCCACAAAGTGGAAGGCAGAAGGTACGGGAGGGGGTGGGAGAGGAAGGGGCTTGTGCGGAGGGG
>CM057845.1:272579864-272610341 GCA_030068395.1 Apalone spinifera | reverse complement strand
CCCCCCCCCCCTCGATACAGCCCCTGGCCGGAGGCAGCATGGGGGGTGGTGGCAGCCGGCTCCCTTTGAGCACCAGCTCCCACTTGTCCCCCACCCCACACTGTTGCCTCTGATACGGAGGCAGCAAGGCAGGGGCTGCTTGTAACCATGAGGGTTAATGGATGAGCCCAGGCTCATCAGTTAGCTGATGACAGGTATGTACCGTCACATCCCTACTTTCTACACCAACCTCTCGGGCTTGAGTTTTAACTGGCTTGTCTGGTGTGGGTGGCACGGAAAGGGAGTGGGTGTTTCATGTTTCTTTAGTAGTGCAGGGGGATGAGCAGCCACTTACAACTCATCAGGTGTTTATCCAATGAAGCTGCAACTCCGGTCACCATTCTGATCAGATTGCTCTGGTAGTCTGAATGTTGTTTCACAGTATGGTCACTCTCAGGCTTGGGCTACACTTCAGTTATGTCAGCATAGCTACATTGGTCAGAGATATGGGAAGAATATCCACACCCCAACCAACATAACAGGGATTACTGCCAAGGAGTCCTTAAAGGTCCCTGGCTCCATTGATGATGATAACCATAAGGCTGCTTGTGTGTGTTCTCAATGAGTGTGCCATGTCCACTTGTGCACTTAGTCTCCACAGCAGACCCCATGAGAGTTCCCAAAGACCACAAATCAGATAAGGATCCAAGGTACCCAGTCAGGTTTATTGTTAAGTGAAGTACACGAACAGTTGTCAGTAGACTCTACTGAACCAGTAGGCATATGCAGTTTGTAACAATGGAATGATTGTCAGTGTGAGGTCCCACTACCCCCTACATCATCAAAGACTGCCCCCCAAGACACCACTTATATACAGGTATATACAAGTTACACATCACTCATGACATGTCAGGTCGTCACCGTCTGATGCTTCTTAGATACCACCCTTCGCCCTGTACCTTGTGGTTTGATTAGATCATCTCCATCCATCATGCTGTCATTTTAGACTCTTTCCTGAACCTGGGTGGGTATCTGTGGGGAGTGTGGGCACCAAGGTCTTTTTTAATGAGCTGGTGGTACCATGTGCTTTCAACTTATGACCAGTACCAATTACTGTTCTACACCTGGCCTCTACACTTGGGCCTATCGCCAATTAGTGTTTTGCACTTTCAGCCCTGTTTGTACCAAGTTCTGTGAGCAGGGGCTTGCCTCTTGCTCACAACTTAGCTTTGCTTTATGTTAGCCATGTTTTGTCCATTGTTTAGCAACCCCTCAGGCCTCACACCAGGCCTGTGGTACATGGGCTTTTGTTTTAAGCCCTCATATTACTACAATAGCTTTGCCAACAAAACCTCCAGTGTACCTATGTCAATGGAAGAGGGTTCTGTCAACATTCGTAACAGTGTTCATGGAACTGATGTTCCTACATTGACCTCCTCCTGTCGGTATAGGCCGCATCTGCATGCTAACATAGGCTCTGTAGTAAATACATACCGTCACTTGAGCTAGGCTAACAACTCATGTAGTAATTCAAGCTAATTTGCAGTGAAGACAAGTCAAGGGGAAAAAACTTCTCCCTTCTGTAGAATACACTCCATGCAAAGGTTTGCAAGTATTTGATATATGTTGCTGAATTAAGCCTCACACCATCACTATTACCATTAAGCAGATGGTGGGAAAAGAGGAAAGGGAAGATGTATTAGCATGATTTTCAGAAACACAGAGCATCCACCTCATCCACTGATTTTTATGGAAGCTGTTGGTGTTTAGCATTTCTGAAACTATCAGATCATAAACGATTTGGTCCAGGTCACAGGGTTTAAGGTCAAAGATGAGAATAAAACCCATGGGCACAAAACTGAATACTCGTTCAAGCCCCCAGTTGTCCTGGGTCTTATCTAGATTGTCTAAGAACTAGAGGATCTTCTCTTTGCATTCTGCAATTCTTGATATAATTAACTATAAAACTAACTTTGAAGTTAGGTCTTCGTGAAATATGTTTTTAAACCAGCTATTACCCCTTTGAGAAACAAAAATTGGTTTTATTTTAAAGAGACACTCATCTTAAAGTTATGATTTTGTATGACTGTAGTCAGGGCTTGCCGAACCGTGGCGATCCCTGCTTGCCAGCCGCGCTGTTCGGTGATCTGCGCATGCACAGATCGCCTGAACGCCCCGGCTCTTCCGGGTTACAATCTACTCGCCATGGGCGAGTAGATTGTATTATTTGTCGAGCCCTGATATAGTGTTACAAGTAATACTGTAGCTGAAAGAGAGCAGAGGTATACAGTAATTCCTCATTTAACACTATAGATGCGTTTCTGAAAATGTTCGTGCTAAACGAAAATGTGCTATGCGGGTTCAATTTTCCCATTAAAAATAATGGAAAAGGTGTGGGTTGCATTTCAAGTGGTGGTGGCAAAGTCAATTTTTTTGTTGGTGCTGGGTCATCAACATCAATATTAGATATCTAGCAACACCACGGTTTGTTAAAACAAAGATAAACACGTGAGTGAGAGGAGGAGTGCTGTGACCATGTGTTTTCATCCGCTCATGTATCTTACCACTGTTTTCACCAACTTATACCGCCACACGAAGTAGTCTGCCACTTGATTATTTTTGTGTTATTTTGGGGACAGTTGTGTTATTCTAAAAATGTTCCCTAAAAAAAAATCGTGCTATTGCAAAAAATGTGTTAAGCGGGCATATGTTAAACGAGTAATTACTGTAGTATTCTCTGATACAGTTATTCTGTGGGTAGTTTCATTGTTTCCCTGTTTCAGTCTCCATTTGTGAGAGCTGTTCACATAGCAACAAGCAGGACAAAAACATCTTTTTAAAAAGATGGAAATGATTGTGTAACCACAAAAATTGGCAAGCGTCTCAGGAGCAAATGTAATACCTGAAACTACTTCATTTTTTTTCAAAATAAAGATGATGGTTTGTTTTGTTAATTTTCAGAGGCACACAGCATATGTGATGGACGTATATATGGAAGAAAGACATTCAAGGAGCCACTAATTCTGGGCTGTATTTTAAATTGATGTACTGTAGAATTATGCGAGAAAAAGTGTTTAATAGTAATGTCATAAGGGAAGTTTTCATCTGATACAATGTGTAAATTTCCTAGCATAGGGGAAACATTGCTAAAATTAGTTTTACTGCCCTGTTTGCAGGTTCAATGTGGTGACTTCCCTCATCTGTTAGTGTATGGACCATCTGGAGCTGGAAAAAAGACAAGGATAATGTGTTTGTTAAGAGAGCTGTATGGTGCAGGAGTGGAAAAACTGAGAATTGAACATCAGAGCATAACAGTAAGAAATGTATTATGTGGATTTTTTAAAGAAAGTAATTATGTATATATACATCTTTTCTTCTATATGATGTTAAGATTTCTTCACCTTAGTAGAAATTTCAAGCTTTCATATAAAATTGGTCACTTGAACATTTTTCTCTTACGAAGTAATTTTAGTTTGTTAGTTTCCATCACACTTGCACTTTGTGACTAGGCTGCACTGCAGGATATATCCTTAGCATTAAGTATTGTGGACTAGATTCTGATATTGATTTTTCATATTGCTTTTATTGGCATTGCTTAGAATGTACTCATATACTTGAGATCATAATTGGGCCCAATATTTGAACTTTTGCTTAATGGTAATTCAAGTTAACTAATTCTCAGTTGATGGAATTCACTTTTGTCTATGTTGTGGCCTTTATAAACCTATGTTACCTTTCTCCTATTTATGTTTGTCAGAATTTGTTATATAATAATTGCCATAGTGACAGTTTCAACAGGAAGAAAGAACTGTTTCAGTAGTTAGTGCTTGGGGAACAAGGCCGCCACTGAAAATCTGTTAAGATGCTGTTATCAATGAAAAGTCCTATTGGGAAGGAGGGAGTTTTAAGGGGTAACTGGATCATCTAAGTCAGGATGGGCAATAAGCAGTGGTTTGCCAGAGTTAGCCCTTGCCAGGTCGTCACCACTGTCTTTACCTGCATCTCAGCGGGGATGGGTGCTTTAAGCTCCCATTGGCCATGGATCACTATTCCTAGCCAATGGGAGCCGGGAGAAGTGGTACAGCCTGACACACCTCTTCCCACAGCTCCCATTGGCTGTGAACGATGATCTGTAGCCAATGGGAGCTTCAAGTGCTCGTACTTGCAGAGGTGCGGGTAAAGACAGTGGCGGAAATTCCCAGCCATTTGGAAACAGACAAGATCTTTATTATTAATGTAGCAAATAAAGATATAACAAGGTCCAGTGGCAGGAAATTGAGGCTAGAAAAGTTCAGGCTAAAAATAAGGCACAACTGTTTAACAATAAGGGTAATTAACCATGGGAACAACTTAATAAGGGTCAGTGTGGATTCTTCACCATTGGCAGTCTTTAAATCAAGAGTAAACCCCAGAGCATGTCTTCTAGAAAAACATTCGAACAGGCATTAATTCAGAGATCTTTGTTACACAGGAGGTCAGACTAGAAGATCACAATAGTCCTTCTGGCTGCATAATTAAGACTCTTTGAATCAGCAAAATCGACAGAAGAACACTAAAATTTCATATTATGGTATATAGAATTCTATTATTACTTTATAATTCCTTCAGTGGTCTAAATATCATATGGAAGGTTCAGCATTACTGCTGAATCTGACTCATCTTATTAAAAATATTTGTTTATTCCTTGCTGTTACTTAACAGAAATAATTTAGTAACTATTGCATCTATAGCAAAGTGTTCTTAAATTGAGGGTTGTGACCCCCCACGGGCAACAAGATTATTACATGAGGTGTCATTTTCTACCCAAAGCCCCTCTTCATCTTAAGCATGTATAATAATATTAAATATAAAAAAGTGTTTTTTAATTTATAACGGGAGCTGCACTCGGAGGCTTGCTGTTTGATAGGGATCACCAATACCAAAAATTGAGAACCACTAATTTTGGTATACTACTCATTTCCTTCTTTGTTAGTATGGGAACAGGCAAATGACAGTGGAAACAAAATAGTAGACTGTTCTGGATATTGATGTCAGGATAGGCATGCCAACTGTACTATTTTTCTTGTAATTTTTAGTTAGAATAAAGAAACAGAGTGTGATGTTTAGAGGGGAAATGCCCATCTAATTGGTCCGAGAAAAATGTTCTAATAAAGTCACTTGAATTGGAGGTGATTCATAGTCATGATAATTGGAAGAAATACATTTAAAGACTGTTCTGTACATAGTGAGAATGTATCCTGTTAGTGGTAAAAATACATCAGTTTAGATCCAAATTCAGAGGCAAAATAAATGTTCATGTTAATTCTACCAGTGATGGATTTGTAGTTACATACTGAGAGAAAGGAACTTCCTTCCGTGTCTTCCCACTTCCCTCCAAAATTCATGGAGAGGAATCCTTCCTGAGATCTGTAATCTATTTTAATATGAGTGTTTGAAAGATGACACACATCTATTAAATAATGTCCATAATGTATTCATTCTGATAGTAGAATCAACTCTCATAGTAAACAACCATCATTAACGTTTTAGAGCAGGGGTGGGGAATCTCCTGCCTGGGGCTGGATGTGGCACCTGGCTTGCCTGGAACTGTCCCTTGAGGCTCAGCACCCCACTCCCTCTAGCATTGGGGAGCTCACACAGGCACTCTAGCCCCCTGCTCTCTCACGTGGGGCTGGAGCACAAAAAATCTATTAGGCTGCCCCCTCCCAGGCTCTGGTGTGCATGGGGAATGTAGGGAGTGTCTTTCTCCTTCTCAGTTCGGGGCCACATCAATGAGGGTGGTGTTTTTTTCTTTTGCTTCTCACTTGAGTTTGGCCCCTGGCTGATTTTTTCTGTGGGTCAGCAGCCCCTGACCCAAAAAAGGTTCCCCATCCCCATTTTAGGGGTTTAATCACATCCCAATACTCTTGACTAGGGATGTTAAATTGCGGTTAATTGACTAGTCGAGTAGTCAATGGAATTTCCATTGGAATTTTCCTGCTTTCAAATGTACAAGAGTTCCCAGCAGGGGCTCTTGTGTATTTCAAAACCATGGAGCCCATTGTCAGCAGAGGACTCAGAGTCCCCTGCTGACTTCAGGCTTTGTGCTGCGCTGCATGCTGTGTGGAACCCGGGGTCAGCTGGGGACTCCTCAACTGACCCCAGGTTCTGGGGGAATGCCGCTCGGAACCCAGGGTTAGCTGGGGGGTTAGCTAGGGAGTCCCCAGCTGACCCTGGGCTCCATGGCGCTTTGGCGTTTTAAAGAGGCAGTGGTGCACAGCTGAGCCACAGATCAACTGTGCAGCGGCTACCCCTTTGAAACGCAGCCTTGGGGTTTCAAAGCGGCAGCGCCACACAGCTAATCCCCGGCTCAGCTGTGCGGCGCTGCTGCTTTGAAATACTCTTTTCCCCTCCCCCTTTTCTGCCTTTGTCTCATAGAGGCAGCGGGGGTGGGGGGGCGGCGGGCGGGCGGAATCGATTAGTCAACAGACTATCTGATAAGCAAATGCTTATCGGATAGTGGACTAGTTCTTAACATCCCTACTCCTGTCCTCCAGTCACATGGGGAGAAAGAGGCATGAGCCTCATCCTAAATTCAGGTTTTCTGTCATAATGCTGCTGCCAAGCTACCAGACCTGCCAATGATTCTTCAAATCCAAAAGCTGACTTTTTTTTTTTTTAAGAGAAAGATGCTTTGAAATCTAACTCCTTTTTGTTTTTTACACAGACACCCTCTAAAAAGAAAATTGAAATTAGCACCATTGCAAGCAATTATCATCTTGAAGTTAACCCAAGGTAAATTCATAACAAAAAGGAATATTAAGATATTATACTTGAATCATCAGATTTTCTAAAAGCCTTGACTTCTCAGGATGCAAATTTTTCTCAAGCAAGTAGTTCCTTTGAAGAAATTATTTTTTTTTGCAAGTTTAGGCCCTAAGTGTACAGACCAGGTTTTTTAAATACAGGATTTTGGGTTAGGGATGTAACCGATTAGTCGACTACTTGATAAGCCTAGGCTTATCGGGTAGTCAAGTCACTACTTGGCTAGTCGTCCCCTCCCGCACCCCCACCTCACACAGACACACACTTGCTGCTTCTATATCAGAGGCTGCAGAGGGGAAGTAGGAGCCAGTGCTGGGGGGGGGGAGAGAGGGAGCTGGCTTAAAAGCCAGTTCCCCACCCCAGCGTCTCTGTGGAGGGGCAGAGGAGGCAGAAGCGCAGCGGGGGAAACGGTGCAAGTGGGGACTCAGGCAGTTCCCTGTCATGCCGGGTCTTGACTGCTGCGCCTCTGTCTTTGAAACATTCTCTGTCTTGCTACATTTCAAAGGCAGAGGCACATTTGGGTTAGTGAGCACCCTTCCTCCCCATCAGCTAATCGAGTAGTTGATGGACATTCCATCAACCACTCAATTAGCTGATTAATCAAAATTTAATATTCCCATTCTGGATGATGGAAAAACTGATGGCTCTTAATACATTTAAAAGGCAGAGCTGCAGAGGGGTTATCGCCTGGGACCATGAGCTACCCTCTGCTACTCTGAAGCTTTCCCTCTTATTTACTAATGGAGTAGTCAATGGAAATTCCATCGACTACTCAATTAGCTGATTAAACACAGTTTAACATCCCTAATTGAAATGTTTGAAACAGAAAAATAACATCAAGCTTAATTTACCTCTTCAGCCATGAATATTTAACCAGACTTTTATAGCAGAGAGATGCCTATATAAAAATAATTCTGTAAGTTTTTATATCTAAGTACCTTAGAAAACTGTGTCATGAATTAAATTTTATATTCCTGCACTAAATTTTCTGTGAGAGATATTGATGAATCCTTCTGGGAAGACACATTAGAACATAAGATTCTTCCCATTGACAGTGCCTTTTGTCCCAAATACACTCAGGCTTTGATTTACACTTTTAGGGGGGGGCATGGTTTTAGCTATGCACGGTCAATAAATTATTACCTTTTACTTTTATACATGGCATGAATTCACTTAGAATGTGCATTTCTGTCACCACAATGTGCAGATCACTGGCACAGTTATGACTGGACACTTGAGTCGATCCTGACTTCAGGTAGGGGAGCAATGGCAGGGGGAGGGATAGGGCAGAAGGAATTGGAACCACCTCTCTAGCCATCCTTGCACAGGACAATGGACATGGACTAGGGTCTCCTCTGATTCCAAGTATACACCCAGTGAATGGTGTTGGGACGTGGGGGCTTTCCCCACTCTGCCTGCCTGGACCTCCAGTCACAGAGCAGGATCAGAAGCTTGCTACACTCCAGCCAGGGACCAGGGTCAGAGGTTTGTCCCATTCCACTGACCTGGCACTCCAGCCAGGGAACAGGCAAGCCCCCAATCCTACTCCCTGGCTGAAGCGGCAGGTTAGCAGGGCGAGGTCCTGCACCCTGACCCCACTCCCTGGGTGCCCCTTGTGCCAACTGATCATTCTGTCATAGGTCAAACCACCAATATATCTGTGATGATGCACAACATACAGCATTTCAAGGAGTGGCAACTCTATTATCTCAATTTGCATGTTTTGTCATTTAAGTGTGATTTTTGAGATTCTGCATGGAGTCTTATTTGGTTCCTAACTTGCATATTAAGTGATGAAAAGCTTCCCATGTCCCCAGCTCCATGGCAAAAGCTCATTTTAAAACGAAAATCATTTTTGTACTGATTATAGTCACAGATGTAGGCTTTATAATATATTGTATTTGTCAGTCATTGAAAGTTTACGACACAGGGAAGCCTCTCTATTCCATCTTGCTTCTTCTTGGTATCAGTTCTGTTACTTGTTGTTTGGTAGTCAAGCTGAGAATCTGTACCGTCTTTGAACTAATCGCTAAATGTTGCATGGCATTTGGATCAGCTTCTTAGTTATGGAGTCATTGCGGAAAATGCATGGTATTGTTTTGTGAGCACATTGTTTTTTGTGTGGGAGGAGAGTTGCTTCAGTCCTATACCTGACGTAGCCATCCTTGACAATGGTGGCTGCTGAATTCCCCACTGGTGGAGAATCCATTTATTACCTATACCCTAAGGCCGTGATCACCATCCAGACAGTTGTGATCGATTGGTCAATCGTGGGGGCACTGCCAGTTCTCCCCCACCCCAATGAGATTCCCAGCCTCCCCTTGCTTCCCCCACCCCTAATGAGGAGCCGTGCTGGCACTACAGCCTCCTGCAAAAATAGAGCTAGCTCTGGTTTCCTGCAGTGTGGGGGGAGCTTCGGGACTTCCACTCCCCCCCCCCCCAACGCCACAGGAAGGAAGGTAGGAAGGCAGTACCGGGGAAGGAAGGGGAGACAAGAAAGCACGCGCTCCTCCCCTGCCCACAACAGTGCACATGCTTTCTTGTTTTCCCTTCCATCCAAGTGCTCCGGGAAGGCGCTGGAGGCGAGGTAGTTAAGATGGCGGCATAGGATCTGGAGCAGCTGGATTTCTTAAAGGAGCCACACGTGCTCTTCTTCCAGTGCTGCCTGCAGATCTTGCCCCAGAGATCCTCGTCCCTGGAGACCCCTAAGTACTGGCCGAGCTGCCCCTCTCCCCGGGCCAGACCCCCATCAGCACCGTGCCACCTGGCTAGACCCCCACCAGCATCCTGCTCCTGCTTGGTGGCTAGACCCCCACCAGCATCCTGCTCCTGCTTCCTGGCCAGACATCCACCCGCACCCTGCTCCTCCTGACCAGACACCTCCTGGCTTGGCCCCTTCCCTCCTGGCAAGACATCTACCCCCAGCTTGCTCCTGTACCCTACTTTACATCCAGATTGTGCACCCCCATCCCTATCCCACTCACTGGCAGCCCTGTCCCGCACACTGGATCCCTCATTCTTGGCCCCACCTCAGAGCGTAGAGGGGCCCACAAAATCCACTAACCCTGGAACCCCAGAAGAGTTAATATGGCCTGAGGTCTTCAACTTCAGTCCTGTCTACTGTTCCCCCCATGGGGCTGGAGTGCTAGGGGAGTGAGGTGTCTCAGTTGGGGCCCTCATCCTTGAGGCTTGGGAGTTTTTGGAAGGTTTGTTTTTTTGCACCTCACTTGTATGGTCCCCGACTGATTTTTCTGTGGGTCAGTGGCCCAAAGTACATATAAAATGCAAATTCATGTAGGGTATGAGTTTTAAAATGTTAGGACAATAGCTTGCCAATACTCACTTTTGGTACAATTTTTAAAGATTAAATGAATTCTAAACTGAGTCCATCTTGTTTCCTTTATTTTAAAAGCTATGGTTTGGGCTTTTAAAAAAAATACTGGAGTTAGAAGAATGTACTATATGGCGTGGGCACTTTCAAAATAAAGAAGTGTTATAACAATATCAATTGTTATCTGAACTCTTTGTATAGTGATGCAGGAAACAGTGACCGTGTAGTAATTCAGGAGTTATTGAAGACAGTAGCACAATCCCAACAACTTGAGACAAGTACTCAAAGAGATTTTAAAGGTTAGTAGGAGCCTCTGTGAATGTTTTGCCTGGGTCAGAAGATGTATGTGAGATGTCTTTTTTCCAACTTGTATCTCGACCAGTTGCCTTAGACATTTATCTCTTTATGGCATTGATTTCTCTCTGTGATTGTCCCAAAAGATGTTGAAGTTGCATAGATGTAGATCTTGATTTGTTTATTGTTACTGTGAGCTATATATCAGCTTTCCCAAAACTTGGTCACCTTTCATTCTTCTTTGTCAGAGACAGGTATCCATTATGGATGGATGTATTATAGGTGATAGCCCATCAATATCAGTCTGCCTCATGTAGCATTGGTAGCTGAAGGAAACAAAGTAGGACTAAGTATAGTTGAATGGATTAAACTGGGGCTATGAACATATTACTTACTTCACATATATTTGTAATTTTCAATTTCTTTAAGCAGTCCCACTATGTATGAAGTGTTCAGTGCAGAAGTATTTCGTACATGGAACAACTACAGACAGAGAAGGGGCTGCTAATCTAGATACCAGTTATTCTCTTCACTGTTTCCACATAGAAATTGCTACAACTGTTTTTCTTGCAGAAACCTCCAAACCAGAGAGAAATACAAAATGAAAAATGAGACAACCCCAAGAAAAATGAGGGAATAGAGTAGAAATATTGTTGTAGTAGTCCTAGCTTTGATATACCATACCATTTTCTTCACAGTTCTCAGGGCAACATTAAATTTGAGCTATTACCAAATTTTAGTAATCTGCTACAATCCGATAAAATATGCCATGCCCACTAACTGCTTTGAAACTATATAATTTTGGAGAGCAATGTGCATGGAAGGGCCTCCAGTGATCAGCCCAATGGGTTTTCTTCTGTCTTCACCTATTAAAATGAAAGATGAATTTGTAATCAGAGGAGTGTACTGGTACATTCTTTGCTTTGATACTTCCTTACACCAGAGGTTCTCAGGAAATTCAGATGCAATCCTTTCTTATAATTCTTGAGAAAACATTGATAGCTATTGTATTAGCCATAGTACAAGCAGTACAGTGACTGTCTTGGCCTTAAACACCCAATTTGATTATTTACATCACAGTAACACCTACAGTCCTTGCCTTGAAGAGAGTACATTTTAAATAGGCAAGACTGAAGAACTGTAGGAGGTAAACAGATGTAGAAGGTGAAATGGCTTGATCAGAATGTCTCATCTCTGTGACAATTGAAAATAGAACCCTGGGTCTTCTGTGTCCCAGCACAGTGGTCCATAGGACCATGTTGCACCTTGCTTGCTGTGCGTCTTGCTTCGTTATTTTTCTAAACTGATTTAAAGTCCATTTTTGTAAATAATTTTAAGTTTACATCAAAACTTTTCTAATCAAAATAATTTAAGCTTCTCTCTTCTTTTTTTTTATTCCCCCTGGCAGTGGTGCTGCTGACAGAAGTTGATAAACTTACTAAAGATGCTCAGCATGCATTGCGAAGGACCATGGAGAAATATATGGCCACCTGCAGATTGATCCTATGTTGCAATTCCATTTCAAAAATCATTGCACCTATTCAAAGCAGATGTCTGGCAGTGCGAGTGCCTGCTCCCAGTATTGAAGATGTAGGTTTGGAAGCAAAATGAGCCTCCAGTATAAATGTTCTTAACCAAGTTTTTACTGTGTGTTTATAAAGTATGTTACAGAAAATGCCCTGTCTCTGCCTGTCATCCATGACTTTCCTTTGATCAGTATGCACAGTATCCATTCACTAAGCAGACTGGAGCTGCTTCTTTATACCTGGCTGATCATTGCAAAAAAGAGGTGGCTGTTCTAGAGATGTTTAAGTTTGAAAACTGTCATTGGGCTATGAGATGTTTCATTAAAAGAGAAGTCTGTCATATATTCACTATTAATGAGACAAGATGAAGTAATATTCTGAGATTCTCATCCACCTTATCTCTCTAATATCCATGGCTACAGCTACAATGCATATATTGACATATTACCTTTTTCCTATTTAGATTTGTCATGTGTTGTCTGGTGTGTGCAAGAAGGAGGGGCTGACTCTTCCTCAGGATCTGGCTCGTAGACTAGCAGAAAAGTCTGGCAGAAATCTTCGGAAGGCGTTGCTCATGTGTGAGGCTTGTAGAGTCCAACAGTAAGTCATTAGAGAAACTAATGTAGGTTGCTTTTTGTATTCACTCTAAGTTTGTTGCTAAAATACGAGGGATTGCTTGTTG
The DNA here is from genome assembly GCA_030068395.1 of Apalone spinifera. Lineage (NCBI taxonomy): Eukaryota > Metazoa > Chordata > Testudines > Trionychidae > Apalone > Apalone spinifera. The sequence continues at coordinate 272,597,725 of CM057845.1, read as the reverse complement.
TGCAGGTATCCTTTCACTTCTGATCAGGACATCCCTGAGACGGACTGGGAGGTATATCTGAGAGAGACTGCAAATGCCATTGTCAGTCAGCAGACTCCCCAGAGGTAGGTGGAGCTATTTGGTTATGATCTTACATACTTATGAGCTTAAGAAGTGCTTTATATTATGTGTCTTCTGACATTTTAATAGCTTTGTACTAGAATGTCTGTGCTTTGCATTTAAAGGAAATGGGTTTATAATCAACAGGAGATGGCTAGATTGGATTTTAGAAACTAGTTAAAGTTAACCTCTGTCACAAAATTACTAAATAAAGAGGACACACTGTCAGTTTGTGATTGAGCTAAATTTATATATCTGTTATAAACACAGACCAGTAGCCTGGAGTTCTGTAGCACTAGTTTGAATTTGGAACCCAGTTCTGGTCTGTTTTGCTCTAAATGATAAACGTGGTAAACATGCTAAAAGTTACTTACCTGATGGTATTTAAATCATGACAGAGCATTGATGTCAAAAGTGTGTGGCATGCTTGGGGAAAAGTATTCTAATAATTTGCCCACAGACGTATAAGATTTTGTCAAAGTTAGACTCAGGACTCTCAATTTCGTTGACCACTCCGTTTTATTAGCAAAGCGCTTCGCTAATACAACCAGAAAAGTGAGACTCCCTCCCAAACCCAAGCCACCTTAATTATACAGATAAAAGGATTGAAAAAGGGCGTGAACTGACAAGGTTACCTGGAGTCAGTCAAGTATCTCATTTCCTTTTTAACTCTTACCAATCTCCTGTTAATGTCTCACTGTCACCCTTAAGTGGAACCATTGTCCTCTGCCTTAACATCCTCCTTCCTGCTTACACACAAACAGCTTTACCTTAACATCTCTCTTCCTGCTAAAGAAACAAACATTTCTTTAATTCATTCTACTTTTACAATATAATTCAGTCTACTTTCACAATTTCAAATTGAGTTAAACAATGAAGTCCCAATTTCTGGATATGGTCTTATTTCTTAAAGTGAAATAAAACATTGTTGCTATTGTGATTGTCTCACATTGTCCTTATTCTGTTTTGGATTATTGTGCCAGTGTTTCATTTTGTTCTGACTCTGGCTTGGTCTTAATGCTCCATTCAGTTTGTTCTCTGCTTAGTATGCATCAAATGTCTCTACCACCACCAGTCTGAAAACATCTAGTGCTGCCTGATATTACATACATCTTTTGTTCTTAGTCTCCCTTCAGGTCAATAGATAATATCATAATGGAGCCAGAAAGCATCTTCAGTTGGGCCATGGACACCTGTATAAAGTTCAGGCTTGTTTTAATTAAGTTGTTTAGGTAAAACCCACATTCTACCACTGCAGTGTTGTAGGACAACAAAGAAATTTCCATTAACTGCACTGTATCCTGGGAGGCTGGAAGGCCTGGTAGCTAAAAGGTTTATACGTATCCTATACGTATACAGTACTATTGTGGATTTGATACCGATGTGAAATTTTAGATGCAGTCATTGATACATAGTATGCTCTCTTTCCACTCTGACTCAATGTCTGTGTAAAGTTATCTAGAAGATTTAAACTTGTATGTTGCTATAATGATCCAGTTCTTTTTCTTTCTTCAAGCCATTGTGTAAAGTTAAAGAACTGAAACCATATAAATGGTGGAAACTATGATTTGGGTAATCTGGCACTAATCTATTACATTACAGCTTCTAGTATACATATCAGCATGTTCTGGAGTTTTGTATTTTCCATATTCAGCTGAGAATGTCATAGCTACGGCCCAAAACTTTATTAACCCCTGTCCCCTCTTTCAGTTTATGTAACATGTATGTTGAGACTGACTATATATATTGGGAATACGGCACATTGCTTAATGTTAGAGGAAGGCTTCAGACTAAGGGAACTTAATTATGCTTGGCATTCCAAATCTGAGGTTGTTTAAAAATAGTGCAACCCTGGCTCTCTTTCTCATTCTCTCTCCCCCCCCCCCCCAATCCTTCTGCCCACAGCTGCATTAGCCCTGGCTCTCTTCTTCTCTCCCCCCCCCCCCCCCCCCCCAGGACTATCACTAAGCCCCTGACTCTGTCCCTGGTGGCTGGGGAAGGCTGGGCTGGCAGTGGGTGGGCCTTGGCTCCAGAAGTGGGGGCCTTAATCGGAAGGGGCGGGGCGGGGCAGGGCTGGGCTTTACCCTCCCAGCCCGTGGAGGCTGTGACATGATCATGTCACTCTGTCGTCCTGCAGGGGAAAAAAATTATATATAGAGAGAGAAAACAGGCTTTGTGGACATGACTGTAGAATCATAGAACATTTCATGATTTCATTCCAACAGGTTACTTGAAGTTCGTGGACGGCTTTATGAACTCTTAACCCACTGTATTCCTCCTGAGATAATAATGAAGGTAATCTAACTCCTTAGCACTTACTGTTTTTATATCAACTAGAGCAAGGAGAATCCAAACTTGAGGCAAAAAAGATTCAATTTTGTTTTTTCCTTTTAAAAAAAACCAACAATCCAGCGCATGCTTAACATTTAGATTTCAGGATCTTCAAAGGGATTGTTTACATGTTTAAAGATAAACCTGTGCAGAAATATTTGCAAGACCAGAGCTGAGGGAAGACAATTTGTTTTCTTCTGTTTTTGGAAAAGCTTTGAATTTGGCATGGTTCAACTGTTATGTGACATTAACAATAAGGTCCACTTTCTATGAAAGTGTCCTTAAACACTTAGCTAACTTGCACTTTTTCTGTGCAGTGTAGTTGTGCTGATTTGGTGCTCACTCACTTTGAGTTATTTCTGCAATGGCTTTATTCCCTTCTCCTCAAATATAAAACATTTAAATATCAATAATTTTGTTGTTTTTTGTGGTAAAATATTGCAGTGGTCTCTCTTGTGTGTTTTAAAGTAAGCTCGTCCCAACAGAATGACTTATTTACATCCATTTCTGATAAATGTTGTTGAGATTGCACTCCCCTTGTCAAATGAAGAATCCTCAAGGCTAAGTTCCCAATGACATCAGTAGGGGTTGTGTGCAGTCAATTTTGTGAAGCCTGTATAGGTTGTACCTCCTTTAACCAGGACTCTTTGGTCTGGCAATGTCCGTGGTCCGCCAAGACCATGGATGTTTCTGGATCACAGAGTCCAAGTATAAGGAGGTAAGGCCACAGAGCAGGAACAGTGGGGAGGGTGTGACTGAGCCAGGGGCCCCATGTCAGGGAGGGGTGGATGGTGCAGCAGGGAGTTCTGGTGCCAGGCAGTAGCATTGGCCAGTAGTGGCAGCAGAGCCCCAGAAGCCACAGCAACTGCAGAGCCCCAGCTGCCCCGGCAGCTGCAGAGCCCAGCCGTCTCTGTAGTCACAGAGCCCCAGCCCCAGCAGCTGCAAAGTCCCGGCAGCCATGAAGCCCCTGCAGCCCTGACAGCCACAGTGCCCCGGCAGGTGTGGAGCTCCAGCCTGGGGAGCCATGGCCAGGCAGGCAGCAGCGGGGCTCGGCTGGAGTCCTAGCCAGGGGCAGCACAGGCCATGTTGGGAAGGACCTCCCCTGGTTTGGCAAACCCCCTTGTTTGGGACCAGTCAGGTCCCAAGGATGCCGGAGGAGGGAGGTCCAACCTGTGGTGAGGCAGATATTGTTCACTTGCACCATTGTCACCTGATTTAGCAGGATGTGGAATTCATCCCAAGAAAAGTTTTTCAAAGACAGTATTCCTCAAGTTCCAAGTTAGTTCTATTGGACAGATGATGTGATAGCTCTTGAAAACTTTTGCTGTGCTGGATCATTGAATGAGTTGATGATGCTCCTTGCTCAGCTATTTCTAGTGAAATGACAGTGTTGATTAATAGTATAGCCAATTGATTTTGGTTACAATTGTGCTTTAATATTAAAAATATTCAAGGTCACATAACCAAGTGCAGATAAATTTGTCTGCTATCAAAACAATTTGAAACCAAAAAGAAGTTAATACACTGCCAGCCTTTCTGAGAAATAGGTTTTTGAATTTTGTTAGAGAACCATAGAAGCACGTTCTCACAGCATGTTTAGTTCATCTTATAAGGAAGGCATGCTTCCAAAATACACCCCCATACTACTTTGGTTATAATGAGGCTGTTCTCAAGCTAAAACCCTCCATACATCATTTATAGAGTCTTACCAAATTCACGGTCCATTTTTGTCAATTTCAGTCATAGAATTTAAAAAATCATAAATGTCACAATTTTAGGTATTTAAATCTACAGTCCTAAAGGCGGTGGTAGGGATATCCCATGGTTATTGTATGGGGATTGCATTATTGCCTCCCTTTATTCTGCACAGCTGCCTTCAGAGCTGGGCTCCCAGCCAGCAGTCCTGGAGCTACTTGCAGCTGGGGAAGGTTCTTAGAGATGGTTCTGACCTGATCCTGGGAGCAGCCCCTGTAGGGGAAGGGGAAGCCTTTTCTCTTCCCAGACCAGTTAGGACTAGCATTGCGGGAGACCAGTGCACAATAAGAGCTCCCAGCTCTGCCCCTGCCCTAAACTAGCTAGATTTCATGGGTGAGATCAGATTTCATGGCCAGTGATACATTTTTCATGACAGCGAATTTGGTAAGGTCCTTATCATCTAAGATTCCATCCATACATTTCGACTTGTTTTCCAATGCTACGGCTTGCAGCTTATTAGAAATGAAGGCACTTCCTGAACTTTTACTTAGAGTAGATCACTAATGTATCTAATCTAGGGTAAGTTTCCTATTTTCTAATGCCACTGCTGACTTCAGTTTTGTAAAGTGTTGTAGGATACTTGACCTCGGTGAACAGAATTGTGGGAAGAGCACAATACATCCAGTTAACATAACTTTCCAATACCTATATGTACACCATGTGTAATGCCAGTGAATGCAGTACTGTATATATTATGCCTAACAATAGTATCTGCCTTGCTACCCTGCTTTTGAAATATTTTGTTCTTTTTAAAAACTGCAATATTTTCCTGGGTTTTTTTTTTAGGGCCTTTTGTTAGAACTTCTAAATAACTGTGATGGGCAGCTGAAAGGCGAGGTTGCACACATGGCAGCTTTCTATGAACACCGACTGCAACTGGGCAATAAAGCCATTTATCATCTGGAAGCATTTGTGGCAAAGTTTATGGCACTTTATAAGAAGTTTATGGAGGATGGACTAGAAGACATGATGTTCTAAGATATCACTGAACTTAATATAAAATATATATGATGCAACGTTGACAGTTCTGCTAATAAGTCTACTTTTGTGTGACTTATGTTGTACAAGCCAAAGGACAAAGTCAAATAAATTCTTCTTTTCTTCATTGTGTTTGGTAAAAGTAGCCAAATAAGAACTTTGTTCATTGTTAACACTAAGTCTTCGAGGCAGTCTAGTCCTCTCTCCAGTATATATAAGCTTTCCAGAAAGATAGTATTAAATGTTGGGGATATCTGGCAAGATCACATTCTAACCTCAACAGTGTTCAGTCTAGCCAGTGCCTGACTTTCAGAGAGAAAAGAACAGTTACCTTGTAACTGTTGTTCTTTGAGATGTGTTGATCATGTCCATTCCATGTAGGTGTGTGCATGCCTCGTTGGAAATTTTTCCCTTAGCAGTACCCGTTAGGCCAGAAGGGGCAAGAACAATATAATTTGTGCTAATTTCACTGTAGTGGTTTAAACTGTCATTTTTACTTTTTAAAATTAAGATTACAGTTCTCATAAATACTCTAAAGTTGACCCTGTGAGGTTGAATTTAGTGTTACTCCTCATGAAAGCAAGAGCACAAAAATAAACTTTAGTGGCCCTTTAAAGTCATCAGAACAGGCTTGGTAGTGTGGACTTGTTTAAAAAAATTGACAAATGAGAGTATGTTCAACCTAAACTTCCAGTGTGGACCAGGTTTTAGAACCCCTTCAGATGGCTATTTTATTTCAGTTACTTTTGTTGTAAATACATTTTGGAGGTGGAAATATTTTTGCCAGTTTATAGTACAAGAAATTTGTCAAAGTGCAAGGTGTTTAATTTCTTGTAGGATGATTGCACTAGATGCTGAACTGTCATTTTATCACTGTTGTCAATGCTGAATTAAATTAATTCAACAGAGCAGATACTGTGAAAATGAACATTTCAACTGTTTTCTACTCCAGGGACAAATAGAGCATGATGAAAACAGTATGATAATTAATAGTGATGCTAATGCAGGGCTTCTTGAGAAATCAGTTTCACTGTGCATGTTTAGATTTAAAAAAAATCCTTTTAACTTCTGCATAGAATAAAGCAAGTTAAAATTGATGTTATACATACACCCTATTCTGTGTAGAAGTTAAAGGGTTTATTTTTTTATTCTAAACATGCACAGTGAAACTGATTTAATCACATACTGGGTCAGTTCAGCATTTTTACCTAGTTCTGCATCTACTTTAGTCATGGACATTGAAGTTGCTTGAGAGAAAGGTGCAGCGAACAGGCCACAGTTATGAAATAACATGGTCTCAAAGGAAATCTTCAGTATCACGATACAATCCTCCTACCCCAAAATTGCACCACACTAAGCTGAGAAGGGTTTCTTGTCTTTTAGGTCTGGTCTACACTTAAACATCTACATGTTTTGTTAGTCTTGAAGGTGTTCTGATACCATTCGTTGTTTTTTAAGTTTTTCCAATTACAGACTACCTCTGAATCTAAAGGGGAAGATCAACTTAAGATACGCAATTCCAGCTACGTTAATTATGTAGTTGGAGTTGATGTCTCTTAAAGCTCCATCCAAACAGTAGGAGATTGACAGGAACAAACGTTCCTGTCGGCTTCCCTTACTCCCCATGAGAAGCAGAACTACTAGTGTCAATAGGGCACCTTCTCATTTCAAATTAGTGGTTTTTCACTAGGCTCACTAAATTGAACTCCGGAAGATGAACTGCGGCAGCGTTTATATTCAGTGTAGTGTAGACATGGCCATGGTTATTTGCAGCATTTGGTTCTTCATAGACTCTTAACTGCCCCAGGATTTCCCAACAGCTGCCAGAGATAGGATGGTTAAAAAACCAGCAAAGTTACAGCACTATCTTTCATCCCTCTTTTGCAAGAAAGTCGTAGTTTATCTTATAAGATGCCAAGTTGGTCATAGCAAGCCATGCATTCTTGGCCTCTGCTCACAACTGGAGCATACCTAAGCCATGGAAAGAGCTGGCTGGTTGCAAATACAGTGGTGGACCTGCTAAGCAACACAAGATGATACGAATCTATTATGCTAGATGCCACTATCTCCTCATTGAATACCACATCAAATTCCAGTGGCTAGTCCTAATTTTCAAGGCTTGCAAGAGGCTGGGCCCGGGTTGCATGTGGGCTTCTCTCTCTCTTACCAGGGCTGCTCCAACAGGTTATGCATCTCGTGAGCAGTGGAATTGTTAACAAGGAGGATGATGTAGCTGGGAGGAACAGCAGCTGTGCATCTCTCCCTTTCATTGATAAAGGGGGAGAACAAGTTCTAAGCTTACCCTGTAGAAGCTTAATACACAGTAAAATGGAGTTATCTGGGATTTAGGTCAAGTCCTTTTTGACGGAGCCTTCCCAGAACTGATTTGATCTTAGAGTTTGTATCTCTGCTGTGGACTGTAACCAAGGCTCCTATTTTTTCCATATCTTTGTGGAATAAATGTGTGTGTTGAGGCATGTGCAGATGTGCACCACCAATAGAAACACATGCTGCCGGTTGTGGGAGCTCTGCTAATCAGATGGGAAGCACCTGAATCTCTCCTGGATGGCTGCCCAGGTGCTCAGCTTACAGGGAACACTGGCTGTTACCTTATTTCTGTGCTAGTGCTGGGAGGGGCCAGAGGGCTTGGCACTAGGACAGGGTGGTAAAGTGCCTCAGAGGGCAGGTTGGTGGACTTAGTGGTATTTTCAGCACATCAAAAGGATCTCTGTGACTGAACCAGTCACAGGGTCATTGTGGCCATTGTTGCCTTTCATTGCTATATTTCAATTAGTTTTGTTATGCTGGGCAATGCCCCAAGTATGGTGATGAGGTAGGGAGCTATAATGAAAGTAGAAGGATGACCCGTGCTAAGTGTATTCCTTTAGCATTATTGCTGTCACAAGAAAAACAGTTTAAAAACCGTAGGCAGCAATTTTAATGTTGATGGAACCAAAAACCTCTTGGCTACGTCTCCATTGCACTCTCTTGCGCAATAACATATGCAAATGAGACGCGGCAATGAATATTGCCGCACCTAATTTGCATAATGAGCTGCCATTTTGCGCAAGGGGCTTTTGTCTACACTGCTCCTTCTTGTGCAAAAACCCTCTCTTGTGCAAGAGCCGTTCTGCCACTTATTTTCAGGCAGAACGGCTCTTGTGCAAGAGGGGGTTTTTGCGCAAGGAGAAGTGTAGACAGCTCCTTCTTGCGCAAAAGTCCCTTGCGCAAAACGGCAGCTCATTAAGTATGCAAATGAGGCCTGGCAATATTCATCGCCATGCCTCATTTGCATATGTTAGTGCACAAGCGTGTAATGTAGACGTAGCCCTTGTGGGGAGCTTGATGTTGCCTCTTTTCAGCTTCTGGTAGAGATGACTGCTGCTATGTGTTCTTTAAATCAGGTTCCTTACACTTTCTTCCAGTCCTAGGAATTGAAGTTCTGTCCATTTGCCCGTCACATTTTAATTTCCCCATAGCTGCTTTTTAATCATTATGAAAGGCTGGGTCCAGAACCTCTCCATTCAAAAGGAGCAATTCTCTAACTGTCAGAGGACAAGGGCTGTTGCATACTGCACAACTTGCACCTGCACCTGAGTTAGCAGAGAGCTAGCATTGCCAGGCTCAAACGAAGCCTTAGGGTAGGCTTACAATGCCATTGGACAGCCATAGCAGGCCCACACCAGCTGATTTGAGGTTGCGGGTGCAGGCTGAGAGGCTAATTAAGTGCAGTATTGATGTTGGTTTGGGCTTGAGTTATAGCCCAAGCTCAGAGATCCTCCTACTTTGCAGAATCCAAGAGCCCAGGCTCCAGCCTGAGCCCAAACATCTTGCACGACAAGCAGCCCCTTTGCCCGAGTCAGCCAGCCCAGGCTAGCTGTAGGCTTTTAATTACAATGTAGACATATGTACATGTCAATGTGTCATCCTGCATGGTGTAGCTACAGGGAACGCTGCTCCTACTGTCATGAGCTGGACGTTGCTCCTACTGTCATGAGCTTTTTTTGGTGCCTCATTGCGTCTGCTGCTTTTGTTTTTTGAAGAGGCAATAATGTGCTACGATGTAGGGAATGAATGGTGAGTGCATGGGTTTGCAGTTTCCAAACTCATACAGGGTTCATGCTCAAACTTTTGTTCTGTACGAAGTTGTACGGTGCACTGATTAATTTGGTGACATTCATGAATGGCAGTCAAAATGCTGAGCACAACTGCCAATCTCTCAACATAATTCCATTCAGGGGTACCATCATTTTCAAGCAAAATTACCTCTGCTAAAAAAATCTCTTTGCTAACATAAGGTCTAAAGGGAGCCCTAAAAACCTGCCTGTGATGACGCGTGGGGGTTTTCCCATCTCCTGCACCCCCGTAATGACACTGACAGACTCCACCAGCCAGTAGAATAGAGGGAGTTTATTGCTTCTCCAGGATACAGCACAGCACAGATGTAATCTGGTCACAGGGAAGGCCTAGGATGCCTCAGCCCCCCTTGAGATGGGGGAGACTGGGTCCCTAAATCCCAGCACCTTTCCCTAGGCTGTCTCCTCCATGATCCCAGACAGACATTAACCCTCCTCCAGCCCTGCCCCCCAGCCAGGGCAGCATTCCACCTTCCTTTGTTTCTCTCCCTGGGGGGCAGCTGGTCAAACAGATTGAGAGACCCTTGCCTAGTGACTCATCCCCTGCCCCGCTGGGCCGTGCTGCACACAGCAGCCAGTGGGGGTCACTCACAGCCCACTGCCCAGCATAGCATCCAGCAAGGTACTAACACTATGTCACACTGCCCACTTACGTTTTTTTTTTAAATCACATTACTGGCACTGGCACTATATCTAGTGTCCTCACAAAAGAAGAGCTGCTCAACAGTATCCCGCCACAAAGCTTGGAATTGATAAAAATAATAAAATAAAAGTCTACTGCCAGGAAATGTAATTTAGTGGGAGCATCATTCTGTCTGCAAAATGGGGCTAGGTAGAAAATAAAAGTTGTACAAACAATAAGGAATCTCTCATCTGTTTGCTGCTTTTAAAATACTGTCTTGCATGATCTTCTCATAAACAAACTAGGAAATATGACCTAGATGGATTACCATAAGGGGGCACGTAACTGGTCAAAAAACTGTTCCCAAAGAGTAGTTACCACTGCTTCACAATCAAGAAGGAAGGAGATATCAAATGGGGTCTCATCAGGATCAGTTCTGGGTCTGGTTCTGTTCAATATCTTCATAATGATTTAAATAATGGCATGGAGAAAACACATAAAGTTTGTGGGTAATATCAAGTTGAAAGGAGTTATAAGTACTTTGCAGAATTAAAATTCAAAATGATCTGGCCAAACTGGAGAAATGGTCTGATGTAGGGATGTAAGCAACTAGTCGACTAGCCGATAAGCTTTTGCTTATCGGAATGTCAACTAGTTGCTTCCCCCCACCCTTGCTGCCTCCATCAGAAGCTGCAAGGGAGGGGAACAGGAGCCAGTGCTGAGGGGAGCAAGCTTAAAATCCGGTTCACCCCAGCGCCATGTCCGCTGGGAGCAGAGGAGGCAGGGTGGTAGCGGGGACCAGGTGGGAGCTGGCTCGCACCCAGTCCCAGATGCTGCACCTCTGCTTTTTAAATATTATAAGCCTACCGGCCCTTAAATACATTTAAAAGGCTGAAGCACAGCAGGAGGGACCCAGCGTGAGGCGGGACAGCTGATTCCCCACCCACGCAGCGTCCCCCTCACTGTGCACCAGCCTTTTAAATGTATTTAAGAGCCAACAGGCTCCCCTGCTTATTGACTAATAGACCAGTCAATGGAAATCCATCAACTAGTTTATTAGTTGATTAAATTTAACATCCCTTGTCTGAACTAAACAGGATGCAATTCAATAAGGATAAATATAAAGTCCTTTACTTGGCAAGGAACAAATCAGTTGCACATATACACAATGGGATATGCCTGCCTAGGAAGGAGAAGTGCAGGAGGGCATTGAGAGTGGTAGGGGAGGAGTCATATTGGATCATAAGCTAAATGAGAGTCAGCAATGTAACATCGTGGCCCTCCCCCCCCCCCTTGCAAAAAAAAAAGGGCAGAAAACATTCTGGAATGTATTAGCAAGAATGTTGTAAGCAAGAAATAAATCTTCTATACTCTGCACTAGGGATGTAAAAGAATAGTCGAGTTGACTACTTGCATTTCTCCCCCTTCCTTATTGCCCCTATATCATAGACAGCAAAGGTGGGAAGCAGGAGCTGGTGCTGGGGGAAGCCAGCTTAAAAGCTGGTTTCCCCCCCCCAGCACCATCTCCATGGTGCGGGGTGGTGGTTGGGGGGGAGAGGATATGGAAGGCAGATGCACGGTGTTGCTGCATCTCTGCCTTTTAAATGTAGAAGAGCTGTCCGGCTCTTACTACATTTAAAAGGTAGAGACCTGCACACCTAGCTCCTAGTACATTTAAAACTGCAGAGCCGTAGTGGTGCCTTATATTCATGTACTCGATACACATTGTATTGAGTACACGATAGTCATTTACTTAACATCCTTACTCTGCACTGATCTAAAGTGCTGGGTGCCACATTTCAAGGAAGATGTGGACAAACAGAGAAGATCCAGAGAAGAGGAATAAAAATAATGGAAGATCTAGAAAACATGAAGGCAGATTGAAAAACTGGTTTTTGTTTAGAAGAAAGAACTGGGGAGAGGGTCACATAGTGTATAAAATGTTATTACAAAGAGGAAGGAAATACATGGGTATTGTTATTCTCTCCGATTGCTGTTAACCTCTGAGTATAGGAGAATAAACAATGGGCTTAAATTGCAGCAAGGGAGGGTTAGGCTGGACATCAGGAAACTCCTCCTGTCAGGAGGTGCAGCTAGACTACAAGTTTTTGTCGGAAAAAGGTATGGAAAATGCGCTCTGCACTTTGCGTACCTTTTTCCAATTCTTTTGTCAGAATAGGCTTTTCTGACATTCGGCCTGTCTAAATTGGGCCAAATGTTGGAAAAAAACCCTCTTTTGAAAGCCCCCGTCTTTCCTGTAGAACACAGGGGCTTCCGAAAGAGCGCGTTTGCTCTTCCGCAAAAAAAAAAGTGGAAGAGCAAACGCGTTCCCTGGATGCGGTGGAGTTTTTTCAGGATATCCCGCAGTCTAACTGTACCCAGGGTCATTAACAATGGAACAAATCGCCTAACGAAGTTGAGGAATGTCCATCCTTGGAGATTTTTAATACCAGGTTAGAAAAATACTTGTCAGAGGTAATCTAAGTAATATTTAGTTTTGTCTTGTGGGCAGGGGACTGAACTAGATGACCTCTTGAGGTCTCTTCAGTCTTATGATTCTATAACACAGGACACTAATCAGCAGGAAGACTTTGATTTTAAAATGTATTTTATTAAATAATGCATCAAGCCTGATGTGAGATATGTCCTCTTTATAAAAAGCAGCAGCCTAATTATTATAGGTTAGAAGGCCAGGTGGATAAGAGAAGAGTTCATTATCACAAATTTTCTTTCCAGAGCAGGGAATTCAAGATTATTACAGTTCATTGACAAAGTAATAGGAGTAATTCATCTTGTTGGAAAGCACTCCAGTATGCTTGAACAATCCTTAATGCTTTGTGCTTAACAGTTTCTTGCCTGCACTAGCAATTAAACTTTGTCAAGGACCCATTAGAGCAGAGGTGGTCAATTTTTCGTGGGGGGGGGGGGCACTCCAAGCTTTTGGAAAGTGGTCAAGGGTTGCACTTTTCTGTGGAGGGGTGCAGTGTCTAGGATGGAGGTTGGGTACAGAAGGGTGCACGGGGTAAGGGATGGGGGTGCAGGAGATGCGTGAGGTCTGAGAGGGAGTTTGGTGAAGTAGGGGGTTATGACTTGAGTCAGGGGATTGGGATGTAGGGTCAGGGAGGGAGTATGGGTGCAGGAGAGGATTCTAGCCTGGGGTAGAGGTGTTGGAGGGGGTACAGAGTTTGGGAAGGAGTTTTGAGCTGGGGTGAGGGTGCAGAGGGTTTGGGTGGTGACCTGGGGGAGGGAGTTGGGGTGCAGGAGAGGCAGGGGTGCTAAAAGTAGGTTCTGGATGGGAGGTGCTCATCTAAGTGCCTCCTGGCCAGCAGCCCTGCAGCACCCTCAAGGCAGGCTGGGCTCCCTGCCTGCTGCAGCCCAAGATCGCTTAAAACTTCAGGCTGCTCCTTCCATATGGCTCTCAACTCTGGAAGAGGGGAGAGGCTTACACTGCCCCCCAGGCCAGCCTCTCAGCTCCTACCAGCTGGTTGTTTCTGGCCAATAAGAGCTGAGGATTGGGCTGAGGTGGGGAATCACATGCAGTCTCCCCCTCCCTCCAGAGCAGAGAGCCACATGGAGCAGCCCTGCACTTAAAGTGGCAGCTGTGTGCCTGTGGGTCCCGGCAGGATTGTCCGTTTGCCGGATCCAGTGGCTTGGCAGGCTGGATTTGGCCTGTGAGACATATCATGCCCCCCCCACATTAGAGTTTAAAGTTGCAGATCACAAAATGAAAACTAAGATGGCAAATGCCAAAGTCTAAACATTTCACTCTTGATTTTTGAATATTTTGTTAATGTGGGTAGAAACCTATTAGCATGCAGCAAAGAATTAACCTATCACTACTGGGTATGTCCCATAGGATTATCAGCAATATACTGTACGTATTTACCAAGTGTTCCATTTGATAATTTGGTCATACAGCTCCAAAAAGGCCAAAATCAGTGAGGTTTGCCATTTACTTCAAAGGGCTCCGAAATCTTGCTGAGAGTTTTCTGTCCTGGGATTACATTTGAAAGGGTTTTCTCTCAAATGTAGTCACAGTACTCAAGACCCAAACCAATCAGCATTTTTTGAGCACTTTGCTTTCCATGGGTGAAGAATTAGTTTATTTGCAATAAGGCAAAACTTCATCAGATTTGCTCGTGCCACATTTACATGCAGAATAGATGTTGAAAATGCTCAAGACTCATGTCTGATGCCCAGTACTCTCCATGCTCATTGATTGCAAAGAAAGCTAAGGGTGCTTAACATCTTGCAGGATCAAGCTCCTGAGGAGGACACAACGCAGGGGGTGCAAAGCTGTAGAGAGTGTTGTTGTAACTGTGCTGGTCACTCTGATACAGGAAAACATTTACAAAACTTTCAAGTAGAGCCTTTAACCCCATATCAGCTATCACAGCAGCAGGTTTCTATGTGCTTTTCGGGATCCCAATGCTCCTGCAAGGCTTTATATCCAAGTTTCTTGTTCAAAAGCATTCAGTACCACTGTATCCCTGTATCTTCTTTTTGCAGCTGCTGTGGGGGTGGTATTTCCTACCACAACCAACTGAATCCTGTAGCTCTGGGCTGTTGTTAAAGTCATCATTGCAATCACATTGGTAAGGTCAGACTCACTCTGGGTGCAGTAGGCGGCATCTATAGTTGTCTAAACTTACAAAAGACCACATACAGCTCAGAGAAGTGTCTCCATTCTTCCTCATTAGGGGAACTTCTGCCCTGAGACATCAGACAGAAGCTTAATCGACTGTGTCGTAGTGCCTCGTTGTAGTAGCTATAAGCACTTAGGCTTGGATCTACTCAGGGACTTGGGCTTCGTGCCATCTGATGTTCAGGTGCCTAGAAAAATCACTAGAATAATGTGTCCCACAAAGCTTGAGTTAGGCTCCCTGTGAAACAATTGGGGAGAGGTAGGTGCCTATGAATGCAGGTCACAGAAGCTCACTGAATTAAATAAGACTTCCTCTATAGGTTTGCAGTGAGAGATTCAGTCATAGGCAAGCTAGGTATCTTGTTCAAAATGTGAGGGCCCAAATGTCCATGCGAAATGGATTACACACAGAAAATCATGAATCTGTTTGAAAATTAACTAAGAACATTTATTAAAAATGGTAGGGGCAGTTAATGGTCTGCCTGTGCCCGTTATCACTGTTGGAACTGAAACACTGGGATATGTCCTTGGTATGAACAAGATTTCAGTGGCTATAAATGACCATTCCCTTTGGGATATTCCAGCTGGGATATGTCTACACAGCAACGTTATTTTGGAATAACTGGCGTTATTCCGAAATAACAGAGAGCGTGTCTATACAGCAAGCTATTATTTAGAAATAATGGGGAGCTGGAGGGCTTCTTACTCTGACTTTTGTAACCCTCATTTTACAAGGAGTAAGGGAAGCCAAAGGGAGAGTGTTCTTCCTTCAACTTCCTGCTGTGTAGACAGTCCCAAAAGCCAAATTAAGCTATTTCGACTTCAGCTACGCAATTGATGTAGCTCAAGTTGTGTAGCTTAATTCGACTTTTGCCCTGCTGTGTAGACATACCCCCCGAGAGGAGGACAGATCTGGGTTACCTTTTATATTTCACTTAGGTTTTGGTTTATATTGAAATCCCATATTTCAATTGATACAGCAAAGTAATGATGCATTGTAGTTCTGTCGGATGACAGTGAATAAAGTCAAACGAAATATTGGTCGCTCGCCATTAATTCTACTAATTTGGTCTAAAAAACTGAAGTAAGAATTTGAATAATAATTAGATTCTAAAATTCAGTTCCGAAAAGCAAAGGGTTGAGGTCCTATCAAAAGGACACACACACACACAAAACTTAACACCAAATACTGGGCCAGCATTTCCCAAATACCTCATCCTTCCGCTTCTGTAACCAGTCCCTAAGAATTCCAGATAATCAGGGCTTTGTGGTGAGCACAGAGAAAGTGGTAAATTCTGAGATAACTGATTCCTGTTAACAGTAACTTCAGATAACTGATTTGTCAACAGTAACTTCAGAAAACAATCCTTTTTAAATGGCAGTTTTGGCTTACTAAAGTTTCTAAGCCTGCATCAATGTTAGGCAATATTCGATGACAATATTCATTTTCCTCTATCCCTATTAATGCTGTTTTTATTTTCTCTCCTTCAAAGCTCAAATAATTAGGGCCCTATCCTACAAGCTACTAAGCATCATCTGTGATGAACCGAGTGCCATCAGTGCTCTCTGGATTTCACAGAAATGAAAGGCATTTACCACTTTTCAGGATTAGCCCAAAGGCCACTATTTGTTCTTCTCTAAGGCTGACTAAACAATGTTCTTAGTAGCACCATGTACATGAAGGTAGGCCCTAGCTCAAACTTTAATTTCTCTGTGAAATACACAAAGAACAAAAGTTTCTATAACCCTAAGTATTTCTACAGAAGATAAAATTCCTTTAAGATCCAGTGGATCTGTCATATGGGTCCTGTTCAGGCACTTGTATGGGGAAAGAAGAACATCAGCAGGACAAGAAGTAGTAGACATCAAAAGGTGGTATATCATGTTTTGGAGCAAGGAAAACTGGCAATTGGGGTGAATGGTACCATTTGTAAAGGAGCACCAGGGTGCAACTTTGTAACTGGGAAAAGAAAATCAAGCTGAGAGACTTCAACTGGTGCCTGGGAGGATTGAACAGGAGAGAATAATGGTTTAGATTGCTCTAAAGATACCAAAGTTTGAGGGGAGGAATTGGCTGTTCCAGACAAACATACTTATCCCTAGCTTTCCTGCAGGTTAATAATCTGCTAAACAATGGAAAAAGGGATGACACATTCATGAAAGTCTGTAACCTATAATGACATCACTACCACTTAATATATTAAAAGGTCACATTATGAAATAAAACCTTTCCACTGACAAACAATGATGTAAAATAATTATAATTGTGTATCTATATTTTGAAGCTAACCAAATGTTGTAGCTGGATAGAATGATTTTTGTTCATTTTCCACAAAAGTACTAACATCACTGGAAAAAGCTCAGTATTGCAGAAGTAGACACTATAGATGAAGAGACCAGTTAGCTCAAGCAGTCTGTTTCCCTGCAAATATAAAATATAGCACAGTACTCTGCGGATTACATAAATTCTATTTCAGGAAGTAAAGAAAATGTCATTAGAGATGCTAACTGAATTGAAATTCCATTAAAAACATTTCAGGTTATTGTACAGTTCCTTATTAATCTTGAAGATACTATGTATCATGCTAAATTCTTAGTGAGACACACTGAGAATTTGCAAAGGCATTGAACAGGACAATGTCTTACCCCAGAAAATAGGATTATTCTTTGGTTTGGTGATTCTGGAACCCAAAGAAAATAAACTAGCGAAACCTGTGGACAAGAACACAAACTGATCATTACAGAAAGCAGTAATGCAGTATTTTTACCACTGATCTGCATTATTATTGCATGCAGGTGTCGATAACTACTATTTCCTTGAATTCATCTGTTTTCATCCAAGCAATGTTCAGTATCATCATTCATTTTAGAAATTTAAATGACTTATTAAAACTCCCTTTGATTCCTCTCCCAGCTTTTGAGACAGACTCTAGAGGCGATCCTGGCAATTACAGACCGGTAAGTCTAACTTCAGTTCCGGGCAAATTAGTCAAAACAATAGTAAAGAATAAAATTGTCAGGCACGTAAAAGAACATGATTTGTTGGACAAAAGTCAATATGGTTTCTGTAAAGGGAAATCCTGTCTTACTAATCTATTAGAGTTCTTTGAAGGGGTTAACAAACATTCAGACAAGGGGAATCCAGTAGATAATAGTATAATTAGATTTTCAGAAAGCCTTTGACAAGGTCCCTCACCACAGGCTCTTGTGTAAATTACATTGTCATGGGATAAGAGGGACAATCCTTTCATGGATTGAGAACTGGTTAAAAGACAAGAAACAAAGGGTAGGAATA
>CM057845.1:272549870-272573895 GCA_030068395.1 Apalone spinifera | reverse complement strand
GGGGACTGGACTCAATGACCTTTCGAGGTCCCTTCCAGACCTAGTATTCTATGATTCTATAAAATTTGCCCATATAACCCCTGTGTGGGGCTCTGGATTTGGCATAGTGTTTTGCTTGAGTGAACCTGAGGGCCAGATTCTGATCTTAGTTATACTGGAGAAATTCCATGGTAGACAATGACAGATGTCAGATTCAGGTACAGAGTAGGACTTTACTTTGCTTGGTTGATAATAGGAGTATGAATTCCACACTTACACTGAAGGCAAGATATGACTAAGGAGCTCGCAAGAATTTTAGCAGTAGTGTCAGAGAGGAAAGGACTAACATTAAAGATGTACAAGAATGAGCAACCATGTTTGATGCAAGTTTGGATATAGAAAAAAGGGGGAGTCAAACACAACACGGAGGTTGTGAACATTTGTGAGGGGGGAAAATGCTGAACACAAGCTCGTACTGCACATCTTCATGAGATTGGTTTTGCTCAGTGTGTATTATTCACAATTTTTATTCAACGTTTCCCCTAAATTTTCATTAATGAAATTGTCTACACAAATTATTGCCTGTGTCTCTCAGCACTACTACCTTACATTTCAATGACAAAGTAGCTTGGGTTATAGTGCTAATGTGGCTGCCCCATATGAAAATAAAACATCTAATTGAAAAAAAAAATCTGTCTCCCTCTTCCAGAAATATATGTGCACAAAATGCTGGCAGCATAGCTATACATTCTTATATGTTGGGTTGACATTGTCCAAACAGATCTGCTTTTCCTCAAAGGAAAGAGATCTACAATTAAAATAACTGCATGGAATTAAGCTAAAATGGGGAAATACTCTGCCTGAGATGAATGATGAATTCACCTTTTCTTCAGTGAAGATCAAAAGCTAATCTTTAAAGAAACAGGCTCTTTCAACATCTAGTTATTCAGCTACTCTGCCTGTATGTTTCACTGGTTCTAGAAGAATAGAAATCAATTTAAAAAATGCTCAATTCTACAGCAATAGCTGAGTCTGACATTGAAACATTATGGTTATTTTAATTAAAAAGACTTCCAGTAGCATATAAAGAGCTACAGTGTATTAATAAACCCTTCAGATGCTTAGCGAAACTTTAGTATTGGTGCAATGCATTTATGTGGAATGAGTAAGTTTCCAATTCCCTGAGTGATGCATTACATTTAAAAAGGCATAACCTGAGAAAACAAATAGAAAGTGTTTTCTAAGGATAATGTTGTTGACCTTAATATCAGATTCTTATGAGACATATGTGCATTTTTCTTTTGAACCAAAGCTACTCTTCTCAGGGACCACAATTAGAATACAGTCTTAGTTATCTAAAGCAGGCTGCTTATAGGAAAAAATAATTTCATTTTTAATTCATACATTCAACTCTTAGGCTATGTGTTTTGTCCAAAGAGTCAATGCAAATGAAGCGCTGATTAGCATTTTCTCGTGCTTAATTTGCATAATCTATTACGATCTGTTTTTGCGCAAGAGGTTTTTGCACAAAAGCATGCAGTGTGGACATGTGGAGGCATAAGGATCTTGCGCAAAAAGGGGTTTTTGCACAAAATGGACACGTCCACGCTACATGTTTTTGTGCCAAAACGGATCGGAATATGTTATGTAAATGAATCATGAGAAAATGCTAATCTTGCAACAAAACACAATGTGTAGACATAGGCCTAGAGGAAAGCTACATATAACGAAATATTAGCCAATTTACAAGAAGTTCTTGTTTCAAAGACAGAGCTGATCACTTTCTAACTTTGCTGGCAAGGATATACAAATAATTATTTAGAGTATGTCTACACAACATGGCTTAACTCGAAATAAGCTACGCAAATTGAGCTACGTCAATTGCGTAGTTTATTTCGAAATAGCTTACAGTATTTTGAAATTGGGAGCATCTACACAGCACTTATTTCGAAACAGAGCACTCTTCCTCCGACTTCTCTTACTCCTTGCACAATAAGGGTTACAGGAGTTGGAGTAAGAAGTCCTCCAGCTTGACAGTATTTCAACATTATTTTGAAATAACTGCCTGCTGTGTAGAAGCGGACTAAGTTATTTTGAAATAATATTGCTGTGTAGACCTACCCTTACAGCCTGATTTCACTCTCCACTACCAGCAAATGAAATAGCATGAGCTTGAATCTCCACTCTCTTAAAGTCTAAACACTGCTTAAGTTACACTAGCAGCTATCCCCTAACAGGTCAATCAGAAAATCAGGGACCAGAGTTCAGCAGTGGTCCAATCCCGCCCCTTTTTCCATCCGCATCCCTACATGAGAGATAGGGAACTCAGGAATTGATATGCGATCTTAAAAAGTCAAGTGTTCAGAACTTCCTGGAATATAGCCCCTTTAAGGTGCTCAAAAATCACAAGTCACTTGTGAAAATCTTGTTCTTTGTCCATTAGAGCACTCAATGCCCTCTGTCACAGTTGTTCAGTGCTTAGATACCACTGTGACAGGCACCTTAGGAAAAAAGATAGCACTGTGATGATATGGTGTATGAAAGGTCAAAGGTAGGAACCTACAACATGTAGTGCACGATGGGAACTTCAACATGAAGGAGAAATCTTGCTACAAAGGCCCAGAGCCACGAAGATTTCAGCATTGCAGTGCTCAGTGCTGCAATACCTACCTCTGAGGTACCTAGAAAAATCACAGGAATAACAATGTGATCCAGAAATCTGGAGTTATGTACCTAGGCTTCCTATACAATGAATTGGGAAAGGTAGATGCTTTTAAATGTGATCTACAAAAGCCAGCATAGTAGGCTAAGAGCTACGAGGTGATGGGAGAACTATCCCTTTCCTGGAGACAGGTGCCTAAGTCAGAAGCTGACTAACTCCACTCAAAACAGGCAAGGTGGTAGGGATGGCTGCTCTCCCTTTTAACCATTAGCCCAGGGACTAGGGCACTCAGCAGGAACGTGGACAAGCATATGCTCAAGTCCTCCCTTTGCCTGAGGAGAAGGGACCTGCTAACTCCCAGGTGAGTGCTTTAACCAACAGACCATAAAGCGAGTCTTCCTCTTCCCCTGGCACACATTAGTGTTTACTTATTCAATTATGTAATTAATATGGAACAACTTCAATAGGAGAGCTTGAAGAAGCCTCACATTAGAATATCTCATATTCCAGTGATAAGGAGACTCACCTGAGAAGTGGCAGGACTCTCCTCAAATCCCTTCTCCTCATTTGGGGTTGGGGCAGTGGGCTTGATGTAGGAGTCTCCCATGTCCCCAGTGAGTACCTTAACTATCGGGCTAAGGATGATAAGCAATGTTCCCTCTAATCTTTTCCATCCATATGTGGAATAAAATGTTTATGTGTACCTAGGCATGTGTGAATGTGTACCACTTGCAGAAACACAATACCTAACAGTGGGTTCTCTGCTAATCAGATAGGTGACAACTGAATCTCTCCTTAGTGGCCATACAGTTTACAGGGAACACTTAATAAAAGAGATCCTCCCCTGCCCCAGCTATTTTGTGGTGAGTGAGGCAGCCTATGAGCATGACTACCAGATCAGGCACCTCCTGCAAGACAGACAGAAACACCTGTCCTCCACTGGTTCAGTAATCACTCTGGTGCTTAAGTGAGAGATGGGCTTCTGGATGCCTAGTGGGATGCATCGGTGCACATGCTCAGAGGCAGGAATACAGGCACTGACAGAATTTTTACTGCAAAAGCTTTAGGCACTGAATGAGTTTAGTCACTTACAGGATTAGGCAGCAGCTGAGCAGGAGTTTGGGGGTTACTGTGAGGCTGGAATTAGGCACTAAACACTTCTGGGGGTCCAAACCACAACTATTTAATTAGGAAAGGTAAAGTTTCCTAGCTTTTTGGTCATTGTCATTTTTGGATCAGGATATTCTGTCCTGACTTAAGTCCTGATCCTCTTACAAACAATTGCAACTGTGTGGATGCCTGCACTAGGGATGTTAGCAACTAGTCGATTAGTCGATAAGCAAATGCTTATTGGATAGTCAAGTAGACACTCGATTAGTCGCTTCCCCCCTTTGCTGCCTTTATCAGAGAGAGGCAGCAAGGGAGAGGTGAGGAGCTGGTGCTGGGGGGGAACCAACTTTAAGCCAGTTCCCCCCGGCACTGTCTCCATGGTGGGCAAGGGAGGCAGAGTCACAGCGGAGAAATAGCGTGAGCAGGGACGGCTTCAGTCCCCACTGGTACCAGTTCCCACTGCTGGCCCTTCTGCTTTTGAAATATACAAGCGCCCTCCTCAAAAGCAGAAGTGCTGCAGGGAGCACGGGGTGAGTGGGGACTCAAGCAATCCCTGCTCACCCTGTGCTCTGTGGCGCCTCCCCCAGAAGCTGGTTCCCTCCAACACTGGCTCCGGGGTGCTGCCTGCCCCTCCCCCCGCCTCTATCAGAGGCAGTGTGGGAGATAGGGAATGCTGCTGGGAAGCAGCCTCTGTCCGCAGGGGTCCCAGCAGGGAACTGGGCCCCCGCTGTCAGAGGCTGTTGCCACCAAGCAGCCCCTGTTCGCAGCAGACAGGACTGTCCACTGCAAACAGGGGCCGCTGGACTCAGCACAAGCTGGTATCGAGCAGTCCTGGTGCACACTGATCGCTGCGCCTCTGCATTTTAAATGCAGTAAGAACCCAGAAGCTCTTATTACATTTAAAATGCAGAGCAGCAGCGCGGGTGGCTCCGGGGGCGGCTCCTGGAGCTACCTGCGCTGTGGCTCTGCACAACAGCGCTTATGAACTACTCATATAGCTGATACAAATTGTATCCACGATGCGATTAGCCTGATAATCTCATTTTAACATCCTTAGTCTGCACCTATGAGGCATGCCATTAAAGGAGGATATGTTGTAGCATTTCTATGGTCAAATAGAAACTAGGGATATGAATGGTTAACTAGTTAGCATCACCCTTACTGGATGATGCTTACTGGTTATGGTTAATCATCAGGAACTTGAACACCCCACTGTGGGCAGGGGACTGCTACAGCCTGGCCCACCTACTCCGGCTAACTGGTTAAACAAAATGTTTGACTGGTTAAGTAATTAAACAGAATTTTACTTCCCTAATAAAAAACTTAGTTGACATCAACTGGATTTTACAATTCACAACTGAAATAGCACCTGACTTTACAGACTAACAGTTGTTCTAAATTAAACATTCCTTTTAATTTCAGCCAGGTATCAACTCTCCCCAGCAAATCTAAAAGTCATTCCAAATTAATTTTATACTGAGTGCTGTTCCCAACACTTTCATTTAAACTGAAGCCTAAAAGATTTCCTACATCTGAAAAATGCATAATGTAATTCTGATACGAAATGTAGAGCATGGACGGAAGAACAGCATTTCAAAGGTTCTCCTCTTCTTCACTTCATAAGAATATAATTAATTGCTTCTTCTGTTAATTTAATACAGTGACTAATCCTTCTAACAGAGATTATTTAGAACAGGCCGACAATGTAAGATACACTTTTAGGCCATTCAGCTGTCTTTCAAAGAAGAAAACTGAAAGCATCAACAACTTAACGTGATTTTTTTAAGAGGTAATTTTCAAAATGAGCATTTTAGGTCAGTGATTTAATTTTAACCCTGTTAAATTGTTAGGAAAATGTTGTATTCAGAAATTATTTTGTCAAAAATTTATACTAAAGTGAAATCCCTTTAGGAGGCATTTGAAAAGTATTCAAGGATCACAGAATCCTTATTTTTTTAAAAACAAACTGCATATCTGCTTTAGCTGTCACTTTATCTTTGACATTTCCAGTAATAGGAACACTCAGAATAGATACAGAATGTTTGATTCCAAGTAAATGCAATTTTAGTCCTCTCCTTACAATGATATTAAAAGAATGTAAGTGGAAAATAATAAAAAAAACCCAAAATGCGAATGACTTACTGTAGAGAATTTACTAGCTAAAATTCCTTATTTTCCTGTGAATGATGTCTCCAGCCCTCCCCCCCAAAATACCAACTTACAGATTTCTTAGATGGTGAAATTCCTGCTATCTTAGATTTTTCCTATATTTGTGGACAACATTGAACACATGTGGATGCAATTTTAATATAAACAATTTTAAACTGTCCATTTACTAAGGCCCTTATTCATCAAAGTACTTACTCAAGTGCCTAACTTGTAAGAATCTGGCTACAAAGGGATTCCTTTGTGTTTAAAGTTAAGCAAATTATAAATGGGTGAAGTCAGTATCACTAAGGGACTAGTCACAGACAGGTAGAGTTAGCCACTGTACAATACCAGCAAGTTAGCTTTAACAATGCAGGACAATGGGGTAGAACAGAGGTGGGCAATAATTTTTGCAGGGGGGGCACTTCAAGAACTTTGGTTCATGGTAACAGGCCACCTCTGCCCCGGAAGGGGTGGGACCTCAGGCAGAAGGGGAGGTTCCCTCTAGGCATCACGTGCCTCTGATGGGGGGAGGGAGCTGCCAGCTGCTTTGAACAGTAAACAATGAATGACTTTGCAAACTCTCCTGCTCCCGGTCTTGATTGGCTAGGGGGCAGGGAGGGGCAGGACGGGCCACAAGCTGGATCAAAGGGCTTGACGGGCTGTATCCAGCCTGTGGGCTGTTTTTTGTACACCCCTGGGACAGAGGGAATCCTCTTGGAGCCTCTTATCTCTCTCTCTACTTCATTCTATCAAAGAACTTACATTGGGTTTGCTCCCATAATCTTTAATCATCCTAAATTTACACTGAGATCAGCTAGAATTTTATCTCAATCAGCACTGCAAGACTGGGCTAAAGCGGGGTAATGATGAAATAGAAGAACAGAACAATAAAAGCAGGGGACTATGAAGTCGGAAGGAAAAGAGGAAAGGTTTCATGTCATGAAAAGCAGAAAGAAAAATAGACCTGGGTATGTTAGCGGACACTAACAGAGAAGAGAAGTAAAGGGAAATAAAATCTACAGCTGTACCAGAAAGAGTATTATGGGAAAATAACTGAACGGTGTAGTGCTGAAGGATGCAATCACCCTGTTAGTGAATTATATCTAACAATATGATGTTATGAAACCTCATGAATTGAGGAACAATTTTTACCGGTGTGGGATTTTATAAATGAAACAGTGTTAACCACTTTTGGATGAATTTGCTAGTAGCCCACTAAGAGCTGCCTTTGAAGAAATCTGTTATTGTAACTGAAACCTCATTTTAAATTTTGTACTATCTTAACTCAGTTCAAAGTTAAGTGTGTGTATAATCTCATTTAAAAGTGTGTGTGTGAGTGTGTGTGTAATGAGATCAGTCCTGGAGCCCATCTCAGTAATAAGCTGCCAGCACTGTCTTGATGGTTGAAGAACAATGCAGGTGAGTCCTGCAAAAGAACCCACAAAAGAAACAGAGATAAAAGTCCCATCAAGAAAATGAACAAGTTTCATCTGCCATGACTCATGGTCATACAGTGCCATGGGGCAGCGAGACAGAACAGGATCTTTGGACCAAAATATATAAAAAGATGGGTGCAAAACAATAGGGTTGGATCTTCTGGTTCTACAATCATCCTCCAGAAGCATGAGTGTGCACTGGCTCTCCTCTTTGTGGCTAGCTCACCTAGCCAGGGGATTAGCATGAGCGATTGAGGCTGGTAATTATCTCTCATCCATAGAACTATGTGTGTGTGGTGGATAATGCTGGACACTAAATGAACTCTGCATTCGCAATATACGCAGCATACTTCCTTATCCCCCAAATAAGATCCTGATAATTCTATTTCTCAAAAGGAACAAAGGCAATATAATTGGAGAAAAAGATAATTGATCAAAAAGCAGAGTTGGGTGAAAACAGATCTTGGAAGCAGTAAACAAGAAGTGCATCTGCAAAGGATTTAAAGTTTATAAAAGAGAGAATGACTGAACATCAATTGATTGAAAACAGTTCAAAGGTAGGACTTAATGGACAAGTGAGGACCCACAAGGTGAAGAAACCCCACTTGTGAATAATGCTGGTGAAAAGAAATACAGACACTGAACATCAAGCCAAAGAGAAGCAAAAGGACAGGATAGTTGGATTTACAGCCAACGAGGGGATATGCTGATTCTTCTCTGTAGTAATCTCTCGTTAATAACAATGCACTCAGTACTGACTGCACAGCGTATACAAGCTTACAAAAATTCATATGTTTGTAACCTATAGTTTTTTATTATTATAAGTAGTAAGTCTTTGGTAATGTTCTATATTAATTTATGCTCCTGGTACAATTTGGGGGTTTTCCCTTATATAAGACTTTCTCCCCCCCCCCCTCCGTTCTCCCCTATTTATTTTGGGTCTGCACATCCTAAACTCAAAACTCTGGTTATCTGAAGAAGTGGGCTGTGCCCACAAAAGATCATGATACCATCTACATATTTTGTTAGTCTATAAAGTGCTACCAGACCATTTGTTGTTTTTTAAGTTTATCCTGTACAGACTAAGTTGTCTACCCCACTGAAGCTTCTAAAAATTTAAAATCATCCTTTTTGTCTTGGTTGCCTCTGCCTCACCTTACAGTCAGCATAGCCTACCTCAGTCACCACATTTTCTCAGATACAACTTCTATCAATGTCAATGGGAGTTTTGCTCAAGACTACAGCTTTTTTAGTGTCTTATGCAGCAGGGCAGTGATTTCATTGATTTATACAATGAAAATTCTGTGCTTTGGCTTCCTTGGAGCTTTAAACTGACAATATGAACTTGAGAAGAAATCTTGTGAAGGTTGTTTAAACCTAAAAACTGTTTCCTTATTCCGAAGTCATAACTGTGTTGTTCTATCCAGTGAGCAACTGGAGAAGAAGAGTCATATTTACAAGTTGCTCAGTCAGTGACAAGCTGTCATTTAGTTCAATGACATGGAACAGATAGCCAAGCCCTAGTAACCAGGTAACAGATTGTTAAGTGCATGTGGCTAAGATCTGAAACAAAGATATATTGTCAACATGACAGCAGTAATAAGACCACTGATGACCAATTAGAATCCAAAATGGATAATTAGATTGAAAAAAGTGTAACAGGATACTCACAGTCCAAAGGAAACGTGGAAAACATAAGAGCTGATTCAAGGCTCACACCAGTTTTATAATGCTATAATTTTATCACAGTATAGGTGACCTTAGCGATACGGTTGTTCCTCATGTGATATAAATTCCTAGAAGAAGGCAGGAGGCAGCAACTCTAGTGAATAGTGCATCAGGCACAGCTGCCTGTGTAATATCCACTAGAAGTAAGTTTATAATTTGCTTCATAAATCTATTACAGCTTGCCTCTTTTTAAACATCTCTCAGGGTCAGAAACACTAGAACATAAAAGTTCAATGGAGCTACTGATTTACACCAGCATAACTAG
Organism: Apalone spinifera; assembly: GCA_030068395.1. Taxonomy (NCBI): domain Eukaryota; kingdom Metazoa; phylum Chordata; order Testudines; family Trionychidae; genus Apalone; species Apalone spinifera. The sequence goes on along the minus strand of CM057845.1, from coordinate 272,564,564 downwards.
GCTAAGAACCAGACTCAGAACATTTAGCAAGAATTCCACTCATAATGGGACAGTGGTGTCAGATGATTAGGAAAGCAATCCTCAATGACAAACGGCAGAGATGTTTTGTGAGGCCCACCAAACACTGCAACCACCATGTTGGATTTTCTCTGTTTCAAAGGATTTGCTGATTTACAGATAGCTGACTTTGATTTATTTTTAAAATAAATAAAAATACATTCTTTAGATGTTTCAGTAGCACCAAGAACTATGAAGCGGCTCCCACAGCCAGCCTATGTAACCACATGCTCTTATGGCATTACTTTCCTCCATTCCATTTTTTTTTTTACCATCTTCACTTCTTTGGTTGCTACATTCACTTATTTGCATATTGTTTCCAATTAGGCTGCAAGATCTTTGGGGCAGGTACCAATTTGTTTCTGTGTTTATTTTGTGTCTGTTCCCATAGGACCCTAGTCCTGACCGCTCCTTTGGGTTTTACCATAATAGTTAATAGGATTCCGGATTTCTTCTTTTCAAGATGTTGGCCGCAAAGGAGTAAGCACAGAGGTTCATTAGTTCAGACTGTGAGCTCCCAGTAGAATTCCTGCACTTACAAACATCATGTTAAGTGCATCACAATGGAAACTGGGGGAAGGAGCACAGACAATGCAAGATAGATTTGTATAAAAATGAGATGTTACAGTTTAGAAATTCATCTGCTTCTGTCGTATCTATTACCCAAAACCTTAATCCTATTTACAATATAAAAAAATAAGTTGCTGTGGCAACAGTTATAATTTCCAGCTGGAGGATTATGACTTCAGAAGGAGAAAATGCAGCAGGAGCAGATGAACTCTTAGAAACAAGGATCAGGCTTTCACACAAATGTCACAAGTAACTCTCCAAGAAACATGTTTTAATAGGAAATATGCTATTTGAAGACAGTTACTCACCTGAAGACAATGGGAATGGCCAGCTGAATAAAGTAAAGTATTCCCATTGACTATGGGTGAAGCACTGCCTTCAAATGAACCTACTCACATGAGTAAAAAATAAGCATGTGCAGGATTGGGCATTTAAACATTTAGCATTATCATTTTTATTAATAAATTAATAATTTTATTTCAGGTTAAGGTGTTGTGTAGGCACACCCTAAGAACACTGAAGAAATTAAAAGAACTCTTGAAAGAAATAACCTTTGACCTACATTATAGTATACACAGTACTTCAAATAATTTTGCATTTTATGAACTGCCATTGCAGCCTGGGCTGCAACAATGACAACTGAGATCTCTCTTGGAAATTTTTACAACTACTGATCAGGGCAGCAGGTCTCTGTATGAGCACAAACACAAGCACCTGACACAAAAGGTGGCATGCTGCACTTGTGAAGAGACAGAGTGATGAATGAATCCTGTTCTCTATAGCTCACAAATACAGAATAACAGGTAGAGCAAAGAAGAGAACATAATGTGTGCACAGTCTGCCTAGTGGAGCTAATTTTAGGCCTTTCAACTTCAAATTCCTCATTGTGATAAAATGTGAGAATGGAATTCCATTAATTCCACTTCTCAGTACAGATTTCTATATTATATTATATATTATATTGACAACTTACACTTTTTACAGGAGTTTTCTAGGCAACAGGTGTATGCAATGCGGATATGACAAGAGAATTTTGCCCTTTATAAAAGTGATCCTTTTTCTAAAAAAATCTTTTCCATTCTGAAAAGAAGTGTCATGGCTTGCAAGACAATATCCCTGATGAGTCACAACTGATACACTTCTGATTTCTCTGTCAAAGAGAGGCTAATTATTCTCATCTCACATTTTAAATCTTTTTCTAAGAAAGCAGTGCAGGCAGAAAAGTTTTCCTAGCAACACTCTGCTAAGTCTTCAACTGGTGCAGACTGGCATAGTTCCATTAATTTCAGGCAGCATAGGCAGATTTACCCCTGTACAGCATCAAATTCTCTCTACAGATAGTCCCCGACTTACGAACGAGTTATGTTTCAAGCACTTGGTCGTAACTTGATGTGTTTGTAAGTCGGACCCCATTCATTTAAATGGGACTGTGCTGTTCGTAAGCGCGGATCGACGTTCATAAGTCGGGGCCGCGCTTAATAGGAGGTTGGTCGTAAGTGCGGCTGGTCGTACGTCGATGCACTTGTAAGTCGGGGACTACCTGTATTCAGTTTGCTGTACTGACAAAAACATGACACACAGAACTGAGGTTATCTTTCATACAATGACATTAACTTTAAGGACAACTTTTATTCATTCCAGCAGTTTCTTTCCTCCAAGTGGAACAAGGGAAGCGTTCAGATAGTAATTTCTTTTTATTGCCAAATTAGCAGAGTATCTGGCTTCGAGAAAGAAGCAGCACATGATAGTTTTGCTTTTATACAGAAAGGAAAAAAATGCATATCTTAATTAAAAGAATGAGCTTGGTCTCACTGCTGCCCGCATCTCAAGTAGACCAGGAACTCAGTGCATAGGAGAGTCTAACAAGGTTTTATCCATATATAAATCCATTGTACATTCAGATTCTGAATACTCTATGGGCTATGTCTACACTTGCGGCTTCTTGAGCGAGTAATATGCAAATGAGGTTAATCGTGGAATATCGCTGAGCCTCATTTGCATACCTAATGAGCCACCATTTTTTTCAGAAGAGGCTCTTGCACAAGAAGGAGCATCTACACTGCCTCTTCTTGCGCAATAAAAACCCTCTTGTGCAATGCTGTTATACCTATTACTTTTCAGGAAGAACGGCATTGCGCAAGAGGGTTTTTCTTGCACAAGAAGGGGCAGTGTAGATGCTCCTTCTAGTGCAAGAGCCTCTTCTGAAAAAAATGGTGGCTCATTAGGTATGCAAATGAGGCTCGGCGATATTCCACGCTTAGCCTTATTTGCATATTACTCGCGCAAGAAGCCGCGAGTGTAGACAGAGCCTAGGGTGTTCCGGTCACCCACCTTAAAAAATATAAATTAGATTTGGAAGAGGTATTCAGAAGGGCAACAAAAATGATTAAGGGTATGGAACAGCTTCCCTTTGATGAGCGATTTTAAAAAAATGGAACTTGTCAGCTTGTAAAACAAATGACTAAGTGGGATATGATAGAGGTCTGTACAATCATGAATGGTGTGGCAAAAGTGAATGAGGATGTGTTACTTACTGCTTCACATAAGACAAGAATGAGGGGTCATCCAAAGAGCAGGCAGCAGGTATAAAACTAACATAAGGAAGTACTTTTTGACACAACGCACAGTCAACCTGTGGAATTCATTACCAGGGGATGCTGTAAAAGCCAAAAGTATAACTGGCTTCAAAAAGATTTAGATAAGATCCTACAGGACAGATCCTTCAATGGCTAATAGCCAAGATGGTTAAGGATACAACCCCATGTTCTGGGTGTTCTTTAAGTCTGACTGCTAGAAGCTGGGAGTGGACAACAGAATGGATCACTCAGTGATTGCCTGTTCTGTTCATTCCCTCTGAAGCACCTGGCATTGGCCACTCAGAAGGCACAATATTATACTAGATGGTTGTGACAGACTGTACCCCTATGTTCTCTACTTTTACAAAACAGTAATGGATTTTGTACATGTATGCCTTGTGAGATATCATTTGAAAACTCAATGTGCTGAACATGGTTGTTCTGGAAAAATACACAAGTAGTATTTTTTCACATAACCACAGTCAACTTTTGGAACGCTTTGCCAGAGGATGTTGTGAAGACCAAGACTATAACAGGGTTAAAGAAACACCTAGAAAAGTTCAAGGATAGGTCCATCAATGGCTATGAGCCAGGATGGACAGGGATGGTGACCTTAATCTCTAACAGAAGCTGGGAATGGATGACAGGGAATGGATCACTTGATGATCACCTGTTCTATTCATTCCTTTCTGGAGTACCTGGCATTGGTCACTGTGGGAAAACAGGATGCTGGACTATATGGACCTTTGGTCTGGCTCAGTCTGGATATTCTTGTGCCCTTTCTATTAATGAGATGATATACTTTCTATCAGTTTGTACTGCACAGAAGGAAAGAGCTGGGGACAAGTCTGGGACAATTTCTGGGGACAAGTCTGGGACGGAGAATTTTCTGATGTCACTCTGCAATAGAATTCAGGAATGACTAGCTGAAACACTTTTGCAGTGTAGCTATGAGTAATTTACACGTTAGGGGCTGTGTGTGAATGAGACCAGGAGCAGTTGTTTTCACAGCTTTCACACCGCAGATCGGAAAACTGATGGGACACAGCTATTCTGAAGTACAGATTATATCCTGGGTAATGTCACTACGGTCCACTGGTCTGACCCAGTGTGGCCATTCTATATTCCTAAAGAGCATAATCACACTGAGATAGCGACAAAGCCATTTTAGAAGACCTATAGATGTGCCAACTGGATTCAGACAGCCTTGATAATTCTTAACAGAAAGTAAGATACATGGGCCCCAATCCTACTGCCATTGAAGTCAACAGCAAACCTCCATGTGATTTCAATGGGGCAGGCTGGCCCTGTGATTCATACAGCCACCACAACAAAACAATCAGTATATATGTGTCATCAAGAGACTGGTTTCTGTCAGTGAGCAAAATTTAAACTGAAGTAAAATTATGTTGTGCGTAACAGGCAAAGAACTGTGGTGATTTGCTGGTATAGCTTATACTAGTTCCCTGAGCAAAATAAGCGATAGTGTCGAAAGCATTTTTATGTCAATGTATCTGCATTTATATTACAACTTTTATAGTCATAGAAATATAGCAAAAATTGTGAAGTTACTTCTAATCAACATAGCTATGCTCGCAAAAGTTTCTAGTCTAGTCCTGGCCTTAGCACTGCTGAAGGATGTTTCCTGTTGTTAGACAATCTCCTGGAAAATTGGGAATGAAAACGTTTACCATCAGCCTCTGGTTTGTACTGACCTTCAGAAGAATATGTGGGAACAAAATGGACTCAGAGATGGGGGCTGTCTGCAGTACTGTGAAAGCCCGTCACTCTAACCAATGTTTCTCAACATGGATCCGCGGACCACTTTGAGAAACACTGCCACTTTGGGAAATACTACTCTAGAGCAAACACACACACAAACTCACAAAGTCAGGACTAAAGCCCATACGATAGGCTTAGAAATCATGACACTTAAATAAGAAGTTTGGATACCTTTTATTTGCATTTTGATCCTTGAAAGTGCACTTGAGTAATATTTTTAAACTTTTATCATTAACCATTATGGTCTAGAAGCTTCATTAAAAAATTACAGGAAGAATCTGAGATTCTCACATAATCCCTATTACTCCAAGAGCTTGTGCTTTTAAGAAAACTCTAAATATCATGAGATGCATGATACAAAAATTATGAGTTGGCAATATTAACTGCTACCACATATGGCCACACTACTTACTATCACTGAGATGCTCCTGTGTTTCAAAAAGACCAGCTCATACATTAACAGCTGAACCTGAGCAAGACAGGTTGTACTAGTAGGCAGAGGAAAACACTATGAAGAGTTTGCAGCCATGAAGTCACCTGTTGATGAAGGTACACACCAGCAGTTGGTCAATTCAGTCTGTAGTCTAGGACTAATCTTGGATATCTTGCTGATTCTAAGAGCTTACACAGCTGCACCTGCAGGCAATGCTTTCCATCATTTCAGTCACATCCTGGCAGATGATGACCTGGCCTCGGTTATTCACACCATCACTACTTCTGGGTTGCATGAGAGCTGTACACCTTAGCATGGAGCCATCGCCCCTTGGAAACTCAAATTAGTATAGTTTGAGCACGTCTAGACTATGTTTTAATTGCGAAAGAGGATATGCAAATTCTTCCAATCGCTTTTTCGAAAGTGAAAGTAGTCTGGATGTGGGGGGGTTTTGGGGAAAAAAAACCTTTCAAAAAACCGCGTAAACCTCCTTTTTTAGGAAGAGTGGTTTTTCGAAAAAGGGTTTTTTTTTCCCTGAAAAAAAAATGCGTCCAGACTACTTTCACTTTTCAAAGACCCGCTTTTGAAAAAGCGATTGGAAGAAGATATGCAAATTCCATGGGAATTTGCATATTCTCTTTCAAAATTAAAACGTAGTCTAGATGTGCCCTATGCTGCAGTGTATCTCCTCAGCAACACTGGCTACTGCAATAATATCAGCCCTGTTCTCTGCTCTCTACACTGGGTTCCCACAGAATATCAGCGCAAGTTCAAGGGCTCAGTTTATATCTTCAAGACAATCCATGTCCTGGACCCACAATTTATAAAAGACAACCTGTAGCTCTGGGATGAGGACTTGTCAACAACTACGCTCCTCCAGTGCAATGGAATACTTTACAATAAGGGTAAAGCTCATCTGTGTTTAAAATCAAAGTTGCCTCTAGATTGTTAATGGTCATTAGTTCCCATGGAAGTTTATTCCACAATCTCAGCACCTGCTGCTCTTAGTGTAAGTCACATATCTGTGACCTTGCCTTCTCTAACAAAGATGTGTAAAGGGGATGTTAACATTACATACATACACACACACACACACAAATAAAAAATGTCCAAAGAAAAATGCCCCACTGCACACACTTCTACACCTGGGGAAAGGATCAGAGAATAAACATGTTCCATCGGTCGCTCAAATACTACAGTGATGAGCACGGCCTGAATACTTAAATAGAATAGAACAGAATACTGTATCTGGCATGGTTGATGGTTATAAATGCTGGGCTTCCAGAATTCATAATCATCACAGGACTTGACATGGATTTGGGATTTGAAAAACAAGAGTCCCACATGGGTGAAAGACTGAGACAGGGAAAGGAGGCTGTGTCAGGCTAATCAGTGACCAATTTCAAGATGTAAGATATTCATGTTTAATTTTGCTTTAACAAGGCTAGGAGTGTCTCATCTTGTTTAACTTATAAGAAAAGTAAATCTTCCTCTGTTAAGCAAACAATTTGTTTTAGTTCCACTATTTCTCTATTTTTAATCAACTCTGTTTTTAATCGGAGTATTTGACTTGTGGACATGTAATTTCATGAAGACTGGCCCACAAAGAGGACAGCCCCTCAGCAACTAACCAGAAGCAGTGAAGGATATGAAGTTCCTGCAATCTCACTCTTACTTGAGGTCTCAATTACATTTGCAAGGACAGATATCCTCTCCCATTAAGGGGAGCAGCATAGGGTAAATAAACAAAAGGAAAGAAGCCTTAAGAATACAGAGGAGACAGGGGCTGGTAGTGATGCAGATGATCAAATCAGGTTATGAAAAGATAGAATATTGGTGATGATTTTAAAAATGCGCAGTCTACTGTAGTGACTGATTGATATATGAACAGCTGGATATTTCATGAAGAATTTACACATTCAACTGGAATGAGTGTCATCACAACTTCACCCCAAACCCTGGATAAGCATACAAAGTCAGCAGTGCCATGTTTCCTTTATCATGTGCACCCTCCTGCATATAGAAACATGCACATTAGCTTATAATTACCTGATCTGAATGTGCAAATATGGGGTTTCCACTTGTCCAAAAGAAAAAGCTGCCATATTCTGACAAACAAAAATGCAAGACAACTCTGACCCTGACTCCTTATCAAGTGCTGCCAACATTTTAAAAGTTCCAACAACAGGAAAAAACAGTAAGTTTGGAGGGGCGGGGGGTGGTCAATCCTTCATTTGCTAGAAGTGTGGCAACAGCTCTCATTACTGTGGCTAAATCAATGCTGGTCCTGCAACTTGGGGCCCAGTCTACTCCTCTCCACATAAATCTCTTTTACCAGAGAGTTCTTTGCTGGCTCCTGAGTGGCTTTTTGTTATATTTTCCTGCTGGCAGGTGGTCAGCATTTACATTTTTTTCTACTGCAAAAAACCCAAATAGGACTTCTAAATTTGGGTTTTTGCAGCATCTTGGTGTAGGGATGTTAAGTCATGGTTAATTAGCTAATGGAGTAGTCAATGGAATTTCTATCAACTACTTGATAAGAAGAGGCACTTGCTACCTCCACTGCGGCTCTGCATTTTAAATGTAGTAAGAGCCCCGGGGCTTTTACTACATTTAAAGTGCAGAGCCGCAGCGGGATTAACTTGTGGGGACAGCATGAGCCGGGACTGAACGGTCCTGGCTTGCACCGGCTCTGGAACCACTGCAGTACCTGCCTTACCTGCTCCCTCCCCTCACCCTGGAGATGGTGCTGGGGGGAACCGGCTTTTAAGCCAGCCCTCGCATCACCAGCTCTCCTCCCCGCCCTTTGCTGTCTCTGATACAGAGGCAGTGAGGTGGGGTGGGAGGAGCAAGTAGTTGAGTAGTCACTCGACTAGTCATTTACATCCCTATCCTGGTATAGGCAATGCTTGTATTCCGTATACCTTATCCTAGAAATTTACTGCAAGCCCCGTTTTGCCAATGTAAAGTGGGGAGGGGTTTGCAGTGATGTAACTACACTGGTGCAAATTTCCTTGGTCTACTCAAGTCTTATGTTGTCCTCTGCCAAAATACTTGGCAGAACCTGTGAAGCCATCTTACAAGCCCTAAACATGATTATGCTTTGAAATTTTGGCCAAGAGAAATTGCCAATGCAAAAAAACTTACCAGCAATGGATAAAACTGTATCAAAGCACTCATTCCGATATGGCAGGTACAGACTATGACACACCATTACTTCATGGCCATCATTTCGTGCCGACTCCACCAAAGGGAAGCAGTAATCACAGCCCAGCTTATAGGTTTGAGAATTGATATGAAGATATTTGCCATTTCCACAGCCTGAAGTTGCAAAAAAAGTAGGAGAAAGAAGTGTCATTCAGTTTCTGTATGCAAGTGAATGTTCTCCTGAGATGAGCAATGAGAGGTGCCAGGCTCTGACTTCAGTAATTTGAAATTCTCTGCCCATTTAAAAAGCAAGATGATATGATAGAGGCATTTTGTGTGTTTTGTGATCATTTTAGCACAATGAGCACACAGACTGTTCCTATTTGTCAATCAGTGGGCTCTTTGCTGTGTGACGTTAAGCACTAAGTTGGGATTGCTAAAGAGCATTTATCTTGGCATAAACAACCAATAATATTTATGTCAATGACATTATTGCACTCCTCCATTTAAGAGACAAAAAATGTGGGTATTGAAGCATCATATAGCAGCAGCACAGCCTTGAATTATCCCTGTGTATTTAAACTCAGACAAATGAGAAAGCTCAGTAATTAAATCACTATTAAACCAAGCTGTTAAACCCATTGTTTTGATGTTGTTATCTACTGCTAATTGTTGTTACCATGACAACTGGAACTTACTTTGATATCTTTGTGCAGTTTCTTCTTCATAATTGTATGCGCCTGATGTGAGATGTATAGCCTGCCCACACTAAAATAATTCTGTGTTGAAATAATGTAACATAATTTTAGGCTAGAACTATTTTATTGCCAGCATTTTCATCTGGGATTCAAGTATCTGAATCCTTATACTACCAATTCTGATAGATTTTCAAATTGTAAAAACTGTTTTTCAAACTAAGAAGTTACCAGATGTGATTTTGTCTGTCACTGGAACAAAAGATCAAATTAAGAAAAAGGAAGGGAAGTGCAGTGGGCTAGTACAATAGCCTTTTGCTTCTAGAGACCTCAGTTCAAATCCTTTGTATGTCACAGGCAATATTCAGTTTGATGGTTCATAATGCATATTTGTTTGTTCATGTAAAAGGACTGAGGCTTATTTTATAGTGCCCTTTGCCTATCAGGCCAGGCTTTACTTTTGCTGAGTCAGCTCACTCCCCAGTAAATTTTGTCTTGGCTCCCTCAAAGAATCCAAAGAAGCCATTTCCAGCAGGCTGAGTTGATTTAAGTGTTCTTAACAAACAAACAAACAAACAAACAAAAACCTATGAAGACTCTTCTTTCAAAGACTGTGCAGGCCAAGTAGTTCTTCCCCAAAGTCTGTCCTACACACCAGTAATTTCAGTAACCAACACTTCCTGGCTCTTACCTCAGAAGCTCAGCAAAGAAGGACTACCCAGTGTCTTCCTTCCATCCCTATGGTTCCTGGAGTAATTCTTCTCTGTGCTAGCTCCCATGGCAGACCACTTGGGCATAGACCTTGATCGCTCAGCTTTCTGGAGGTTGTTACAATCCCCTTTTCCATTTCCTTCTGCCCTCTTTTTCCAAGAGTCAATTAATTAAGTTCCAACTCTCTCTCAGGTGCATCAGGTGGGGCTCATCAGTAAGTCAACTGCAGACCTCTGACCCCAGAGGAATGGCATCACTTATATTTTCCACAGTTCACAATACACTAAAACCACTATGAAATCAGCCTCACAACCATTCGTGAGACGACCCAGAGATAAAACAGATGTAAAACACAAAGCCCATTGTACATACACAGCGCAATGTAGGGAAGTGTAACATGTGACATTACATATTTGGCCCACACCACTGTAATAGATACTTCACTTTCATCAACACCGTAAGAATTGAAAGAAGAAAAGAAAGGGGATGGAGAGATGATTTTAGCAAATTGAAGAAGGAGTAGAGAAGCTATTTATTTTAAGCTTGAATCTAGCACAGGTTTGTAGCAGTCCTGAGTTGGCCATAGCAGACATCTGATTGGTGGTCAATGTGAAGTCCTTTTGTGATCTGATTTTAGTTTCTAGTAAGGACATGTCTGTATCACAAATAGCACCCCTCTATGCAATGTCAATGAATGAATGAGGACAGGGCCTGATGAAATGCATCCTAGAATACTCAAGGAGCTGATAGAGGAGGTATCTGAGCCATTAGCTATCATCTTTGAAAAATCATGAAAGTCACGAGAAATTCCAGAAGACTAGAAAAGGGCAACTATAGTGCCCATCTATAAAAAGGGAAATAAGAACAACTCAGGAAACTACAGACCAGTCGGTTTAACTTCTGTGCCAGGAAAGATAATGGAGCAGGTAATTAAGGAATTCATCTGCAAATATGTGGAAGAAAATAAGGTGATAAGTAACAGCCAGCATGGATTTGTAAAGAACAAATCATGTCAAACCAATCTGACAGCTTTCTTTGATAAGATAACAAGTCTTGTGGATAAGGGGGAAGCGGTGGACGTGGTATAACTAGACTTTAGTAAGATATTTGATACGGTCTCGCATGACCTCCTTATCAATAAACTAGACAAATACAACCTGGATAGGGATAATACAAGGTGGGTGCATAACTGGCTGGATAACAGTACTCAGAGAGTAGTTATTAATAGTTCACAATCAGGCTGTAAGGCATAACAAGTGGGGTTCGGTTTTGGGGCTGGTTCCGTTCAATGTCTTCATCAATGATTTAGATGACAGCATAAAGAGTACGATTATTAAGTTTGCAGATGATACCAAGCTGGGAGGGGTTGCAACTGCTTTGGAGGACAGGGTCAAAATTCAAAATTATCTGGACAAACTACAGAAATGGTCTGAGGTAAACAGGATGAAGTTTAATAAGGACAAATGCAAAGTACTCCACTTAGGAAGGAACAGTCAATTTCACACATACAGAATGGGAAGTGACTATCTAAGAAGGAGTACTGCAGAAAGGAAGCAGGGGTCATAGTGGACCACAAGCTAAATATGAGTCAACAGTGTGACACAGTTGCAAAAAAAGAAAACATGATTCTGGGATGCATTAATAGGAGTGTTGTGGGAAGACACGAGAAGACATTCTTCTGCTCTACTCTGTGCAGTTTAGGCCTCACTTGGAGTATTGTGTCCAGTTCTTGGCACCACGTTTCAAGAAAGATGTGGAGAAATTGGAGAAGGTCCAGAGAAGAGCAACAAAAATGATTAAAGGTCTAGAAAACAGGAGCTATGAGGCAAGGCTGAAGGAATTGGGCTTGTTTAGTTTATAAAAGAGAAGACCGAGAGGGGACATAATAGCGGTTTTCAGGTATCTAAAAGGGTGTTACAGGGAGGGGGTGGGGGGAATTGTTCTCCTTGGCCTCTGATGATAAGACAAGAAGCCAAGGGCTTAAACTGCAGCAAGGGAGGTTTAGGTTGGATATGAGGAAAAACTTCCTAACTGTCAGGGTGGTTAAACACCGGAATCAGTTGCCTAGTTTTGTGGAATCTCCATCTCTGGAGATATTTAAGAGCAAGTTGGATAGCCATCTATCAGGGATGATGGTGCTTGGTCCTGCCATGAGGGCAGGAGACTGGACTTGATGATCTCTCGAGGTCCCTTCCAGATCTAGTATTCTATGAAATCTACCAGCTGGCCAGCATCTGTTCTCCACACAGATACTAAAGCACACTGGCATGACAGTACAGGGAAGCTTGCCCTGGCATGGTCCATGTTTTAATTTTAGTAAAATAGAAAGCTTTCAAAGTCTAGGTTTGTCCTGTATATTAAACCTTGCATATCCACAAACAGCATCTTAAATAACAGAGAGAAAATTATTCACAACATTATTCAGCTATTTGGTCCTTTCATACTTAAATAGTGAGGTGACAAAATACTTAAATAGTGAGGTGATAGGACACTGACCTCCCAAGAGCCCCTTAATAGCTCACTATGGTACTGAAGACTTTTCCAATCTGATGCCCTCAGTAGTTTGCCAACCTTGTTTTGTAGGTCTTCAGTGGATCAGCTCTCCGGCCAACGCACAGTCAGATGGATGAACCCCTTTCAGGGTAGCAAAGAGTTCAACATGCTGCCTCTCCTCAGCATGGTCTTCAGCCCTACCTCTGAGCCCTTTAAACACTACCCTTCATTTGAGATTCTAAGTCTTGTCCCCTTCTTGGGATTTAGATAACCTATCAACAGAGGGAGCCTGATCCTTTTCCCAAGTAGCCCCTTTTTCTTCACTCTTACTTAACGGGCTGAAGGCCTCAGATCTTCTTCATTCTCACCAAATGCAAATGACATCAGAACCCATCTTCTGGTTCTCTCTCAAGCTCTTATGACCAGGAAGAAGCCCCTTTCCTTGCTCTTCTGGTCACAGTGATCTGCTCAGATGCTGCAGCTCTTTTTAGCTTACCCTACTGGGCTTGGATTGGCTGCTTTTGTGCCAGAAGGACCCTCCTTTGCTGCTCCTTTCTTGGGGCGTGGTAGGACCATGGTCTCCTGCCAGGGGACCACAAAGGCCTTGTAAATTCCACCACAAGTAGGTCATGGGAAAAGTTGCACAGCTGCATGGGTTCTATGTATCTGTGGATGGCTCTGGAAGTAGATCCATTATAGAAGAAAGACGGAAAGAAGGCACTGAGGAAAATTTGACAGGCAGCCAGACTATAAGGATTAAAAGATTATCTACCAGCTCCAAAACACACTCATTTTGCAGATGAACACTCATTTCAGATCCTGTTTTCTATGGCAATGTGACTTTGACCATCCCCAAAAGTATTGCTTAATACAGAACAGGCAACCCTTGCTTTGACCACTATAAAGATAATTACAACTAATTTAATGTTTTTAAACAGTTGTTATATTCAAGGATCCAACTTACCAATATCAGCAATCAGGCTGCTTGGTTCCTGATCTGAAAGGAATTGTTGTACCTTTGGCCAAGCCTTGTAGCGTGCATCATGGAAATGAGGAGCAATTTTCTCATACACACTATGGACGTGGTCCTTCTCCAACTGGCTTGCCTCCTTCTCCATCACAAAAAGGCTGCACTAACTCACTGAATCCAGTGCAGTACTCCTAAAGAAGCAGAGAGCAGAATAACAAAAAAGAAAGAAAGTCTCAGAAACTGGGGTGGGTCTCTTTTTCCAAAACACAGCCATAAAATTTAAGTACATTGTACAATTAGTTTCTTGGGATAGATTTATCGTAAACAAAGAGAAACAACTGAGATTTTTAAGGAAAAAAAATTGTTTCACCTATGTTGCTATATGACATTGCACAACATTGTGTTATATAAATAAGTATTTCACACTCAAGACCTTTCCTTATGATTAAGCCTTGCTATTTTTGCCTCCCATTCAGCAGCCCTTCCTGACATGGAATAAGCAACACTTTATGCTTGATAATCCTGTAAATTTTAAGATCGGAAACAGTGGCAAAATCAGCCCATTATCACTATGAAAATCCTTTAATAGCATCATTGCTACACTATGGGTATGTCTAGACTACAGGGTGTTGTCGACAGAGGCTTTGTCGACAGATACTGTCGACAAAGCCTCTGTCGACAAAGAGCATCTAGACTGCATTAAGCAGATAGACAAAGTGATCCGCTTTGTCGACAAAGAGTGTCCAGACTGCCGGACACTCTGTCCACAAAAGAAGGCACCCGGAACCGCTTTTGGCAAGTTACAGGGGCAGCATGTACTTCCTGGTGCTGCTGCCTGCCCTTTGCAGAGACGTGTGCTGAAAGGGACCCCCCTGACCAGCCATCGCTCTGCTACTGCAGCTGCCTTGCTTATCTCCTAGAGGGACAGCAAAGCTTTTGCAGTGCTTGCTGTGAGTGCCCTGCTTCCTGGGACAGCACAGCAGTTTGGGTTTTTTTGGAAGGTTTTTCTGATCCCGTTTTTTGCCATGGAGCCAGAGCTGTCCCTGGGCAGGCGCTGGCCCCACTCCACAGTGCTTCAAGTACTGCTGCAACTGCATGAGACTTTCATGCCGTTAATGCCTGGTCCAGATCCTGCACTCAGGCTGGAGCCCCTCCTTCAGGATGCAGCAGCACTGTTCTTGCCACCAAACCTTTTCCAGGAGAGGCGATTTTGGAGGCTGGAGACAAGTACGGACTGGTGGGACCGGCTCGTAATGGAGC
>CM057845.1:272491178-272525969 GCA_030068395.1 Apalone spinifera | reverse complement strand
CATTTGCATCCCTTTTCCGGAAAAGGGTGCCTGTGTAGACGTAGCCTTTCTGTTGTGAGACACAACAAGTACCAAAGATTCAGTCACGGAACAAAGCATTTCAAAGGAAAAATGTGGCGCAATAAGCATGAAGGTGAACATTCAAATGAAAACTGTGAAGAAGGGACAGAACAAAAATGTTGCAACTGTGGAAGAAGATTCACCTAAGGATATGGGGGGTTTGTAGTGAAACAAAGAAAGTACAAACCCCCCAAATCATTAATAATATCTGAATAAGCTACTAGGAGATACTTAAAAGAAAAAGAAAGGTTCTGATTGAGAAATGAAATAGCCAGCAACAAGTTAATGGGGGTGGAAGTAACAAATGACAATGAGGTAAAAGAAAATGACGTATTACTTACAGAAACAGAGAGATTCATTGAATTTATGTTTGAGATAATGAATTATATGGCTCACAAAGAGAAGGAAAGAAAGTTAGAATTACAATTAAAGTTGCTGAAAAGTACCTACTGGCTAACAATATATCAGTGGAAAGATTCATATTTTCTTATATGAAACAAACATTGAAAGTTAAAAGAAGTATGGGCAACTATTTTCAGCTAGAATGTCCATAGCCTAGTGGTGCACATGCACAAATTAAAAACATTATTGATATGAAAATAAATCTTGATAATAACATGCATGCAAAAATGTTGGGAAACCGAGATACAAGACAATAAAATCCCAAGCTATGATGCATATAGACATAGTAGTGAAACAAGAAAGGGTAGGGGTGTCTATACCTTCATTAAAGAAAGCCTGAGCTACCTTGAAGTAGAGTTTAAAAAGCTAACTATTGAGTATAATGCTATTGAGCTACTGATAGAAAACAAGTCTATGTTTCTGACTTCATGTTTATAATCCATGGAGGTCTCAGGAGATTGGATTGTAGGAAGTCATGCCCTCGCAGTCAGAAGTTCCACTATCAGAGCCAAAGGTCAAGATTGATTCCTGACTAAGTCAAAGGTCAGACAAAGATTACAAGATGCCAGGGAAGACAGGAGTAAGGATGGGAAAAAGGCTGTGGAAGAGCAGGATAAGAGACAAGCACAAAAAGTCTGCAAGTGTAGATGTTAAGCAGTTGCTGCTGCAGAGCTTAAGGATCAGCCTTACCAGTTTCCTCAACCAATCAGACAGGGTGGGTCCATCAGGCAGCCTGGCTGGCTAATGAGGGTGTCAGGAATACTGAGCAGGTGCAGCTGTAGGGCTTTAAATCTGACAGCAGGAAACTAGAGGCTATGGACCTGAAAGAATGAACTGCAGATGTCACATGCCCATTTATTATCCATGAAGAGCAGAACAGTCACAACAGATTGTTCGGAAGGAAGAAAAGTGATAAAAACGAAAAAGTTTAGAGCAATTCTTTGAAGAGAATAGGTTAGTAATATTAAATGATGGAGCTCCCACTAGGTTTAACACAGCTGACAGAAGCACCTCATGCCTAGATCTGGAAATAGCTTCTTGCACTATACCAAGTAAATGCATCCGTGAATTTTACAGAAAAGAGAGAATTGGTAGTGACCACTTCTGAACATTAATTATAGATCAAGGGAAAGGACATGTGAAGATGATATCAGAAACTGGAACCTAGAAAAAAAAACTGGAAATGCATTTGAAACAGAAGTGAGGGCAATGTGAATGAGGAATGTGTACATTAAGATTTATGGAATTTTGTAGGATTATTACTAAAGGAATCATAAAGATAGTCAGCCTAGCTATTCCTAGGATACCAACAATACTTAAAAGATAAGAAAAATACATGGTGGTGGAACAAAAAGTGTGAAATGGTAATTAAAGAAAGGATTAAAGCATGTAAGACTACAAAAAATCCTTAAATAGAAAAGCCTTAATGTAATATTAAAAAGTAAGGCAGTTGCACAAAGGGGCTATAAAAAGGACAAAAAGAGAAAGCTGGAGAACATACTGCAGGAAAATTAATAAAGATACCAATACATAAACAAAATTAGGAGAATGAATGGAACCAATAATACAAAACCTTACGGTTGCAGTATATGCAGTAATAAACTCCAACAAAGAAAAAGCAGAAAGAGCAGTAGTGACAAAGATCAGATGATAAAAATTAGAGAGCGGAAAAGAACATTCACCAATGACGAGGAAGCAGTTATTATTTTAAACAAAAACTTTAATGTGAGAGAGCTCCAAAAAGTAATAAAGAGCAGATGCACTATAACAGGCAAGGACAAAATAAGCTTAAACACTTAAGTGAAAGAAGCTTGAGGGAGATACTAAAATTATATAACACTAGAGGACTGCGCCACCTGCTTGCTACGCTCGCCAATGCCCCTCTCACGGCAGGTAGGCAACCACAGCTCTCTCACCAGCCACGAGAGGGCTGGACTGCAGTCGTGCCAGCCTGGGCCCCTTCTCCATACCTTCCCCCACCCCTTCCGCCCCTGGCTGTGAAAGCTGGAGGCCCCTTCTCCCACCCCGGGCCACCCCTCCCTCACCTTCGGCCTAATCCTAACCCCCTCCTCTCAGGTGAGGCCTTGCCAGGCCCTGCCCCCAGAGTCTGGGGAAGGCTGGGCCACGGCGCCCCAGCTTGGCTCTTCATGTGGCCACCAGAAAGGGCCAAGTTGGCAGTGGGTGAGGGCTGGCTCCAGGGACAGAGTCTGAGGCAGAAGGGATGGAGCGGGGGGCAGGGCTTTACCTAGCCCCAAGCTGTGGACCTGTGATGTGATGACATCACTTTGTCCTCCCCCAGGAAAATTTGGTAAAAAAGGTGAAATATTTAAAGACTGAAAACACATTATTATTCTCCCAGTTACAAAATCAGGTAAGTTGCACTCAAGATTCTGAGGCATACAGACAGACCAACTGCATTCACGGCATGGTTAGATAAAACCATGGCAAGAATGGTAATGAGATTAGTAGCATACCTAGAAAGAAACAAGTTCATAGATGGAATCAAAGTGAGTTCAAAAAAGGTAGCAGAGAGATTAACTATATTGTAGGGAAAGAGACAGACACACAAAAAAGCATGAGAATCAAAGAATTCTTTACAGTAATGTTTTACAGAGCATTTTCTATGATGTGTTATAGAGAAAGATTGTAGGTTGAACCTCTCTAGATGGATGTTACTGGACTATAGAGCTCCTGGACCAGAGAACCCCAGTGGCTGGGAGCAGAGGCTCCTGAGAGTTCCACAGTCGGGAATCCAGACAGGACTTGGGAGCAGACCCAGCCTGGAGATCAGGATGGAGCTGATGGCCAGAGCCCACCTGGGTCTGGGAGTAGAGCAGGTCCAGCAGCCAGGTTGTGGGGAGAGAGGGAGCAGAGCCGGTTCAGTGGCTGGGGGGCAATGAGAGCAGGAGTCTGATCGGGGATCGGAGCGGAGCCGGGCCAGCAGCCCAGAGGCAAGGAGCCTGGCTGGGGCCGACAGTGGGGTCGGTGGCCAGGAGGGGAGTCCGGCAGCCCTCCAGGAAAACCTGGAGGCCGGCAGCAGAGGGACCAGTATTGACCTCTCCTGATCCGGCAAACTCCCTCATTTAGGGCCCATCAGGTCCCAAGGGTGCTGGACCAGGGAGGTCCAGCCAGTTCTACATAAACTAGTTTCCATTAATATTATAGGAAGAATGCACAGATGAATAATGGGCTTCTTAAGAGTACGCCTAAACTACAAACTTAGAGGAGCTCCAGCCCACCCAGGCCCACTGCACACAGGTGGAGGGCCACTCTAGCCCAGCCTGGCCCAGAGCACTGCGGGAACCCAGTTAATCGGTTAAACTTAACATTTTAAACATTAACTTTTAAAATGGCATTTTACATCCCCTACTCCCCTCCTTCTCTTGCTGGTGGGTGTTCCCCCCAGAAGCGCTTCCAGTCACTTAAGAGGGGAGGTGAAGGAGTCTGAGACCCTGGGTCAGCTGCCTCTGTGCTCTTGGCTCCCCTCTAAGAACCTGGGCTTCCTGTTCCCCACCAGAAGCATGGCTCCACTGAGGCTCCCCACTGGGAGCTGCATCCAGTGGGGAGCTCCATACCTGAAGCCCAGGCAGCTGCCATAGTCCTGATGGGCAGTAGGGAGCCAAGAGCCAAGGCCAGCAGAGTTCCTAATAAGGAGCCTAGGGGGCAGCCCAGCAGGGAGCCGGGAGCCCGAGTAGCAGCCCAGCAGGGAGTGGGAAGCATGGACAGTAGCCCAGGCCTGAGCAGAGAGCCAGGAACCTGCAGACCAGCAGGACTCTCTGCATGAAGTAGGGAGCTTGAGCTCCAACCCAGGAGTGTGGGCAGCAGCCTGCCGGGAGCAGGAAAGCCGGGCAGCAAGCCAGTTGGGACTGGTGAAACTGGTCTTTCTTGTCAATATCACAGCTCCAAAATGGCAAGAATGACAACTGACAGCCAATATAAATAACACACAGTGGATATGGACGTTATCTCTGCCCTAAACACACCGACAGAAGCCCTATGCCTCTCATGGAGGAGGAGTTCTGATGTTGGTGTAGAGGGGCATTTGCATCATTAGGAGCAAGGCTGTAATGTGTTGGTGTAATCAGGATGACATAAGCTGCATTACATTGACCAAACTGTAGTGCAGACTAGGACTAAGCAAAAGAACTATACAAGTCTAAATAGGGAAAGCTTTTTCCAACCATATATTCAATTGCAAATTCAACTTCACAGGGGAGCATTAATGAACCCAACCTTCTTTAACAGCATGATGAATGGGTTTCCCCAAGGAAAAGAGCACAGGACTAGGGATCACATTATTTGCTGATGTCTGTGCCATATGGACCAAAACCAGAAAACTTCAGAGTCATTCAAAAAAATGATGCACTTAAAAGGAGTGCAGAATGTGAAAACAGGTATGGCATCAAGTTCTCCATAGATAAAATGAAGGGAATGATTTTCACAACAAGCAAAATCCAAAATATTTTAAAAGTTCTCTACTATACATTTTAGAAACTTTATCTGTGTGTCCATCCATCTGTGAGTCCTTTTGTTCAAGAATGCTTCCTAAACAGTAAGTGCTAGGACCACCAAATTTGATATGCAGCTTCTTCTTACCATAACTTAAAGCAAAGTAAGGGCTTGGTTGTGCCAGGAAAATGTTCAATTTAATTATTTCTCATGAAATGGAAAGGGAGGATCTAGTAGGAGGAACAATTATACTGTAGAATGACCACAGGGTGGCAGCAAGGGGCCAGAGATGGGGACTGGGACAGTTATACTCCTAGTGGGCTAGCAGGGGAAGAGGTGGAGAAAGGGACATTTATCTACTATAGGTGGTCCCCGAATTACGAACGCGTCGACTTACGACTGTTCGTACTTACGACCAACCTCCCATTAAGTCGGTCCCCGAGTTATGAATGTGCGATCCGCGCTTACACACAGCACAGTCACATTTAAATGAATGGAGTCCGACTTACAAACAGACTGAGTTACAACCAAGTGTTTGGTACGTAACTCGTTCGTAAGTCGGGGACTATCTGTATATATTTCAGAGAGCTTGTCTGTGTATATGTCTGTTCCCCAGCCAGAGGACATGCAACTTCTCACCTGGCCCCAAGCTGCTGCGGTGACAGAGGGTTGGGGTTGTCCCCTCATCTCCAGCCCCACCCCAGAATAATGATTTAAATGAAGAAAAATAAAACTTATCTGAGTTAAGGACCCAAACAACACTGGGTAAACCTTCCAGTATCTATATAACCACCAGATAAATATAGTGAAAAATTACAAATTCTTAGAGGTGACATCTGATAGCAAGCTCACTTAGAGAACCAAGCTGAATATATTAAAGATCAGTGCAAAGGTAGAATTAATTAAAAAGCATCGCTGTAATATTATGAAGAGCAGATAAGAAAAATGTTGGTATAATACTATACAGAGCTCTAATTAGGCCAATTACTGTGTATAGATACCAGGCCTTTGGGGTTACTAGGCAATATACTGGCTGACAAACAGCTAAAAAGTGCTACTGATAATGAACAAGTTGACCTAGGAATCTCCTTAAGCAAACTGGAATTTAAATACCTAATAAAAACTGAGCTCACAAAGCAACGGCAAGAATTGTGAGAAAATTAAATGAAGGGGAAAAAATTCCAGTAAGTATGCCTAATAGTTGAAAATGTTGACGTAATCCAAGGCCCTGAGAGGAAGAGCACAGTGGCTCTATTTAGAATTCTAACACAGCATTGCAGATTAAATAGTAATTTATTTCTAATTAACAAGCCTAAAGATGAATTATGCATAACCCAGGAAGCAACAGATCATATCCTTTGAAATTGTAAAGACAGTACCAATGAAGGAGGTATTTATATATAAAATTCAGGTCTTTAATGTAACAATTTTCCTTGCAACATTTATCAAGAACAATGGAAAATGAGGCCCCCAATAAAAAAAGTTCTTCTGCAATTCTTTAAAACTCAAAAGTCGTGAACTAGATACAAAATACAGTGGATGGCAATCACAGACATAGAAAGCAAGTTAGCTATGCCACAAATCTGAAGATGAAGAAAGGGGCTAAAGAGAGATTCTGAGGTCACTGCCTGGGACTACAGAGGATAAAGATAATAGAAGGGTCAAAGAAGAAACACAGCAGGGGGAGTAAGCCTTGTAATCCTCTCCTGAACAGGCAAGTCAGACAGGAGGCTAGGACAGAAATGAGGCAGCCCTTGTGGCTGGAGCAAGTTCTAGTGCTAAGTTCTGATAAAAGGGCATGATCTAGCCTTCTGGGGAGAGAGCCCGGGGAGTTGCTCAGCGGAGGTGCAGCAAGGAAAATTTAAGAGGCGTGAAAGGCTAAGTTTGAGGAGGGCAGAAGTTGGTTTGGTTTGTACCTTTGGCCTGGGTTTGTTAGGGGATTCCAGGGGGTAGTCCTGATATAGTCTATATACCCACCTAACTTGCTAAGAGCTTGAGACTCCCAGCCCTGGGAAGGGTGACAGGCTCTGGGGGCTAAGCGCTGAGAAACACACCCAGGGAATCAGCAGCAAAGACTTGGATGAACAGTCATTGGCTGCTGGTTATAGGGTCCCTGGCCTAGAACCTAGTGTACTGAAAGAGTCTGGGTTCCCTTACCAGTCACAGAAGAAAGCAGTGTGAAGCTCTGAGATAGGAATCAATGGAGAGCCCAGCCAGACGACTGCAAGGATCATGGGGCTCAGAGTCAGATCTAGTATCGAGATACAAGGATAGTGGATTTTTATTTTTGAAAGGTTTTAACCTAGGAAGGGTTTGTAGGCTGACCTTCTGGTGATGGTAATCAATTATGTATATATGTTAATTACACAAATTTGTATGTTTAGTTGATAATGTTAAATGATATTTCTAGGCTGTTTGTGAAAAACAACATGGAGTCTGTATACCAGGTGACCTCAGGACAGGGAGGGGACCTCCACCTCAGAGTGGTAAACAAGAAGCGCACAGACTGGCATTTCCCGCCTTTTCTTAGTTACCTCAGAACTGGTTCCCACTGAGGGGTCACGTGGTAAAAATCACCTCGGGTTTCCCGCCCTGAAGGTTATATAAGTCCAGACGCAGCCCATGGGGGGAGCTGTCAATCTGAGTGGCAGTGTTTGCGCGGGTGGTCAGCTCTCTCTCCTGAGACCACCACGAGATCTGACCCAGCTGCAAGCCAGTCAGAGGAATAGAAGAGAGCACCCCATCCACTGTCTTCCATCTACATGGGTGTCATCTGCCTGACACCCTCTTCAGGGTTCCTGTACCACCAGCAAGGGACTCCCCAGCGCTCCCCCTTGAGGGCTCTCAATCAGCCCAGAGGTTGCAGGTCCTGGCCAACACACCTCTGGCTCAGCCACTCCAGTCCAGAGGAGGAAAGTAACCATTTGTATTTGGGGTAGAACTTACCAATTATTTTCACGCAGTCCAGTTGGGACATTAAGGGTTTTACTGGTCACTTCCACTGTTTTGTTAAAGGCTATTAGTTTGCATCGGGTTTCTCCCCTGCTTTTCCCTTAATATTGTATAAAATCCCTATTACAGTTTCTTTTTGCTTTCACCTTTACTTGGAGTCTGTTTTCCTATATTGGCCTAATTCACAGGTGATAGCTCCTGAGGGAGGGGATGGATCCGTTTGACTAGGGTTTCACTATCAGGCCATATTTGAGTGTTATCCAGGCCCCAGGGTAACAGGTTGGACTTAAATCACAACTTGGCTGGAAGGCAAAGTCATGGAAAAAGGACCAGAGAGGCCGTCAGCTGGGAGCACCAGTCAGAGATCCATTATGCTACACCCAGCCACTCTAATGGTGAGCCCACTCTTTCATAAAGCCATTTCCAGATCATTAATATACTAAATACTGCTCCCATTGGTAGTACTGCTTCCTGATGCACTTCAATATTACCATCACTGCATGCTGATAATGGAAAGTTTCAAAGAATCATAGAAGATTAGGGTTGGAAGAGACCTCAAGAGGTCATTCAGTCCAATCCCCTGCTCAATGCAGGACCAACCCCAACTAAATCATCTGAGCCAGGGCTTTGTAAATTCCTACTTTGTTTATTCCTACTTCCACATTATTGCCCATCTGTTTTTAATCCATGATAGGAACTCACCTATCACCCCATGGCTAACTAGTTTTGTTAATAGCCCATTGTGAGAAATGTTATCAAAAGCCTTTTGAAAGGCTAAAATTACATCCATTTGTTCTTTTATGCACATTTTGTGGATATTTTCAAAGAATTCTAATAGGTTACAGAGGCAGAATTTATAGCAGCTGTACTGCTTTCTCTCTATTATGTTTTGTAACCAAGCAAAGATTTTTGAACTACTTTTTTCAATGCTGAAGGCTCACTGGTATACCCACCAGATGGCTGGGGGGTAGGCATTGGCAGTACAAATCATAAAAGAGACATCACTATTGAAGGAATATATGCTGAGGCACCAGCCTCTGTGCAGATGGTCCTTGTCTCCAAAGATCTAGTAAGCCCCATTTCAGTTCCACAGGGGACATCACCCCCTAAAAGAATGATAAAGAGGAAACTAAAAATCCAAACTTAGGGAATCTTTTTTTCCCCTGAGCAAGATCCTTTATTGTGTTACCAAGTCTCCTTGCCTTCAGAAAGGAGGATAATTGGGAATTTTCAATATGCATTTGGAACAGAAGTGCTGACCAGTTACATTTAATTTCCTAAGAATTTTTCTCCGGTGGGCAAAGAAGTAGTGAGGTGTTCCAAGCACTTAAACCACACACAACCCTGAAAATGCAAAGATCCTGTGGAATTTTCAGGAGGCAAGAGGCAACCACATAGGTATCTCTTGTCTTTTTATATGAGGAGATGTTCCAAAGTGCAGACAGGGGGAAAAATGTGATTTTAAAACAGCAACAGTCTAGCAACTTCTGCTATTTTTCCCTGTGGTTTGGGGAACAGGAAATCTAAAGGAGGCGAGATGACTTAGCAGGCCAATGCTTTCCTCAAATGGTGAGGAAAGGATAGGGCTGGCAAGTTATCTAGCTTCCTCCTGATTCCCTCTTGCCAACGCCATGGGGGAAATAAGCAGAAGTTTAAAAAATTATGACTGGAACTCTACAGAATAACTCCTCGGGTTTGGAAGGCAGGGCAAATATTCTGCAAGCTAACAGATACAGTGGGCAACATAGGACCTGACTGAGGACTTCTGTATTTGACCCAAGGTCCATAGCAGTCAAAGGGTATGTCTATGCTGCAGAGGTGTGACTACAGCAGATGGAAATATACTCAAGGTTACTTTGATCTAGCTAGTTTGAATGGTATTAGCCATGAAGATGTGGCACATGGGCTGTACAAGCCTATTCAGGACCCTGGATGCGTATTTGAGTGGCCAGCCCATGTTGCCATGGCTTCACGGCCATTTCTACCTCAATATGTGGCAGTCACCTCTGTTTACAGTGTAGACATAGCCTAAGAGTTGTTAGTTTCAAGTTCTGTTCTTAAGTAATACATGAGGGAAGAGTGAAAGAACTGGGCTTCTTTAGTTTAGAAAAGAGAAGACTGAGAGGGAACTGAGACAGTTTTCAAATATCTAAAAGGATGTTACAAGGAAGAGGCAGAAAAATTGTTCTCCTTGTCCTCTGAGGATAGGACAAGAAGCATTGGTCTTAAATTGCAGCAAGGGAGGTTTAGGTTGGACAGTAGGAAAAACTTCCTGTCAGGGTGGTTAAACATGGGAATAAATTTCCTAGGGGAGTTGTGGAATCTCCAACATGGAGATATTTAAGAGCAGGTTAGACACCTGCCAGGGATGGTCTAAACCAGGGCTACTCAACACATGGCTCATGGGCCACATGCAGCCCATGGACTGTTTGCGGTGTGGTTTGGGTTGACATGGGGCTCAACCCGCGGCCTGTGGGTAGGATCCTTTGAAAATGGCCTCTACTGGGAACACACTCCACAACGGTGAAGCATGTCCCAGGTGGGGTGAGTACTGAAAGACACAAATGAACGGGCTGGATGGAACAAATGGGTACAGGGTGTCGGCATTTCTAGCCCCCACGAAGGAGGTGCCAGGAGTACCAGGTCATTGTGGGAAGTGTTTTGTACTCATGCCTGTCAGTGTGAAAGAAGCTATTTGCACATATATTTGCATGTACATCCAACCACACTTAAGTTGTGACCCTCGGCATGTGCTTGAGTATTATTGTGGCCCCCGGGGCTTTCAAAGTTGAGTAGCCCTTGTCTAGATGGTTCTTGGTCCTGCAATGTGGGCAGGGGACTGGACTCGATGACCTATTGAGGTCCCTTCCAGTACTATGATTCTATGATATCCTAATCCAGATTTCAACAAGCCCTAGAGAAACTACATGCATAGCAGTCAGATAAGAACAGTTGACGTATACACCAATTACATAAGAGTTAAATGAGTAAAATGATACCAGCAACTCAGGGAGTGTTCTCAGTCTAAGGCAGGGATGGGGAACTTCAGCTCTGGGGGCTGAATCCAGCCCTCAGCTCTGGGGGCTGAATCCAGTCCCCAGCTTGCCAGTATCCGTCCCCCAGGCTCAGCATTGGGGAGCCTGTGCTGGTTGCTCCAACCCTTCACCTGCAGGGCCAGAACACACAAAATCTACTAGGCTGGCCCCCCTAGGCTCTAGTGTACAAGGGAATGTGGGAAGTGTCTTTCTCCTTCTCAATCGAGGGCTTCTCCCTTTGCTTCTCACTTGTGTGCAGCCCACGACTGATTTTTCTGTGGGTCACCAGCCCCCGACCCAAAAAAGGTTCCTCCACCCAGTTTAAGGTTAATATTCCTCACCTAGTGAAAACTGCCTCATGCTCCTCTTATGACATATCAGAGACACTAGAGGCATATTCTAACACTGAGGTTTTCACTTAAGAAATTGACTGCAATGACCGCCTGTTCATAGAAGCCTAAATTTCATCTGAATACTAATGCTGGCATTGTGTTGATTTTACCAAGTCGATTTCTAAAAAGCATACTATCTGCTCAACCACTGTACAAATGTCCTTCATTACTGCTGGGGCCTCACATTCCAAAACGCTGCCTTGCAAGAAATTACATGCATTTGAACACTGACAACAAACGAAATCTGACAAGTAAACATTCTGTAGCAATGGGATTGGAAATCTGGACTTTGAACACCTTCCTCTCCTGATGAGATCATATCATTGGTTTCTTCATGTGAAGCATTAAAAGTGACCTTCTCCTTTGAAAAGTCACAGAGAATCAATGAAGAATGCTAAGTTTCAAGAGGCAATGTTTTCCCACAAGCTAAATCAATTAGAGAATAGTGTTCATCAATATACCTTTCAGGAATGCAAAGCATTGAAAATTAAAATACCTTTTTGTTATAGAAAAAAAACAGGTTTTTTTCACACTCACAGTTGTTTAAAGGAGCTGGACAATCTAGGCCTGATTCTCTGCCCACTCACACCAGTGTAAACTGGAATAACTCCACTAAAGCAAAGGAGTAGAAAATCATGCAGAACTCATACCAATATTTTCTTACAGTTATGAGATTAGTTGTAGGGATGTAAAAATGTTGTTTAATAATATAACCATATAACTACTAGGTTTTTCTTTAGCAGTTATGCATGCTGCAGACTCTGCACTATAAAGCTGCAGAACCCGCAACAAAGCCAGCTTCCAGGGAGCCAGCATGCAACCTGCAGCGAGGAGGCTGTGCCTGGACTGGGCTGCCCTGGACAGGGGCTTCTCTGGCCAGCTGACCAGAGCAGCCCCTGCCTATGGTAGGCCCCACAGGGCTGGAACAGACTCCTGCCCACTCCAGCCCCTACTGGTTAACCGGAACCGGTAAGTTGCATCCATTCAGGGTGAAGTTTACTGGTTAACCATTTACATCCCTAATGGGTAGTAAGTGTTAATCATAAAAACAACCTGAAACAAGTTGTTTTAAAACGAACTATAAAATGCTCCTGCATCTGTAGGGATGGTGAATAGCAGCAGTGTGGGGAGAGAGACTGTAGCTGGCATGTGTCGTGTGTCGTGCTGTGGCAATCCCCAATTGGCAGAGATTCCTTTTGGGACCTATAACCAACCAGTAAAGATTACTGCAGTCCCCAGGCTGCATGAATCTGTATTAGGGCCAACTCCTTTGCAGCCCAGCCCCCCTCATAGAGCCCAGTGAAAACCCAAAGAGAGAATGTCAGCCCTGCTATAAGCAGGCACAACTTCTATCCACCTCAAATCCCTCCTTCTCTTCTGAGAAATGGTCACAAAAACTTGATAAAGATTAGGCAGCTGATGTACATCTCTTTGCTTATCTCTTATTTTGTATTTTGATTATACATAGACTAGGGATGTTAAAAATAGTGTATTTGGGTAACCGTGTAACTGCTGAAAGTCTCAGCAGTTACATGGTGACCTGCACTGCTTCATTCATTTAGCTTTCTACTACAAAGCCCACAGCGGAGCCTTCCTGGGAGCAGGGCCACCGGCCCTTGCCCGCCTCTGCTTCTGGGGAGGAAGCTTCGCTGAGTGTAAACGATACCATTAACCAATGAGAATCTGCTTATTGGTTAAATGGTTAGTCATTTACACTCAGACATCCTTAGCAATGACCATCCTTTTTGTTGTCTTTGCACAACTGCTACCACAGGGAGGTCCTGATCCATTAGGAGTGGGGAGGGCTGTAGAAGTTACTGCAATGTTTATAATAAATCATCTACATCAGGAGGAGTTGTATTTGTTTCAGCAGGTCTGAATTTGATCCAAATTATTTTTAATACTTCGGGAAGAAGGAAAGAACACTTCCTGACCCCATTTATTTTTCCTCCCAAAATACTCTGCTATCAGTATGGGTTAGGGTTTCTTCTGTCTCTTTTCTTCATGCAAGGCCATATCCTGATCTGTGCTACCCCAGGGAATTTCATTGACTTCATGAAGTTACTTTGGATTTTCACCAGGGTAACATTCTGATTTTAGTATTTTTTTTCTTTTCCTTTGCTTCTGTTTCAGTATTTTACCCTTCCCCCACCAGCCTTTCAGCTCCTATATCTGCATTGCTACATCAAGTCTTTACTTCAGAGGAATATTCCCCACTGTCTCTGTTCCTTGAAACATAATAATTTTTCTAAAAGGCAGAAATGGCTTCATGGTCTGACACTGGAATACCTCAGGGATTTCTACTGAACTTACTGTGTGAATGCTGACAGAATGAGCAGGAGACAAACGGAAGCCTTATTCCTCTAAACAGGGTCATAGAATGCCATTGTATTTTTAGTAGAACAATGAAAGAAGGCATTTGGGGATGTACATATTCTGCATGAGTCTGCTTAAACAAAAAAACTTTGTGCATCAAATCTATAAAATAATCTCAGCAACAGTCTATAATGGTACCTCTCCATATTATTTTTGTTTTGGTAGTGCAACTGATTTATGTCTAATACAGAAGACGATTCATCACACACGGGTGCATTATTAAGGTGGTAGTAGAGTCAATATACAGTTTATAATGTATATTATACATTATAAAATAACATTACTTGGACTTACAACAATGGGAAAATTCACTATTTGTGTATTTAACTTTTCACAGGCAGAGGTATCCACCAAACAAACCATTACTGTTGAGAGCCAACACTATAACTGTAGCTAGAACACACTGATTTCATCCTCCTTTGGATCCCATACTGAGAGAAAAGGTTGTAAGTGCAGCATAGCCCCATGAAATTATATTTATGCATAATGCCATAATCTTAAATGTCTAAAAGCAATGTTGAGCAGTATTTGAAGGACTGTTCAAAACTTCATGGGAGGGTGTGTGGGTGGGCTGAAATTAGTAAATACAAGCTACCTGGATATTTATTAAAAATAGACAAAGAGTGTTCTATAACTCATTTGGACCCACCTATTTTTTACAAAGTAGGACGAGGGGATCTAGCTATGCTTTAAGGTATCTGTGTACATGTCTTGCAGATTAGAATTCACCGACCCTCTTCTACCACCTTTTTTAGAGAAAGAAAAGGCATAAAAAGATAAAGAGAGCTTACATTACATCCTGCTTTCTTTGAAAAAGGTCATGGGATGAAGGCCTTTACCACCCTCAACCCTAGCAACAGAGCCAAAATTCTCATTTGGTCTACCAGAGCAGAGGTCACTAACCCGTAGATCGGGATCTACCGGTAGATCAGGGAGCCTCTGACAGGTGATCCTGAGTGGTTTAGTTGGGAGGCTATCAAGTGCCAGCACTGCAGCTGCCCCCTCCCACACTGCCCTGCTGCTCCTGCCCAGAGCCTCAGAGCTGCCCCGTGAACCTCCTGCTTATTGTGCAGGGTGGGGGAGACAAAGGCTGATGTCACTCCATCCCCCATCTTCACAGAGTGAGGAAGGCAGGGCCTTAGCGAAGGGGTGGAGTAGGGTCAGAGCCTTGGAGAAGAGGTGGGGCATGGGAATTTGGGTATGAGGTAGATCCTGGACTGACTTACATTTAAAAAGTGATCTTGTGCTTGAAAAGGTTGGAGACCACTGTACCAGAAGAACCCCACTCAAGGCAATGGTACAATCACACTGAAAGTTGAGGGAGGATCAAGGGAAAACAGGAGTGAAAATGCAACAGTCCTGCAGTAATTTGGGCATCAAAAGATGTAAAGAGACTAGATCCTCTTACCCCTTCCCGTGGCTGTACCTCAGGACGAGATACAGAGACAAAATTTCTTGATACCTTAAATGACTGCTTCTTGGAGCAGCTGGTACAGGAACCCACAAGGGGAGAGGCAATTCTCAATTTAGTCCTGCATGGTGCGGAGGATCTGGTCCAAGAGGACCGCTTGGAAATAGTGACCATAATATAATAACATTTAACATTTCTGTGGTGGGAAGAACACCTCAGCAGCCCAACACTGTGGCGTTTAATTTCAAAAAGGGGAACTATGCAAAAATGAAGAGGTTAGTTAAACAGAAATTAAAAGGTACAGTGACTAAAGTAAAATCCCTGCAAGCTGCATGGACACTTTTCAAAGACACCATAATAGAGGCCCAACTTAAATGTACACCCCACATTAAAAAACATAGTAGAAGAACTAAAAAAGAGCCACCGTGGCTTAACCATGTAAAAGAAGCAATGAGAGATAAAAAGACATCTTTTAAAAAGTGGAAGTCAAATCCTAGTGAGGTAAATAGAAAGGAGCATAAACACTGCCAAATTAAGTGTAAAAATGTAATAAGAAAATCCAAAAAGGAGTTTGAAGCCAAAAACTCAAAAGATAATAAAATGTTTTTTAAGTACATCAGAAGTAGGAAGCCTGCTAAACAACCAGTGGGGCCTGTGGACGACAGAGATACAAAAGGAGCACTTAAAGATGATAAAGTCATTGCGGAGAAACTAAATTAATTCTTTGCTTCAGTCTTCACGGCTGAGGATGTTAGGAAGATTCCCAAACCTGGCCCATCCTTTGTAAGTGTCATTAGAGGAGGTTTTGGAATTAATTGATAAACTTAACAGTAACAAGTCACCGGAACCAGATGGCATTCATTCAAGACTTCTGAAAGAACTCAAACGTGAAACTGCGGAACTAGTAACCTATCCTTTAAATCAGCTTCTGTACCCAATGACTGGAAGATAGCTAATATTACGCCAATATTTAAAAAGGGTTCTAGAGGCGATCCCAGCAATTACAGACCGTTAAGTCTAACGTCAGTACCCAGCAAATTAGTTGAAACAGTAGTAAAGAATAAAATTGTCAGCCACATAGAAGAACATAATTTGTTGGGCAAAAGTCAACATGGTTTCTGTAAAAGGAAATCATGTCTTACTAATCTCTTAGAGTTCTTTGAAGGGGTCAACAAACATGTGGACAAGAGAGATCCAGTAGATATAGTGTACTTAGATTTCCAGAAAGCCTTTGACAAGGTCCCTCACCAAAGGTTCTTACGTAAATTAAGTTGTCATGGGATAAGAGGGAAGATAATTTCATGGACTGAGAACTGGTTAAAAGACAGGAAACAAAGGGTAGGAATAAATGGTAAATTTTCAGAATGGAGAGAGGTAACTAGTGGTGTTCCCCAAGGGTCAATTCTAGGACAAATCCTATTCAACATATTCATAAATGATCTGGAGAAAGGGGTAAACAGTGAGGTGGCAAAGTTTGCAGACGATACTAACCTGTTCAAGAGAGTTAAGACCAAAGCAGACTGTGAACTTCAAAAAGATCTCACCAAATTAAGTGACTGGACAACAAAATGGCAAATGAAATTTAATGTGGATAAATGTAAAGTAACGCACATTGGAAAAAATAACCCCAACTATACATATAATATGATGGGGGCTAATTTAGCTACAACTAATCAGGAAAGAGATCTTGGAGTCATCATGAATAGTTCTCTGAAGACGTCCACGCAGTGTGCAGCAGCAGTCAAAAAAGCAAACAGGGTGTTAGGAATCATTTAAAAAGGGATAGAGAATAAGATAGAGAATATCTTATTGCCCTTATATAAATCCATGGTACGCCCACATCTGGAATACTGCATACAGATGTGGTCTCCTCATCTCAAAAAGATACACTGGCATTAGAAAAGGTTCAGAGAAGGGCAACTAAAACGATTAGGAACGGGTCCCATATAAGGAGAGATTAAAAAGACTGGGACTTTTCAGCTTGGAAAAGAGGAGACTAAGGGAGGACATGATAGAGGTCTATAAAATCATGAGTGGTGTGGAGAAAGTGAATAAGGAAAAGTTATTTATTTGTACCCATAATATAAGAACTAGGGGCCACCAGATGGGCAGCAGGTTTAAAACAAATAAAAGGAAGTTCTTCTTCACACAGTGCATAGTAAATCTGTGGCACCCCTTGCCTGAGGAGGTTGTGAAGGCTAGTACTTATAACAGGGTTTAAAAGAGAACTAGATAAATTCATGGAGGTTAGGTCCATAAATGACTATTAGCCAGTATGGGTAAGGAATGGTGTCCCTAGCCTCTGTTTGTCAGAGGGTGGAAATGGATGGCAGGAGAGAGATCGCTTAATCATCACCTGTTCGATTCATTCCCTCTGGGACACCTGGCATTGGCCACTGTCAGCAGACAGGGTACTGGGCTGGACGGACATTTGTTCTGACCCAGTATGGCCATTCTTATGTTCTCTAAAACGCCTCTGTAATCCTTTCCACTTTGTTTGATATCAAGGAGTTAGCATGAGTGCAACTGAGAGCAGAATTTTGTACACAGTCTCTCAACCACAGGCTTGTTTTGGCGTTCCTGGAGACTACTAAGCTAGAGGGTTTCTTTTTCCATCTCTTCTGTTTGAATATGCTTGGCACACAGTATGGATAAACATGACAAAGGCCCTAATCCTGCAATTAACTCTGCTGGGAGCAAACCTCAACATACTTATCTTGGATCTCCCTAAGGGTTCCCTTGAGTGTCACTAGGAAACTGATTCCTTCTTCAGCAAATCAACCAGAAAGTTTATGTAGCTATATAAGGATTTTTTAATTCTGCACTGTCATGTAGGCATATTTCTGATGATGCCTTTATAGCCCATTCATGCCATATGAGTGTTGTACTTCCATACACTTTAGGCCCTATTAAGGTACATTACAGTAATATAATCTCAAAATGACAAGGCACATATGTACATGACCTAATCTTAGCATGAAAGGGAAGGTCCCATTCACCTTTACAGGTACAGATGGCAAAAAGTATTTTTTATGTGATTGCTACTGCACACCCACCAGCAGCCTCTATTCTAGTAGGTATCTTGTAAATGTGATTCACCCGCAGGCATTAAAGCCATTGCTGTGTATTTTACTATTCCTTCCAGTTGTTTCCCAATTAACTTTCGTTCAGACTGGGTCTCAATATAGACTCGATGCAGCCTCAATCTCAAGCTAACAAAGGTCCAAATTTAGAGAAGGACATAAGGGAGGCAACCTGTACCTCTTCTATTCAGGGACTACCAGGGCTACGGTAACTGATGCAGTGGAGTCTGAGACATTGCAGGGGTACAGAATAGCTAGGATATAAAAACATCATTCCTCCTCCTGCGTTCAATACACCCCTGCCTATCCTGGCTCACCCCAAAATGTCCCCTCTGCCAGGTCTTTCAATGGGATGGGTATGGTGCACAGCCAACTCTGTGGCTCCAGCACTGGGCCTCTTGCACACTGAGCATTTCCAATTTAGACACATTGTATGTCCCCTTGCACACAGCCTCACCATTCAAGACACAGGCACAAAGCACTGCTAGTTACTCACTTTCAAAACGATGAAAGTGACACACCTTTTAAAAAGAAAAAAAAGATTAAATGAACTAATCTCTGCCCTGCCAGCAAATCCATTAGTTTGACATATACAGTAGCTGATGTAGAATCAAAAATTTGGGTGAGGTCTTTCATATTAGAAGAGAAGTGAAACCATTTTAGTCTTGTCAAATATAGTTTTGTATATATTATGACTGCTGGGAATATTTTTTTAATAATTTAAAGCCCAACATTGTTATACTATAGTCAGAATAGAAGTCCTGACTGAATTATACTTTCGTCCTCTTCCTCGCCCCTCCTTTTTCTAGGCAATTCCTACTTTTTGACAGTAAGATGCTTCTAGCTCTAAATTATTTCTGCATTTCAGAGTCATACAGAAATATGTATAAAGCAAATGAAGAAAAATGAAAATATATTCATGCAACTATTTCTGCCTATCACCTTTAATCTTTCAAGCACTTTAAAATATGTGCTTCCCACAGAGGCAGAGAGATCTATTTTTCCTTTATGTGAGTATAAAAGTAATTTGTTGCCATAGCAATATTTTTCCAACCCCAATGTTCTGAACAATGTAGTTGCTTTAGCTTTTGGGCAAATGGTAACCGTCATCATACCCCATTTAAAATGTCATGCTTCACTAACCTCTTCATTTTGGCTTTGATTTCATATTTCTGCTACACATGATTAAAAAAATTAATTCAATACAAATATTTATGTCTATATGAGCTTACTCACAGAGACCAATTTCAAATAATCATTTACTTGTATCTTGTTTAATTAAAATTCATTGGGAACCTCAAGCTGCTCTAGCAGACACAGAAATAAAACCAAGTTGTACCCAATAGGCTACATTCTGAAGCCCGTGGGATTTAGGTACATGACTTGGAGGGCAGATTTTTGCCTGTACTGATTTATTTTCTAAGAGCCATATCATCCTCTAATAGACTACTCCAATGGTTGGAGATCTTCCAGGAGGCACATCAGCTCATCTAGAAATTGCCTAGTTTTACAACAGGCTACATAAAAAGCACTAGCAAAATCAGTACAAACTAAAATTTCATACAGTGACTTGTTCTATATACGATACACTGAAAAGTAAGTACAATACTTATATTTATCTGGTTTATTTTACAATTATATGGTAAAAATGAGAAAGTAAGCAATTTTTCAGTGATAGTATGCTGTGATACTTTATAAGCAAGCAGTTTTTAAGAGACGTGAACCTTGGGATACACAAGACAAATCAGACTCCTGAAAGTAGTATGGAAATGTTGAGTTCCATTGGCCTACTCACATGAAGGGATCAGGATAGGAGGAGTTAACACTTTCAGTTTCCCCAGCATTACTTCCTTAAGGAGAGGACAAGATTGTGGAAGCATCCTGTGGGTCAGCCAAACCAAGCTTTACACAGGAGATCTATCAGAGCCCAAATTATATATACAGAAGCACTGTGCCTACATCCTAGGTCCTATCCCAAAATCTGTGGAGTAGTTTTTATTGTGTAAAGATGTGAGGCAGATGCCAAAGGCCACCCCATTTCAGGAGGCTGAGTTCTCAACCACTTGGTGGAACGCAGACTGAAGCCTACAGCAGCCTCATTGCTGTGGTATGTAATGTTTAACTAAAAATGCAGTTAAATAAAACCTATCTGTGCCTTTAAAATAAGAGCACTAATCCCTTGGCTCTTTCCGGTTCCTTGGCAGCACTACTCTAGTGGTCGGCCATAAGCTAGTCCACAAGCCATTTCCTTTTCCCCACCTATCCAGCCACATCTTGAGTAAGGGGGTTTCACCTTATCTTACAAACGTAAATACCACTGGATTGAGGTAGGTGTAATACCACAGTGGGTAGCACTCTCATAAACTCTGCTCCTGCCAACCTGCAATTCATACTCCATTGAATGTTGAATCTCCCATTTGAGAGGACAACTGTGTGTGTTGCTCCTAACTGTGTGTGTTGCATGTATGTGTGTACATGCTATTATGTAGGGTGGGCAATAATTTTTGATTGGGGGACCACTTGGGATGGAGGTTGAGTGCAGAAGGGAGCTCGGGACAGGGGACTGCACAGTGCAGGAGAGGGTGTGGCGTCTGAGAGGGAGTTTAGGTGAAGTAGGGGGCTGTGACCTGGGCAGAGGATGTGGCTGCAGCATCTGCGAGGGGGTATAGGTGCAGAAAAGGAATCTGGCCTAGGGGAAGAATGTAGGAAGAGGTGCAGGGTCTGGGAGGGAGTTGTGATCTGGAATGAGGGAGTGCAGAGAGTTTGGGTGGCAACCTGGGGCAGGGAGCTGTGGTGTGGGAGGGGTACCAGAGGCAGGCTATGGTCAGGAGATGCTTACTTAGGTGGTTCCCAGCCAGCAGCCCAGTGGGACCCTCATGCAGGCTCTCTGCCTGCCGCAGCTCCAGACTGCTCAAAGCAGCTGGCTGATCCATGTGCCTATCTGTATTGTGTGCCAGGGGCAGGGAAGGCTTCATGCACTGCCCCCACAGCCAGCACAATCTTTCAGCTCTCATTGGCCGGTTTCCTCTCTGCACTGCACCGGGGAGGCTGTGTATTGTCCCAACCTCCAGTACAATCTCTCAGCTTCTACTGGCGGGTGGTCCAGAACCATGCACAGCCCCCTCACATGGTGCAAAGAAAGCCAGCTGCTCCCTGCCTGAGGGTTCTGGTGGGGTAGGCTTATAAGGTATCTTGCCCACTCCTGCTATTATGGCATTTTTTTTTTGTTCTCTTTTCTTCTTGTCACTCGTCTCATCCCAGCCTGTCCTGCTTGTTTGTCTCACACTGTTTCATCTTGTCTTTTAGACTGTAAACCCTTTAGGTCAGGGACTGCATTTATTAGATAAATTTTTAGAAAACCTAGCATGATAACTCACCGACCTTGCTGATTTCTATGTAATACTGCAAAGTAAATATTAAATGTTACTGGGATAAGCTTATTTCTTAAATTTAGTCTATGATTTCTTAGTCTAGATGCAAATAATGTTCAGTATTTTATTTAAATTGGCATAGCCATGTTTAAGGCAGATAAGAAATGAAAACTAAGGCATTATGAAACACTTTATAGCAAGCTTGAAACATAAATACACTGCAATTTAGAATGACATTTGCCTCCGACGATTTGCCATGGACTGATTCTCCACTGCCATGTCCCCTCCCTTGTGCAGTCTTATACCTACTTTCCCATGGGATGTCAGGAACAGGACAAGGGCAGAGAGAGGGCATGACTGGAAGGCATTGCCCTATTACTTGTCCCGTCCCCGAGGAGCTCTACGAAACAAATCACTCGCTAATTTACACGAAGGTTCAGAAAGAGGGCTAGAGGACCCCAGCTGCAAAGCACCTTTGTGTCCTTGCAGGAGCCGAGCCACGGAGAATCAAGGCCCATGGAGGCTGCTTCTGAGCAAAACTGAAGTTGGCAAAGGCAGCCCGTTCTCTGCACGCGCGGCCCAGAGACTTCCCAGCAGGAGTCGGCGGTGCGAGCAGAAGAGACCCGGTTTACACTCCGGAACGCAGTGCTATTAAATACTCTGAAAGCGAGGCGGGCCAACTCCCCTGGGCAAAAGTCTGCTCCGACGAACTTCATGTCACCCGCCGTGCGGTCCCCACCGCGTCGCAGGGCCGGCGGCGCAACCCCCTTCTCCCACCCTGCTGGGGGTGGGGCTGGTGCAATTCCCCGGCCCTATCACTGCAGCAGCAGCTTCCCGCGCAGCAGCCGAGCAAAGGTGGGACCAGGCTCCCCACCCCCACCACCTAGTATACCCTGCACCAGCAGCAGGGCAGCGCCGTTTCCCCTCACCCTCCCCCCGTGATGCTCCGCTCCTCGCCCCCGCAAGCGCCGTGACCGGCCCCCTCTCCGCGGCGCTGCGGCCACTCACCCCCGCTCCCTCCTGCCGCCCGCACGCCGCCTAGCAGGCGCGGGGGCCCGGCCCGAGTCCCTTCCCTGGACCGGGGGCTGCCTGGAGGCGGCGCGCGCTTCAGTGGCCACGTGGGACTCGCTCCCAGGGCCAGTCTCCCTGGAGCCGCAGCCAGCCCGAGCGGCGCGGCGCCCTTCCTCCGCCCCAAACAATGCCGCTCTCCTAGGTTACGTGCTCGCTCGGGTCCCTATTGGAGCCTTTTGTCCTCTGACTCGCTGGAGCGGAGCCGCAGGCGCAGCCTTCGTGTATGGGGCGGGGGGGATTACCCGGGGCTGGGAACCTCGGAGGGCGGCTCCCTCCACGTGCTCCTCCCCGGGAAGGGTTCGGCAGATGCCGCGGGTTCATGAGAAAGGCCCGAAGTGGAATTCCTGCGTTTGATGCCCTGAGCACATAGATTTACCTTTAGGATCCGTGGGGCCACATCCTGCCATGCTTACTGTGGCACAGTACATGTCTCCGAGGAGCTGGGACTGAGTCCCCCAGGCTGGCTCTCTCTGATTTGAGGTCAGATTGCTACCTGCCCCTGCCCCTGCCCCCGGGGAGTAGCAGGGGAAAAGCAGGCCTCTTTCCACTATAATTCCCCTGCACTGTCCTGTTGCCTTCAGATCCTCACACACCAGGGGACTGGAAGGAAAAAGTATCACAACTGCAAATAATTTTTGGCTGAGGTAGGTGGGAGCTCCAGGATCTGCCTTCCTCCAGGTAGCCACCAAGATCACCCAATCAGGAGCAGTGGCCAGAGAAGACAAAACTTCAGAAATCCCCACCTATGATGAAGGATAATGGGAGGAGAATGACAGTTCTGTACCATTGTTCCCTAGTGCAACACAGGCTGGTGCTAGCTGTTCTGATGTACTAGGTGTGACAAAGGTACCACAACTAGGGCATCCCATATGATCAGCTCTCCAACGCTATCTTTGGATGTGTGTGAATGGCTACACAAGATGCAAGACCATGGAGAATCAGGCCTATAATCCCATATTGATATGCAATTTCCATTAGTGTTAGTTGCATTCTCTTCATCCATTAGTACAATTCTTTGTAAAATTGTAAAGGATAGTCATGAATATAAAAGTGATTGCTGTATTAATAACAGTTATTATTGTGGCACCTGCTTTTGAGGGTTAATGTAGAATAGCAAGGAACTGCTGTAATTATTATTTTAGAGCATTAAAAAAAGGACGTGGAAACAATCATTATTTAAATGAATGCTTTAAAAAGATAAAAGGAAGTAGGTTGTTAAAGTCAGTACAATGCAAGAGAAGTAGAAAAACAAAAGAATACCATAAAACAAAATAATGCAGACCTTATTGTTACACAGAGTAAAAAGGATGGGCACATCAACAGCAGCACAAAGTTCAGCGACTTTGTGCAGGTCAACAGTGATCAGAGAGCTAGAGAATTCTTAAGGAAGAACTATCTCTCTGTCCAGAGTTGGACAAAAATAACTATTTTGTGTTATTCTTTGCTGTGGTGACAGGGGTCCTTTTCTGGTGGCAGAATGGTCCACCAGACCTGGGTTCATTTCTCAGTGTTGCTCTGACCTGCAAGCAGAGCTGTCCAATCCACAGGATGGTTCAGGGTGGCAGCCTCAGGACCTGTGCTTTGGAGGGGCCCACAGCAGCCATGTCAAATGTTCTATGGGCAGGGATCTAGGGGATTACCAGAGGCCCCGATGCAGGGCACCCTAGACCCAAAGTGTTCTACTTCCCGCCGCCACGGTGAAGCAGAATGAAGAGTGGGCTGGGTGAGGGTGGCATGGCGGGGTGGGGCACAGTAAGCTGGGTTGCTCTGGCTCCCACCACTGCATTGATTGTGAAGGGGGACCAATCCCTGCTGCTGATCCCCACCATATCCCTCACTATTCCCCGGCTTGAGTCGCTCAGGGGATGGGGCAATCGGGTGGAGCAGAGCGGGGGCCTGCAGTGGGGGAGGGGGAGGTTGCCCTGAGCCGCATAACTGGGGCACTGGGGGGGAGAGGTTTGCTCCAGGCTCCATATCCCTCTTGGGACAGCTCTCCCTGCAAGTCATATCACATCTCCCAGTGACTCATTGTCTTTGTAAGGTGCTTTGAGATCCACAGAAGAAAAGAGCTACATACGAGCAAGAGTTATTACTGTACATTTTTAAACAGTTTGAGTCACATGAACCCAGTGTGCAGAAAGAGAGAATTATCTTTGACTAACAGCAGTAAAAGAAAAAAAAAGTAATCTCCAACAATGGTCCATTTGCATAAAAAATCTTTAAAACCAACCTGCAAGATCAAACTGCAGAAATGCAGCATCTGCAGAAACTGAGTAACTGTCTAGGGAAATACTTTTTTGCATAAAATATACAAACCCTAAAGTAAATCCTTTGTATAATCCTCTTTATGGAACAACCAAGCAAATATACCAGAATAGGAAAAGGAATAGCAGTTCTTCAATATTTTAATTTGATGACATTGGCAAAAAAACCTCCAAAACAACTACAGTACCAAAGATGACAAAGTAAGGCCCAGCCTCGTAAATATATGTCTCCTTTTCTTCCATGGGGTTCTGTGTACATTCATAGCATTTAAAAGGGATTGACTACAAACTCTTACTTAGTTCAATTGTCCTGACCTCACGTGGACTTCATTTCCCCCGTCTATCCTTGTTCTTGTCTGTCCTTCATTCTCTTTATATTTCTCTTCTTTTATCTTTTTCTTTTTCTCTGTTCTCTCATTTCTCTCTGTCTTTGTTCTTTCTTTTTATCCTTGACTTTCTTTATTTTTCCCCTCCTTTCCCCCCTCTATTTTTAGCTTATGTAGAATCATCACAGTTTAACCTTTGCAGTGGGACTCTGCATGAATAAGGACAACTCATCTGAGTATAACTATGCAGGATCAGGTCCCAAGTCTGAGTCCTTGCTTCTGTGCTGCTAGTGTCTGAGGGCAATATAAAGTTTTATAGCTGCTGACCTGGGAGATATTAGATCTTATTTATGATTTTAAATGCTTAACTTTTTAGATATAAAACTTAAGATATAACTTTTTAGATATAAAACTTAAGTTTTCAATGTAAATAAAATCACTCTCTGCTCCCCTTGGCCGCGTGTTTCCCTCATCTCCAACCCAATTATGACTCCTTTCCCTTCCATCCCATGCACTTACCAAATCTGCTCTGTTTTGCTGAGCCTCATAAGGTCTTCTAGAGGAAGCTATTCCTCTATATATGACAACCCATCTTAAACTTTGAGCGCCACATCTTTGAGGACATGGATGCAGCTACACTGAAGTCAATAGAATGTGTGCCCACTTACATCAGATGCTATTAGCACTCATACAAAAACTTAGGAAATTCATAAATAAAAGCAAGTAAGGTAGAACTTATATTTCAAAGGAATGCAGTGAATGCCGCAAAACACAATTACTTTTTTCACATAAATTCTTTAAAAAAAAACATTAGAATGTCTGAACATTAACAAGGGATCTAGTCACTTCCCCACTGACATATAATCCTCCATTACTCATAACCCCACCCAACAGATACTGCCTATTCAGTGTTAACTTTCACTCTTTCTTTTATAGTGCAAGTATATTGTTAGATGTGTTCAATCTACTGTAGAAAAGCACACTATATATTTACCAGGAATGAATCCTTGACTAAAGAGATGATTAACAATAGATTTGTAGCTGAAAGCACAATTTAAAAAAATGAGGTGTGTAACTTGCCTGGCTGGTAAAACTGGTTTGAAACATGCTTATAAATCTTATAAGAGGTATTGAAAAAATTATCAAAATAAAGAGTACAATATTTTTTTACCCTAATTTTTACTGTTCTGGGGATTTCATTTCTTAGTATTATATATGAGACATGAAGTCAATCAAATGTATAGGTGGATAATTGCAGGAATTTGCTTATATGATAAGGCCCCAATCCAAAGCTTATTGTAGTGAATTGAAGGGTTCTCATTAATTTCACTGAGCTTTGGATCAGAAAATAAGAATCTGACCATATTAGGAACTTATGTATTGTACATAGAATGCTATCTTGACATCAGTAATTTCTCGTGTGCAGTGCTGAGAATCTTCAGCTCCCACTGCAGTCAAAAAGAGTGAAAGCTGAAAGCACTGAACTTGTATATATCAGCAGTTCCCAACCGTCGGGCCGCGGACCTCTGGCTGCCGGGCTTGGGGTACACTACTCTTGCCGCAGATGTTGGGAGAAGTGTGTCCTGATCCGTTTCTCAGCCAACCAGTGCCGGGCAGGGACAGGGTCTCCTCCCAGCTGTAGAAGAGCATTACTCTGTACCCCAGCCCTAGCCCCCAGAGCCGCTGTGATGCAGGCAGCAGCTCAGGGCTAGGTGAGGGGGGCAGGGCAGGCACTGGGGGCTCCAGGGGCAGGGCTAGTGCTGGGGGGCTCTGTAGGCTGAGCTAATAGTAGGGAGGAGGGCTATGAGGGCAGGGCTGCCACTGGGGGCTCTGGGGATGGGGCTAATATTGGGGGTTGGCACTGGGGGAGGTTCTGGGAGGGTTGGGTGCAGTGGGGCTCTGGAAACAGGAGGCTGGCACTGGCAGGTATGGTGGGGGGGCTGTAAGGGGCAGGCGACTGGCATTGGGGGGGTTGGGTGCAGGGGGTAGTGGAGGGTCAGTGGCTGATGCTGGGGGGTAGTGGAGG
Organism: Apalone spinifera; assembly: GCA_030068395.1. Taxonomy (NCBI): domain Eukaryota; kingdom Metazoa; phylum Chordata; order Testudines; family Trionychidae; genus Apalone; species Apalone spinifera. The sequence goes on along the minus strand of CM057845.1, from coordinate 272,498,751 downwards.
AGAAGGGAGCTCCGGGGGTTAGGGCTGGCACTGGGGACTCTGGGGACTGGACTTTTGGCAGACAGGTAATGTTTCATTTAGGGTTGAATATGCAGATAAAGTATTACCAGTCTGCCAAAAGTTTGTGAATAGGTTTGCTGGTCCCCAATATCAAAAAGGTTGGGAAACACTGGTATATCTCTTTTTGTACTCACATTGCAGCATATACCGTTATGTGAAAAAAAGTTCATGTTTATGGTGTAATAATACATGCATATTTTGATTTCCAGAAACCAGACAGAAATAGGTTGCCTTAATGGTTGTCGGGATTAGAAAGCAGAAAGATAACAACAACAACAACACAGTGTGTAGAATAATAATTTCAAATACAGACCAAGATTCTTGGATGACATGAGACATGCTAGTCCCTTGCTGATAAGGGGGGTGGGCAAAGGTGGCAGTTGCCATGGGGCCCAACAATTCAAAAGGGAACTGCACCTAAGACCCTGATTTCTACTTCGATGCTAAGGCTCATTGAAGAGTCATATAGAGTTTTTGACCATTGAAAACAAACAACTCATTATTGATTCTGCCAAGGAAACAGGGGGGTTTGATTTATGATGGGAAGACTGATGCAGATTGAATCACATCAGTCTCATGGGAGGTATGGACAACTCTCTTTAGAAGAAAATGAGGCAAACACTTGTGTGAAACTATGGTCACCAGGAACAAACAATGGAGCCTTTGTTGGGGATAGGGAAGGCTGAAGGATATTAATGAATTAATAGCTGAGGCAATGTGCTGGCTTATCAAACCTAGATATAAATGTATAGTTGTTGTTGCCTATCCAAGCCATAGGAAGAAGACTGCCATATTGAAGTCTGATGCACACTCTATGCCTTTACCATCTAGGTGAAGCAGAGTCTGTTACCTCTCTAGATCCAACCAAGGGTTATTGAAAGCTCCCTCTCTCACCTGCATTCTGGGAGAAAACAGCCTTTGGCACCTTTTCCAATGGTCAAATATGGGAAGACCATTTAAAACATGTAACTACCATGCTTCAGTCCTTCAAGGAGCTGGCCTAATGACAAGCCTCACTAAATACCACCTGAGCAAAAATGAGATCACCTACCTTAGGAGATATACTGTGAGGAGGGGCAAGATGTGACTTTTGGTGGATAAGAATATAAGAATGGCCATTCTGGGTCAACCAAAGGTCCATCTAGCCCAATATCCTGTCTGCTGACAGTGGCCAATGCAAGATGCCCTAGAGGGACTGAACAGAACAGGGTATCATCAAGTGATCCCTTTCCTGTAACCCATTCCCAGCCTCTGACTGAGGCTAGGGACACCATTCCTACCCATCCTGGCTAATAGCCATTGATGGACCTAATTTCCATGTAGTTCTTTCTTGAACCCTGTTAAAGTCCTGGTCTTCACAACCTCCTCTGGCAATGAGTTCTACAGGCTGACCGTATGCTGTATGAAGAAAAACTTCCTTTTGCTTGTTTTAAATCTGCTACCTATTAATTTCATATGGTGTCTCCTAGTTCTTATATTATGGGAATAAGTAAATAACTTTTCCTTATTCACTTTTTCCACGCCAGTTATGATTTTATAGACCTCTATCATATTCCTGAAACTTGAAATAAGGTACGTAATTTGTGCTACACAAATTGCAAAGCTTATTTTGAGTCTATTTTGAAATAGGTTATATTGAAATTTGGTGCTGTTTACACAGCACCAAATTTTGAAATAAAGTGCTATTTTGAATCATCCCTTACTCTTCGTAGAATGAGGTTTACAGGGATGGTGAAATAGCTCATCCACTGTATTTCGAAATATTGGACACGTTCAAAAGACACGGGGTAGCTATTTCAGGATACCTCTGGTATCCCAAAATAACTTTGCTGTGTAGACATACCCTTACTCTCCTCTTTTCTAAACTGAGAAGTCCAAGTCTTTTTAATTTGTCTTCATATGGGACCTGTTCCAAATTCCTAATAATTTTTGTTGCCCTTCTTTGAGCCTTTTCCAGTGCCAATAGATCTTTTTTGAGATGAAGTGACTACATCTGTATGCACTATTCAAGATGTGGGCATACCATGGTATTAGATAGACGCAATAAGATATTCTCTGCTTAGTCTTTATCCCTTTTTTCATGATTTCTAATATTCTGTTTACTTTTTTGACTGCTGCTGCACACTGAGTGGATGTTTTCAGGGAAATACCCACAATGACTCCAAGATCTCTCTCTTGAGTAGTTGTAGCTAAATTAGTTCCCATTATATTGTATGTATAGTTGGGATTATTTTTTCCAATGTGCATTATTTTGCATTGATCAACATTAAATTTCATTTGCCATTTCGTTGCCCAATCACTTAGTTTGGTGATATCTTTTTGAAGCTCTTCACAGTCTGCTTTGGTCTTAACTATCTTGATTAGTTTGGTATCATCTGCATATTTTGCCACCTCACTCTTTACCTCTTTTTCCAGATCATTTATAAATAAGTTGAATAGGATTGGTCCCAGGATAGACCTTTGGGGGACCCCACTTGTTATCTCTCTCCATTCTGAAAACTGACCATTTATTCCTACCCTTTGTTTCCTGTCTTTTAACCAGTTATCAGTCTGTGAAAGGACCTTCCCTCTTATCCCATGACAACTTACTGTACTTAAGAGCCTTTGGTGAGGGACCTTGTAAAAGGCTTTCTGGAAATCTAAGTATACTTTATCTGCTGGATCCTGTTAGTGCGGTCACTCTTCTATAAAAGCTCGGTGTCCATCCAACGTATAATTTAAGAATGCCAATTAGTCTAATTAACTAAGAAGATAGAGGTGCGACTTCAATAAACATATCTATTCATCGTCTGCTGCTTTATCCTTGGAATGTGGCGCGTAAATGAAAACTTAAGACATTTGTAAGTTTTAAAAACAATAGGACTATATTAACTATATATCTCAAATAAACAAATATATATGCTATACACAACAGCAAGGGATTTAGCAGAGTCAGCGACGCTTGGGACGATTGATGGTTGCTGGCGACCTCGAGTCTTTGGTCCTTCCGGGCCTCAGATGAGGAACAGCCAGGAGTCCCTCGTTGGAAGAAGGCGCTGAAGCTGGCGACCTCAATCCTTTGGCTCTTCCGAGCCTCAGGAGAGGAACTGCCAAGAGTCCCACGAAGGGCTGGAATAGAAAGCGACGATCGCCTTCCGCAGTGTTCGCCTCTTCCTGCTCTTTGGGGGCAGCCGGAGCAGACGATGGAAGCTAAACCCTAAACTGCTATGCCCTAAACTTATCCTAAAAATAAAACCCTAAACTATCTCCCAACGCGCCCGCCGTACAGACTCAACGACGGCCGATAAGCGGTTACCGACGTGGCCTGACGGACAGACTCGACGACGAGAAATAACCTAAACTAAAACTAACTAAAATCTAAAGTGGAAAGATACAGATCTTCCGTCTAGTCACGTCCTTAACTTATCCTAACACATTTGTTCTAGTCAGTCACGCTCGGGACAGCATGATCCAAACCACCAGATCTCTCATACCACTAACCTAGCCTATGCCTAACCCGACGACCCGACGCCACACCTAACGAGTGCGGCTCCGGCATTTATAGGCCACGGTCATGAATATGTATGAGAGCTCAGATTTAAAACGATTGGCTGGTGGAGGACGCTAATTTACATAAGTTTGAACTGATTGGTCTTTCAACATATTAATACATAATTCAGGACATAACGGTATTCTTTATGAATATTCATACAGTCAACTGTTAGACTGATGAATATTCATTTATAGTTGGTCAGGTTTTAAAAGACAACATTGACAGTCAGCATGACTCAGCATTATCCTTGTATACATATATATATGATGACTTATATGACATTTCTTATTTGTGTGCCTTATTCAGTTTACATATGGCTCATCAACATAAATTACACATAATTAAACAGATGTTCATTACAGGGGTTATTACAGAGGTGATTACAAGCATCCATTTAATATGCAATTCTGTCCAGTTCTGTCAACAATCCCCCTTGTCCACATGTTTGTTGACCCTCCCCCCCCCCCAAAAAAAACTCTAGTAGATTAATAAGGCATTATTTCCCTTTACAGAAACTATGTTGACTATCCCCCAACAAATTATGTTAATCTATTTGTCTGACAATTTTATTTTTTATTGTTTCAACTAATTGGCCCAGCACTGACTTTTAGACTTACCAGACTGTAATTGCCAGGATCACATCTAGAGCTCTTTTAATATATTGGCATCACGTTAGCTATCTTTCGGTCATTAGGTACAGAAACTGACTTAACGGATAGGTTACAAACCACAGTTCCACAGTTTCATAGTTCCACAATTTCACATTTGAGTTCTTTCAGAACTCTTGGGTGAATGCCATCTGGTCCTGGTGATGTATTACTGTTAAGTTTATTAATTTGTTTCAAAACGTCCTCTAATGACACCTCAATCTGGGACAATTCCTCAGATTGGTCACCTAAAAAGAATGGTTCATGTTTGGGAATCTCCCTAGCATCTTCAGCTGCGAAGACTGAAGCAAAGAATTAATTTGGTGTCTCTGCAATGACTTTATTGTCGTTGATTGCTGCTTTAGCATCTCGATCATCCAAGGGCCCCACTGGTTGCCATATATGGTTAGCCATATAGCAGAAGCTTCCTGCTTCTGATGTACTTAAAAAAACATAAGATCTGAGCCTTCCAGATTTGTCCCATGCCAGGCTCAAAGAAACAGCTATGCTGCTTGTTAGAACTTTCCAGATACAACCAAAAGTTTATTCCAAACTTCTTGACCATTGTGGTCCCTTCTACAGTTCTCCCCTAAACAGATCTAATGGACCAATGCTTGTGAAAGCCTTTCAAAGCACACTTCTGCTTAGAATCAGTTTTGTATAGCTCCAACTTCACCAGGGAATTCCTGCTACAGAGTGGTGAGATTAGGGACCGCTTGATTTCAGGTAGTAGAAGACAACACTCAATCCTCTACCTGGTTAGAAAATCATTCCCAAAGAAGAAGGTTCACTCTGGAATCAAAAAAGTGTTGGCTGTAAAGAGGGCAATAGAGTTGGCAATCATTTTACCTGAATCACTGACCATGCCCCATTGCACTGGCTCCATGCCATGAATGACACCAACCCCCAATGTATAAGGTGGTAGCTGTCCCTGCAACCTTTGTCCTTATGCATTCATTTCAGGGCCAGAGCTTCACTTGCAGAGTTGCAGAGATAGGCTTCCTAGTTGAAGCAGCCTTTGGGGAAGAACAAAGAGACTCCAAAGAACGAGTCATCTCAAAGCAGAGACTGTTTCGGAACCAGACTGAAGAAAAGGGCAGAAATGCCCCTGCTCCCTACAGGAGGCTGGGGCGCTGCCCAATGGAGAGTTATGCATGCTTTTGTGTTGTAGAACTTCTTGCAGCTCAGTCCCTCACCCTCAGTCCTACCTAGAAGGGAATCTGACTGAGGAGACAATTAGCCAATGGGGTGGATTTTACCTGAGTGGACTCCAGAGATAGAGACTTCTTGTCCCATCCTCAGGAGATCCCAACTCGCATCAGTGTGCCCAGAAGAACCACAAGGGGGCGTCACTCCAGCCACACCATTTATTGATTAAAATCCCATGTACATTTTATCATTATTTTGCCCTGGATTGATATCAGGTTAACTGGCCTATAAATTATCCATGTGATCCTGCTTGTTCTTCTTGAATATTAACACAACATTAGCACTCTTTTGGAATTTCCCTAGAGTTCTAAGATCTTTTAAAAAAAATTATCAGCAGGCCACCAATCTCAGCAAACTCTTTAGTGCTTTTAGGTGCAATTTGCCTGGTGTTGAAATATTTATCCCTACTAGATTCTGCTTAATGTGCTCCTTAGTTACCAGTGGCCTGAAAAGTAGCCGGTTGTCATGTGATATATGTACATTATCCTGTTTTCCAAATACAGAACAGATATATTTATTGAACACTTCTGACTTTTCTGCATCATTGTTAACAATTCACCAAACTAGTAACTGTACATTATTTCTTTAGTAAGGCTGGTGTCAAGGGATTTGCTGTCTCATTCACCATGGCATAGTGTGTAATAAATGAGGCATGGGTTCAATAGAAGAGAGTCAATGGTCTTGTGCATAAGGTATTATCAGGCTCCCAAGAAATCTGGAGGTTTATTCCTGATTCTGCCATTTCCTTTCAGAGTGACATTGGATGAGTTAAATCTCTTGGAGACTCATTTCCACATCTCCTCCCAGGAGAATGGTGAGGATAAATTCATCATTTGCCCATGTTACTGAAGCAAAGGTTTCTCTCTTGCTCTCTGCCTCCATTTTTCTGACTGTCACATCAAATCCTGGCAAACTCATCTACTTCCCCTTTCCCCCATGTCCTCCTCCTTCTTACTAAAACATCTACTGTCCTGTTACCCTTACACATGTCTCCCTGTGGTCTTCCCAATTTTCCAAAACCCACCTTTGACCTGACCTGTTGCCTCAACTCACTTCTTCTCTAAACTTGTGAAACAAACTGTTCACAGTCATTGTCTGGAGTTCTCATCCTGGAGCTCCATTGTTGCTCCCCTTCAGTTTGATTTCTTCCCTGTTCAGTCCACCACACTGCTCTCACTGCCTCATACAACCTATCTTTGCTAAATCTCAGACCCAGGCTACATGGCCCTCTGTGTTGCTTTTGATACTCATACCCCACCTTATAGAATCTTGTCTTCTCTGGCTTTGCAGACTGTTCTCTGGTTTTTGTCCCTTTGTCAGGTTACATTCATTTAATAAATTCCTAACTCTACAAATGTAGCATTCTTTTAATGTAGTTTTTGTATGGAATTTGATAGAAAAAGAAACTGAAAATTTGCAAGTATCTAGCCAAATCCAGTGACGTTTTCCTCATTTGATTGATAAGCTCAGTGTTTGCATCTTTCTTACATTTCAAATCCTCTTGATTGCAACAAAACTCATTCTTGTCAGTGGACAAGATACAAAGTTTGTTGATCCATTGGATCAGATTTACTTATAAAATGTGCCTAGAAAAGGTGTCCTTGCAAACAAGAGTGACTTTATTAGCAACAGCACTGTATAATAGTTGTAAATTTGCAGAGGATGAATAAATGAGAAAATTGATTTGGGAGCATCTTTGTCACTGAGTATAATTCCACCAGAAAACTATATAGGAATGGTTGTAACATCTTCAGAAAGGTCTTCGCACTTAGATTTACCTTGTGATTTATATAGATGTAAGCGGGGGCTGAATTACTATGGGTGTGCTCTCTCCAATTGTTTAGCTCTGCAAGGTAATTAACTGTTAACTGTTGATATGTAAATACAGCTTATGCCAGGAGGGGGAAGGAATCTGAGGTGTGGCTATGTAAATCCAATTCAGCCAGGGCTAATGGAGGAGCGGTGTTGGAATGGAATGTGGTGTATTGTAACTAATTTGAGGCTATTGTGGGGGTCACAAATCATGCCTACCATAATGTGGGAACTGCAAAATATGACAACAGTGCTTGCAGGAGAGACACCATCATCAGGGCGAGCCCAAGCCCTTTTGGCGCCCTGGGCCTGG
>CM057845.1:272477057-272487357 GCA_030068395.1 Apalone spinifera | reverse complement strand
TCGATAAAGGGATGTAAATTAGACATATCAAAATTGTAAATGAAGCCGGGATTTAAATTTCCCGTGCTTTATTTGCATAATGGTGGCCGCGGCTTTTTTTCGAAAAGTCGCTTTTCGAAAAAAACCCGCGGTCAAGCATGAAGGCTCTTCCAATCCTTCAAACATAATATGCATGCACAACTTCACTCCTGTGGGTAGACCCAGTGACTCCAAGGTATGTCTAAACTACAACCCTTTTTCGATACAGGGATGTAAATTAGACATATTGAAATCATAAATGATAAATGAAGCTGGGATTTGAATTTCCCATGCTTTATTTGCATAATGGCAACTGTGGCTTTTTTTTGAAAAGCCACTTTTCGAAAAAAGCCCGCGGTCAAGATGAGGATCTTTTGACAGAAATGCCCCATTTTTTGAGGGTTACAGGATCTTTTGAAACAGGGCATTTCTGGCAATAGATCCCCGTCATGACCGTGGGTTTTTTTTTTCAAAAAACGGCTTTTCGAAAGAAAAAAAAGTCACGGCCGCCATTATGAAAATGAAGTGCGGGAAATTCAAATCCTAGCTTCATTTACAATTTTAATATGTCTAAATTACATTCCGTTATCAAAAAAGGGTTGTAGTTTAGACATACCCTTGGAGTCACTGGGACTACCCACAGGAGTGAAATTGTGTATGCACATTATGCTTGAAGGATTAGAGGAGCTTTCATGCTTATTACAGAGTATGTTATATAATCTGATATATTCAGTTTATACTATAGAAATTATTATGAAAATACCACTTCAATATATAATTTTTGTGAACAAGAACTAGAACAAGCAAAGAATAATTTTGGGGTTGAGATAGCTGAAGTTGTCTGTATTTTGTGTCAAACAGATTCTGTACCACATACATTGATGAATTACTGTTAGTGAGGGTGTTGAAAATTTTACAATTAAAAAAAATGTTTAATTAATGCTTCACCTCCGAAGCAAAACATACATAATTTAAAAATCACTCATCTGCTTCTGGATTTGAAGCCACTGAACATTTATGATTTCTTTTCCTCCAGTTCTCAGCAACATTCATGGCAACATTAGGAATTAAATTGTTATTCTTGCAGCAATATTATACTTACAGAATCATAGAATATTATAAATGGAAAGGATCTCAAAAGATCATCAAGTGCAGTCCCCTGCCCTCACGGCAGGACCAAACATTGTCTAAATCATCCCTGATAGATGTCTGTCTAACTTGCTCTTAAATATCTCCAGTGATGGAGATTCCACAACCTCCCTCAGCAATTTATTCCAGTGTTTAACCACCCTGCCCATTAGGAATGTTTTCCTAATGTCCAGCCTAAACCTCCCTTGCTTCAGTTTAAGCCCAGTGCTTCTTGACCTATAATCAGAGGCCAAGGAGAACAATTTTTCTCCCTCCCAATTTTTATCCCTGTGACACCACTTTAGATACCTAAAAACCACTATCCTGTGCCCTCTCAGTCTTCTCTTTTCCAAACTAAACAATCCCAATTACTTCAGCCTTCCCTCATAACTCATGTTTTCTAGACCTTTAATAATTTTTGTTGCTCTTCTCTGGACTTGAGACTGAGTCCTCAGAAAATAAGAGTCTGAAATGATATTCAATTCTATTTGTGTGACAGTGTATATAAGCAACATTTTGTAGTTCATTAAAACCAATTGTTAATGTGGTGTTCAGGTTGAACAAATGAGTAATCAGAAGTCAGGAAATACAGAAGTTAAAGATGAATATTTAGAGGCAGAGATTTTCCACCCTCCATGAGGTCCATTCAGGTGCAGTGCAGAGGAAAGGTGGGACTGTTACAAAGATGATTTGCAGCTTTCAGAGCCTGAGCAAGCTGGTACCAGTGCAAGTAAGAGTTGGAGGGATGTAATTGACATAAGCTCTTTCAGGTCGCTGGGTTCCTGAAGTTGCTGTAATTTAAACCATTGGTTTAGTTGGTTTGTAGTGAGCCATAGAATGTCAGAAGATAGAAAGATGATTTGGCAGAACCCATGCCTTCACAGGCATCAAGCTTAGCTGAGACATAACTGAAAATTGAACCGGAAATGTCTCTATATACCTAAGAAACTAAAACTACTTAGAATTTATGCCATGGTGCTAGATGCAGTAACACCTCTGGCTTCAATGGAATTGTACCAGTTTATATCAAAGTAGACTTTGGCCCTTCGAATCCCGTTCTGCATTCCTTACATTTGAACTCTCACTAAAAATCACTGACAGTTTTCGATGTAGGAGATATGAAGGTCTGAGTCATAATATGGGTTTAAAGACAGCCCAACAATGCTGGTTCAGTGTCCTAGCTGCATGTGCAAAGGTCATGCCGCTTGCCCAGGCTAGTGCAATAAGAGTCTTCTCCAAAGCCTGTTGTAGCCAGTGGGAGAATGACTCTGTAGCCTGTTGGCTAGTGTGTCCACATGGGAGACCAAGGAGTCAGGCCCCCTGCTCCAAACACTCTTTAATTATTTATCCACAGTGGAACATCTGCAACAGGGGAAACTGAGGAAGCTCTGTGTCAAAATAGCCCATTATCAGCACTCTCTTAAGAGTTCTTAACCCCTAATCAAATCCTTTCTTCCCCTCAGAAAGAGGGCAGGAATTGAGCCTGGATCTACCATCTCCCAGGGGAGTCCTCCAACAACTTTGTTAAAAGTTCCAAGATGTAATCACCTCTTCTTCCTGCTACTCCTTTGGACAGATTTTAAATGGAATCCAATCGGGTACGTGGTTTCTAAGCTTACCTAGCAGATGCCCCACACCAAGATAGATGAGAAAATGCCTGTCTTCCCCTGCATTGCACTGGGTTTAGGAGAGACAGGTATCTGAATGCCTAGGGTGAGGCAGCAGTTTATCTCCATAGAGCCTAAAACTCTGTCTTGGGTGCCTAAACCCAAGAGTTAGGCATCTTATTGCCTTTGACTAAGGATCAAGTGAGGACTACCATTGCCAAAACAATGCATCTCTACTGAAATGGCCATTACCCATTGTGGAGCTCAATCTGCCTTATTTACTCACATGAGGAAATTTTCAATGGGATTACACAGACAAGAAAAGCTTACTCCACTTCTAGGAGTTATGGGGCCAGAATTAGGCCTTGTCTTCGCTCTAAAACACCTCACAGAAACATGTACAGTAAGTGATAGTGTAGGGATGTAGACAAGGACATTCGAATGAATAGTAAGGGGTATTTTGCAAACAATGCGTATTAGATTTATAGTACCCAGAATATTGATTTGATCATTGAATAAAAAGCAGCAAATATTCTAAATGAAATCAGTGTTCTCAATGACTGTTCAGAGACAGTAAACAAAGAGGAAGGGGTGTGGGGGGGAGGAGGGGGAGGAAGGCAAGCAGCTACCTATTACCACCATCTAGTGGCAAAAAACAACATTCTTGCTAGGAGAAGATTTTTCTGGGGGAGGTACAAAACATTAGAAGCAGGAAGGAATTAGAACACTGTTGTCCAGTAGATAGTTGATCTTCTAGTTATAAACTCTATCTTCCATTGCTTTTCATCTCACCAACACTGAAAGAAGGGATGATGCTTGAAAGCCAAATGACAAAAAACACTGAAAGAAACCCGTGGAAAACATGCTTCTGTGTACTTCATATTTGAAGTGTTTGCCTATTTAAAGATTATAATTTAAGATCTTTGGGGCAGGGATCATGTTCTCTCTGTGTTCAAAGCTTAGCACAATAAAAATAAAGTAATAATAAGTAATTTATAGTATTGTTGTCATGATAACCATGATTATAATGGCAAACAAGACTTGATCTCTCTGCAATTAAAGTCAGTGAGAAAACTCTATTGATTTAATGGGGATTGAATCATACCCATATTTCTGGAGGCTCTCAGTTTTTTTAGAAAGTTAAATTAAATGACAATGATAAATAACTTACAGTGCCCTGCCTTCCTTCCACATTCTGCACATATATTTTCCCTACAGTCTTACAGTTGCTGTCTTACATGTATTCAAATAGATATTGCTAAGTGTCTTAAGAAAATAGAAAAAAATAATTATTATTTGTTAGACTGCAGCAGAGCTGTTAATGGCATCTACTTAGTACTCATAGAATAAAAGATTATGTGTGGAGCCCTGAAATCCGCATATATGGATGCAGATATCCACAACTTATTTTTGTGGATATGGATGTAGGTGCAGATACAAATTGTATATCTAGAATTCTGCACATTTGCAGATATCTGCTTTATATCTGTGAGTATCTGCGGCTCATTTTTGTGGCTACAGATGTGGATGTGGATATAAAATTTTGTATCTGCACAGGGCCCTGATTCTGTGGTAATTTTAGGTAAAGCTAATAAGTTATTTGAAATAAAATTAGCATGCATAGTTGTTTCATAATCACTGTTAATTTTCTGCCATTCTATCTCATGATGGCATCACTCTAAATTTTATTTCTTTGCATTTGCCAAGATTATTTTGTCTTATGCATGAATGTTTTTGTCACCGTTAGTTTTCTTCATATTTATTTTAGCTTTGCATTCCTTGCTTGCTGCACAAAGGTAATTTATTACTCTCTTTCTATAGCCTCTAGATACGCAAGAAATTCATTTTCGTGGGCACAATGCATAGGTACTGTTCATTTATCCTCATTCTAATCTTACTGCACTATAACCTTCTGGAAATTTTCTCCAAGCATGCATAGAAAAATGTGGATGAAATGGAGTCTGATGCCTTTTTAATATTTTGTTGTTGCTTTCCTTAAAATCACAATATGGTAAAATATGCTCTACTTCAACAACAAATTAATGGTCTTAATGCAAGAATTACTGGGTGAAATGATCACAATGTTACATTCTGGCCTTAACATCTATGAATTCAGGAGTGCCTGCGTTACACTTTTTGTTCTTATAGTATTTCCAACATAACCTTGAGTATTAATGAGTACACAAAGCTAAGGCTAATTATCTTATTTCCTCTTCAACACTTTTCTTTTACTAAAGGGCTTAATCTTGTAGACATTATGCATCCAAAACTCACATTGGGTCAGGCATTTTTGAGTACATAAACACTGTAATACTGGGATTTCATAGACAAGAGTCTAGCACTTAGATCATACTTTTGTCTGGCTTCATGCACCTTTTTTTGTTATGTAATGCTCCCCTGCAGAGGTAAACAAAATTTTGTCCATAGTGTACAGCATATGGGATACCTGCTTTTTCATTTGGGGGACTCTAGTGATAAAATGCCCCTGGAGAACCCCAGTAGCACCCAACTCTCAAGCTTTAGAAGACAAAGGAATACGAGAAGTGAGTCAATTTACATAAATTGTTAGTAACATGCAAGCCAGTAGGAATGTCCAGAAGGAAATAATGCCATGAATTGGCAAGGCGTCAGCTGTATTCACCAGCTTCAACAACATTTAGTCACCAAAAAGCTAAAACTGAAAGACCAAATTATGACTGTTCAACTAAAATGTTATTTCCATGTTAACATATGGATGTAAAAGCTGGAAATCCACCAAAGGTACAAAGAGAAATCAAAATGCCTTTGAAAACAAAATTCCTTAGAAAAATATGAGCTATTAAATGGAACAAATTCTGAGATTCATGAGTCCAACAATTCCTTTTCTCTAAAGTTATCCAGAAAAGACAATGTAACTATATGAGATATGTGTCAAGAATGAAGCCAGAGGCATGCCAGTGGACAACAGGAGGAATACACCAAAAGGATACGTCTACATTACAGGACAAAGTCAAATTAAGATATGCAAATTCAGCCACGTTAATTGTGTAGCAGAAGTCAAAGTAGCTGTCTACACTGCAGGAAGAAGCAAGAACACTCTTCCTTCAACTTCCCTTACTCCTCATGAAAGCAGGGTTACCAGCATCAATAGGAGTGCCCCTCTCACTTCGAATTAGCTGTCTTAACTAGACCACTCATTCGAACCCTGGAAGATTGAGAGCAGCAATTGTGATCTTCCTCTGCAGTGTAGACATACCCAAAGGGACCAACCAAAAGAATTCTTCCATTGAACACTACTCATTGAGGGAAAACGTACATGACTTAATAGTAGAGAGACCATGCAAAGAGTAGCCCAGGAATCACAGAGACGGCAGAGCCCTGTTCATACTCTAAGGGTCAGTGCTGCTGAAGTTTAGAAACTCTTAGCATTTCCCTTTCATGATAGTTTCTCAGGGGGCAAAGTAGGTTTAAAATTTCAGTAAAAGATTAAACCTGTATAACCTTTCTGCCAGGTAGCACCAGCAGCAGCCAGGGCTGGGTTCAAAATCTAACAGTTTCTGTCCATCCATCCAACATAGAACCTATCGAGCCCTAATCCATTAACTTGGGAAATTCACACAACGCCCCATGGGCGCCTATGAGAGGCAATGCTTCCCCACTCGCAAGCACAGAGTCTGAGTGTGGAAAATAAACTTTTAACAAAAGGGGAAGGAAGTAATGTGACATAATTTGGGAAAACACCACAAATAACTTTCACAACCAAAACCACAAGAGTAAACATCCCGTCTCAAATAGGTTGGGCAGTGTCCTTTTCCTCTCAAGCTCTCAAGTCCAGCAATGTAAATATCCTCTTCACATGTCCAACCTTTCTCTGTATCCCACTCACAGTCTGTCCTTGGGTAGGGCAGACCAGAGTTCAGAAGTCATCTGCAGAGTCCTGTTTGGGGGGAGGCCAGGAGTGAGTAGAAGGCATCTCACCCACTTTGCTGGTCACTTGCCATCGACCTGCTTGCTGCTTTCTGGTGCTGCTGCTCTGCTCGCTGCTCCTCACATTTCTCCATCTCTTCCGCTGGCTTGTGGTGGATTTGGGTCTGGGCCAAACTTAGTGATTTCAGCTTTCAGTCCAAAGCACAGTCCAGCCACAAGAGATTCCAGCATCCACTGGAGTCTTTCTTTAACTCTATTATTGAAACAGTGGGGAGAAACAGTTTGAACCAGTCTTACAGCTTATACCTGGAGGGCATGCAGCCTGATGACTCACATCCCTCCCCAGCTTATTCTATAGGGCTCAGTAAGATGAGCCTCTGTCCATCCAAGTGTATTTACACTGACCAGGTCTCTTCTTTGAACTGAGTTAAATACAGTCTGACTTTTCTGCATTCCCCCAATAACTGCACTGGTGATCATATCTTACAATTCTTGCATTGTCACAGCCAAATTGGTTACAATGGGCAAACACCTTCTAATCATTGACTAGCTAGCAGGCCTAAGCAAATTGAGTGAATGGTATTTACATCCTAACAAAATGTGTAGATGATATCATGAGCTTTTGTGGGTACAGCCCACTTCTTCAGATGACCGAAGTTATAGGCACCAGTTCTGCCTGCTTGTTTTTCCCTTTGATATTTTCCTTCCCTCTGCTCCTTGTTTCCCACCCCCTTCTCTTTTTCCTTCCCCCCTCTCCCTTCTCCCCTATTTATTTTGGGTCTGCACATCCTAAACCCATAATTCTGGTCATCTGAAGAAGTGGGCTGTGCCCACAAAAGCTTATGATACCATCCACATGTTTTGTTAGTCTATAAAGTGCTACCAGAACTTTTGTTGTTTTTTAAGTTTATCTTGTACAAACTAATTCAGTTACCCCCTGAAGCTTCTAGTATTTACATAACCACACCCATGATTTCCTTCCCATTCCAACTAGCTATAATGGAAACATGATTCGGACCCTTCTTACACTTCAAACATTTAGTGGTCTCTTTCCATGTAGGGTAATGGTGTTTATTGTTTGTAATGCAGTAGGGCCAACATGTACCAGTCAAGCCTGGGGATTCTTTGTGGTAGGCACACTAGGAGCCACTGTGCTGACAGCATGCCATTTATGGCCCCAGAGAATTTCAGCTTCAAGAAGGAGAGACTGAAAGTAACATTTTGTAAGGTTTCACATTGCTACTAAACTCTATAAAGAAAACTGGAGACATTCAGGTCATTGTCTTTAATTTATGCTCTGGGAAAGCAGGCAGTGAATATCTTTAAATTCATTTCTTTTGCTGAAGGCTGTCACCCAGATTACTATGACAGAGTTCTGGCTATGTCTTAGGCATACTTTATATTGCAAGAAAAGTGGTTTATGAAAGGGGGTGCTTTCACCAGAGACCTCAGGAAGCAGGGTAATGTATTTATCAGTGCTTTATATGCATTGGCAGAAAAAATGTGATTGTAGGACTGTCAGACTGTAAAACATGAAATTGTCAGAGATTAGTTATTGGCTTTACAGACAATCTGTCACAACAGCTACAATTAAAAACAGATTTAAATCTACAGACAGCTTCTGAAATAGCAAAGCAGTCTAAACTTGTAAAGTAGAAAGACAAATGTGGCAAACCTGGAAAAAAGAAATCAGACACAGCACGAGTGGTAAATGTCAATATTATAAAGCCCCTGAGGCAAGGAAAGAGAAATCTGAGGCTGGCTACAAAGCCTTTCAGACTAAATGCACAAGATGTAGAAAAATTCATCGCTTAAGAGAGGTATGTCCAACTCAAAGGGCAAGATGTACTAAATGTATAAAATTTGGACATTTTGCAGCTGTGTGCTGCATTAAGACAGTAAGGCAACCATTGTTTTTGGGGTGTATCACATATAATGACACATTGCCTGCTGGAGAGTGAAACTGAATATTCATGGGAAGAATGTTGACTTTAAAATTGACTCAGAAGCAGATGTGACAGTTATATGAGAAGGAACTTACAATTACCTTCAGCCTCTCCCAGAGCTGAAACCATCAGACACAGCCCTGGTTAGCCCTAGAGCTGTTCTGAACTTCATGAGCCAGTTCACCACAGCAACAATCTACAAAGCCCAAAGGATTGGATTTGTAATGAATGTGTTCAAAGGATCAAAGTCCAACCTTTTCAGCCTCAGTGTGGCAGCCATGATGGTCACAGAGAGAAAGGAGGAAGAATTTGATGGTGATATTGGACTTTTGAAAGGCAATTGATTACACATGACCTTAAGAGACAATGATGAGCCATCCTAACATTGGATGCTTCTTTCTCACACTCAAAGGAAATATAGAATTCTCCAAGCTGGATGCCTCAAGTGAATTCAGGCAAATGCTTTTAGCCAAAGGGAGTGCTAAACTGATTACATTTATCACACCTTTGTGGAAATTTTGCTTTCCAAGATTACTTTTTGAGATTAACAGTGCACCTAAAATTTTCCAAAGAAAGATGGCAGAACAGTTAATAAAAACAAATGGAATTGTAGTATTAATGAAAAATATTTTGATAAATAGGTTTTCAATGAAAGAACACAACAAACACTATTGAGATGCCAACATCTATTAACCCAATGGCTAAATACTTTCCTGGGAAAAGTCTGATGGTAGTGGACACTTTCTTGTGAAGCCCAGCATCTCATTCAACTACCAGTGAATGCAAGATGAAAAAATGTATGTGGATGCCTACAGACCAGTGTCAGAAAGAGACTACACCAACTCCAAAAAGCTTCCTTGACAGACACTTCTTCTAGAAGTTCTAAATTACCTTAGCGCTGGCTAGCCAAAATATTTAAAGGACAATAGGGAAAGAATAAGAGTCTACTTTGTGATATGTGAGCAATTAAGTATGTCAGATGGACTCATGATAAAAGGTGATTTCATTATAATTCCAAATGCAATTAGAGGAGAAATCCTAAATCTCATCTACAATGGAGATCAAGTACCACCAAAATGCTGTGAACAAGCCAACCCGTCAATGTGGTGGCCAAGATCATTAAGAATGGGATGGCCAAGATCATCAAGGACGGGAAAACAAATCAGAGCTATTGGTCTCACGTTGTCAAAAAACTGAATTTAGAAAAGAACCTACTTCAAAAATGTCCAGACATAAAGAAAGTAGCCATACTGGATACAAAGGCAAAAAGGAGCTTAGAAAAATTTTTAAAACAGACATCGCTCAATTAAAAAATCATCAGGTCTAGAACCTGGTGGTTCTCTAACTGAGTGATGTCTATTTCAAAACCTGGTGACTGTCTTTGGGTCTAACTGACTGAAGAAAAAGGATGGCCAGCTCTGGCTCTCGTACAGAAAAGTGTTTATTGTTCAGCTCACGCGTGATCAACAATGACAGCAGAGAGGAAACATCAGCATCTTCAGGTTGTTCCCCAGAAAGAATAATCAACAGAGCAAACTTTATAGATGGTTGATGCAGTACAGGGAGAGGATTCAAAGATTCCAAACCAAGCAAAGACATAATAACTAATAGACAGTCATGTGATCAGGTTGTTACTCATTTGGGATGTGAAATTAGAAAACCAGCATGATTTCACATCTTGAATACTGTGTACAG
>CM057845.1:272450676-272469629 GCA_030068395.1 Apalone spinifera | reverse complement strand
CCCAGGATCTGGTGCAGCTCCTTGTAATAGGGGCAGGTGTGGGGTCCTGCCCCTGAGCACAGGCTGTGCTCTGTGGCCCGGATATATCCCTGGCAGAGCGCCTTAACATCAGACATGTTCCAAGGTCAGGGGTAGGTGTCTGTGCTCCGCCAGGGAGTCAGGCATCCAGTCATAAATGTCCACATTTTGGTGCTTGGCCTGGAGATCCTGCAAGGTCTACTCCTGGCCCCACAGTTCGAGGAGGGACAGGATCTCTGGCCTGGACCAGGATGGTGCACGCCTCTTGCTCCCCCTGGGTGGGTCCTGGGACCCCTGGGGCTGCTTCCTGTGAGGGCCAGGGGGATTTGTGGGGGGCTTGAGTCTCAGTCATGGCTGGCAAGGCCTGTGGTAGGGAGAGCTGCATGGTGAGGTGCTGCTCTGAAGCTGACTTCCTGCACAAGGCTTGTCCAGGGTGCCTGCAGCTTTAAGCGGGGTCAGGAGACAGGAACTATAGAGTTGTGATTACTTTGGAATGGTCACCAGGGCACCTGTGCTATTTCCTGGAGGCCTCTTCTTTTGAAAAAACCTTTCTTCCCCATCCACACCCGCCTTTTTCTGAAAGAGCTCTTCTTCCTCAGAATGAGGATTACCAATGCTGGAAAAACCCCTCTGTTCTTTTGATTTACTTTCAAAAGAACGTGACTGCAGTGTAGATGTTCTTCAAATTTGGTTGGAAAAACAGCCATTTTTCCAACATAACTCTGTAGTGTAGACATACCCTAGGAATTTATGTTGTAGAATTCTGTGTAGCAGGGAAGTGACAGCAGATACAGGATTTACAATTTAGTTGATTGAGTCACTGGATATAAATGACCACACTCTGCTGATTGTAAGATTTTTAAATGAGAATTTCCTTCTTTTATTGAAAGAGCTGCAAAAGGAAATAACAAAAAAAAACCCAGTCCTGTGAGATAAATGCCTGTGTGTAAAAGCAACAAATTCTTCTCTAGATCAGTGATATATTGCTGTTTGCACAGATGGAGCATTTGCAATCAAATCTGATTGTTCAGTGCTCATTTTGGTAACTTAGGGCATTGATACAGAGGATCTCTTCTGGTGAAAACAATGTCCTAGAACTGGGAAAAAAAAAGATTAATCAAAATGGGAAATTGGGAAACTGCATCAGCACACATTTTACCTTTGTCTTATTATGTGGAGAAATGGGGCAGGGTATCAGCACTTATTCTTACTTATAGAAGCAGGATGTCTTTATTGAGAAAAGGTTTTTTCAGAGGTTATCAAGTAAAAGATGAGTTTAAGGTAATCGTCAAGTTGAAGGAATCAATTTTTGTTGATTTTTTTCCTCACAGACCTTTGCTGTGCTAAGTAGGTTAACCTTGCTGATATTTTGGCCATATAAATCAACTAAGCACAGAATAGATAGAGAGTTTCAGAGTGAAATTAATCTTATGGAGACAACATCTGGATACGGGGCACAAAATATGTTCCCATTAGCTGCTGAAGTGGAGCCAAATTTGAGAGCTATCAGTAGCAGTGATCACTGGTCACCTCTATATATTTGAAGAGCCTTTTAGATACTCTTTTCCCCCATTCTAGGTAATAGTCTTTAAAGGATGAGAAACCCACTGACATATGAAGCTACTGGGATGATAAAGGAGAGTTAATCAAGATAAATATGGACACATACTAAAAAGACATGGTCTGATTCTCCACTTTGTTACATCCACCAATCTTATGGGGTGAAATTCTGCTGAGTTCAGTGGATTTACATAGGAATAAAACCAGTATATCCCCAGGGAGAACCAGGTTCAAAGTTTAACGAACAAGTTTAATGGACCAGTTCTTGTTCCTTGTAGAAGAAGCTTCCCCAGATCTGATCACAAACCGTGCTGATATTGTTTCATTGCCACTATGTACTTGTCTAAGATGTACTTTTCAACCATGATGTTCAGTTCCTTTTCTACCAACCCCACGAGTGAATTTACTCCTTATGCACCCCAGACAAGCATCTTCATCACCCTACAGATGACCTTCATTTTTTGTGTGTAAAAAATGAAACTTTTAACTCACTTTTAGGTGTCTCTAGAATGTTGGTGCATCTAGGCATGTGCCTATTGTGTCTAATTGGAAATCTGGTCCTGACCAACCCCATCTGAAGTGTCTGGTGGAGATAAGAGACATTTTAATTGGGAAAGGTCTGACTTAGAACTTTTATAAAATTTAAGATGCCTAATTAATAAATATTGAAAAACTCAACTCCTAAAGTTCAATCTTTGAGTTGGCCCCCGGGACAGTCTGGATCCATACCATTGCTAAGTCAGGACTTATGGTTATATTCAATAGTCTATCACTTTGTGTTTAAACACAAACATTGATCAGCTCCCTTTCATGCTATAAATATCCACAACTAGAAGATGTACCTAGCGTTGTTCAGGACTGCAGCCCATCAGGGAGGGTCTGCCCCCGGCCTGCAGCTGCTTCTGGGAGCCTGTTTGGGGGCGGCACTCTGTGGGCTGGCCCCAGTCTCCAGCTGCCCCCCTTGCAGCTGGTGGGGGGGCAGTGCTTCCAGGGTTACCTTGGGCCTCCAGCAGCCCTCTCCATCTTGCAGTCTGTTTTTTTTGGGGGGGGGGGCACTCCAGGGGCCAAGCTCCGTGGTCTGCTACTGGCATTCAGGGCCCACCGCAGCCTGCAGACTGTATGGGGTTGGGGGATGAGGCTCCTGGGCCTGCCCTCTCCTCCAACTTTCCCCCCCCCCATACACATACACCCTGGAGGCTGCTTGGGGAGTGTCCAGGGGCTGTTCCCTTCTCCAGCAGCTTCTCCTTCCATCCCTGTGGCTAGAGCCTCTCCACCAGGGTGTGTGTGTGGGGGGGGAGAGGTCATGAGGGGGGCAGGCTCTGGGTTTGGGACAGGGATCCTGCCTGTGGTTTGGTGGCAGGCAATAGGGTAGAGCCCAGCCCTACTGGCCATTCTCTTGGTGCTGCAGTTGCCTCTAGTACCCACTCTCAGTATCACATCTCTCCTTTCTGTGCCCCTCCCTTTCACATCCCTCCTCTCTGCCCTCTCCCTTTCCATGTTATTCAAAACAGTCCCATTCCTGGAACTTCCCCTTTTTTCAGGCACAACCAAACCTTGACCTTGGTTTAAGTTACCGTAAGAGGAAGCTGCTTACCATAGTTGGTGGTCCTAGCTCTTACAGTTTAGGAGGAATTCTTGAACAAACAGACTCACAGATGCATAAAGGACTCAGACAGTCGCACTTTAATATATATATATATATACACACACACACACACATCTACCTTCTCGCTCTTAAAAATGGAACATACAAGCACATACATTCAGGCAGGGCTGGCCCAGGCCATTCATGCACCCCGGGCCCCGGGAGCGTGGTGCCGCCCCCAGGAGTGCTACGCATGCGTGGCCCCGCCCCCAGGCATGCGGTGCCCCCCGCCCCTGAGTACCCAGTGCATGCGTGGCCCTGCCCAGGGCGCCCGGCGCATGCATTGCCCCGCCCCTGAGCACACAGTACATGCGTGGCACCGGCCCGGGCGCGCAGAGCATGCACGGTGCCAACCCCGCCCGGCCTGGTAGCCCCGCGTGACGACCCCTACAATGGGGCACCCCGGGCGGTAGCCCAGTCAGCCCGTAGCTTGGGATGGCTCTGCATTCAGAATGTTTTTAATTGGCAAAGACATTCACTTGTAAGTCACCATTTAGAAACCAGACCATAAGTGGCTATTGAATGGCTGTATGACTATTGGATAGCTGTTTACTGATTGTCCACTCCACAAAAATCATTGTCAGAACTGGTCCAGTTTAATTGTGCCAGCAAAGAGGATTAGGGATTATTCAGTATGAAGACTGAGCTATATTCTCATCCTTTAGGCATTTGTTTCAGATTAAGGCTGAGGGACAATCCAAAGAGCATTGTGTAGAAGAAAGGAATACCAGGCAACTCATATATTTGCATATAAAATTACTTTAAAAAAGAGAATAACATTAGAATCATAGAACTATAGAGCTGGAAGAGACCTCAGGAGGTCATCAAGTCCAGCCCCATGCCCAAGGCAGGACCAATCCCAACTAAGTCAACCCAGCCAGGGCTTTGTCAAGCCAAGACTTAAACACCTCTAAGGATGGAGATTCCACCACCTCCGTAGGTAACCCATCCCAGTGCTTCATCACCCTCCTATGAAATAATTTTTCCTAATATCCAACCTAGACCTCTCCCACTGTAACTTGAGACCATTGCTCCTTTTTCTGCCAATACGTCACTACTGTGAATAGCCTTTCTTCATCCTCTTGGAACCTACTTTCAGGAAGTTGAAGGCTGCTATCAAATCCCCCCTCACGCTTCTCTTCTGCAGACTAAACAAAACCAAATCCCTCAGCCTCTCTTCATAGGTCATTTTGGTTGTCCTCCGCTGGACCCTCTCCAATGCTTCCACATCCTTTCTATAGTGGGGGGGCCCAGAACTGGACACAATATTCCAGATGTGGCCTCACAGAGCCGAATAAGGGGAATAATCACTTCTCTGGATCTGCTGGCAATGCTCCTCCTAATGCACCCTAATATACCATTAGCCTTCTTGGCTACAAGGGCACACTGTTGACTCATGTCCAGCTTCTCATCCACTGTAATCCTCAGGTCCTTTTCTGCAGAACTGCTATTTAGCCATTCAATCCCCAGCCTATAACAATGCTTGGGATTCTTCCGTCCCAAGTGCAGGGCTCTACACTTGTCCTTGTTGAACCTCATCAGATTTCTTTTGCCCCAATCGTCTAATCTGTCCAGGTCACCCTGGACCCTATCTCTGCCTGCGAGTGTATCTACCTCCCCACCTAGCTTAGTGTCATCTGCAAACTTGCTGAGGATGCAATCCATCCCCTCATCCAGGTCATTAATAAAGATGTTCAACAAAACCGGTCCAAGAACAGATCCTTGAGGCACTCCGCTAGAAACGACCACCAACCTGACATCGAGCCATTGATCACTACCCGTTGGGCCCGATAGTCTAGTCAGTTTTCTATCCATCTTACAGTCCATTTATCCAATCCATACTCCCTTAACTTGCTGGCAAAAATATTGTGGGAGACCGTATCAAAAGCTTTGCTAAAGTCAAGGTATATCACATCCACTGACTTTCCCATATCCACAGAGCCAGTTATCTCATCATAGAAGCTAATCAGATTGGTCAGGCATGACTTGCCCTTTGTGAATCCATGCTGACTATTCCTGATCACTTTCCCCTCTTCCAAGTGCTTCAAAATGGATTCCTTGAGGATCCCCTCCATGATTTTTCTGGTGACTGAGGTCTGGTGACTGGTCTGTAGTTCCCTGGATTGTCCTTCTTCCCTTTTTTAAAGATGGGCATTACATTTGCCTTTTTCCAATCATCTGGGGTCTCTCCCAATCTCCACGAGTTTTCAAAATAATGGCCAAAAGCTCTGCAATGACATTTGCCAACTTCCTCAGTACCCTCAGATGCATTAAATCTGGGCCCATGGAATTGTGTATGTCTAGCTTTTCTAAATAGTTCCTAACTTGTTCTTTCCCCGCAAAGGGCTGTCCACCTCCTTCCCATACTGCGTTGCCTAGTGCATTTGTCTGGGAGCTGACCTTGTCCGTGAAGACAGAGGCAAAGAAAGCATTGAGTACTTCAGCTTTTCCCACATCATCTGTGACTAGGTTACCTCCCTCATCCAGTAAGGGAGGTAACCTCACTCTCTGATTACCCTCTTATTGCTAACATGCCTGTAGAAACCTTTCTTGTTACCCTTCACATTCCTTGCCAGCTGCAATTCCAATTGTGCTTTCACCTTCCTGATAGCTCCCCTGCATTCTTGAGCAATACATTGTAGAGAAGTGCAGTGTAAGAAAAAAAAACATTGTTGAGAAATGTTTCTCAGCTAAAATATATGCATATCTTATTTGAAGATGGTGTTGCTATGGTAATTTTTATTTACCAGAGGAACAGTTGTAGCAATTTCTTCATAATAGTTTTATGAACAAATTACACTTATTCCTGAGTGGGCTTAAATTACTTACCCATCTTTTCTGTACTGAACTTTTAATGTTCTCTTGCTTTGCTGTTTCATATTCAATACACTTCTTCCACTAATGACTAGTGCCTATTTTCATTTGCATAATTCACTGTTTCCTACTAAAAATCTTAGGGATAAAAAAACCACATAATTTTTGCTTCATAATTTTCCTGCTTTGAAAAATGTTATGTGTATATTATATTTTTTTCAATATAACCCAGATATGTGTTGGTCTTTATTAGATTGCAGACTCAATATTCAGCATTTCTCCACTGGCAAGCTGTTCTCATGCCAAAAGAACTCTCCAAACAGAAGAGAAATTGGATCCACAGAGAAAAGGGATTAAAAAGAAATCATTTCCAAAATTAATTGATTTGCAGCTTTAAACAGTGTAGTGTGCACCAACCAGCAAATGAAAAACATGCAGAGGCAAACATACCCACCAAATTTTAATAGTATTGATTCTTTCTGTGTCATTTACAATACATGCATATTTGATTTTTTGCTGGATCTAGTATGATGAATGTCATACACTGAACAAGCAGCTTACTTTATAGCTAATCTCTTAGTAGGTTAAAGTGTCCATTAGTATCATTTGCCAGCAGGGAGGGATGAGATCAGCAAATTGTGGGTACATTAGGATTTGATGTGGCAACAAATTCAATTAGATCAAAACATTCTAGTTCCAAATGCGTATTTTTAATTTTACACTTTTGCCTGAGGGGAAAGACATGGGTGCTATGGCAGATATATTCTATGATAACTGAGACATTCAGGACTCAAAGTATTTGTGATTTGAGGAATATAATGTCAGATGCAGGGATTTTTAATTAACACCTTCTCCATGCATTAAATATGCTTCTTCCATCTAACAGATTTTTTTTTCCATCTCAAATTCTCTGAATTGCTTCAGGTCTTTCATCACTATCAAGGAATAATAGCAGCCAGTACATTAAAAAGAAATTACCCGACAAAATGAAAGATTTGCTCGACAGAGAATGAGGTAAAGTATGTACAGTCATTTATAAATGTGGGTTAGCTCTTGCGGTGTTGTTTTGCGGGAGAGAAGCTTTTGGTCAAGGCAATGAATTATCTTCAGAAGCCCATGGGAGTTAGGGATGTGAATGAGTGAATGAACACCGAACTCCTGCCACAGAGACCCATGACCAAATGTCATCCTAAAATTCTTAAGGACCAGAATATAGGTCAGGCTAGGTGATTACACAGGAGTATAAATAATTAAGTATAATTACACAGGGTTATAAGTACCTACCTTGTGGCCTTCCCATATGTTGAGACCAGATGTAGAGGAACAAGTGAGTGTGCAGAATGTCCATTGGTGATGTTGCCCTCCTCCCTTCCCAAGTAAGTGCGTGGGTGAAGTGTGGGCTCTACCCACACCAGTGTGAAGGCCCGAGAGACAGACAAGTAGCAGATTACAACCATCCCTGGAGCGAAGAAGGGTCAGGGACAGAATCGTGCCACAGCTACACACTGCTCCTTAAACAGGACTGGTTGCAAAACCACAGTGTAGCCTAGGCCAAAGACAGATTCATTGTTGCATGCTGATGCCATTGAAAAATATATCGTTTCTACAGAAAACACCCATTTCTTTAAGGATTCGACTGAATAATATTGTAGTGTTCATTAGTGGTCAGGAAAAGCCACGTCCTACCTTTCTCATCTCCATTTCCTCTTGCTCTCTCAACAGTGCCCACACCTTTCACCTACTTTCATTAATACAACCCTTCTCCAGATGCCACTTCTCCTTGTGCCCTCTCACATGGCGCAACATTCACAAGGGGGACTTATGGGCCACAGTGCTGAGCATTGCAGACCTTTACTTTTTGTGGCCCTGCTTCCTAGTGCAATTCACAGCCCCACGAGAGGCACCGGGTAATGGAGAATTAAGCACCTAAACAAGGGGTTCTCAAAAGCCAGCACAAGGAGCTGGGAGCCTCTTAATTTAGCCATTAGGCAAGGCTGAGGAAAGGGATGTGGACTAAATTCTGTTCCTCAAAGGCAACTAGACACCTAAATCCAGGCCGGAGGGAGGCACTTCTCTGGCTAGGATTCTCACCTATGACCCCTCATCTGGAGTTAGACACCTAAGCTAGGTCAGTCCTGTCACATGAAATGCTAGGAAGGAGATGGACCTGCCCTGCACTCTCACACCTCAGTTCCTGCTCCCACTCAGGCACAGTGAGGATTTTAATTTCTCATATCCCATGCTGTAACTACAAGGCTATTCAATATGAAAGGACCAATACTATCACCCCCTTCTCTGAGGGTGTGTCTAGACTACATGGCTCCGTCGACAGAGCCATGTAGATTAGGCAGGATGACAAAGGGAAATGAAGCGGCAATTTAATCGCCGCTTCATTTCCCTTTTTCAAGAACACTAATCTACATGGCTCCATCGACATGGCTCCGTCGACGGAGCCATGTAGATTAGACATACTCTGACAGTAAGGGTTAGGTGAGGTCAGAACTCACCTGGATCATTCTCCAGAGACACATAGCAGGACCATGATGTCTTCTCCGTCTCTTAGTTGCCCCAACCCCCAGTTGGGTCTGTGGCAGCCTCATTCCTACCATTTCCAACCACTCTACTTTTAACTCCTTCATAGCACTCGCAAAGTACTCTTCCCTCCTCTGTTCTATATTGCTGCAGCTCCCCCCCTTTCTCCTGCTTCCCACTTCCTCCCCTTCATGCATGGAATTTCAATTCCTCTGTATTCCAAGGTGTACTCCAAAAACTGGAAATCTCCACAATGAGTGGACAAGATTGAAATTTTAGACCTTTATTGGTGCACGTTACCAAAGCCTGCTTTTCATATATTTTGCTGATGAGCTCACTGACGTTCTTCCCTACTAGCCACCAACCTCACTTAAACACCTCTTCTGTTGGCTCAGCTGAAGGATATTTTGAGGGAATGGTGAAAGAGGTGTATGTGTGGGCAGAACAGAGATGCTGACAGTAAGTTAAACAACTTGGAACTTATTAAGAAGAATTATTGATTTAGCATGCACATCACCTCATTATTATTGGCTATTGCTTGATTTAATCCTGTTATGACAATGCCAAGAAGTATCTGTCAGGATCAGGAGCCCTATTATATTAGGTCCTGCACCAGCACATGGGTGGATAGAGTCCCGGAAAGGCCCCAAACTTGCAGTGAGATGTGTGGAGGCACGGATCTGCCTGCATGTCTCTCAGTACAGTATCAGGAGGACCTAATACAGAGCTTACAGGTCTAACATCTGGAAGACTCTTGCTAATAGCTAATGTAGCACTATAATCTTGATATGCTTATAAAGGAGAGATCTTCATTACATTCAAGGTCTAGATTTTTATAGGAGAGGTTAATAAAATGGCATATCGCTCAATTGACATAAAAAGCAGCAGCAGAAGCAAGAGAAGGAGGAGGAGACTGGAGCAGTAATTGAGATTAATGTTTTAAGCAATGTCATGTGCACTACCTCAAAGATTATGAATTATTTCCTTGCCTAATACCATCATTAATAAACAGCTGTGCTCACAAACTTTTCGCTCTTCCTGATACATGAATTTTGCAGCTTCCAGGTGTGTTTGCTGGAAGTTCCTTTCTTGTGCCCAGCTTCTACCTTTCATCCCAAATGCCCCATGGGTAATGAGGAGATTTTCTAGAAGCCCTTTAAGGAAGAGTCCCGAAAAAGTAAAATTTTTAATCAAAACAGAACTTTTCTGTCCGAAAAATTTGAATTTTCACAAAGGGCATTTTTCTATCCAATAGAAATTCCCAACAAGCTCTAAGTCCTAATTCTATTTCTCACTTTGGTTCTGACTTACTCAACAAACCTTGCATTTTCACAGTGCAGATTTTCTAATTTTGGGGTCCTCATTTTTGTATGCTTATGTAATGGCATGGCACTTACCTCCCATGAATACCCCTCATCTGGCCAAGTACATTTGCCTGCACTGCCTCTTTAAAAACCTTTTGGTACGCAGCCCTCTAGCTCGGTCAATCCTGTGTGATACTCAAACCCCTTCCAGGGTTCACACCTAAGGGCCCATCCTGATGTCCTCTTGAAGATGTCTCCACATCTATCTCTCAGTCTCCCTCTGCTCCTCCCCCACTCAGAGTGGCACCTCCAGGGCTTCCCCTCCTTAAGGTAATTTCCTCAGTCATCCTGGCAGTCTGCTCACCTCACTGACCACTGTCCACTACTGACCCCACACTGACCACTACTAAGCTTTGCAGTTCCTTTTGTAGGCCTCCCTGGCCCCTGATTGGCCAGCTCCTCTAAAGCCTCTCCAACCTCTTGGAGGCTTGTCTATGGCTCTTTCTGGATCAGGGCCTTGTTTGCCCTGTCACAGCTTAATATTAAATACATCTGGGGTTTTTGAAGTCTGGAACCCAGCCTCAAAGCATCCCACACTAGAACCATCTCTGCATATTTAGTCTTCTCTTTCTTTGGGTACATCTGCACTTCAGCAGCGAGTCTCAGAGTCTGGTTGACAGACTAGGGCTTGTCCTATGGTGCTAAATACAGCTGTGTTGATGCTATGGCTCAGGCTTTCAAACCTAGGGTCAAACTTCAGAGTCCAAGCTTCAGCTCAAGCTGCAATGTTTACCTAGCTATATTTAGAGCTGGAACATTAGTCCTGCATATCTGAGTCTGTGGATCCAGTCTCTGAGGGTAGGTCTGCATAGAAATTAGGCATCCACAGCTGACCTGGGCCTGCTGACTCAGTTTTGGGGGCTTGGGCTTAGGGGTGGTATAAATGCAGTGTGGATGTTTGGGGTCAGGCTGTATTCTGAGCTCTGGAACCCTCCCAACTAGCAGGGTTCTAGAGTCTGGGCTCCAGTCTGAGCCTGGACATAAAGAGCAAAATTATCATTTCCTTAGATTAAGCCAGTGGTGGGCAAAAATCAGCCCACAGGCTGGAAGCAGTTAGTCAGGGTTAGTCCCTGGTGGGCTGCTGCCACTGTATTTACTTGTGCCTCTGCAGGTACTAGCGCTTGCAGCTTCCATTGGCCACGGATCACCATTCCCAGCCAATAGGAGCTATGGGAAGCAGTGTTCCAGTCTGCGCTGCTTCCCATAGCTCCAACTGGCTGGGAATGGCAATCCACAGCCAATGGGAGTTGCAAGGGCCGATGCATGCGGAGGTGCAGGTAGATAAAGCAGCGGCAGCCTGCCAGAAGCTAAACTTGGTGAAGTGCCTCTGTCTTATTGTCCACCCCTGGCCTAAGTCCTAGGTGTCCAAGTGAGTTGACATGAGCCAGCTGCGGGTTTTTAATTTCTGAGACATTGCCATGGGCTGCTACTCGCTGTAGGGACATACTCAGTGTGTCAGTTACTCCATCCACAAAACAAGGAAAATAATAGTTTGCCACTGTTGCAAAGTGCATTGAGATCTAATGTATTCTGTAGGCCTGATTTTCAACACCAGTTCTGTCCCCTTTGCATGTCTGAGGAGTGCAAAGGAGACTTGATCTAGGAGTTGAGAAGCTGCCATCACTGGTGCTATTCCAACATAAGAAATTTAATTAGTGGGAGATAGGAGAAGAAACCAGAGCAAAGCTTCTACAAGCATTTCTTATTTGCTGTATGGTCTCGAGGGAAATAGCCAGCTGTCAGTGGAGTGAGGGCCATGGTAGCTTGAGAATCAGAAAACCTTAGTTTGCTGTCTGATGGTCTTCCCACTCTTTTTGAACCCAGAGTACTTTGATACTGGGAAAATATAACCTATGTGATCATTCCTATACATGCCGTCTAAAATCAGTTACTCTGTACTCCTGTCTTCTACGTAGTTATGTCCAATGTTGACTTACAGATAACAGTAGAGAAGTCAACATGAAGTATCCCTGTTCTGGAAACACTGAGCCCAAATGTAGCAGCACTCATGGAAAATCCTTCCAGCCACCTATCTGTAAAAAGATATTTCTCTTTTCCTGAAATAGCTATCCTGCATCATTTTGGGCTCACTATTCCGACGTCCCCGTAAGCCTCATTCCATGAGAAATACCTTTCCATTTTCTAGTGGAATGTGCGCTTGAGTCGATTAGCATGTAACCAAATATATATTATAAACACCCAGAGAAGTATCTCTAAAATAGCAGAAGAGCAGGTTATTTCAAAATTTGGTGCTATGTAGACAGCGACAAATTACAAAATAAGCTATTTCAAAATAAGATTGAAATAAGATACACAATTTGCATAGCTCAAATTGCGTATCTTATTTCGAACTACAGTGCAGTGTAGAGATAGCCAAAGTGATTATTGCCTTGGCCTGTATAGCTATCTGTCTTAGGGTGACCAAATATCTTGGTTTTATAAGGACAGACCTGATATTCAGGGCTTTGTCTTGTATGGATGCATATTACCTTCCCCATCATCCCCCTGCTTTTTACCCTTGTTATCTGGTCACCTTAATCTGTGTAGGCATTTGACTCATTACTGGGTTAGCTCAAGAAGATGACTCAGCTGCAATGAATATAAAGGATGAAACTCTAAGCCGAGGTACATTCACGCACATGGATAACAAGTCAAGGGAATACAGAATGGCATTCTCTCCAAAATCCACTTACTCTGGCATTTCTGTAATTGGAAAACTTAGGATCTTCCTGCAAATGTTTTAGAGCTACTTCTCTGGATGTTTATAATATATATTTGGTTACAGACTAATCAACTCAAGCACACATCCCACTAGAAAATAGAAAGGTATTTCTAAACTTTTGTGCTGCAGGAATTTATGATGGTAATGCCATACTCTTCTGTGAGTCACTGCTAAACTATAGTGATGTAAAGTATGTTCCTATGTGCATCATCTTTCAGCAGAAATATGGCAATTCCAACCATTCATTTTTCATATTTCCTGTCCTAAACTGCTGTGTAGTGTTGCTGTGTACTCTCAATTCTAGTCATTTTAATGGTGAATGAAACAATTTTTGTATGTTTTGGGTTAGTCAATTGTTTTGGGGACTTTTCTGATGAAAAGTGCATAATTTATAATTTTGTATTACAGGTTGAACCTCTCTAGTCAGGCACTCTCTGGTCTGGCAACATCAATGGTTTGGAATGATTTTAGTTAGCTAGATGTTCACTTATCATGGGTGCGGCCAAGTTTCCCACAATCCCTTAAAGTTTGTTTACAGCCACCAGTCCTGTGTCACAGTGCTCTGTGCTGTTATTTAGTTCAACTTTACCTCTAAATGTCTTCCAAGAGCCCAGTAAGCAGTGGAAGTGTTGGTAATGCTGCTACACAGTATTGACCTTCCGTGGTTCAGCAAATTCTCTGTTCACGTCCTGAGGGTGCTGGACTAGAGAGGTTCAACCTGTACATGGAGTCATAAGATAGCATATTCAGTGCAGTAGTTTTGGAACTGTTAGTTGTTGGGGAGTTGAGTGGAGATGCTGGGCCAAATCCTGTCCCCATTGATATCAGTGGGAGTTTTATAATTGGAAGTGAACGTAGGTTTTTTTCCCTCCTTTTAAGGGCTGGTCCTTGTTTTGCTACAGAAGTAAGTTTATTGACCTGTGTGACAGAGTTCAGGAAGTGAGTAGGTAAGTCTGAACTCTGATCACCTGGGTGCAAATTAGTCCCCCAAGAGAAGCTGATTGGGGGTAGTTATGTGATTGGTTAGTGGAGTAAGAACTCAATTGGCCCCATCAGCCCAGGGTTGATATAAAGAGGCATTAGAAGGAAGGAAATGCAGTGTGTGTGTGTGCGTGTGTGTGCGAGAGAGAGATATGCAGAGGCCTCAGAGCGGGGAAAACTCTCTTCTTCTTAGATCCTGCTGAGAAGGCCTAAAGCTTGACAAATATTGTAAATAGGCAGGAGCATGAGGACTGTACTTAGATTGGTGAAGGGGAATCAAAATAAAGTTTCACTGAGAGCATACCCGGCGGAGTCTGTGCAGCTTCTGTAGGGAAGAGGATGGGGGGCAGAGATGGGCCCTATTACAAGCTGTTTTACACTTTTGATGGAAGTAAATCAACCCAGATTCTTGTTTTATTTCTATGCTTTGTAGCTCAGCAGAAATACTCAGATAAAATCTATAAAAATCTCATTTCCTTTACTGGCAATGGGAAAAGCACTGAGTTGAATTTAAGTTGTTGGTTATATTTGATCAGCTGTGCCAGATACTCAACTATCTGTGCAGAGAGTGCATGCTCAATGTACCATGAATGAATTGTACTTGCAGAAAACATAGAGGAGATTCTTTATCTTAAAAATACCAATAATACCATGGACTAGCTTATCAAGAACCTCACTTCACAATACTGTCAAAAGAATTTTGTCTATTTTTGGATTGATTTGAACACCGTGGGGTCTAATGTTCAAGCCAAGGTGCTGGTCTGCAAGGGAGAGATTGTGAGCAAAAAGAGCAGCGAAGGGGCGGGGAGTCAATCCAATGAAGTCAGAGTGTATTAAATGGAACAGAGTAGACAGTATGAAAACAAATACAGAGTGACTGTGAAAGCAGGACGGACACACACACACACATGCGCGCACGCACACACACACACACACACAGAAAGAGAGAGAGAGAGAGAGAGAGAGAGAGACATAATGAAATAGTAAATGCAGGATAGTTTTGAAACCTGTACTGTACAAGGCAACTTTATTAGACCACCCACAAAGCATCCCCAAATGTATTGAGTACAGTTCTGATCTACCATTTTTAGAAGGCATCTTGTGTTAAGCTATTAATTTCTGCCCCTCTCTTATGGAACATGTTTCAACTCTACCCATGGCTACTTGTGCCAGTCTAACTTTTTCAGGGGGCAAGATAATGGGGTATTCATAGAATCATAGAACCATAGAGCTGGAAGAAACCTCAGAAGGTCATCAAGTCCAGCCCCCTGCTCTAGGCAGGACCAATCCCAACTAAATCAACCCAGCCAGGGCTTGGTCAAGCCAAGACTTAAACACCTCTAGGGATGGAGACTCCACTACTTCCCTAGGTAACCCATTCCAGTGCTTCACTACCCTCCTAGTGAAATATTTTTTCCTAATATCCAACCTGGATCTCTCCCACCACAACTTGAGACCATTGCTCCTTGTTCTGCCATCTGTCACTACTGAGAACATTCTCTCTCCTTCCTCTTTGGAACCTCCTTTCAGGAAGTTGAAGGCTGCTATCAAATCCCCCCTCGCTCTTCTCTTCTGCAGACTAAAGAGACCCAACTCCCTCAGCCTCTCCTCATAAGTCATATGTTCCAGCCCCCTAATCATTTTGGTTGCCCTCCACTGGACCCTCTCCAATGCCTCCACATCCTTTTTGTAGTGGGGGGCCTGTATTCTACTCTGGCTAATACATAGCATAGACTTCACTTGAGCTAGCTATGGATACAGGTTTATTTTTAAAATTCAACGTAGATTTAAATAATAGGAAACAACTCACTTGATCTTGCGAAACTTTTCACACACCAGTAGCCCTTACCTAAGCTCCCCCTAGGCTGTGCAGTCACACAGCTATACAGCTTCCCATTAAGCACTATTAAGCCCCACACTAGGGCTCAGGGCTCCAGCGGGAAGAGAAATCTCTCGTCAAGACCTCAAGAGGGGTCTACTCACCATCCCCAGCAAGGAAGCTGCCCAGGTAAGCCCAGGCTCCAACCCTGCTGTACCATGAGCCCCCTAGCTCTGAGCACCCTCCTGCACCCCAAAGTCCTCATCCCTGGTTCCACCCCAAAGTGCAGACCCCAGCCTACAGCCTATACCTCCTCTTGCACACCAACCCCCAGCCCTGAGCCCTTCCTCTCCTATATCCCAAACCTCTCATGCCCAGCCCCTCCCCAGAGCTTGCGCCCCCAGCCAGAGTCCTCATGCATCTGCACCCCAACTCTTTGTCCCAGCCCTAAACCCCTCAATCCCAGCTCCACCCCCAGCCGGAGTCCTAACATTCCTGCACCCCAACCTTCTGCCCCAGCTTGGAGCTCCCTCCAATACTCAGTAGCCCTTGGCCCCACTCCTGCCACATGGATTTTGTTATGTGCACCAATATGAAGATGATGTGTCACACATTGCCATCACACTGGTGCACATAAGAAAATTCATTCCACTCAGGGGGTGGGGAAAAATTAGAGGGAACACTGCTCCTTACTCATGGCTGCAGGCTCATGATAGGATAGTCAATAGGCACATTTGTATGGTAAAGGACTTTTTTTGACACACATATTTGAATGGTCAGGACCAAGGTTTGTGAAGATCAAGAAGGTAGTAAATAGGGAATAGATATTCCAGAGAGCAGGCCTTCTTCTCCTTAGTAGTCAACTAGATCATAAACTTTCAGGGCAGAAGCTGCATCTCCCTATGTGTTTGCAGAGCACTAGCTAAGTGATGAAGAAAAAAATGCAACCATATATACAGCATAAAAATAGTTCTTGACAGGTCTAATCATGTGAACATAACTTTGTAGGATTGGATCCTAGCTTGAGAAGTCTGCATCTTTCACAGTCCACTATGTTAGCTATTTTCCCAGTAAGTGTTGTTTACTTTGGGAGCCAAAACTGGAAAAGAGAGCAGCTGGTGTATTATATCTCCGTTGGTTAAGAACACAAAATCAGAGAGCAGCCACATTCTCCACCAATGGTTATTTCTAAGTGATTTTCAGAGATAACTGCATGTAGAATACTGAACAGCAGTCCAGAGTTCACACAGGTGACAGAAGATGCATCGGATTGGACTGGATTGGATTGGAGACTATGAGAATGTTTCTTCTGCGGAAGGATTATTTCCAGGAGAGGCATGCAGTGCAAATACAAGTGAAATACTCCGTTTTCATAGCTGTGTGTCTGTGCTTCTGACCCCGAGGTCCTAGTCTTACAAGTTCCAACCCAAATATATTCAAGACAACTGGTCTCTTTGGAGAAGGGATGAAATTAAAGTTCTAGCCACGGTGCTGTGCATATGGCTGGGGAAAAGAGGTCAGTGGCCGGAGACATTATTACCTAGATATGGCAGGACCAGGTATCACACCCTGAGATGCGTTGTGCATTGTGCACTCACAGAAGCCTTTGAAACTCCTTGGAAAAGCTGCAGCTTGCTCTCTTTGGGCATGTCTCCACTAGGAAATGATTTCAAAATAACTACATTTGAAATAATAACTCCTTAATTAACAAATTGAAAATAGTATGTCCCCACAACAGGGGAGCCTTGAAATTAATCCGAGGCAGGCTCTGTTATTGTGGATGTGCTATTTCGACTTAGAGCCCTAGGAAGCACTGGGGAGTAATTACCTCAAATTACTCTGGGGAGTAGTTATTTTGAAATAGCAGCAGCGGAGCATCCACACTAACGCTATTTCAAAATAAGAGTCATTCCCCGAGGAAAGAGGGAATACAGATTTTGAAATAACCAGTCAGTTATTTTGAAATCAAGGGCTTGATAATGTGGACACTTCACTTATTATTTCAAATAATAAGTGAAATATTTATTATATTTATTTATTATATCAAGACCAGGGCTATGAGTGCTCCCTTGTACTGTCAGAGGCACAGAGGACAAAAGGGCCAGGTAGTGGCTACTTCTTAGTCTCACCTAGAAATACCCCCTGAATATTGCCAGCATCAACAGTTTTCTTCCCCCTCACACATAGGGAGGGGAACCAGCCAGCTAATTACTGCCTTGTGTGTAGGGGTACTGAGAAGTACAGGCTCCTTGTACCCTGTAGCCCATCTGTACTGGGCCAGTCATCAATTTGCCACAAAGGAAAAAGGAAACTATGTTAGTTGACAGGCACAGTACACTTAGACCTTTCTTGTCTGTCATGCCATGTGGAATAGTTAGCTGCTCTTCTTGAACTAAAGACTTGTAACTTGTCCTATGAAAACTGGGCTATTCAGCACTGCATTTATTTGCTTTATTTCCTTCAGAAAAGTGAATGCTTGTCTTCTATACTCTACAAAGTAGGTCTATTTAAAGCTAGCAGTGATTTTCCTTTTAGAAATTGTTCTGAGGAGATTGTTCCCAAGGCGTTGACCTTTAAATGGTCTTCATGTTCCATTAAAACAGTACATGGGTACTTAAAGCCCCAGGTCACTTTCACTTTTAATTGTGCTTTATTATTTTCCAGCGTTGAACAGCATTTCAGTCAATTTAACTAAAAGGAAATTTCTTATTCTTCCCTTGATGGGATGAATTCAGGTTGTAACACTAAACAATTAGTATGGCCTATTTTATTAATTTCAGACTTATCTCATTTATTTTGTTAAGTTTAAGCAGAGCTCCTTCTCAAGGAATTTGTGAAGAGAGGATGTTGTTGATTAATGGGATGAAGTTCCCTCTGTTACTTTGAGTGAGAGGAGAAGTGAGGGAGAGGTAAAAAGGTGGTGAGGGAGGGAGTTTAATGCCATTCAGCTTTTAAAATAATTGCATGGTTAATATGTTGTGGCAGAGTTAACTGAAAATTAATAAAGCTTTAGTTTTACTTGGCATTTAATCCTAGGGATATTCTTCCAGCACTGTTACAAGCTTGTTGAGCAAAGCATCAACTTGCATTCCTTCCTTTCCAAGATTTACTAATTAGGCTCTAGTGGTAAAATAGTAGACCTTAGTACATATTAAATTATGCAACTTCCAATTAAAAATGTGATTACTGAATGCATAAAACATGATGGTAACATCAAATGCTCTTTTTATAATACTCTGGAAAAGCTGTTAGATATTAATCAGCTTGTTAGTTATGGGCTTTTGATATGAAAAGTTGGTGGAGTTTATTTTTAATTCTCTGTGATTGTTCTAATTGTCTCCCACTCCATCCTTATTCAGCCTTTCATTTCTTACAACTGATGGCTTTCTTTCTTTCTTTCTTTCTTTCTTTCTTTCTTTTTCAGCCTTGTTGTTCTTAAATCCTTAGGCTGCGTCTAGACTGGCAAGTTTTTGCGCAAAAGCAGCCGCTTTTGCGCAA
>CM057845.1:272385964-272400878 GCA_030068395.1 Apalone spinifera | reverse complement strand
CCTGTCTTTTAACCAGTTGTCAATCCATGAAAGGACCTTCCCTCTTATCCCATGCCAACTTACTTAACTGAACAGTCTTTGGTGAGGGACCTTGTCAAAGGTTTTCTGGAAATCTAAGTGTACTACATCTACTGGATCTCCCTTGTCCACGTGTTTGCTGACCCCCTCAAAGAACTCTAGTTGATTAGTAAGCCATGATTTCCCTTTACAGAGACCATGTTGACTTTCCCCCAACAAATTATGTTCATCTATTTGTCCAACAATTCTATTCTTCAATATAATTTCAACTAATTTGCCCAGTACTGACATTATATTTACCAGTCTTTAATTGCCAGGATCAGTTCTAGAGCCCTTTTTAAATATTGGCGTCATGTTAGTTATCTTCTAATCATTACGTATGGAAGCTGATTTAAAGGATAGTTTACAAACCACAGTTAATAGTTCTGCAGTTTCCCATTTGAGTTCTTTCAGGACTCTTGGGTGAATGCCATCTGGTCCCGGTGACTTGTTACTGTTAAGTTCATCAATTTGTTCCAAAACCTCCAAAACCTTCTCTAATGACACCTCAATCTGGGACAATTCCTCAGATTTGTCACCTAAAAAGAGTGGTTCAGGTTTGGGAATCTCCCCAATATCCTCAGCCATGAAGACTGAAGCAAATAATTCATTTAGCTTCTTTATCATCTTTGAGTGCTCCTTTAGCATCTCGATTGTTCAAGGGCCCCACTAATTGTCTAGCCAGATTCCTGCTTCTGATATACTTTAAAACATTTTACTATTACTTTTTGAGTTTTTAGCTAGCCTGTTCTTCAAACTCCTTTTTGGCTTTTCTTATTATATTTTTACACTTAATTTGACAAATTTTGTGTTCCTTTCTATTTTCCACACTAGGATTTGACTTCCACTTTTTAAAAGATTCTTTTTATCTGTCACTGCTTCTTTAACTTGGTTGACTGCTTCTTTTACTCCAATGATTGGTGCAGTGCTCAGATCATAGCATGCCACAGCTCACAGCAAAATCTCACCCCTAATTCTTCTCCAAAACACGTTCCTGCCCTATTACTCCTTATTTTAATGTATTTTTTTCTTCCAACATGGTAAGCACTTCCACATCCCAGGGAAGCCAGGAAAACACAGTGTACTCAAGAAAAATGTCTTGAGGCCAACAGATCTTCCTAGATGAAGACAAAGAGCTGAGGTGGTGGTGTTGAGAGGAGAACAAGCCCAAAGATTACTTTATAGTCGATGATAAGTGATTTGTGGTTCTGACAAGAAAGTATTCATTGTTTCAGTGCTGTGGTGCTGAGTGCCCTTGGCAGGGCTTCCATGAAAATATTGCTGGGATCCACATGGAGTTGTGGCCTTAGAAGATGTAGATATTCCATCTCTGATGGGAGCTACACAACACTTTGGAGGATTGGGGCTTGGAGGAAGAAATAAGGTGGATAAGTTGATGGTGCTGTTTTCATTCTGCTGAACTAGTAAACTAGTTACAACAATTCAGTTTGTCTCTCTGGACTGATATTGAATGACTAATTCCATTTTATTTTGCAAGACTTCTGATTGCAAAACTGTACCTTCCTTGTTGTCTTTTTGCCTACAGCTTAGACTTGAAATTCCAAGGGTGTTAATACAAAATGAACAATGCTCAGCAGTGAAGCACTGAAGGCTTATTATCACTGAATGTTGTTAGCCTGGAAATATAATGGGTATGCTAAAGAGTGTTGCCAAATGCTAAAGAGTGTTGCCAATGTGGCAAGAAACCAGTTTTTCCAGTCAAGACTTCTGGTGAGCAGTAACATAAGAACATAAGAACGGCCATACTGGGTCAGACCAAAGGTCCATCCAGCCCAGTACCCTGTCTGCCGACAGTGGCCAACACCAGGTGCCCCAAGAGGGAGTGAACCTAACAGGAAATGATCAAGTGATGACGTCACTCTGTCATCCTGCAGGAAGCATTTTTTCATATATAGAGAGAGAAGTATGTTTGCCAACTAGACGCCATTCCTCCTTTAGTGATGCAAAGGGTGAAAGAAGAGTGAAGGTCCCAAACTTTCCAATGATATGATAAATAAAAGACTAACTTCTGCTACAAAATGCTACAGGGGAAAAAGAAGGTTTTATAGAAATAGTTATCTAACCTGCACCATTTCCTTTCAGTTAGTATAAATTATCTGTCAATCAGCAACCCAGAGAACAATGATTGGCCTATTTTATAAGCATTTTATGGAACTTGAGGCAAAATGAAAATGTCACTTTTCTAATACTGTGTGATCCTGCAAACTGTTAAGTACCCATTTGTACTGAAAGACAAGAGTGGGAGCTGCTAGCAATTTTAAAATTTCCTTAAGGCATAGGAAGGAACAATCCAGGATGTGGATAAAGGGGGCACACTGGGCAAATGGACAAAAATTAGCATTCATGCCATCCTGCCCAGCTATTGTGGGCCAGATCTTCAACTGGAGTAAATCAATGTCATGCCAGTGGAGCTATGCTGATTCATAACACATGAGGATCTGGCCCTGAATCCCGATTTTTATTTGCAGTGTAGGTGTAGCCTTGCTCCTCTCAGGATATTAGAGAGACAAGGTGGATGAGGTAATATTTTTTACCAGACCAACTTCCATTGGTGAGAAAGACCAGCACCTTGTGTTTCTCACCAACAGAAGCTGGTTTGGTAAAAGATATTACCTCCCCCATCTTGTCACTATGTTTATTTTGAATGATTTTGAGTTGCTAAAGCACCAAATGCGACAAGTGGCATTTACACACATTAAAAGCAGACTTGGCCGACATCATCCCTGCTGTAAGTATCTGGATTTCAGCCACGTTGTGCCAAGGATGATTTTGACCCCAGCCTTATAACATTTTCCATAATGTGTCTACTAAACCATGGTAACTGATTAAATAAATTCTCGAAGATAAAACAGACAAGACAAGACAAAACAAAAATCGATCCACCAAATGCACGTCCCAACAAAAGGGCCTAACTCAAAGCAGTGCTGCCGGGCTCGGATCCATGGGGAGGGGAATGAGTTCCAGAGGCAGGCACAATTCATTCACGCCATGTCTACACTGCAGCACTATTTCCGGTTACCAAAGGTATCCCAAAACAGCTATTCTGCGTCTTTTGAGCACGCCCATTATTTCAAAATATAACAGGCTTCCTATTCTGATGTCCCTATAAACTTCATTCCATGAGAAGTAAGGGACTTTGCAATTTATTTTGAAATAAGTGCTGTGTAGACAGCGCCAGATTTAAAAATAAGCTATTTTGAAATTAACTCAAAATAAGCTACGCA
Organism: Apalone spinifera; assembly: GCA_030068395.1. Taxonomy (NCBI): domain Eukaryota; kingdom Metazoa; phylum Chordata; order Testudines; family Trionychidae; genus Apalone; species Apalone spinifera. The sequence continues at coordinate 272,397,576 of CM057845.1, read as the reverse complement.
ATTTGCGTACTTCAAATTGTGTAGCTTATTTCGAGCTCTAGGTGCAGCATAGATGCACCCTCAGAGAGCCCTCGTGTATGCCCAAGGATGCTTGTCCTGGGCTTACACAAAGACTGGCATCTATTACACATGAAGGGCCAGTTAGCGGCATAGGAAGGGACAATGCACCAATGCTAGGTCCACAAAGGGGAACTGGGCTCAGCATTGCAGTGCTCGACATTTAGGGGCTCTAGGGCCTAGTGGAATCCAGAGACCTAAATGAGGATCCCTATGCACTGCAAGGGGAGTCAAGCCCCTAACAATGGAATTCAGAAAAGTCAGCAGGCTGAGTAGGGAGCTGCCAAAACTTTCCAGTGAGAAATGGCAAGGAGAAGGGTGTAGTCTAAATCCTGCCCCCCAAAGAGATTTAGATTTGGACCCACAAAGGAATTTGGGCATTGTGACACTCATCTTTGCAATACTTAACTGTTAGCTACCTAGAAAATCAGAGGAATAACATGGCCATCTATATAGCCTGAGTTGGGTACATGGGCTCCAGTACAGTGAACTGAGAAACAGGCACCTAACAATGCAATCCACTAAAGCCAGCCTGTTTTCTAGGAGTCAGAAATCTTATGCACATAAGTCTTTTCTTGGGAGAATGGGTTAGGAGCCTGCCTCACTCCACCTAAAAAAGGGCTGGAGAAGGAGATGGTGTCCAATGCATAACTTTTAGCCTTGCAGGGAGAGCGCTCACAGAGAGACCCATGTTCAATTCCTCCTTCGCCAAGAGAGGAGACAGGCTTGGACCAGGGCTCAGCTACATCTCTGGGGTAAGTATTTGAACCACCAAGTAAAAGGTTGTCACCATGTGGTGCTCTTTCACTTTGGCAAAGCTGTTCTACTATGTACAACTACTGAATCATTGGGCCAGAGCAAGCGAGAGACTTTGTAGCCTGGTTAGGGCATCTACCTGGGGGACCCAGCACTCAGTGCTCTGCTCAATGACTCTCTTTATCCAGAATTAGAGAAATGCAACAGGAGAGACTGAGGGGCAATTCTCCTGCAGACTAGCCCTACCTTATGGGCTGAGGGTATGTTTACACAACAGTGTTCTTTTGAAATCACTGATGTTATTCCTAAATAACGTATTGTGCATCTACACAGCAAGTCCGTTATTTCAAAATAAATTCAAAATAACAAGCTTCTTACTCTGACTTCTGTAAACCTCATTGTACGAGGAGTAAGAGAAGTCGGGTGACGAGTGCTCTATTTTGAAATAAGTGCTATGTAGATGTGCCCAAATTTGAAATAAGCTATTTCGACTTAAACTATGCAATTGATGTAGCTCAAGTTGCGTAGCTAATTTTGAGTTTATCCCTGCTGTGTAGACGTACCTCCAGGGAGGTGCCTATAAGCCAGGGCTACTCAACATGCAGCCTGCGGTCTGCATGCGGCCCATTGCCCATTTGTTTGTGCCCCGTGGCGTGATTTGGGTTAATGCAGGGCTCAACACGCAGCCTGCAGGTGGGAGCTAAAACAAAAAAGTAGTCAATATAAATGGTCTTCTGTTGAAATGTGTTTTAATAGTTAAATTCCTGGACTGTCATTGCTCATTAAAAGTGCTGTCACATGGGTTGAAATTGGGTAAATACTGCATTTTATTAATATTGGCAGAACTGACTTAAATGGGGCCTGCGTGTTGTGTAGTCTTGCCTTAATCTTTGTATTCATGCTCGTCGGCGTGAAAGAATCAATTTGCATATATTTGCATATATATTTGCATGTATATGCAACCACCCATAAGTTGTGGCTCTCGGTAGGTGTTGTGAGTATCATTGTGGCCCCCAGGGCTTCCAAAGTTGAGTAGCCCTGCTATAAGCTAAAAGACACACATTCAAATCCTTCCTCCCTGCCTAGTAGGAAGAAGGGCAAATGGAAACTCCCCATCCCGAATGAACTCTCTAACCATGGGGCCAAAAGCTAGGCCTTTGGCTTCACTTTGAAGCCAAAATGATGCACTGCTGTCTGTCTTTCCCTTGCATTGTGCTGGGGGCTAGGTGAATGATAAATGTCTGGACCCCTGGAAGGAGGCTGCAGGCTGCATGTCCAGATAACACGACTGCCCCTCTGAGACTTGCTATGTTACTATTGATTTCATTAAGTTAGTTATTGATAGACTGTTAAGTGCTGTTATCAAAGTCTGTCTAGCTTTGGCACTACACACTCTGTTTTCAGAGGTGTCTATGTACTTGGTTGTAAAAAAAAATCACTCTGGCTAACATTTGCCAAGAGTAGTCGCAGTTTGGGATGGGGATTTTGGTTTTCTGATTAGTTGTGTGGAAAAATCTTATCATGCCATTGAAAAGTGCACCAAACACTTGAAGCTACTTTTCTGCATGACCTGCTCATTTCCTGGAGCAGGGAGGAGGAAATGTTTTACCCATACTGGATCAATGACCTTTGAGTTTCAAGTTCTGAAAAAAACTCAAAGTAGCACTAGCTTTGAAAAATATGAGGGCTCAATGGAAAAATTATTGGATTCTGCACCCCAGTTGGAGATAATGGTCCTTTGGAGATCTTCCTCTTTATCTCAGGATGGGCTAACCTGTTAAGGGGAGTTGGGCCCAGCCTATCTGTGCTTAGTTATCTGCCACCCAAGTGATGTGTTTAGGCTTGTCAGGGCTGCTCCCCACTCTGGCACTCCAAGGGCAGAAGATGAGGACCCACAAGAGAGTTTCAAAACCTTGCCTCTACAGGTACTGGTTACAAAAACTTCCCCCCAGAATCATAATCCACAGATTTTGGGGAATTGCTGTCACCATCAAGTGCTTTTTATCCCTAAAAACCAGGGTCGAACACTTGAAATCATCCTCAAGGGTACCCCAAGTTCTTTTGCTGCAGAAGAGCTTGAAAAAAGAAAAACAAGATGCAGTCTCTGGTAGCTGACCCCTCAGTCAGAGACATGCAGATGCACACAGACAGACTTTCCAGGACATAAGAATCAAATCATCACCTTTAAAAAAATAATTTTTATTACAAAACAAAAACTAAACTTGATAAAGCATACTTGGTTGCTAGAGGGTACAGAGCACTAAGGAAAACAAATTTAAAAAACAGAGAAAAATCTCTAGGAACAATACTTAGATGGTAATGGGGGAGGGGAGGCACAGAATCACACAGAGCAGTTCAAACTCAACCACAAAATAAAGAAAAACACCCTGAACATGACTGGATTCACTTTTTCTTTTACTTACTTCTAATTTTCTCTTTGTCCAGACCACTCCCATGCCCTGCGTTCTGTGGTGGCATGGTAGTCCTGGCTGGGTTTAAAACATTCTGGTTCTCTCAACTCCTGGTCTTTTCTCTCCCACACAAAGGCTATGTCTATACTGAAGCCTTCTTCTGCAAAAGCTTATGGAAATGAAGAATAGGGTAGAATATTGCCATGCTTCATTTGCATAATTAATTAGCAGCCGTTTTAGCGCAAGAGGCTTTTGCGCAAAAAGGAGCTGTGTAGACAGATCCTTTTTGTGCAAAAACCTCCTCTTGCACAAGACCCGTTCTACCTGAAAAAATGAGGAAGAACGGCTCTTGCACAAGAGGCAGTTTTTGCGCAAAAAGGAGCCAGCTACACAGCTCCTTTTTGCACAAAAGACTCTTGTGCAAAAATGGCTGCTAATTAATTATGCAAATGAAGCACAGTGATATTCTACTCTATGCTTCATTTGTATAAGATTTTGCAGAAGAAGGCTGCAGTATAGATGTAGCCAAAGAAAGAAGGCAAGGAACCTATATCCAATTCAAATTTCTACCCTCTATCTCAATTAGTCAGCACTCCTGTCCATTACAAGGCTGGTGGGTGGGTAGGTGATCATAATTGTTGCATGAATGGCACTTCTATAACAGGGAGCCTGCTTAGTTGAAGAGGATCCTGCAGCTAGGTTCTTATAGGAGATGTTGGGGTAGGAAAAAACCTCAGGGATGTATCTCCAGCAAGACCTGGAATTTGGTGTGTGTCTAGCTTTAGTTTTCCTTTTCAGAGGGAACTAGAGAGCTAGGGCTTGTAGCCTTGATACAGAGGGAAGAGACCCCACAAAAAGGTATTTCTAGATCATGCAGTGTAGTGCTGGAGTGAGTTGATACATTTGCTCAAAGGTTCCGGCTGGGACTTATAGTGAGGGAGGTAAGTCCCTTCTACTGTTCTATCCCAAGAGGGCAAATGGATTAAGGAAATTAGGAGAAGAGTTATATAGTCTAGTGAGGGTACGTCTAGAATACAGAGCGTTTCTGGAATAAAGGAAGTATCCCAGAAAAGTTCTGCTGCATCCAAGGAATGCGTTTGCTTTTTTGAAAAAAATGTCGGCATCTCTGTAAACCTCGTTCTACGAGGAAGAAGGGATTTCCGAAAGAGGCTTTTTTCCTCTGAAATTTGAGACAGTGTAGGCAGGCCAAATGTTGGAAAAGCCTCTTTCGGAAGAAAAGCTGAAAAAGATACGCAAATTGCGAGTCACATTGTGTGACCTTTGGGTGACTGAACAGGGGAAGACCCTATGTGAGATTTCTACATACCTCTCTTTGTTTTTCTGGGCTTCTTTAATACTCTTTCCTGAGAGGATATAGAACCTGTGATTTGGCTAAATCACTAAGAACCAGGAGAGCTGACCAATGTGGGGATACTGAGGCAGTGGCTGTCCTGATGCTGAATGAGATAAGACTCTTTCAGACACCTCTTCGAGGGTACCTGCCACCAATGAAAAGGGAGCTGTAAGTGGGAAAGAAGCTACTAGCTGTTGCTAAAGCAGATATAGAAGTAGAAGTAAGTGAAAAGATGAGAACACTTAATGAGTAGAACAAGAGGTTCCTTGCAGAGGGACTGATAAAAACTCGAGTTTATTTTTATTTTGCTCAAACTGGTTCATCAACCCATAATTATGATCAATAAGAAGCAGACCAACTTGATTTTAATTGTTATTCATCTTGATCACTTAAATGGCTCTCTTTTTTTATAATATGGGTGCTTTATTGGTAACAACCGCTGCATTTCTGAACAGTTCTCTCTGTAACTTGGGTCTCTGTGTGCTGATGAAATGTTCTGGAACAGAACTTAACTTCCCCAAGAATGGAATGGAATCAAACTGGGATCCAAATGTAAATGAGTGGAAGGTGGAGCGCAATGGTGAATGCTTAGTGGCACTTCCTGCCTGAGGGCTAGGCTACACTGACCTGGGCTAGCATACTGTGTACACACAATGCAAACTCTTAAAGCACATTAACTCCTTCCTGGCTGTGTAGTCTGTACACGGTTTCAAAGCATAATAAGTTTGCCACAAACTTAGTGTGAACTAATGTTTATGTGTACTCAGCTCTTCTTCATACAGCTTTGGTAATCCTCTAGCTGCTCTCTCACACTATTTTGTGGACAGCCAGGACTGACTTATCTGCCTGTTAAACACTAATGATCTGGGGTCAAACTGACCCGATATACCTGCCCCCTTTTAGAATCAGGTCTGGATCCAGGTTCAGCCTATTTGTGCCCGAATTTGACTATTAGCATCACAGCAAAATAATTCCAGCACCATTACACCATGCCTTGCGCATCCATTTGGAGCCAGCAGAGATCCTTGGTATCCTTGCCATCTAGGGAGAAATGATGTTGCAGCAAGCTTTTACCAGCAATCTCCACAATGAGACTATATTCAAGAGCATTGCTAAAGAGATGGCCCTAAAGTGGCACAGCTGGGATGCTATTCAGTGCCATGTGAAAAGCAAGAGGGTCAGAAAAATGTACAGGGTCACCAAGGTGATAAAAACAAATCTGGCAGCACACCTGCAACCTGTCCATTTTTTGAGGAATTGGAAAATATTTTCTGCTTCTACCAACCCCAAAGCCCTTCTGGGTAATGGTCTCACCTCTGCCAACAACAACTGCATCCCAAGGACAATTAGGACTTGGGGGAAAAGAACATCACTGAAGAGGAGATCGTCCCAAACGGTCAGGTTGTTGTCTCTGCTCAAGATCCTGAGGGCAACCATATAAGGAAATTGACCCTCAACCCCAGCCTACGACATAGGATGTAGATTCTGTTGAGGGGGACTTGGAATATAAGTATCTATGTCTACTCTTTATTGTTATGCTGCACAATTGTTCTAACTTCTGTCATGGGTGCCCAATGGCAGTAGCCATCTTTGGTGGATGTGAGCTTGGAGCATTTCTACACCTCCAGTCTTTCCTTCCTTCTCTCCTTTGCCCCATGCAGTCCTCCTCCCTTCCAGCCTTCTTGAACACATTGTCAAAATGATGACAGGGCCACTGAACTGTCTCTAACTCAAGATGACACTCTGAAAATTAATGGAGAGTGGGCACATTTCCATTTTGTCTTTCCTGCCCATATCTCTCGTACCTGGCCAAAGACAACCCCCCTGCTCCACTCCAATCCCATTTGCATGACTCAACCGCAACATGCCCTTCACTTTGCATGGCATATTGAAAAAAATGTTTCTGCAAAGTGACTCACTCTGTGCCACTAATACCAGCTACACAGAAATACACATTACAGACAGATGTAAAATACAAATATGTCAGTAGCCATCTTTTACTGAGTCACTCTAGTAGCATAACCAAAAATTGAATCTCTCTAAAGAATATTGTTTAAGCAGAGGCAGTTTAAGATAAAATAGGTCTAAACTGGGTCCCTCAAAATGTCAGGAGTTCAGTCTCCACAACAAACAGACCTGTCCTCCCAGCCCAACATTATCTTCCAGGTGAAATAGAGAGAGAGAGAGAGAGAGAGAGAGAGAGAGAAAGGGACAGAGGGAGGGAGACGTATGTGTGTGCAGATGCTCAAACTCTCATCCTACTCAGACTTCCAGCTAAATTCAAGCAGCCTATTGTGCTCAGATCTTGTCTCTCAATTTCTCAGTCAGGTTCCTCCCTTTCTGCACCGCCAAATTGTGTCCCTTCCAATCTCTCTACTTTTTGTAAGGTCCAAATGCTTACCTGCCCAATGCCTATCTTAGCCCTTACAGCTGCTTGAGCAGTCTCTCTCATGTTAGCTGTACCTATAATACCTAATATAAAAGGCCAACACTCAGTAGTGGTGCCAGGAGGAACCAGAGAAGGAGAGATTTTGAGGGAGATCCGCTGCTGGGTATAGGGTTATTGTAAGGAGTCTACAGCAACATGGCCTCCCTCTGACCTGGAAGAGGATGGGCCCTCTAAGACTTATTGGTGAGTGGGTCTAGCCTCACCCAGCCCTGCCCACTGGAAGCAGGAAGGCAGAACCAGGGTATAAGAGCTCAGAGCTCAGTTGGAGCCGGACGGCCAAACATGCCAGATGCCTGGCCCCAGCTCCAGAAGCGAAGGGCCCAACAACACTGTGCCTGATGGAGGACTGGGTTGGGCTGCCAGGACCCTGCCAGACCCTGACAACTGGCCCGGGCTGCTGAGACCGCTGCCATGGCCAGAAGACTCACCGAGGCCTCCAGGCTCCCCGCTGGACCCCAATGACTGGACTGGTCCACCCGCTCCCCTGCCTGAGCCAGAACCGATGGACACACTGCCAGCACCTCCATCCCCAGCTGACCCTGAGGAGCAGCACCCGAGCCAGGTAGGCCCCCCGGGGGAACTGGGAAGCGGCCCAGGGACAGCCGACCATGGGGTGGCTGAGGAAATGGAGGTTGGGTGGGTGGCATGTTGTGGCTTGGATCCCCGCTGACCCACAGACCTGGTTGGTGCATTGTGGTATAGATCCCCACTGACCCAGTGGCTGCCACGTTGCCACTGTCAGAGCCCTGAGCTGGGATGCAGTGGAGCGGGTGGGCTTGCTTCCTCTCTTTCTCCCCTCTCCTCAGATGGCAGGCTTCCTCCTATGGGGGCAAAACCCCTGCGCTTGTTGGATCTCCACCAGCGAGGAGACTTGACCCCCGCCTGGCTGGGATCCAGCCAGTACTTTAAGCTGTTATCAAACCGCTCTTGGTAAACTGTTCTCTTTCCGCCCTGCCCTGAGCCAAGGCTGGGCCTTATAAACTGCTTGTTGCTTGGCCTGTGGCTAGGCCCAAGACGTGCCAGACAAATTGTTTATAGACTGTAACATTGCAATTGGCCTTTAATGGGGCAATAGAGGGAGTCAGCGTGGCCTCCTGCTGATGTGGACCCTTTACAGTTATCAACAGCAATCAGCTGGACTCATGCTGGCCTTTGTCTACTCCTCCATTGAGGGCAATTTGAAAGGACTAGACTCTGCATGTGGGATAGATCCACTATGTTTGACGCTCTGGATCATCCTTGTTTGCCCAAATTCAGCAGAGGAGATACAGTTAAGAAAAACATCAGTGACATGAAAGGTATAAAATGTTATCCAAAACGCATCCTGTCCTCTTCCTCAACTCTAGTTCTGACAGTCAGGCATAATCCTAATACTTGCAGTTGGCTCAATGCAGCACTATTTCAATTGCGTTCTACAAAACATCCAGCCACCATTAGGAATGTGGAGGCCAGCATGTTGTGGATATTCTTTGACATCCAAATAAGACGTCATTTCCTCGGATCAGTTGCCTCTGCTGCCTCCACCACCATATAAAAGAAGAAGATTCCTGTATTCTGCATCATTGCACAGATTAAATGGTACCCACTGACTCCTAGCAGGTTAATCAAGGTTGAGCTAAGATTGGATGGCCCTGGTTTAAGACATCAAAGTAGCAAGGGAATGTTGTAGTTGAGAATTTTCTAAATAGGGGTTAAAATGAAGCTGCCAGTAAAAGCAGGTTTTACTGCCTGTCCTTTCATTGTACAGGAAATCACAGAACAGCTCCTCACAGACTAGGAAAGCAAACTCTGACAGGCTTTGGATTAGATTTAGGAAAGAGCTGCCAACTCTAGATGAGATTTAAAATGGCCATAGCCAAATTAGTAATTAGAGAAACAGGATACTTGGGATTCACCACAAAAACCTCTGACCTCCAGATATCTTAAGTCATTGAGATAAATGAGCCTATTGAGGATCTTCACTAACTCGGTTTCATTGAGTACAAATGCTTTATGATTAAATCCAAATGCCCTCAGTTCCAGGAGATGGACCATACAGAGCTTAATACAATCAGAAAATTGTATCTACTAAATACACTTTCTTGGCCAGCTCAGCCATTAACAGTCAAACTATAAAAGCATGGGCCAAAATATGCTGAAGCTAAACAAAGCAGAGCAGATGAAACACATTACTCTATGGCATTATTATAGTCCTAAATCTAAGGCCATGCTGCCAAATCTCTAATTTTTTTCTCCCTCAGTGATTTGTTGCTCCATGAAAGGAACGTTCCAGAACACTGACTAAAAGTAATGTGTTAAGTAAACTGACCATACTAACTATTGAAAATAATGATGATCTACAGCTTACATGATAGCAGCATACTTCCTGCATTGCTTGTTTTAACTGAAACTGATAGAGTCATAAAGCTGACTAAGTTTTGCATAACTCACCCATGGTAATATCCTTTCAAGGGTAATCACAACATTCATATATGAGGCAAGGCAAGAAACAATTAAAATTTAGTACATTTCATAGAGATGTTTCCACTATTAAATGAAAGCACCTTTAGTCAATATAAATGAACAGCAGCTTTAGTTCCTAGAAATGAATATTTCAAAATACACAGTAATACGTTTGCTTTCAATTGCTTTTCCCCTGCAATCTTCATTCTTCTTCTTAGTAGTAATGGAATTATTTTCCCGATTAATAGCTTTCATTCTTCTTTTTTTAGAGACTGCAGTGATGACACATCTGTTCTGGTTCCCTCTCCTGATATCCTGGCATCAATATGTAACTGCATACATATATCAGGAAGCTGGCATGCAGAGATGTGATGGGATTTACAAGCACCACACTAAACCTGAGCAAGACATGGAGCAATATTTGTCTTAAGAGGCCTCTGCTGTCAGAGGTACACACAGTGTAAATGGACAACTTTAGAAGGGCACTGGAGGCCAGAAAATGGTGGAAAGAGCTATGGGCTGTGCCAAGAAATGAGGTTGACACCTGGTGCTGTGGGCAGAATGATTACAGCACTGGTAAGACCATTTCAGGAGCAGCGATTTTCCTGGCCCCGTCTCCCCCACGCTTCAGAGGTGAGAACTCATGAGAGGTCCCAAAGAGTGTGACTACATCCCAAAAGGAGAAGCTCCAGCCTGTCCAATATGAAGAGATCTATGGGGAGCATATCTTGGGGTGGACCTAGGGTTGCCAGATGGTTTCAACAAAAATACCAGACACACTTGACATTACATCACAATCTACATTACATCTTATTTAGAAAATACCCGACATTTATATTTTCTCTTTTATATTTTCTCAATTGTTTCCCAAACAGAAAGCTCAAATACTGGACTGTCCAGTTCAAAACTGGATACCTGGCAACCTTAGGTGGACCAGCAAGTGATCCAAACACTACAACCCTTCATTTAGGCCTCTGGGTCAGGACCCTGGGTCTCCCTATCTTGCACCCCTCACCTACTCTGTAGCAACAAAGCCCCAAGGGGAGAAGAGGAAACGGGCAGAGGGGTGAGACTTGCTGTGGTATGACCAGTTAAGTGGGCATGGGATGAAAATGAACATTATTAAGACTGATGTCATGTGGGTGGTGCTAGAGGGAAAGTGGACATAGACATTAATGGAACAAGACTAAACCTGACTGAGTAGTGGCCGTCCCTTGGTGACTTGTTCATGGCAGATGGCATGTTTGTATGTGAGATATAGTCCAGACTGGGGAATGCTGAAAGAATGGAACAACCTTGCATGTGCTGTGTACAACAAGTGTATGCCCCTGAGACTGAACGCCCCACTGGGTAGAACAACTGTACTACCACAATGCCATATTGCACATAGGAATAGGCAATAAAGAACTGGCAAGTTTATCGCCAACAGCTGTTTGGGATGAGACGCCTTTACACCATGACAGGAGTTACACAAAGAGAAAGATTTTGAAATTAAAATTTCATGGTAAAAGTCAAAGTCTGTGATGTGGCTGGAAAAATGCAGGCAGTGCACCTTTGCTGATTCTGACACAGGGAGAGGATGAATGAAGAGGGCTTGCTAAAGACAGCATGACAGGAGAAGTGGTTGGGAGAGATCGAAAGAAAGGGAGGGAGGGACTGCACAGGTGGTAAGCAAGTAGACACCTTGGGCAGACAAGAGGGCATTTTTTCAGGCGTACAGGATCTTTCGAAAAAGGGTTTTATTTTCGAATGATCTCCATCTAAACAGTCGTTTTTCTTTCAAAAAGCCCCTTTTCAAAAAAACCCACAGCTGCCATTATGCAAATGAAGCATGGGAAATTTAAATCCCAGCTTCATTTGCAATTTTGAAGTGTCTACTTTACATCCCTTTTTCAAGGAAGGGGATGTAGTTTAGACTCAGCCTGGGAATACTAACCTAACCTGCATTTTACAGTCTAACATGGCTACCTCCTGAGACTAATCCACATCTGACAAGGTATACAAGGGCCTCATTCTTCTGTGTGGTGAGTATACATGTTTCATCAGAATCCATTCTTCTCATATTTACCACTGAAATTTAGAATCGTGGGAAAAGTGCATCTCCTACAAAACTTTGATATCTTATTCACTAACCCTTACCCAA
>CM057845.1:272372075-272385864 GCA_030068395.1 Apalone spinifera | reverse complement strand
CTCAACCTTCAAAATGCTTTACTAGGAGTCCAATTCTGAATTCCTAATTCATGCTGAAAAATTACTGCAGTGAGTAGTGGAGCTCCAGTCTTCACGAGGAAGAGTTGCAAAATTGGCTGTATATCTGTTGTTGTCAGTTTCAGTAGTATTTTCTCTGCAGTGCTTTACATTTATTAAAAAACCCTCAGAAACAGATTTATATGGCTCCACTGCTTTTTAAATACAAACTAATCTTTAACTCAAGCTAATGGTATTATGTTTTGCATCTGACATTTCTATATTATTTATGGGTATCTAGTGAATCTAAAACACAGATTCATACTCAGGTATATGCATTGAATACTCTACAGTTTGGGGTGTTCAGACTCAATATCAGCAGTAGCAACTAAGTGTTAATAAGGAGTTACCAAACCACATTGTCAAGATATCACAGTTATTTCCTAGACTAAATAGAAGGACAGAGTGGAATGTTGTAAAATGTTGACTTTTTAATTGCAGTCATGTAGTTCTTTGTTAGGAAGCCCACCCATGAATAACTGGCTAGATGGCTGAGGCTTCAGTAATCAACTAGTTGCAAAATAACAAATAAATTATCCAGAAATAAGACAGTGACGTAGCAAATGTCAGTGCTGGAAAACAATAGTCACATCCAAGCTTTGACTTCTGGCCCTTCTAGCTACTAGATTTACCCAACAAATGGTTAGAGTGTACCATGACTGTGTAAAAAGAACTGACAAAGGAAACAAATGCACTGCCTACCCACTTGTATGTCAAGTTGCTAGCAAAAAGAATGGCATACTGCCAAATCAATATTGTAGTCCCATGTTTGTGATTATGGTTTCTGGAACTCCAAGTGGCGTTCTTAAGCATATCAGTGGGTATCAGTAACTGTCTAATCTCTGGATAACTCTATACTCTGTGTTTAGAAAGGAGAAGAGCAAACTGTCCCTTTCAAAACCTTACGAAGCAGCTGCTTCCTACTATAGAGAATTCAGATCACTGTAAAACATAGTTTGTTATAGATATTCGACACCCCAAGACACATGTTATTAAATTCATCAAGAGCTTTCCTGAGTGCTTTGTGATACTGTAATACACAACTGGCTCACTAACATATTGCTACATACCTGGGCATAGCTCATTTGTATTAATGATATGTATTGTGTGCATGTAGAAACTTGTCAGAGGTTTATGCACTTTAGAATAATTCCAATCCAAAAGACATATGGAAAAACAATGGAAAAGATTTGATATGCCTTGTTCTGTACTACAGGTTGGACCTCCCTTGTCCGGCACCCTTGGGACGTGACTGGTTCCAAACAAGGGATTTGCCAAACGAGGGGAGATTCTTCCCAACATGGCCTGTGCTTGCCCCCGGCTAGGACTCCAGCTGAGTCCCAGGCTGGAGCTTCATGGATGCTGAGGCCGGGGCTCCGCAGATATGGAGGCTGCTGGGGCTCCGTGGCTGCCGGGGCTCGGCTCCGCAGCTGCCAGGGTGACTGGAGCGCCGTGGCTATTGGGGCTTTGTGGTTGCTGTGGTGCCGGGGCTCCGTGGCTGCTGCTGCTGCTGGGGCTCTGCGGCCATTGCCAGCCCCCACTACCACCTGGCAGCAGAGGCAGAACTCCTTGCTGCGCTGCCCACCCCTCTCTGAATATGGGGTTCCTGGCTGAGTTGCACCCCTCCCTCCCACCGCGCCGGCCCTGTGGCCCAACCTCCTTATACCTGGACTCCGTGGTCCAAGAGCTACCAGAGAGTCCCAGTTAAAGGAGGTGCAACCTGTACTTTGAATGTAATGTTTTTGAAAGTTCCCTAACATATGTAGGATATGTTCTTGTTCCCCCCAGGACACCCCTGAACTTTTCATCAGCAGCTGGTGGCCCCGTGGTCATTTCAACATATTTGCAATAATAAAAACTGGGACTATTGAATGGCTCTGAATTTAGGCCCTGATCCTGAAAATGCTTGCTCACGTGCTCACCTTTACAACTGCAAGCAGCCTTGTGGAAGTCAGTGGGGTTACTCAGAGTAGTAAAGTTAAGCACATCTAATTCTCCTATTGCACATATAATGACAACCCACAATGGGCAGAGAGCCATTAGTCTGTTGCTTGAGTGTTTCTGGGCTCAGTGGGGAGTTGGGCATGAAAGATGGTAGAAGGAGTAAATATCATTTTCCCCTTTTCTGGCTGTGAGAGTCCTGCTAAACAGGGGTCTACCAATCCATCAGCTCCCTCTCTGTGGCATTCCCCTTTCCCCTGAGCAGGAGAGAAGTAGGGTCCTGAAGCAGGAAGTGGGGAAACAGCAGCTGCATAGATGATAGGGAGCTGCAAAGGAGCTGCATACAGAGAGCAACACCCAGGAACTGGGAGCACAGCTGTGTGTGTGTGGAACAGGCTGTGACTGCTGGAGACTATAGGTGGGGGCAGGTCGCTGTGGAACTCCTGGGGGAGCAGCAGCAACTGGGCCGGGAGCCAGGGCAAAGGGCCCTAATGAAAGACACTGAGGTTATGTCTACACTACGTACTTTTTGCGGAAGAGGCAATGCTTAATTTGCATAATCATGATTAATTTGCATAATCTCTTCCGATCCATTTTGCGCAAGAGGTTTTTGTGCAAAAACAAGTAGTGTGGACTTGTCTGTTTTGCTCCAAAACCCCTTTTTGTGCAAGATCCTTATGCTTGTAAAATGAAGAATGAGAAAATGCTAATGGGTGCTTCATTTGCATTACCTCTTCCGCAAAAAAACGTAGTGTAGACATAGCCTGAGCCTACTTTGGAACTGATATGCTCCTAGTTGTTTGAATGGAGCAGCACTAGAGTGGACACCCCACATTAGGTCAGAAGAATCCTAACTCTCAGCTGGGCTACGTCTACACTACCAGGTTATTTTGAAATAAGTTATTTTGAAATAATAACTCCCGAAATAACTATTTTGAAATAAGCTTATTCCTTTTCACAAGCGGGAGTTATTATTTTGAAATAACAGGCTTGGTAGGCCTGCTGCACTATTTCAGGATGTCTTTTCAGCACACCTGTTATTTTGAAATAGGACAGACTCGCTATTCCAACATCCCTGTAAACTTCATTCCATGAGTAGTAAGGGACATTTTGGAATAGTGATTTATTTCGAAATAAGTACTGTGTAGACATCGCCAAACTTCAAAATAAGCTATTTGAAATAACATCAAAATAAGGCATGGAATTTGCATGGCTAAAATTGCATATCTTATTTCAATCTACAGTGCAGTGTAGATGCATCCATGGTGCCTACAAACAGGGAAAATATCCTGGGAATGTATACCTTCCCACCTCTGAAGATTTTAGGAGAGCCTCTGTCCCAGACGGGAACATACGTCCTTCAGAAATTTGTTAAAAGGGTGGCATCTCGGGTTTCTTTCCTTCTGGGAAAAGGTCTGATGAATCTCTGTAATAATTTATAAAAATTATACTGATTGCCTTGTTTACATTGCCCTCTTTTACCAGAGACAAAAGGGGGAAATGTGGCTAAAGAGGGCAGCATCAACAGGCTTCTGTTCCTTGTTTTTGGCCTGCTAGATCAAACCACTTCTGGAATTGTAATTTTCTAATGAAGGCCTTTTAAATTTATAGAGTCAGTCTAAATCAGTTTCTGCAACAGGTTGATTAATAATGTATTGAGCAGATTCTTTCATTCAATAGATCTCCGTAATAAATCACGTGGTCCCAGGATTTATTGATTGCCATTTTATTCTTTCATCAGAAACTGACTTAAAATTTTATTTTGCATATGAAATTAGTACAGTGAACAGATCAGGCATTTTCAGTTGCATTGTTCCAAGTGTTTACTTCAATAGACAGACTTACAATCCTTTTTCCATTTCTGGGATGGGGTTAATGTGAAACTGGTATGCTGGGTTATGATCCAACGAACAGATCATAAGGTAGAGCTTAAGTTTTCCCCAAGATTCCTTTTCATCTGTTTTCCTCCCTCTTCTGGCGTCTGGTCTCCATTAGGTAGCCATCAGGGTCTCTTGCCTTGTCTGGGGAGTATGATGCCGGACTGCTATCTATGCTGATCTTTAGTAAGCTCTGGAAAAGGATTCATCTACTTCAGGAGCTGGACTGACAACTTGGCAATGCATTAACATTCCACTTGCTTGAGGACCAAGGAAACGGAAGATGTCACTGGAGTGACTCCTTGTATGCACCTTTAAAAGAATTAGATTGTAGCTGAATCAAGGGTCAAAATATCACTGACACCCTGCTCCATAAAGTGGCCATGAACATGATTAACTCGAAGCAGGTGGGTAGTGCTATTGACTTTCAATCTCTGGCTAGTCCCATTAAAGTTTCACATCTGTTGGTCGAGGACCTGCGCTTGTAATACCAAATGCTGACACATTTGATAGATCAGAAGCACTATATCTGATACAGATACTTTGAAGGAAAGCCAGTAGGGATGATAACCCTGCTAGGCTTTAGTATGGTGCCATGATCAATGGAGATACAGGTTTGGCTAACTAGACACACTCGCCATCTGTAATGAACAAAGGTGCAGGCTTCTAAATAAATCTCAGTATGCTGGCAGATACAGTACCTTTGGATCCTTTGTCCTAAAGTGGTCTATTAAGCTTGACAGCAAACTGGCCTGATGGTACCTTGTTATATAGAATTGCTCAGAAGCAGCAGCGGGATTCCTTTATTCCTTTTCGCTGTGACAATGGACTAAAGCATTTTGAAGGGAAATGGGGTTGCTAGACAGGAGAAATGTGCCAAGTATAATCCCTCCAAGAATCCCCCCCTACCCAGGCAATCTTCTTAGCTTAATGGTAACTTTCCTGCTCTCCTTTTTTTCATGAGTGGGGTTAAATTGCTGCAGTGATAGCCACACAATAGTTAGAAGTGGGGCAAAATTATAGCAATCTTGGAGAAACCGAGTGTTTCCATATTAGGAGAGGAAGCAAACTGACATCTCCTCCGCTTACTCTCAAAAAGGTTTTTGTGCCATACTGCAGTACTGTTCAGATAACCAGTCAAGAATTTGCACAGAAGAGAGAAGATGTAGGTGTGGCAACAGGACCTAGCATGTTATGCCCCATCTTGACCCATATGACCTGCACCATCCATTGGTATCTGCATTAAACATAATGTCACAACCTGGGCACCTTTATTTTTCAGTTATGCCTTGTAAAAATCTCCAGAATTCTTTCTCATCAGAATTAAATAAAACACAGGCTTTGTTTATTTCCCCAGGAACTCAGGACCCCAAGAATCAAGGAGTTAATTTGTTGAAAATTTTATATAACAGATAACTTAGGGGATCAATTATACTAAATTGGGCTAAAGAGAAGAGATCATGGGAAAGATGTGCTTAAAACCCTCCACAAGAGTATTATGTGCACCTGCATTTTTTGGTGAGGATTAAATTCTAAAATTGGGTCACATTCCTTCCATGATTATTGAAGCACTGCTTGAAGCAGATACTAGTTCACAAAAACATCCGATTAATACAGGCTAAGTTTGGCATGTAGAAGGACTTTTCTGCATAAGGGGTCAGTTTCTTCTTGCTGAGATTAAATATGAACATAGGGAAATATTCTTTTCTCTCTGGAATCAGCATTGGTTCAGGATCTTGACTCCTGTGATTTTCTCGCTCATTGAAAATCAGTCGGCATTTTGCTGTGCTCTGAAGCAACAAAATGATGACATAAAAACAATTGCCTGTAGTATCCATCTGTCTGTGGAATTTGCATTTCCCCAGGAATTCCTCAGGAACACAGTGTGTGTTGAGGAAAACAATAAACACTAGAGCAACACGTAGCATGCATGGCACACTGAGACAGTAGAACAAGTGTCAGTGTTTTTCTCTTTCCCTTGCCCTAGTTCTGTCTTGGTTCTAATCATAGATAAGGGCTTATGTATGCAGGGGCCTCTTTCACTTTAAATCAGGCTTTATAGCAGGGGAGGGGAAGCTTTTTTGGGTTGGGGGCCATTGACCCACAGAAAAATCAGTCAGGGGCTGGGGGCTGCAGGGAGATGGCAGTGGGGCTGGAGTGCCAATGCTGGGGGAGGCCGTAAGCCTTGGGGGGCCAGATCCAGGAAAGTTGGGGCCCACATCCAGCCCCCAGGCCTGAGGTCCCCCACCCCTTAGGGTTGCCAGGTGTCTAGTTTTGAACAGGACAGTCCAGTATTTGAGCTTTCTGTTCAGGAAACAAATTGAGAAAATAGAAATGAGAAAATATAAATGTCCGGTATTTTCCAAATAAGATGTAATGTAGATTGTGATGTAATGTCAAGTGTGTCCGGTATTTTTGTTGAAACCATCTGGCAACCCTACCACCCCTGCTTTATAATATGGCTTTTATTCCATTGATGCTTTAGATAGTTCTACTCCAGTGGGGCCAACAGCCACCACAGGCCCCTGGGCAAGGTTTGGAGGGGCCTGGCTTTTCAACCCCGGAAGGGTCAGGGCCTTGGGTGGAAAGAGTGGGTCCAGGGATAGTCAGTCCTTATTGCCACCTCGAGTGCAGCGTGCTCCCCCAGGTCTCAGGGCCACTCTGGCAGCGATTTAAAGGGCCCAGTGCATCAGCCGGAGCCCCAGGCCTCTTTGAATCACTGGGCCCCTGGACAACTGCTCCTTTGCTCCCCCGTCACTGGGCCTGTTCTACTTTCTGAAGCACATAGAATCATAGAACTGGAAGGGACGAGGAGGTCATCTGGTCCAGTGACCTGCACTCAATCCAGTAAGCACCGTGCTCAGAGGCTGCCTCCCGGATAAGGCCCCACACAGAAGATAGGTGGCCAAATGCCTGTCTTCTCCAGGCACATGATTTGCTTTGAGACTTTGGCAAGAAATAGGCATCTGGACATCTGGATACCTGGAAGGAGGAAGCAGCATGCACATGCTCAAAGGCAGAAAAATAGCGGTGTCTAGGTAACTTTTATGCTGAAACCAGTGCCTCTCCTTGAGCTACTAGCACACAGAGCCCCAGGAATCTAGGTAAGCTCTTTGGGCATTACAGATTTATTATTGTTTTTTTGAATCTGTAATTCTGGAACAATAGGATTTGGAACCATTAGCAAAATCTCTGTATCATGTGCTCCAATTATCCTCTGTTCCTAGAGAGGTGAATTGTAAACCAGTGAAGTGTTTGGAGATGTGAGTGATCTCTGTTCCTGGGAGTTTTGAGCAGTTGAATGGCCCATGAAGGGTGGCTGTAGAGAGCTTGTGCCCAGTGGTGTGCTGCAGAGGTCAAGGAAAGAGACAGCCTGCATGGGCCAAGGGAAACTTAAGAGAACACAGGCCCAACTGTAGGATCCAAACACAGCAGCCTGGTGAATATCCTACTGCAGTGGGGACTTAAACAGGTCTATGACATATTCATTTCTATAAAAATAGTTAATGATTCGGTATTTAATGAATACATGAAAACTTTAAGGTAATAAAGCAGAATGGTCAAACATTCCAATGGAATTTCACCTTGTCCGAGGCTCTACAACAAGGTGATCTTGTAAAAAGCTCATGTTTACAGTGTATAATAACGAACTTTAAAATACAGCATCTACCCTTACTCATCCCAATTAAAAATGCGAAAGAAAAGAAAAATGGAAGTTGTCGTTGTTGGAAGTTTTCATGGACTTTTTCCAAAAATTTAGAAAAAAAGTTTGTAAAGTTTACTAGCTGTTTTGTCTAAGATTAGTCTAGCTTGCTGGTACAGCCACAGCAGGCATTTGGTGTTACTGATGCATTCTAGTAGTATGGCATTACATTCCCTGCTTCTATAAGCCATAAAGTCTTGCTGGTGGAAGAAATACCTTGTTGCCATAATTGAAGATTTGCATTCGTCAAGTCAATGTGGTTGTTTGCTTTGGGAAAGACAGAGGATTCTTCCAGAATGTGACTGGTTTGAATAAAATAGAGAATAATAACTGTAAAGGAGGAGCAGAATGGCATTTACCTTTCTTTGCCCTGTAAGGAGTTAATATTAGAACCAATGTGATCTAAGAATAGCAGGGAATGGGAAGAGGTTAGGCAGCAGAAATCAAAATAAATATAGGACCCATTTATCTCTTTATCTCATTTATCTCATATCTCATTTACCCATTTATCTCAAGATCTACATTCAGTGGGGACTTTCTCAGCCTCATGCATGATTGCCCTGCTGGCCTTTTGCACCAGGTGTGACAGCATAAAGCAGGTGCAAAACAATTACATAGGGCCTCTGGAAAATACTCCTGTGGAAGGGGCACTCAGTAGGAGCTGCAAAGTCAATCTGTATCCAATCCCTTGCAGAAAGCCCTGGTGCAAAAACATTCAGGGGTGGGCTGGGGTTGAAGATGTCAGGGGTAAAAGGCTCTTATGCCCCAGCAATTTTGTGCTCAGGAAATGGCCTACATGGGGGGAGAGAGGGGGAGAGGAGGATTTTTGCCAAACATTTTTACTTTTTCAAGAAAATTCTAAACAAAACAAAATGAAAATTTGCCCATATTTTAAATCTCCCCTCTTTTTTCATTTTCACTTTTCTCCCGTTGTATTTAGAAACAAAATAAAACAAACACCCCAGACAAATTTTAAATGAAATTTAAAAAGATTTTGGTTCTTTCAAAACTACTAATGAAAATTAAATTTCCACCAGCCTTATCTACAAGGCTGACATTTATTAGCTCTCTCTCCCAGGTTTGAAGCCTCTGCATTTCATACTTGAGGTCTGCTTAAAGCTGCATGCCCTGACTCTAGAGGCCATTTTTAAATGTAACAGAGTTTGAGCTGCTTGCAGATTTGCCTTTCAGCCAAGGAGTTTGTTATAAAAAGAGGAAGGCAGGGTGATTAAGAATAACAAAAGACTGGGCATTCCAGTAATTGAAGGATTGTTAGCTCATAATGAAAACATTGCCAGTACTCCACTTAAAAGATAAGGCGGGAGGTGGGGAATGAATGTTGTGCTCCTGCGATTTCCATTTGGATTACTGCGTTAAATTTATAAAAGTTCTTGCAAAAGGGGTAAACAGGGACTAATCCAAAGCTAACTGCAAAGAGTTACAAAGGGATTTCACAAAATTGGGTGATTGGGCAACACAAAGGCAGATGGAATTCAGTGTTGAAAAGTGCAAAGTAATGCACATGGAAAATATAATCCTAACTATAAATACAAATAGCTGTTACCATTCAAGAAAGAGATCTTTGTGGATAGTTCCCTGAAAACATCTGTTCAATATTCAGTAGCGGTCTAAAAACTAAAAAGCTAGCAAAATATTGGGAATCATTAGGAAAGAAATAGAGAATAACACAAAATACCATATTGCTTCTACATAAGGTCATTGTATGCCCACATCTTAACTAATGTATGCAGATCTGGTCAGCCCATCTAAAAAGATCTATTGTATTTGGAAAAGGTACAGAAAGGGCAACAGAAATGATTAGGGGTAAGGAATAGCTTCCATATGAGGAGAGATTAACAAGACTGAGACTTTTCAGCTTGGAAAAGACATGACTAAAGGGTTGGGGATATGTTAGATGTCTAGAAAATCATGAATGGTGTGGAAAACTAGAAGAAGGAAATGCTATTTATTCTGGCACTAACATAACACAAGAAACTGACCCACTTAAATTTATAGGCAGCAAATTTAAAACAAACAAAATACATTATTTTTTCACAATCAACTTGTGGAACTCTTTGCCAGGGGATGGTGGAAAGGCCTAAACTATAACAGGGTTCCAATAAGAACAAAATAAGTTCAAGGAGGACAGGTCCATCCATGGCTACTAGCCAGAATAGAAAGGATGGTGTCCCTAGCTTCTGTTTGCCAGAAGCTGGGAATGGGTGACAGGGGATGGATCATGATGATTGCCTCTTCTGTTTATTCCTTCTGAGGTACCTGACATTGGCCACGGTTGGAAGACAGGTTACTGGGCTAGAAGGACCTTTGATCTGACCAGTAGGGACATTCTGATATAGAACTGAAAGTTCTTTTATAGAACTGAAATGTATCTACCCCCTTGCTATAATCCACTAGACCCCATTCTCCTTCCAGAGCTGAGATAGAGCCCAGGAGTCCTGATGGGGTCTCTTGCTCTCCGCGGAGTTAGTAACAAAGTAGAATGTACATTAACATTTTATGGCTGACCAATGTCCCTTAAGTGACTTTACACAAGATGTTAGAATATGTTAGTGTTAGAGCTGAGTGGGTCTAATATTTATTTAATTTTCTTTCTTTTATATAGGAATTAGATACAGTGCTCCTGTCAGCTAACTGCTCAGTTGTCTGCCTTAGTAGCCCCTGGATAGAGATAATGCATATAGGGGGAGGAGGGCAGATGGGATTGGTTCCCCCTTCCCCATTTCAGTACACTTCTGAAGTCTCTTGTCTTCAGTCCATCCCCCTATGCTTTCACTCTCCCCCACATTGTGGCATGCACATGTCCCCTCCCCCCAACCCCATCAGAATGGAGCCCTTGCCTATCTATTGCTGGTGCTGGGAGCACAGTATGGTCTGCTGGATAAAGCTGGGAAGCTAGGCTAGAGATGGCCCACTAAAGGCCATAGATTTGGCACTCTAATTCTGAAAGGCAGCATGCTTTATGGATCAGATTTCTCATATTTCACTCTTTAGTTCTATTCTCAGTTCTGCCTGAAGTGATCTTGTACAAACAAGATTTGCATTGTTTGTAAAATGGCTGGATGGCACTGGTCACTTCTTAGGGGAGAAGGGAAGGGTGTTGCTCAATAATAAAAGGAGATCAGAATCCACGGTCTCATGGTTCCCAGCTGTGTGCACTTTCCCCTGAGTTAAAATATGCAATGTGAAGGAGGACCTGTCTTTGTGAGATTGTATCTGAGAGGTGGGTAGGCCTGACAGGGCTGCCAAACACCCGAGTGTGGCATGTCTGCCTGATGGATTTTTCCCATTAGCAAGGCTGGGACTTTACTCAAAAGTGACAGAGCTTTTCATGAGCAACGACTAAAATCAAAAGAGGCAAGATCAACTCTGCAATATAAAGTTACAGGGGAATGTGAGTCACATGCTGAAAGGCACTAAATCAGTTCTTAACATAAAAATATGTGAAAAAAATCAACATTCTGTTTCTGAGGGAGGATGCAGCCAACTTTGCTGATTAACTTCCTCTTCAAGCCTGCAGAAAAGCACTCTTTGGCCTACATATAAAGCATCAGAGAGTATAAAACTCCAGTGCTCTTCAATTTAAAAAAAATGTATTCCAGCTATTTTTTAAGTCATTTAATTTGGCTTTTGGCACTGTCTAGACAGCAAGAAGTCGAAGGAAGAACACTCTTCCTTTGGCTTCCCTTATTCTTCATGGAATGAGGGTTACAGGAGTTGGAGTAAGAAGTCCTCCATCTCAACATTATTTCGAAAAAAAGGCTTGTAATGTAGATGTGCACTATGTTATTTCGGAATAACGTCAATTATTCTGAAATAACACTGCTGTATAGACGTACCTTTAGTGAATTCGGAAATGTTAAATAGATCCAGAGAGACTGCCGAGTTTAGGGGATTCGTAATGGCTGACCGAGTCCTTCATCTTTAGTTCGTTGCTTGAACATTTTCCAGGTCAGAAGTGATTGGGATTCATTATGGCCATCTGCTGATGACTGCCCAGTTTCAAGAGGACAGGTGTCCTGTGATGGAAAATACTATCAGCACTAATTTGTACCTTTAGTCATAGTCAGAGCACAGATGCCAAGAGCTATGTGAGTATGATTACTGAATTATCTCCTCACTACTAGAGATGGCACATTGAGAAAAAGGTAGAGGCATGTCTGGTGGGAAGAGGGTTACATGTGTTGTATCCATGGACTAAAGAGAGGACTGCAGTTTTCAACTCTGTCAGTTTGATACCCTTCACAACATTGATTTTAACCAGGCTAAAGATTTCTAGCTACACCATCTCATCTCTAGCAGTAGGGTTTGGGAGCAGGTGGTGGGGCAGGAAGTCTCTAGGGAGAATTAGGAGGTGATTGGGGTTGGTGGGTCAGGGACTCGACACAGCCCTGCATCACTACATAATAGTGACCTATGGAGTCGTTTAGAACCCTGCAAATCCACGGATATCTGTGGCTTTCTGCATCCATGTCTGTTTTTGACCTCCTGCCCCATCACCTGCTCCACCAAATCATACCTCCTTCCTCTCTGCAGGAGGAAAGGCTACAAACCTGGGGGCAACCTCAGACAATCTTTGTGGATCATAGATTGGATGCAGATATACATTTTTTTAATTGAAACAGGACTCTTCTTATGACCAGCTCTGCTCAGGCCTATAATTGTGGGGAACATCGCTGTCTCCCATTTGTCATCCTAGAACAGTTGAGTCATAGCACTAGCAATTGTTTCTGTGGGCAAGATATTAGGAATGTATTCAGGCCAAGATTTCCAAAAGAGGATGTTTAAAGCAAAGCTCAAAAAGTCCATATTTAGGCACCTGAATAAATCATTTTAAAAGGTGCTGAGCTTCCACCAGCTCCCATAAAGTTAGTACAATTATTGAAATTAATAACCATAATAAGGGTTTCTTCCACCTACTAAACAAATACAAAATATCTTTAGCCCTTCTAATGTGTTTTAGTTCTTCCTAAGGTCACTATGTAAATACACCTCCCTTCCCCCCCATAGTTGTGCACATACACTGAAGAAACCTCTAGTGTGATTCCATCTCAGGTCCAATCAGCATCTAGTAACAATGAAAGGCATTGGCTGTTCAACCTTGCAAGCCCAGTCATGTCTGCAGGAAATTAAACTTCTCTTCTGTCTGCCTTGCAGCCGCACACACCTAAACACCCTCAGAGCTTGGAATAGGAATACTGTCCCTGACCCTCGAATATTAGTTGTCAACTCTCATTAAGAAACTACTTTAAAACAATACATTTATTTTCTATCATTGTTCCAATTGATTCCAAAATGAGTGTGAAGTATTTTCAAAAATCACAAAATAACTGCATTACGTTGTGGTGGCATTTGCCCCTAGAGCACCGCCTTTTGTCAGGCCACAATATTGTGGAGGTCTATACCTCCAGCATCCTCTATAGACAGCCTGTCTCCATGTGCAATTCAGCTTCCTGGCTGAGAAATATCAAGTTCAGCACCCTGTTGGAGTAACAAGCTCAAAGGCTCAACAGCACAGACCTTCCTCTGGACTCTGTCTTCAAACTCAGCCATTTGGGAGTATTCTCCCCAGCTATAATACTGAGCACCAGCCCCTCAGGCTGTTTTCTTGAAGTGTCTGTTCCCCAGCTTCTGCAGCCCAGATCCCATCACAGCAATCCCTCGGGTTCCTGCCTCAGACTGAACTCTCTAGCAAACGTTCATTAAGTTATCTCCCGACTCCTCTTCGTTCCACACATCTGGCTGCAAACCAACTAATTATGGCGTAGGAGCAATGGATGTAACTAATTGGCCTTGAACCTTTCTATCCTATGATGGGGTTTCACCCTTCACAACTAGTCTAACTGCTTCCCATGATGTCAATTGGGGTATGTCTAGACCTCCTCTGCAAAAAGGATCCGCATAAGATATGCAAATGAGAGCAAGACATAGCCTTACTTTCTTGCTAGCACAAAGTCTTACCCTATAATATTTTCCTAACCCTGCAATGAACCACAAAAGAGAAAACAAAGGGTGGCCTTCTCAAAATCCAAGGGTATGTCTAGACTACACAACTAGTCTAACTGCTTCCCATGATGTCAATTGGGGTATGTCTAGACTACATGCCTCTGCCGACAGAGGCATGTAAAATAGGTTACCTAACATAGTCAATGAAGCGGGGATTTAAATATCCCCGGCTTCATTAAAATAAAAA
>CM057845.1:272323732-272358988 GCA_030068395.1 Apalone spinifera | reverse complement strand
TACGAGATCCTAGAGGATAGAGCATGTGGGCACCTGCAGCGCCATCAAGGGACAGCCTATGGGGTAGAGGCTGCAGTGGGGCAGAGCATCAGCAACCTCCCCTATACTAGGACACCGGCAGGTCTCCAGGACAGACCCAAATGTGGCTGATGTTGGCTGGGGTGTAGCCTTGCTAACTGTGGATGGGAGAAGCCTCCAGATATCACAGCCTCTCAACATCTTCACGGTACACTCAGAACAGCCTATTCTCATTAGAACAGGTACGTTCAGGTGCTGCTTGTTCTGATCATCTAGATATCACTCATTGCACCTGATCTGAAGGTCTTTCACTTTGTCTGATCAATGCAACCGGTCCAGTTGCTGCTAGGAAGTCCAGTCAGATTGCCCCATGGAGCGTGCACTGAAGGCACTCAGGGAATAGCTACTTGGGGAGCAGTGATTTGCTGCTGCTGCAGAGCCCAGGAGACATCCCCTCCATTTCTCAGGGCTTCTGGCAAGGAGGCTGCAGGCATTGGTTTGCATAGAGTCTTTAAGGGATGATGGGCCTTCCTGATTTGTGGGGATTGAGAAAAGAGACCCTATGGGATTTGTCGTTTTGTAATCACATCACTACCTATGTTAATTCCTTAAAGTAATATATAAGAGAAAAGTATTTCCAATAAAATATGCTACATTAATGTAATTGACATAGTTCATTCATCACACCTTATACTATATTTTCCCCAGGCAATGCCAAGTATTTCTGCTAGTGAAAATTATAGGCCAAATTCTGCTTGCTTTCTTCATGCAACAGAGGTACCATGACTGATGGATTCCTGACAGCAGTGGGGCTTATCAAGCTGTCCGGAATGGCTCACGAATGTGGGTACAAACCTCAGGGCAGACGGTTACAAACCAGGGCATAATTCCCAAACTGGCTGTGTAATCTATAATTAGATTTCACCTACTATGTGTAACGTGAACTCCTCAGACACTGTAACAGCCTTACCAGTGACTCACAATCCCCTTGGGTTTTTGGGTCTCTCTTGCTACCCAGGCAAGCCTGCCTTTGAGCTAGATGGCCTCTTACACCAAAAATCACCATATTCAGGTTATTTCCAGTCCAGAAGGACCAATTGCTTACCCCAGGTCAACTGTTCCTCTGATCTCACACCAGAGACAACACTTGTAGCCAATTCTAAGAAATAGAGTTTATTACAAGAAATTCTATCTAAGAAATGAGAGTTTATTACAAGATTCAAGCAGGTAAACATAGGTGCAAAAATGAGTTACAATCTTAGGTTTCAAAAAGTAACAGAAGCCGCTATATTGTGCGAGCTCTATATGCCCTGTAGGGCTAACTCCCACTAAGCAGCTTGGGGATCCCTTGCTTATGCTTAGAAATATTGCCCTCTTCACATTCTAAGCAGCATTGTGATACAGTCCCTTCAGGTCCAGCATTTTTATTCTCATCCCTTAAGTTCAAACTATAATGAGATGAAAGTTTGTGCACAGCCCCTCTCCCATTGGCATGTGGAGAATAATAAACACTCTTTTGTCCACAGATGTTCCATAGCAGTTTGTCTGTTCTCTACAGGCCTTCTTTTGTTGGGCAGGAGATGACACCTCTTTTGGTAAACTGGTATTTCACACTTGCTAATGCTTCTTTCTGGAGGGGAAGGTTCTAGTTCCATAGCAAACACTGTTATAATTACAAACAAACACTTAAATATTACCTTTTCACATGCACTAGGGATACTATAAGTGAGATTAATGCATGCAGCAGCGCATAAGCTTTTCATAAAGTCCAAACACTAAACACATTCTTATAAGTGAGCCAAACTGGTTTCCGGCTATCCATTTGTCAATGTTCAGTGAGGCCTAGGGGCCTTGGCATGAGCTGCCACCTGGTCTGCCAGTGTCACAGAGCTATTTATGTGAGGTAAATCATATCTGGCTCTATGTCCTTACTGAATACAGTTTTTCCTCGTCAGCGTTTATGGTTAGATTATCCCATGGTGTCAATCTTTAAGATTTAAAAACATTGCCTGTATTTCCCTAGCAGATTTAATAAAGCTCATGTTACAATTCTGTAACACAGGTTAAGGAAAGCATGTCTGTGCATCTGGGTATAGTGCTTAAATTATCCAAAAGTGCAAACATTAGTAGAGTCAAAAATACACATCGTACATAATCTGCAATAACTCAAATTCAGGTTAATAAAATGAACAATACAGTTTAGATACTATCATCCAAATATTCATGTACACTAGGAGTTGGTTATGGCAAGCAAATGTGGCAATGAGTGTAGATTGTCCCTCAATACCTGAGCATTTAGGATGAGTTGTCCCTTAGTAGATACAATCTGTTAGGCTAAGCTACACTGTGCATGGTTGCGCAAGAAGATATGCAAATGAGGTGCGGTGATGAATATCGCCGCGCCTCATTTGCATATCTATTGAGCCACCATTTTGCGGAAGGGGCTTCCTGACAATAAGCGGCAGAACGGCTCCTGCACAAAAGAGGTTTTTAGTGCAAGAAGGAGGAGTGTAAACAGCTCCTTCTTGCGCAAAAGCCCCTTCCGCAAAATGGGCTCATTACGTATGCAAATGAGGCACAGCGATAGTCATTGCTGTGCCTCATTTGCATATCTTCTTGCGCAAAAATGGATAGTAGCCTTAGAGCTGTATTTCAGAGACTTTCAAGGCTTCACTTTCAGTGGCATTCCAGCTCACTTACCACTGCTATTAAACCAGAGCACTTCATAGCAGGGAGCATGGAGATGCACCAGCCTAGAGGAAATTCACAGAAGTACAGTGACTGATGCACTCACTGTGCCTCCAAGATTTCCGAGGAAACACAGTCGCTGGTATACCCTGTGATAGGTGAAACGTGTTCCTGCCCATGGCAAGCCAGGTCTTGCAGGCTGGTGCTGAAGGTAAGAGTTTGGTGTGGGATACTCCTCGCTGTTCTGTAGAGAATGCAAGGACTGGAATTGTGGAACAGGTTTGAGTGAAAAACAGACTTTCCAGCCTGTGAGAAATTCCGATATTTTAACACTTAGTTTTATTCTAAAGCAGGATAAAAAGTTGAAATATCACAATACTGAGTGGAATGATATGTTTTCAAATACCATCCACTTCAAATGCCTTCAGAAACTATTAGTTTTCAAATACTTTGTTTGATATCAGAACAGTGCACTTGCTTATGATGCTGTGGAGCCTCATGTGTGTTGCAATTGTTACCTCTTACCGCTGGCCAGACTACATGTGCTATTTTGCATCTGTCATTGAACTCAGTAAGGAATTTTGTTTAAAAATGGATACCATGCTACAATCCCACATAAAGTCCTAATTAAATCTAAATGATAATGTCTAAACTAATAGTTTTGGGAAGATTAGCAAGATATTACAAATCTTTGACACAAAGCGATTGACAGCAGAAACTCCTCTATTGTTAAATGACATTCAGTTTTTACATTTATACTCTCAAAGGAAAGAAAAATGTCTGGCTAAATACAGCAGCAAGGAAAAAGAATTAAAATAATCCAAAATGAGAGATGAAAGTAATTCACTAATACATCTTCAACTGAATCAGACAAGCTTCCTTCATTTGAATCTTCACTTTTGAGTCAACAACATACACTTGAGTCTCATCATCACAGTCACTCAACAATAACAGGTTTGATTCTTGACAATAACTATAATTTCCTAATTAGTTGCCACATTGCATGCAGTGTTTGAGCTATAGAGAGCTTTGTTGCAGAAAGATGTATGTGTAGAGGGTGGATCTAGAAATATTTCAGAAGAGACAGAGAGTTTTTTCCTTTCTCATTTTTACTGATTTCACCATCTATGTATTTGGGAAAGTGAGAAAATCGGATTTTTCTAAACTGTGAGGTGACCTGTCCCCTGAGCATAAAAGTAATGTCCTTATCCTACCCAGTTACCTCCTCTGTGACCACTCTTCTTGTAGGTTTGATGGGCAGGCTTGGATTCTTCTGGGTACTTTCTCTAGCCTTGGCTAAGAATTTTCTTCATCTTGTCCAAATAATCAAACACACACTCTTTCTCAACAATAGTACCAGAAGGAAAATGTTCTAAGTCAGTGGTCTCCAATCTTTTTACACCCAAGATGACTTTTTAAATGACAGACCAAGACAAGATCTACCGCCCCACCCCTTCCTTGAAGCCCCACCCCTTCCTTGAAGCCCCGCCCTCTCTATTCTTCTCCTCTCCATCACTTGCTATCCCCAATCCTTATACTGCTGCTTTTTTTTTTCCAATTCTTCTATAGGAAGAGATTTTTCCAACATTTGGCCTGTCTAGATGGACCAAATGTCAGAAAAAACCCTTCTTTTGGAAGCCCCCTTATTCCTCATGGAAAGAGGATTATAGGGGTGACCGAAAGAGCATGTTTGCTCTTCCACTAAAAAACCGGAAGAACAAATGCATCCCTGGATGCAGAAGAGTGTTTCTGGGATATCTCCAGAATCCTGAAAAACTCCTGCAGTCTAGCCATACCCTCGCTGGGCTGAGACAGGATGTGTAGGCTCCAGGGTGGGAATGAGGGATTTGGGTGTGGGAAGGGGTGAGAGGTGCAAGCTCTGGGAGGAAATCTGGATGCTGGAGGAGGTGGATAAGGGAATGCTGGCTCAGGGAGGGGGCTCCAGGCCGGGCAGTGTTGGGGTACTAAGCAAGCCACAGGCTTGTGGATGTGAGGGTGCAGGAATTTGGGTTGGGGTATGTGAGGGGCTCAGGGCAGGGGGTTCCAGTGTATGATAGGCTCAGATCTAGGGTCTGAGCCTAAGGGGGAGTGCAGGAGTGGTTGTGGCCAGATGGGGGCTTGGCCCCAATTGGGGGTTTGTTGACCAGGCTATAAAATACTATGTCAAACACAAAAGTTTCTGCATTGTCTTTATTTATGAGAAGGGCAGGGAACCTGTCTTGAGTCAGGGGTCACTGACCCACAGAAAAATCAGTTGGGAGCAGGGGACATGATACTGGGGAAGGGTGCTAGTGGGTGCTGGGGAAGGGAACAGGGTGCCAGTGGGGGACAGGTTTCTGCAGTGGGGGACAGGTTTCTGCAGCAGGGGGACAGGGGGACAGAGTTCTGTGGCTGGGGGCAGGGGAGAGGGAACAGGGGGACAGGAGGGCAGGGACAAGGTTCTGCGGCAGGGGACAAGGTTCGGGAGCAGGGGAGAGGAAACAGGGTTTGGGGGCAGGGTGCCAGTGGGGGCAAGAAGTCCCCCACACCAGCCTCGGAGGAAAGCCTCTGTTGCACGCTCCCGCTGGGGCTGACTCCCCCCTCCTGCCTTGCGGAGTAAGGAAGCCCCATCGCGCGCCTCCACCGGACCTGACTCCCCCCTCCTGCAGAGAAGGGAAGTCCCAGCACGCGCCTCTGGGCACTTACCTGGTAAGTTCCCGGAATGCCAGGGAGCTGGGGCAAGGAAGCAGCTAGCGCATTTCCAGAACCCCCAGAAGTGATGCGCAGCTGTAGGACTTCCATCCACCCCACGGGAAGATGCCACTACCTCCATTGTTGCTTGAGGTAGGTAGTGGGGCTTCTTGAGGGTGGGAGGAAATGGGAGGCCCAGAATGCCTCGCGATCGACTGGTTGGTGACCACAGTTCTAAGTCCTGTCTACCCCAGACCAGCCATTTGATATATGGGAACTCCCAAGTAATAGCAGAGACATATTAAAAACAAAGAGCAATCCTGTGGCTCGTTGTTAGTCTCTAAGGGCGTGTCTACACAGCAAAGTTATTTCAGAATAACTATGTGAGTGTCTACACAGCAATTCTGTTATTTCAAAATAATTTAGAAATAATGAACGGCTTATTCCAACTTCTGTAAACCTCATTCTACAAAGAATAATGACTATTCCGAAATAGCTATTTCAAAATACGGCGTGTGTGGACGCTCCGCTGCTGCTATTTCAAAATAGTCCCTCACCAGGCCATTCTAAGTTATTCCTCCTAGGGCTCTAAATCGAGATAGCGCTTCTACATTAGGGAAGCCTGCCTCGGACTAATTTTGAGGCTTCCCTGCAGTGTAGATGTTCTATTTTGAAATAAACTATTTCAGAATAACTATTCTGGAATAGGTTATTCCGAAATAACAGTGCAGCGTAAACGTAGCCTCAGGTGCCACGGGACTGCTCATTGATTTTAAAGTTACAGACTAGATACATATTAAGTATATCAAACAAGGTAATTGTATTAAAGAAAAGGTGAACATTAATTAACAATATAAACACATAGTATGAGAGTCATCAGCAGCGTTCCCTGTAAGGTGTTCAGTTGGATGGCCGCCCAGGAGAGATTCAAATGTTGCCCAGCTGATTGGCCGAGTGCCCACAGCTAGGTTTTGTGTTTCTAGTGGTGGTGCACATCCACACATGTATCGGTGCACATAACGAAATATACTTCACACGTGGATGGAAAAATATTACAGGGAACATTGGTCATCAATGCCCAATCCCGTGCCTGAATGCCAGGGAAGAAAAATGTCCTGTTGAAACATGTGCTAGGCTGGGACTCTGGATGGCTGGTGAGGATGTGTTCAGTAGTAGCAGAGAACAAGTTATACTAATGATTTAGTACAGGGGTGGGCTACCTCACATCTCCGGATGTGGCCCCCAGCTTACCTGGATCCAGTCCCTGAGGCTCAGGGGTCCCTCCCACCACAGGGCAGGAGCACACAAAATCTGCTACCCTGTGCCTCCCCTAGGCTCGGGTGTGTGTGGGAAATGTGGGGAGTGTCTTTCTCCTTCTCAGTCAGGAGCCACATCAATGTGGAGGGGGTTGTTTTGGGGTTTTTTTGGGGGGGAGGGAGATTGTTTCTTCCTTGTGTGTGGCCCCCGACTGATTTTTCTGTGGATCAGTGGCCCCTGACCTCAAAAAAGATTGTCCCCCCCCCGATTTAGGGCATAGTCTGTTTAGAAGATACGTATCTGCTATGGCCCTGACTACTTAAGGGTTGATGCACTCACAGTCTCCATGAAGTGAATGAGTGTCAGGTTCAGATCCTGGCTTGGTTCCCTCAGCATCTGTAGGAGGGGTCTTAGTTGAGGCCCACAATATCTTATGCTGGTCATGTAGAATTTTCACTAACAAACATTTACTGC
Organism: Apalone spinifera; assembly: GCA_030068395.1. Classification (NCBI taxonomy): domain Eukaryota; kingdom Metazoa; phylum Chordata; order Testudines; family Trionychidae; genus Apalone; species Apalone spinifera. Next base: position 272,351,881 of record CM057845.1, on the reverse strand, counting down.
TTCTGCCTTTGAGGTCATTCTCCCCATAGAGGGGCTCAGGGGACAGGTGCAGACTATATACAAATAATTGATCAAATCCTAATTTCTTATTCTGTAAAACTAACTGTAGGTTAGAGTAAGCAGGGACTCCTGATGTAGCAGGAACTCCTGATCTAGCAATAAGAAACATTTCTTGCCATATGGTAACTTCTTTAGCTGGCAAGCAAAGGGAAAAAATATCCTAAACTAATTGGGAACTTTCCCATATGAACTTTCCCATATAAACAAAGAGCTTCCATGAACAGGGACTAGAAAAAGTTGCAGACTATTGCTGCCAAGTACCCAGAGCCAGTTTTCAAGGATGACCCTGCATGCAGGCAAAGGACTTCCAAGGTCACTAAAAAGCATGTCCTCCCCTCAGTGCTGGTCCCTTCTCTCCTTACAGCACGGCTCCTCAGGAGCTGCTCTCAGGACAGCCTTCATCACTGGTTAACTCACTGCCTAGGCTAACTCATTTCTCTTGGCTTAACCTATCAATCATTCTCCCTTTAATCCTTTTCTCTCTCATCTTTCTCCTTTGAGCAGGTGCACTGGTGGACATGCTGTTGTAACTCTTGTGACCTGACAGAGACCTCTCTCACTCAAATTAATGTCTTCCTTCTTTCCCTCTCAGTTGCCTCTGAGGGCTCTGAGTCTACCTTTAGCCTTCTCCCTCCCAGGGACAGCGTACCTCTCCCTGTATTATTAGCACAGTTACCCAGGAACCAAAACTCCGTGGGTGGTTACATAAAGACTATACAAGCCTGAGGATGCTGCTAATACTAGTTGGGCAGGGAGGAGAGGGGCTTTGGTCCAGCTCCCTCCCCACAGTGACCAGTGACTAGGCATAGAGGGAAGATGACAATATGCTCAATGCCCCCCAGAGCAGTGGTTCTCATACTTTACCATACCATAGTCTCCATTTCCATATCATACCCCACCTCAGGGACCATACTTCATTCTGCCACAAACTAGCTGGGACCTCCTCACTTAGCAGTATGCCAAGGGCTGGTAGGGTTTGCCCCTAGGTAGAGAACACCCATTCTTGAGCTACTACTGCCTCCTAACTGCCCCAAATGTGGGCCATTGTCTGAAAAACACAGCAGAGACCTCATGTACAAACAGTTTAGCACAGTTTCACACAAATCTCCAAACACTTCAGATGACACCAATCAATGGAGCTCCATTAAAGTTATTTTACACGATTTATGGATCTTACCCTCTGTCTCAACAAGACCATGAGTCAATTTCTGAGCCAGACAAAACTCCCATTTACTTCACTGGGACCAAGATTTAGCACTGTATTGCTATGGGTTCATTGGAGCAAACTATGAGCCCAGCTCTAACGCCAGGCAAATGTTTTCTCTGAATCAAGCTTCAAGTCATGATCTTGCACCAGTGAAAATAGCAACATAACAGAGGTCTGCCTCGGCATGACACAGTAAAAAAATCCTGATGAAGATTTGTAATAACCTAAAAGAAATTTCATACATCAGTGGAGATAAGGAAAACTGAAAATAAAATAGATTGGGGTTAGATTTCTTTTTAATAATGTCAGCCAAAATGTTCCAGTCAGTAGTCTGAACACACCATGGACAAGGACAGATTTACCACTTCACTTCACTGCATAACAATTTCAAAACTTAGATAAAAAATCTTTGTAATGGGAGATGGTGAAGCTGAAACTTCCTGTCAACAAAAACAGAGAAATCATACATTTTGATAAAAAGACCGAGTGAAGCTTGAAGTGGAATATCAAAAAAGAGAAAACAAATTTTAAAGGACTGTGATAGGAATACTTAAAGCATCAAGCATGGCCAACAGAATTGTGTTCAATCCTACTATGATGTAAAGAAGCAGTTGTAAAGCTGGGTGAAAGGTGGGTTTATAAATTTAAGCTGGTAGGAAATTGAGGGGTTTTATAAAGCTCCCTCATAAAATATGTGGAATAAATGCCTGTTTTCTTACTTTGGCATGGGATACCTCAGTGGTTTGAGCATTGGTCTGCTAAACCGTGGGTTGTGAGTTCAAACCTTGAGGAGGCCATTTAGGGATCTGGGGCAAAGTCTGTCAGGGATGGTACTTGGTCTTGCTGTGAAAGCAGGGGAGTGGACTCAATGACCTTTCAAGGTCCCTTCCAGTTCTAGGAGATAGGCATCTCCATTTATTATAACACAATTAATATTGTATCATAATCAGGCCTTTTCCTAAAATTGATCAAATTATTCACTCAAGTAACTTAGAGGAATTTAGCTCTGTTTTACTGTTTGCAAGATGACTGTGACTTCCAAGAATATATTAATGAGCATTTGCTGCACAGTTTATATGAAGAAGTGTCAGTGATGGGTTGTCAGAGACATTTTAATTTAGCTGTTTGTTTTTCACACTAATATATTGGTCACCTACTTTATATTATATCGTTTCTACTCTCAGACTGGAGGACAATTTTTTTTTTAAAGAGAGGATACCTAACAGCTAATAATAAAAAATCAAGCATGTTTAGTATGAATTCTTGCACCACTCATAAATCACTCATGCTAAATTTCCTAATACTGCAATATTTCTTCTGCATCATCTACACTTTGTCTTTCTTATTCATGCAGCCACTTAGCAGCTATATGTATATGTGTGCAATGTATGTGCATTTGAGAGAGGAAGATAGATGTAGCATTTTGTAGATCCCAGCATACAGAGAAATAATTCAAGCGCTGAGAGACCTGGTGGGATAAAATTAGAAGACTTGCTTTTGAAGGTTATTATTTTAAAAATAGCCCTTAAATACAGAAAAGTAGCAGTAACAGTGAATGTTGTCAATGCATTAACAACAGAATAGCAACACTCTCATTTTGAAGGTTGAAGATAGATAAACTGGTCATGATAATGAGGTGCCTGAGGCCAGCGAGTCAGAGAGAGGGACATCCAGGAGCTGGCTACAGGCAGCAACATTGCTGATCGGGGAAAAATTAAAGCATCTTTTAAAAAGTTCTTGCTCAAAAAGCAGTCTTTGAAAAGGTTCAAATGAACATGAAAGCAACAGAAAGAGATCACAGCATATCTAGAAAAGGAAGTTAATTGAAAGGCCTTTTTTTTTAAATAAAAATAAAAGACATGCAATCTCATTAAATACTGTCTCAAAGAAATTTTCTTCATGATAGCCTAAGGTATTAAGATACTGGCCAACAGCTGTGGGGTGTGTCTGTGTTTTAAAGAATTACAGCTACCCATGTTGCCCCCAAGTGAGCCTAATAAGATCAGGTGAAGAGAGAGGGAGGGAGAAAGAAAGAAGGGTTAAAAAAAGAGGCATTCCTTCCATGGTCACACAGCATCCAAAAGCTCTCTAGTGGAATATAGGATGCTGCTGCTAGAGGCATATCATCTACTATGCAAGTACTCACAGCTGTCCAAAACATAAAATCATTGGTATTGGTACTACCAGCCCAACTAATATGTATATGTAAATGGGAGAGAAAGAGAAAGAAAACAAACATGTTAGTATGGAAAGAACAAACTGAAATACAAGAGTTGTTTTTTAATAATCTGAACATTTTAATCGTTTGTTTAATTAAAAGGAACATAAGGCCATTACACAGAGTGACAAAGCCTAATATGGCATATTTGGCTGACAGCTCGCAGTCCTTGATGATGATTTGATTAAGGTGACAGCACAGAAGAGCCATTCAGAACTAGAGAAGGGAAATAAAGAGGACAGCAGTGCAGAGGAAGAACAGAGCTGAGATACGTAGGTAGCTCTAAGTGAAGTGTGACATTTGAAAGGCGATAAGAAAACAGCGCATCAGCATTCGTGCGAGTACTTAAGATGCACAGAAAAAAACGACGTGCTACATGTGACAATTCACGTAACACACTGTGACTGAGTCAAATGTCCCATTTATATATAAAAAAAATGGATCAATAGAAAAGTAAAGAAGGAGGCCCTTGCTTTTTTATTCTGCAGCATTAAAATACCAGAATTATAATCAACCAATATATATCTACGAAAGGGATATTTTTGGAAGAAAGGATTAAGAATTGAGACAAGGAGTGACTGCAGAAGTGTTGCTGCATCTCCGCTAGTGACCAGCTTCTCCTAATCTTAGCAGCTTTCTAGTCACAAGTCCCTCTCCGCTGTCTGTGTCACTCACCTTTCCTTCAAGCTTTGAGAGATCAAAATCATTTGGCAGACAGCAACATGCCATTCCACAGACATATGAGAAAGGAAAAGAGTTTCAATCACTCTGAAGCAGTTGCAATCGTAACATTATACCGAGATGATTGTACTGGACCTGGGGCCTCAGAGCAAAGGCGCACACATATGTTTTAGAGGCTTTGAAACTATTTGGCACCAAAGCACCTTATGGCATCCAGAGAATATTTTTCATGTATAAGTGTTTCTGCAACATATGAAGCATTGGCTCCCAGACTGAACATTTCTTTCAAAGATTCAGTTGGTGGTGTAGTATGTGCAACCTCAGACATCTGGGGTAGCTGTCAGCCAGAACCTATACTTGTTTTGGCAGCACACTGGGTCTCTTTTACATCAGATGGAAATAAAAAATAAAATCCCCACACACTGGCTCTTCTCCAAATGTAGCACTTCTCTTGGATCACACCTCAGACTAAATCCTGGATGAGCTGAACAGAAAGAGACATTATTGGCTTGTTTTGTAGAATCTGTCCATTGGTTTTATTGTAGCTGACAACCATTCCAACCTACAGAAGGCAGGGCAGCACAGGGACGTTGTGCATAGATGTTGTTTTACCTGCTGCTTGAATTTGGTTTTTGTACTCCCTTTCATTGAGGAATACAATGTAAATCAAATCTTTCACTTGCATAGCTAAAAATATATGCACATTTCAGGCATAACAACATTTATATAACAGACAGGGGAAATGCAGTCTGCTTGTATACTAGCAAATCAGGATGATATGAAAAGGTAAAAGTACAGTCTTCAATTACTGGAGAAAAAAAGAGCCACAGAGTGGTGCACATGTTGAACAATAGTGCTGAGATTACACTGCAGTGCATCGTTGTTTGAATTTTGCATCTAAATCCTATGGACTTTTGAAGGAATTTCTGCAGAAGGGAGACAACACAGCTATCATTTTTCAAGTAATCCCCTAGGATAAGAGTCTCAGATACAGACTGAGTTTAATCAAGGACAGTGTGATATCACTGGAAAGTCAGCTTACTGATAAAGCCTCTTTTGGTACCACTGAATAGCCACAAAGGATGATTAAAAGAAAAAAAGAAAGAAAAAGTCTAGAGAAGTCAAGTAGGTGTCAAACTGTGCTCACATGTGCGCATCCCATAGTGTAAGTTATACAACTGTGAGACCCAGCAGCTCCTGAATCCATAACACCACCTCCACAATGGAAGCAAACTTTGTGAGGCTATGTCTACACTGCAGGGAAAAGTCAGAAAAAGATAAGTAAATTGCGAACTGCATTTTGTGTACCTTTTTCCGCTTTTCTTCCGAAAGGGGCTTCTCCGACATTTGGCCCATCTACATGGGGCCAAATGTCAGAAAAAAAGCCACCTCTTTCAGAACATCCCTTCTTCCTTGTAGAACGAGGTTTACAGGGATGCCGAAAAAACGCGTCTGATTTTCCGACATTTTTTTTGGAAAAGCAGATGCGTTCCTTGGACGTGGCAGAGACGGAGGTATCCCGGAAAAACTCTGCAGTGTAGACATAGCCGGAGAGAGTTAGGCTCAGCCTCTCCTGGCCTGGTTGGCCTACTATTTTGAGGAGGGTGTTATGCCTATAAGAAGCACATGGGATTTTTTGAGGGGAAAAGGCAATGTGCTACATTTATTCCTTGCAGGAGGAATTAGGAGCTTTAATTCTAACTACCTAGTCCGTGACGCGTGCAGCCGCGGGCAGGTAGTTCAACTACGGGGCATTTAAAAATGGCGATGCCTGGGAACATGCAAATGAAGCCCGGGATATTTAAATCCCGGGCTTCATTTGCAAGTTCGAATGCCTACATTAACCACCCTAGTTCGAACTAGGGTGGCAGTGTAGACATGGATGCTACATTTTAGCTACATGGCTAAGGGCAGTGAGAGTCCTAGATCATGTGATTGACAGAAGGCTTCCTAGAAATTATAAGGAACAACCAGTACTCAGGATGAAAAGTTAATTATATGAAAAGTTAATTATATGAATCTGAAGAAATGTTTGGACCCTGTTTCTAGATCTGTTTGGATAAGTATTGAGATGGCTCAAAGAATACCAGCCCTCCATTACATCAAACCCCTCCTCTTTCCCCCTTCTTTGCCTGGTCCTCTCCATATTCATGTATGTCTATTCCTATTTTATTACTGTTACCCTCCCCCTAATAGGTTATGTCCTTGTAGTGCAATCTGCTTTTGCATTGTCTATCCTACTGGTGAGCCTACAAAGTGTGCCATCTTCAGACAGACTACAAGCCAGAGGTCATGTATGGGTTTTGTACTTTGTGAAAATCAATAAAAAAATCATACCAAAGGAGGTGGGTTGTTGTGAGAGCTGCATGAACTAAAACCCATGATTGAAGCCACAGAAAGACCTGGGGAGTAGTTTGTAAACTGGAGAGTCATTTAATAGGCCCTAAGAGGGAAGCAAGGCAGGAAGAGACTTTGTGAGTAATGAAACAGAGTTTGAGGTTGGGCAGTCTGTTTGTTGTATAGAGTCTCAGGGCTAGAGCCCAGAGTAGAAAGAGCCTCCTGGAGATGATGGAGAAGAATCCCCCATGCTTTCTGCTGCAACATGAGATAGGGAGCTGAGTCTTGCAAGGTGCTGAATTGGCTGGTGAAGGCAGTTAAAAGATTGTTTAGGGCTGAAGGACTTACTGAGCCTGCTGGGGTATGTGTGAATTCTTACATTAGTGTTTTTGTTTTGACTGATTCTCAAACAGGGCTTGACTTCTGTAGTGCCTCAGCCAGAGGACCAAATCCCCAATGTCCCCAGTGTAAGTGGACTAACTTGGAAGGGGAAATGGAGGTGCAGAAGTGCCATTACATGTTGGGAGAATAGAGACATCTAAAGCTACAAACTGACTTAGTGATAGGGATAAATCCAAGAATTACATGTCATGAATCCTTGAGGTTGTTTCCATTCTATCTTCCCCTTTAGTAGTCCCTTCCATTCCATAGGTGGCCGGTGAGCACAGAACCCAGGATATTCAGAATCAGGCCTCTACCACTAAACAAAAGTTGTAACTTTACTAGCTCACAGCAGTAGCGGGCACTTAGGCTGTGTCTAGACTACATCCCTCTTTCAACAAAGGGATGTAAATTAGACACTTGAAAATTGCAAATGAAGCAATTTAAATATCCCACACTTCATTTGCATAGTCATGTGTTGGTTCTTTCGACAGAACCACGTCTAGACCACGGTTTTACTTTTGAAATGGCGCTTTTTCGAAAGAGCGCCATGACGTGATTGTGCAAATGAAGCACATATCGAAAGACGGATGTAGTCTAGACACAGCCTTATTGTCTAGGTGAGCAGCTGCTGGTGGAGTGGCTAACACTTGGCCTGTGTGTTAAACACAGTTGTATTTGTTCCTTTACTTTTCACAACCTCTAGTCACAGGCAGGAGACTCAGGGTGTGTCTACACAGCAAAGTTATTTTGCAATAATGGCTGCTATTCTGAAATAGCTATGCAAGTGTCTACACAGCAATTCCACTATTTTGAAATAATTTCAAAATAGCAGACGGCTTATTCCGGCTTTTGTAAACCTCATTCTACCAGGAATAATGCCTATTCTGAAATAGATATTTTGGAATAGGGACGGTGTAGACAGGGAATAGCAGCTATTTCAAAATAGGGGGCCTCCAGCCCTTCCCAGGGTGCCCTGCTGGTCACTCTGTTCACACTCAGCAAAACTCTATTCCCCCCCGCCCAATCCCGTGGAGGCCTTAAATGTGCAGCCTCTGCAGAAAGGGTTTGTTGCTTGCAGTAGGCCTTACAGCTCTGAGTCACCCTGCAGCTGCACCTGATTCTCTGTGCCACTAAAATGAGCCGGTCTGCTGCTCCCGCCCAGCCCTCCACTGCTCCCAGGGAGCAGTCAGACAGCTCCCGGGAGCCTGCCAGGGGCCGAAAAACATATGCGCCTTCCTGGTCTGGTGCGGAAATCCTGGACCTTACTGAGGTTTGGGGTGATGAGACCAACCTCCAGGATCTCTGCACCAGACGCAGGAATGTGGACATCTAAGGGTGGATGGCTGATAGCGTTGTCACAAAAGGACACATTCACACCTAAGAGCAGGTGCAGATGAAGGTAAAAGAGCTCCGCCAAATATATGCCAGGGCCATGGAGGGCAGCTCCTGTTCCAGAGCAGAGCCCCACAGCTGCCCTTATTTTAAAGTCCTTGACCCCATCCTGGGGGGTGGGGAAGTCCTTTCCCCCACCCTGGTTCTAGACTTCGGGCTCAAGATGCCTGTCGTCATCATCCTCACGGGGGGTGGGGAAGGGGGAGAAGGGGCAGGGAGGGATGAAGTGCTATTCCAGAAAATCTCTTCCGGAATAGCTTATTCCGAAATAACTGTGCAGTGTAGATGTAGCCTCAGTGATATTCATATGTAGCATCATTTGGCTGTTGTCATGAAAGGTAATGGCAGTAATAGTGCTGAATCTCTTTTGTCATTTGTTTTACCGCAGAGTTCATGACTCTTGCTTTGACAGCAATAACATTTAGTGGAAACAAGAATATACAGGATAATGACAACAAAAGTCAACTCTGGCAGGTATAAATGGCTTTCAAATGTACTTGAGGTGATGTTCATTCTAAGGGAACATTCAGACCTGCAGGCACTACATTTGCAAGCCCACTAAAATGATCTGTCAGTCCATGAATAGCAACTTTGTGTGCCTCCCTTCAGCAATATCAACAGGAGTTATGAAGACACATATGATTATCACTTAGCTACACTAGATGTCCATCAATAATAGTCATGCACATGTGCAGCACACACATGGGTTATGTTGTAAGAACACACACAAGAACAATCCCATTGCCTCTTTTATGTGTTATGTACAGATAAGCAGTACTTAGAGATACGAGACATTGAAAACTAATGAGAATTTAAAAACAGCTTGCTAGAAAGAAATATCTTGATCAGTCTAAATGTTAAGGATCCACTTTATAAAACACAAATTTTGAATAGATGTTGGTATCGCAATGGGATGGTAAGTTGCCAATAATGATGCTATATACTAATTATATACTAATTATAATAATAATGCTATATTCTTTAGTGGACCTAAACTGATGCCTTTAGTGTAAAAGGGATGTTTATTGATACTTTATAAAGCGTGCAATGCATCTTGTTATCTAACATAGGCAAGAGATGGGAACACTGATTTACCACTGGAAATGAACTAAGAATAAGGACCTTCTGGGAATACTGGAGTTATTAAATATTTGAAAGACCAGTAGCTTAAAGTTTCAGTTAAAAAACAAAAACAAAACCCACACAATGATCTGGAAGGCACAGTGAGTACACTCAAACTTGTACTGGTTAGAGATTATTGGGAAGATGCCTACCTTTAATTGAGTTACCCAAAGCAACAAAAATCCAACCCAACTCATCATGTAAAGTTATTTATAAAGTAAGCAAAATCTCAGGCTATTTATAAACTGGATTACACTTAAAAATGCCAAAAACAAAACAAAACAAAACAAAACCCAACTCCACACCCTGTGATAAAGGGTTTTTTATAGTCCCTGGTAAAGCCATAGCTTGACAAAACAAGCTGAAAGATCCAAGATATGGGAGAAAATGCTCATAGGCAATGTTTGGTTTAGATTTATTAGAATGAGGTTGCAACCCCTTTTTTACACTGTATAGTGTAGGGGGTGTCAATGAAAAAGCAAAAGGGAGACAGTAGGGTAGGTAGATTGGAAGGAGCCATCTTCACCACCATGGCTGCTGGGGTGTGTCTAGACTACATGGCTCCGTCGACCGAGCCATGAATATTTAAATAATCCCCGCTTCATTAAAATAAAAATGGCTGCTGCTCTGTGCCAACAATCAGCTGATCCGGCACAGCGCGACAGTCTAGATGTGGTGCGGTCGATAAGGGAAGCCTTTGTCGACCGCTCCGTCGACGGAGCCAGGTAGTCTAGACACACCCGTGCAGAACCCAACCATCTCCTGGGATCTACCACAACACTGTTGGGTCTTTATCTTTGGCATGCAAGGCATCCTGACCAAACTAAGCCAGGGAAATAACCAGATGATGATACTGACTCCATTGGCTGGCTAAATCCTAAACACCTGAACATGTGTGCTAGCTACTGCTGTCTCCCACTCCGTGACTAGTGGCTTCTTCCCCCTGCCTCATAGCTCTGCTTTCCTTCTTTCTCTCTTTGCCTTCTGTCTAATAAGAATCTGGCTTAGCTGGCCAAGATAAGCCTGGTTTCCCAAGAATCTGGCTTAGCTGGACAACACTCCCTTTGCAACAGGCCTGTGACCAGAGGGACCAGGCAAAATAATGTTTAGACAGCTTGACTCTGGTAAAAGTTTGTCAGCCTTAGTGGGTATCTTTACACTGAAATTAAAAGCCCATGTCTGGTCCATGTCAGCTGATGTGGGCTCTGGGGCTGTATAGAGTGTAGATATCTGGGCTAGGAATGCAGCCTGGTCTATAGGACCCTGTGAGAGGGGAGGTTCCCAGCCTACATCACAATTAAACAGCACCAAGCCCCATGAGTGAGAGTCACCTGGCATAGGTCAGCCACAGGTTTTCAACTGCCGTGTAGACATACCTAGGCTGGCTAATAAGACCATGTGCTGCACTCTGTGTTTCTCCAGTGGCTGATTTGCATGGGGTAGTCAGCACCCGAGACAGAAGTTGCACATTCTAGCTGTGCCATGAGCTTCACTCCCCTTTCTATGCTGGTTTGTCTTAAAGGAAGCTGCATTGGATTTAAACAACTACAACAGCTTAGGCCATCTAAATGAATGTTTTCTTGTCAGCACAGTTCATACCATTTAGGTGCAGGGAAACTGTTGCAAGGGAAGCCTCACTTAATTGGTAAGTTTTAAATGCTTCAGCTGTGTTCTCTTGTGTGTGATGAGGGGATAAAAAAATGAATGGTGGCTACAGTGGGAGCAAGCCACAGATTACTCGACACAACTATGGACCACAATTAACTGCTAGAGCTTTATTAAACTCTTATCCCTTGTTGGGCCTAGCCTCTTATCCCTCTTATTCTTACAAGAGTGGCTCTGGCAGGTAGCCTGTGCTACACATCATGTTATAGCACTGTATTATCTTGATCTTTTCCTCCCTCTGGCTATTGCATGCACCCTGGGTCCCCAAGTACACACTTTTTAGTTTTATCCCCCTTTTAGAGCATAAGCTCTTTAGGGCATGGTCTGTCATTAACTATACTGAACTCAGTTTTTAGTTCAGATTTGGATTCTTGTTAGAACATAAGAACGGCCGTACTGGGTCAGACCAAACATCCATCTAGCCCAGTATCCTGTCTTCTGACAGTGACCAGTATCAGATGCCCCAGAGGGAGTGAACAGAACAGGTGATCCCTTCCCTGTCATCCATTTCGAGCCTCTGACAATCAGAGGCGAGGGACACCATTCCTACCCATCCTGGTTAATAAGTATTGGACCTAACTTCTATGAATTTATCTAGTTCAATCTCACCTTGTTTGGGTGAGAAATCCAGACTATGAGTCACCTGTGATTTTAGCGTCACCTTGATTAGTCACAAAGAAAAAAAGTCCTGTTGTCCTGTCATGATCAAAACAACTGCTTCCCTCGCTCCCCAACCCAACCCCATACCAGACATGATACAGCCACACTGTGCCTGGACGATCATCAGACAGGTTGTGTATTGTGGTTGGACAGGGGGATGTACAATCTTTCCATTATTAAATGAAGCAGATTTTTTTTCACCCTTATGGGACTAGACATGATCAATGTTCCCTCTAAGTTTTTCCATCCTTTTGCAGATCAGTTTTGTTATGTGCACTGAGGCATGTGCAGATGTGCACCACCTTCAGAAACACATGCTGCTGGCTGTGTGCGATGTGGTTGCTCTGCCAAACAGCTGGGTGGCATCTGAATCTCTTCTGGGTAGCCGCACAAGTGCTCAGCTTATAGGGAACACTGGGCATGACTCTCAAATCTCCTCAATCTCTTCTCATTGGCTTGTTCCCTGGGGGAGCATAGGGACTACTGTCGTTGTCTACGGCTACGTCTAGACTGCATCCCTTTGTCGACAGAGGGATGCAAATCAAGCACGTCAAAATTGCTAATGATGCAGGAATTTAAATATTCTGCACTCCATTAGCATAAACATGGCCACTGCTTTTTTTCGAAACAGAGCTTTTTTGAAAATAACAGCAGTCTAGATGTGGATCTGTCGAAAATAAACCCTTTTTTGACAGATCCTGTATTCCTCAAAAAATGAGGTTTACAGGATCTGTCGAAAAAGGGTTTATTTTTGACAGATCCTCGTCTAGACTGCCTTTTTTTAAAAAAAAAGCTCCATTTTGAAAAAAAAGTGGCGGCCATGTTTATGCTAATGAAGTGCGGGATGTTTAAATCCCTGCTTCATTAGCAATTTCGACGTGCCTGATCTACATCTCTCTGTCGACAGAGAGGTGTAGTCTAGCCACAGTCTACCTTAGCACAGCTGTGCAAAGGGACTTTCTTATGTGATTGTGCAGGGTGTGTTGTAAGTGTTATGATTTAGTAAAGGTGAGTAGAGAGCTTAGCTCCCCACCTATGATAGATATTTTTTATCTTTGCTGTAAATCTGACTTAGTTCTGGCATAAACAGTCTCTACATATGGCCTCCAAACCGTGAGCTCATGCTATGAATCTTTTCTGAATTCTGGCTAGCTCTTTCAATGGAACTCTGTTTTGTTCTGGGATGTTGGGACAGTCATTTTGAGTATGATTTATTGGGGGGCTAGGAGAATCCTGCTTTGGGAAACTTTATAAAGAGACACTAAGAGCAGCAGAGGAAGTATGTGCCAAATGATTCAGGGTAATGGTCAGTGTTTTAATACTTGGTCATTACAGACTCTGGCCCAGCCCAAGGTTCCTCGCATTTCTCGCTGGCCTTGGCCTCGCTATTCATTGTACATTTCTCCAGCAGCCAGACCATTTAGGGATTTCATTTTCCATTAAGGAGGTATTTTCAATTCTCATTTGATAGAAAATGAAATTTCTAAGTGACCCGGCCACCAGAGTGCCTGAGATCAGCTCTATCTGGGTTGACAGACTCTTTTTTTTTAATGTACTCGCTCAAGAGGTTTTTCTTTCCGCCACCTCCCCCCCCCCCTTCAGGATTTTCAGCCCAGCTGCCTCTTCTTTCCAACTTGCTTTTGTAACCAGGTCTTTGTGAGCATTCAGTGTCTACTTTAAAAAGCACAGATTGAAAGTACTGAATACTATTGATTTCTTTTAATAAAAAATTAAGGTTCAGAATGACCTGCCTATCACAGAAATGTACTGGAACGTGACAGCTGGGTCAAGCTTGAAGGGATGAGGTGTGGGCCAGGGTTATTGGCAGGAGATGACACAAGAGCTAAAAGCAAATGGCTACCGTATATCTCACCAAGCAGCCTCAAGCTAGGCATATTACTGTAGTCTTCACTTGTAAGAGCAACACCAAAGAGAGAAATCATAATGTTCCTACATTCGGTCACACTCACACACTTTTATTGGTTTATGGATATGCTGTAAAAGCATGTAACTTGGAATGCTGCAGCATGAGTCACTATTATTATTGTGTTTGAAAAAAGAAAATTGCACTGCTGGTGAAGCCAATCAAAATACTCAGATCTGTATTTTGAAGAAGCCAAAAAGGTGGCTTCTTATACCAAATTGTGATCAAGGGGAGTTTTCAAAGGTCACACTTTATACATGGACTCACAAGTTTCTATAAAACACCTGGGGCCTGATTTAGCACTATTTGGTAGCCCTTCTAGTGATAGCTCCCCCCTGAGAATGCCCCGAGACCCAGAGGACTCTGTCTCTTCCACTGCGAAGGCTGTGAGCAGAACAGAGACAGGGTGAGGAATCCCACGTGAGAAGGGGGGCTCAGTGAAATGGGAACACAAGTTAGGAAAGCCCTCAAGTCTATCTTTGAGGGACACGCTGGCTCCTGGTACAGAGGTGTAGTGAGGGTGTCGTGCACCCAGGCCAAAGGCAAAATTTGCACCCCTCTCCCATTGCCACTGTGCAGTGGGGCCCCGAACCTGGTGCACTGCTCAGCCTGACTCTGGGAGGAAGGTGGAGATTGTATCGTGTCTTCCCGCACCCCCTCCAGTTTGGGGCCAGGCCCCCGCACACACTAACCCACCAGTGGAGATGGAGGAGGATTGGGCTGGGGGTGGAGAGGCGGGAAGGAAGCTCCAGCCAGCGGCGGTGGGTGGAGGAGGAGCGGTGAGCCGAGGGATGACAGAGGGAGCAGAGGGGGACTAAATTGGTGCCCCCCCTAGCATGGCACCAGGGGGCAACTACCCCTGCCTGCTCCTCCTCACTTCGCCACTGTCCTGGTAGTCTTTTCATAGAGGAGGCACAAGCTGCTTCTTCTCTGTCCATGGGATGATGTGTGTTAGTATAGGAATGAACCTGGTCCCAGTGACACCCAGATGTAACAACTATTAGATGGCTTCTTTAATCTGAACACTTTTAAAATAACACTCTGCGAGGGAGTGGAGAAAGGAGGGCCTGGCATCACAGCGGTTAAAGAAAGCTTTGGGGCCCAGCTAGCCCCACCCTGCTTTAGTTGCAGCCAATCCCAGGCTTGGGGTGAGGAGAAAAGGAAGGAGCCTGGCTCTGTTTGGGGATGACTAGCAGGGAGGTGGGATCCTGGGTCAGCAGTCTTCAGGACATGAAGCAGAGCCTGTCTGCTTGGCAGCCAGGGGAGCAATTAAGTACTCCCCCCCGCCTTCTGGGAGAAGGGAAGAACCTACTGAGAAGCCCCAACTAAGGGGAATATGGACATTTGGGGCCACAAGCCAAACTTAAGGACACGACTAGCAGTGGTTTCGAGTTCCTGGGCCAGCAGCACCAGCAGCAGGGGGTCCAGAATCCCTCTTTTCACCAGTTTACTCCGCAACCTTGCCACTAGGCTACAGAGCTGCCAAGAACCTTACCTCATACTCATAACAAAACTTTATTCTAGTGCTAAGAGTTAACTCACTTCTGAAAACCACTCAGCTTAGGAGGAAGGTTGCTCAACTTGATTATTCAGAGCCAGTGGTGTGTAATGGCACTACAATGGACTGAAGTTTTGCAAAACTAAGTAAAGATCAGCCAGCTCACTTAAAACATTGGGCTAGATTGTTAAGAATAGCATTAAGAATATAAAATTCCTTCCATTAAACCAAGCACCTTAATCTTGGAGATTAATGCCTCAACTTCGTATGCCACATCATGCGGATATGTGATTGATGTAACAACAGCAGATTGCTATCAAAATAATTTTGGAAAGCACTTAAGGAAAGGTTTCTTATATTAAATCCTTTTAATCAATGAACACTAGACAAGGCTTCACACATTTCTGCAGAAATTGTAAATGATTTATATCAATGCATTAGAACTGTGCTCACGAGACAAAATAGCCACTCCATGTACATTTCAATAACTTTTCTTATTTTCTAGCCAAGAAAATGTAGTTAATAAATAGAAAAAGAGCAGAGGCTATTCTTTGCAGAAATAGGATTATAAAAGGCTATAATTTTGTAGAGATGGCTTGTCCCTGATCCTCAGAGCCTTTTTCAAAAAAATAGGCTGATTTTGTCTCTTTTAGACCTCTGACCAACTCCCACCCCCATGCACGTCGATTCTTAGATTCCAAGGACAGGAAGGACTATGACTCTTATTGCAAAAAAATTACATCTTATTTTCCTGTCTGAATTTGCCTAGCTTCAGATTCTAGTTATTGGATCATGTTATACCTTTCTCAGATAGATGGAAGAGCCCACAGTTAAATACAGCAGAACTCCCCTTACCTGATCCAGCTGGGATTGGGACCAGATCGGATAACCAAAAATCTAGATAAACCGGGAAATAGGTGGCCAAGGCTGTAGCTGTCAGCTGGGGTTGTCAGAGGGAGCCCTGTTACTATCAGGGCTTGGCAGCTGGTGGTTCGGTTAATACGGAGAGCCGAATAATGGAGGCTCCGTTAAAAAAAGTTCTATCGTATTTGTTCCCCATGTAGATACAAACAGATTGTACTCAAATCACCACTTCACCTTCTCTTTGTTAAGCTAAATAGATTGAGGTGATCCAAGGTACATTACACAGATTTATTGCGCAACTGTATGTGCATGATTACAACTGTACGCAAGAAGGGAATCCTAAGAGACCCCCTGACTGTCAGGCAGGTCTGGCTGTGACAGGTCTGGTTCTGAGGGTCTGTGTCAGGAAGTTTTCCAGACCTGCACAACACCAGCACATGGGCAGTATTCAACCAGTAGTTAGCCCCAATGAGCTGCTGTAAATTGTTATTATTATTTACTAGCAGAAATACCCGGCGTTGCCCGGGGAAAATATAGTAAAAGGTGTGATGAGTGAATGACATTAACATAACATATTTTATTGGAAAAATACTTTTATCTTATATATTACTTTAAGAAATTAACATAGCTAGTACTTTTTCTGTTATCATAGGGAAAGGATCTCGTAGTTGCAGTTTATGTGACATGCTTAGAAGAGTCCAGCAAATGCCTATGATCAGGTGTTACTAAAAGCTAATTAGTGGCCCAATTGGGACTCTGGGGGCCCAATAGGGGCTTTGGGGGAACCGATTTTGAGATATAACCAATCCAGTTATTTAAGTTAGGAAATCAGTAGTATCCATGCAAAATGTTGTGTTTCTATGATCAGGTGCTACTAAAAGCTAATTATCAGTGGGCCCAATTGGGGTTCTGGGAGAACCGGGGGAACTGATTTTGAGATATAACCAATCCAGTTATTTAAGTTGGGAAATCAATAGTATCCGTGCCAAATTTGGTGTTTCTAGCTCTTACTGTTTCAGAGATCTTTCGGGACAAACAAACAAACAAACTTTCAGAAATATTTATAAGAAAGATTTGTTTACAAGGGGGTTCTGATACCAATGAACCAAATTATGAAACCTGTGTATGATGGAAGCCATGCCAAGCCTGGAGGTGCGGCAGCTCCCTCTGCATTCTTAATTCTAGCATCTATGTTTTTATAATCATAGTCCCTACACATCCCAGTCATGGGCCAGGACACTGTTGCTGTATACAAACACAAAACAAATAGATAGCCCTGCCTCCAGAAGCTTATAGTCCAAGCGAAGAGATAGCAGATGGACACCGACAGGCTGACAGGGAGGACAGGGAAGCAATGAAATAACTTTGGTCAGAATAATAGGCACACCAGCAGCCTATCATTGGTGTGTTGCATTGCCAGTTGAAGACCTCAGTCCTTAGTTCCTTCCCTCATTTGAATGTAAGCGATTTATCATTTTACTTGACATAATGTGCCTGAGGCTACGACTACGCTGCACGCTTATTTTGGCATAAGATCTTTTGGAAGAAATACTCCAAAATAGCGTATTTCCAAATAGCATGTCTACACAGCAAATGCCAATTGAAATAGTGCTGAACTGTTTCAAAAAAGAGCATCACAGTCATTGGTCGCTGAATTGTATTTAAGGCCCCCTGAAAGTACTTCAGACAGGGCATCAGGACAGCAGTCACTTCCTGGAACTGTTAGATGGGGTGCAAAGGACAGAGTCCCTTCTTGCTAAGTCAAACCCTTAGCAAGTCTTGAAATTGTGCTGCCTGGTGATTCATCCATTGCTATTAGGAGAAAAACAAAACAAAACCTAAAGTGAAAAACACATTTTAGTGACTAATCTGCATCTCATGACTTTCAGATTATTTTCAAGAATACACTATTCTTTTTCTCTTCTAACAACGCTGTATTATCGCTTGGATGTATAATTGATATATGGTCTGCTAGATACATTGCTATAAATACTTTTAAAATCATTAGAAGGTTAGGAACAAGGGTCCTTCAATGACACAGGGGCAGCATGGAGCTGGAAGCAATTAACTTCAATAGGAGCCAGACCAAATAATCTCCAATGAGGAACATGATTTTTTCACCAGCCTCTTATGCTATCAGGCATATATAAGAGACTGTGAAACTTTAATTCAGAATCAATGGCTGTTGAATTTAATGGGTCCAGGATTTCACTCTTGGATCATAGGATGAAAATTCCAATATCCAAATACTGGGACCCTCAGAAATATTATATTCTATTGAAATTTTACTTTCAAATAGCTAGAAAAAAATGTTTCACATCTTATTCTCCCAATGTTTTGAACAAAACCAGTGCAGCTTTTCATTATGAAACACTTTTATCTCCACCATTATCTAAAACTGATAGTTTTCTTCATACTTTAAAATCTTTTAAACGAGATTAACTCTTTTTACCACCAACATACTGTTAACTGTGACCTCATCACTGTGGAATGTTGATGGAGTTATAGTTCATGAAACTGGAGCAAAAGGCCAAGTGTTATTGGGATTAGATAGCATATAACTATTTGGGGATACTAAACAATGAGCCATGGTAATTTGTTGACTCTAGGCAATCGAGACCATCAATACAGTTTCAGAGGTCAGTTAATGCATTTGGAACCAGTAATAAATATAGTGAAATGGCTTTTATAGTCATTGCGGCCAGAGATTGAAATCCCTGCTGTAATAAAGACTTTACAACCATCTAAGACATTTACATTAAACTGAAATTATCTCTAGGTCTCAAGTACATATGCTTGTATTAAAATTACAGTGGACAGAATCATTGCCGGCAGGCCCCAACGCAAATCTCAGCAATATTCCTATATTTTCAGATACTACTGCACCATCATCCATCCCACTTCTTCTGGGTATGCTCCCAGATAAGGGATGGAATTTGATTTAATCGGAGGTAGGATAAAACAATTGTAATGAAAACATTAAGGATCTAATGCATTTACATTAAAAATCTTTCCTCAAAAACCAATCTTCATGCAGCGCACAATCAACCTGTGGAATTCTTTGACAGAGGATATTGTGAAGACCAGGAATTTAACAAGGTTAAAAAAAGAACTTGATAAATTCATGGATGTTAGATTCATCAATGGCTATTAGCCAGGATGGGTAGGAATAGTGTCCCTAGCTTCTGTTTGTCAGAGGATGGAAATGGGTGCTAGATAAGGGATCACTTCATGGTTACCTCTTCTGTTCACTCCCTCTAGGGCATCTGGCATTGGCCACTGTTGGGAAGGCAGGATACTGAGCTAGATGGACCTTTGGTCTGACCCAGTATGGCCCTTCTTAATTTCTTATGTTCTAATGTTCTAAAATGATGTTGTTATACAACAAGGCTAGCAAGCTCTATAGTACAGGTAACTGTAGTGGGGCAGATGCCCGACTGTGGCAAGGGAGGGGTTAAAGCAGGCCAAAGGGAGTCTGCAGAAACTCTTCCAATCAGGGAGAGGCTCATATGGAGCCAATCAGAGAGTGACTTACTGGGACAGCCCTATTATAAGAAGCTGCTCAACAGAGGAGAGGGCAGTTGGGTCCCAACCAGTGAAGAGGAAGGACTGGTTCCCTGAGAAAAGCACCTGGGTGATGCAGCACTGGGTAGGATCAATGGAGCCTGAGAGAAGCTCTTGCCTGACACATGTCATAATGTAGGCCTTGAAACAAGGGCCAGGAAGTTGTGTAAGGGTCACAGGGAAAGTGGCCCAGGGTGCAAGAGGCAGTAGAGGGGAGTGAAGGAGAGAAGAACAAGGCTGCTGCTAGAGGGTCCCAACCCAGAATAGTGTGGGTTCCCGCTTGCATTGAATCTTGTCACACTTGAGTGTGGCCGATATAGAATGTGGCTTGCCTCTGAGGTGAGGAGATAGACTACAGGGCTGCAATTGACCACAGTGGCAGGTGTGAAGACTTAGGACTGATGATGCCCTCAGAAGGGGGCAGAATGCAGTAGTGGGCACTGCCAGAGCACAGTGTCCTGAAGAGGACACCACAGCCCAAGGAACGATGCGGGTCCAGAACCAGACAGCAGAGGCAGCAGAGTGGAGTGACGATGTATGAGGCACTTACCAAAAGGTGGCACACTCCAACAGAAAGAGCTAATTCCTGGTGTGACCAGTAGAAGGTGCTGTGGTGGTGAGTCAACAAAATAGAAGGAAAAAGAATACAGCTTAAAAGCCAAATTCACTGCCTCGCAGGGAGAGAGAGAACACTGCAAACATTGCAAGCAAATATTGAATCAAATGAACTGAAAGGGAGCATATTAATGAAGCTAAAGCAACACTCTCTAAATACTGAACTCTCATAATTACTCTTATCGCAACACACGATCAAACATTTAAACAGCATTATGTGGGATCAAATGTACCAGGAGACACCCAGCTACGGTACACGGGTATACATTAGATATGGAGACCTACACAGACTTCACATTCATACTGATATGATCAATAGTCCAGATTGGATGTTGCATGGGGAAAAGCTGAGTGGGCCAAAGTTCAGAGTATAAGGCCAAGTCTACACTAGACCTGGAAGGGCAGCTTAAGGTATGCAGCTCTAGTTACATAGAATGTAATGGAGTCAGCTTATCTTAAGCCAAGTTTGGAAGCTGACAGGAACAAACACTCCCAGAAGCTTCCCTTACTCCTTGCGATTGCTGGCCAGATCTGCCCTCAACGTTCAATTAACGGGTCTATTCTAGGCCTGCCAAATTGACCGCCAGAATGTCACTCTGCGGCATGGTGAGTGAAGACGTGCCCTAAGCGTGCATCATTCTCTTAGACAGGTTCTGATGATGGAAATCCTCCACAGAATTTTCTTAAAATGTAAGATAGATCCCTGTACTTTCCTATTGTAAACTATGTAACTGGAGACCACACAGGCAATCCTTGTACCATACAGACATTATACAGTATATTAGTCTTACTGGTGAGAAAAGAAATGCAGACCAGCGTTCATAGCAGCTGCCTTGCTCAAATATGAGGAGTGCAACCCACCCCTAGGAGCGGTCCCATCCAGGCACATGAACGTAATAAATCCCATTGTAACTACTCCATGCTGTTTTCTCCCTTCCATGTGTCCTGTAGTTGCATCTCCTAGTGTCCACCTGCCCACAACAGTGCATGTCTCTATACAGCTTGCAGGCCCTCCAGCAAAAGCCCCAGTCCCTACAGGCTAGACTGCTGCCTCTAGCCTACAGCTCCAGCTCACTTGCAGCCAGTGAGACCCTCCAGAGCCTTGTCCCCTCAGAGCTTCAGTTGTACTTCCCTTTCCTGTGCTGGGAGGCCTATGGAGCCCTTGGCTGGCAGGATGTGGAATAAAAATACCAGCAGATTTATTACAATATGACTTCAGCACCCATATCCTCCTTTATGAGGTGCTTTGAGTGCCCTAACTTGCTAAGGCATGTTTCCCAGTGACTGTATTGTCTGCAAAGGCAAATGCACCTCAGAAGACTGTATTTTGGTAGATGTGGCAGATATGTTATGCTGTGACAGTTGCACAGATATCACACGTCACTTCATAATGTGTATGCTTTATAATGGAAAATAAGTACAGAGTATGGCGCTGTTAATAAGCTCAACAATGACATCAATTAAGGTTAGGACTTTAAGTGGAGCCTAACGGATCTTAAAAGCTTTATGTAACCATAGCTATCACATTACTAGTAAGGGAGTGCTACCTTAATACCTGTGGTAAACAAAATATGCACAATGAGAAATACATATTTCCAGAAAACTTGGAAGACTGAGAATGCTCGTTAATAAAAATATTGTTTCTTCTCTCCAATCACACTGACTACACAGTGCTCACTAAATCTATTCGTGTCACTGAAAGGAATGTGATAACTTTAATGACTGATTTTTTTATTTCTATAAGGGAAAAACATGATTAAACGCTATCCAATTGCACCGCCCTCCCCCCCCCAAATACTGGTAGAAGCAGTACTGTTGAAGAAGTTATGATCAGTGACCTTTAGCTTAGAATACAAAGACATTATATAAGAACTGAAAACAGAGCTGTATGTAATGAACCAAATCCAGATCTGGTGTAATGCCACTGGTTTCAGGGTGCTTACAGCAGGCACGAATTTGCTCTAATATGCAAACACTGGTCGTTTAAGTGGAAGCCTAGAGAATTCATAGCTGTATAGTAATATGCCAGTCACTGACAGGATTGGAATCTTTAAGTCATGGGGATGTCTATTATGATGTCTGCCGCATAGAAATTAAATAATATGTGCTTTTTCTTTTAGTCCCTTGACTTCATTTTCCTCTCATGCACAGTGATGTAAATTAGGGGTACTAGCACTGAAGTCAATATAATTGTATGGAGAAATAGGGATATTGCATGCAAAAATATTGTGATCTCAGTCTGCATGCAACTGAGCAGAGCAAGAGGCATAAACGAAGTTAAATTTGAAAGTCGGACACACTGGTATTTTTTGCAGATATCATTTAGGCTGAAATGTTAAAAGATAAGTTCTTAATGTTAAGCATCTAAATCCAAATTTAGGTTTTTAAATATAAATAACCATCTTTTCAAAGGTGTTCACATTAGGCACCTGAATTTGAAAATCTGGGCTGTCATTTCCAAAACATTGCTGACGCCAGAGATGTGTTTTGAGTTTCCATGCTATTCAGAATGTGGAGCTCATTTATAAAAATGACCGTGCTATCTGACACCATTTGGAAGGCAAGGCATTGGTACTATAGTGAACAGAGCAGAGGTACATTAATTGGATTGTTGATAGTTATTGAAACTGACAGATCGGTTACTGAGGTAGATTTAGGGAACACTTGTCAACAGACACAACTTTTTAAAAATCGCAAGTACTAAGGCCACAAACTAATAGCTGATTTTAGTCCTGGATGGGATGTTTGAAATTCAAAATTCCTTTTACTAAAGGGTTCACAGTAACTCTGTCCCTTACCTAGTAATCTAGAGCCCTGAAATCTTAACCACCAGGCTTTCAGCAAAGCTGTCCTTTGTTTAAATAGGAGCTTAGTGAAGTTAACCCCTCAGACTCTGTAAACTCTCCAGAATGTCATGGCTCCCTCATTTGCCTTTAATTTCTAAAGGAATTGCTTTCCTAGTGATCCCCTTGAGCTACAACAGCATCCTTTTGCTACAATTGTTTTGATTACAGCTGACCCATTGCTTCTGTTAGATAAGAGTTATTATCTTACAGTGGTTTGTGTTCACATAGCATTCTCTATGGATGGATGTGTGTCTCATATGGAGACTCTTCAAGCAATGCTAATCATCTTGGTTTCAGTAATTTAATTTATGCAATCAACAGTACACAGATTTCATGTGGTAACAACTACAGCATACTGTCTATTGGTTATGTGTGTCTGTGCTATAGAATATGCTAGGAAATATTTAAACCTTTGCTAAAAATAACTCTGTGAAGTTATTTCATATTTAAATGTTCTCAAACTTTGAAGTCAATGAAAATTGACTGTGTTGCTCAGAATCTCTCCACATTTGGCTGCTAGCACTTGAAAGGTCATCTCTAAAACAATTTGAAATGTCATAGGACTGACCTTCCTGCAGCATCCAGGAGGAAGCAAACCTAGCGGCATGAGCCTGTGGTTTACTTGATCTAAGGATGACTACTTATTCAGAACTAAAATTTGTATAACAATCTAATAATATAAGTAGGGGCATGCAAATACAGCCTTGTTCAATCTCACTGGCAAAAGGTGATTGCAAAGTATCACGTATAAAGGAGTGTTGTGTAACCATATTTGTTCTCATTCTTGGCTTGCTACTGATGGCAGGCAACCAAAGTAAGTTTTTGTGGCTAAACGTTTTCCCCCTCATCAATGGTTGATTGCAAAAGCCACAGAGGAATATAATTATTATCACCGGGTTTATAAAAGTTCAGGATTGTAGTAAATGGACATAAATCAATAAGAGGGCTTAACTAACTTCATTGCAACAGTGGAATGTGCTGATTCCAAATAATGCAAAATGGAAATACACAAACTAGTGCAGTAGGCCGGATATGTCACATTATAGTACAGGAACATATTACAAACAGTATGACGGAGTAATCTATTCAATAATTCAAAGTAACTCAAACAAATGCTGACATTTTTACCAATAGAAATACAAGCATAAGGGACAGTTAAGAGCCAGGCTACTCAACTTTGGAAGCTCTGGGGGCCACAATACCAAGGGCCGCAACTTAAGTGTGGTTGCATATCTATGCAAATGTAGATATGCAAATAGCTTCTTTCACACTGACAGGCATGAATACAAAGCACTTCCCACAATGCCCTCGTACTCCTGGCATCTCCTCCCTGGGAGCTAGAAATGCCGACACCCTGCACCCGTCTGTTCCAGTCAGCCCATCTGCTTGCGTCTTTCAATGCTCACTGCACCTGGGAGATGCCTCACCATTGTGGAGTATTTTCCCAGTGGAGGCCATGTTCAAAGGATTCTGCCCGCAGGCTGCAAGTGGAGCCCGGTGTAAACCCAAACCGCACTGCGGGCCACACGTTGAGTAGCCCTGGTTTAGTGCACAGAATTAGAATGGTTATGCTCTGTTGCCTGCAAGATGAGGGGAAGTAGAGGGCTGACTCTCCTGGGAGTCTTCAACAAAAACGTGCAGAATGCTTGTTGTTTCTGACTATCTGACTAGTGTGGGTTCTTATTTATACTTTACCATCTTCCTAGAGAACTGGTCTAAGAATGGCTGAACTGCTGGGTTCCACCCTTTAGAGAGGTGAAAGACACCTGAGCTGTCACCTGAGGGATACAGTCAAGATAGAATACCAAGGAAATCTAAAGCCCCACATGCTCAGTGACCATGGCAGCTGCCTTTTAAAAAACTAAACTTAATACTGTAATCAAGTTATTGTGCTAGCTGGAGGCTGTGTGTGTGTGACAGCCAGAGATCCTCTGAGGGGGTGGCTAGTCTCAGAGGAGAAGGACCACTGGCCCAGAAAGTAAGCCTGAGAGAAAAATTCAGGGGAGGGGTATACTTCCTGCTTCTGGGATAAGGCAAAGGGTTTGGAGTCAGAGGAAAGATCTTTCTTGTCCCTCTTAGAGACATAAACAGCCGTGTGCTGTTGTTACAGAGCTTGTGCCTGCAACTTCATTCCAGGGACTCTGCCTGCTTGTCTTAAACTACAGAAAAGGACTCTTCAAGTCACCCAACAGTATTCTGGCTGTACATAGAATATGTAAAAATGCAGCTGGGTGTTGCAGGAGGGTCTGAAAGTAGTGTGGAGTGATAGAGGCTGAGATAAAGAAAGAGGGTAAAATCTTGGCTCCGCTGACCTTAATGGCAAAACTCCTGTTGACTTCCATCAGACCAGAAAGGGCCAGATGTCTTGTAGTGAGTTAGCACAGAAATAGACTTGGATGGATGAAAAATGAGTAAATGGTAAACAAATTAAGGGCAAAAGCAACTGCTTAAGCACACTCACTGTAAGAATGAAAACACCTAAATGGTGTGCTGCTATCAGTCAACCTATGGCAGTGAGCCTGTGTAGAAAACAATCACGGGAAGCTTAGATGATGCTGAAGGCAGAATGTGGGAGAAGTCGAGGCCAAATGTAGTTAATTTTCTTGCTACCCACACATCAGATGTCTCTATTCTATTGAAAAACACATTGCAAATTACTGCTATGCTTGGCAGCAGTAACTTGCAAAAAGCAGGCTGTACGCCTCATTGTGGGCCTGGTTCTGGTGCCACATAAATCAATAGCAGTTTTGCTATTGACTTCATGTGGAGCATGACTGAGGATGTTTTATCAAGATGTCACCATCTCCTGTGGAATATATAGACCTTTATATAATTGTTATATATTCTATTAATCATTTATTTTCTCTACTGCCTTGCTAAAATTCTTTCTTCTCCAAAAAAATAAAATGCACCATTGAAAGAATTTAGTTTTTTCAGTGGAGTAATTCATACAAGATGATAGCTATAATGGCTATTTTGCACATACAGTGGCTTTCTTCAATCTCAAAATACTTTATAAAGGAGAGTAAGTTTTTACTCCATTTTAAAGATGAGGAATCTGAGGTCTTGTCTACCCTCCCATCGACCTAAGTGGCACAACTTTAGCTACATGAATAACATAGCTGATGTCAGCGTACTTAGGTCTGCTTATTGCAGTGTCTTCACTGTAACATGTTGACAGCTGATGCTCTCCCACCGACTCTGCTTACTCTTCTTATTCTGAGAGTCGAAGGGAGAGCACTTGATTTATTGCATCTTTACTAGACACAATAAATTGATCCCTGCTGGATCTATGTAGTGGAGACATGCCCTGAGGCACAGAAAACTGAAAATGTAAGTATTCATGATGACACCAAAAGTCAGTAATGGGGCTGGGAATAGACTGTTTTGTTTCTTAGTCTAATACCCTGCCCATGGGTCCATGCTGCTTCTCTGATGGCATCACCACAAGCACTGGCCTGACACAATGTGCTTTTTAGCCATGCTTGTTGTGCGTTCATAGGGTGTGTCTAGACTACAGGGTTTTGTCGACAAAAGTGGACTTTTGTCAACAAAACTATACCTGCGTCTACACTGCCACTGAGTTCTGTTGAAATAACGTCAACAGAACTCAGTAGTTTTGTCGACGGCTGTAAACCTCATTCTACGAGGAATAACGCCTTTTGTCAACAGAGTTCTGTTGACAGAAAGCATTATTGCATCTACGCTGTCCTTTGCATCTACACTGTCATGTCGACAAAGCGGCTTGCTTTGTCAACAGAACTGGATGTAGTCTAGACGCTCTTTGTCAACAGAAGCTTTGTCAACAGTATCTGTCGACAAAATTTCTGTTGACAAAAGCCTGTAGTCTAGACGTACCCATAGATTCTAAGGCCAGAAGGGCCAACTATGATCATGTCCTCTAACCTCCTGTATGATACAGACCATATGATGCCCAGAGCAAATCTTTTAGAAAACCATCCAAGTTTTGTTTAAAAAATTATCAGTGATGAAGAATCCACCACAATCCCTGGTAAATAGATCTGGTGGTTAATTATTCTCACCAGTGAAAATGTGTGCCTTATGGCCAACCTGAATTTCTCCAGCTTCAGCTTCCAGCTTGTGAATTGTGTTGTACTTTTCTCTGCTAGGTTGAACATCACACCGATTATTAAACATTTGTTTCCCATGTAGATAATCAACTCATGCGTGAACCTTCTCTTTGTTAAGCTAAATAAATTGAGCTCTTTGAGTCCATCACCATAAGGCATATTTTCTAATGTTTTAATGATTCATATGGATCTTTTCTGAATCCTCTCCAGTTTATCAACATCCCTTATGAGTCATGGAAAGCAGAACTGGACACAGGATCCCAGCAATGGTCGTACCAGATATATTCAGCTGGGTAGGGCCTGTTGAAAATGATCTTATGAGACTGAAGGAACTTGCTGAAGCAATCTTGAAGCTGTTAGCAATTATCTTTGAGCACTCACAGAGGAGGGGTAAGTTTGCTGAGGACTGGAAAAAGGCAAACACAGAATACATCGGTAGCAAGGCAATGTCCTCCCTTGGAACTGGAGACTGAAGCACCACTACACTCCTCTTGGTGGGCAGAGCCTAATCAACCCTACCCTCCACATTGGAAGTCCTGGGCTGAGAAAAGAAGTATAAAACGTGGCGCAGCTGGGGCTGGATTCAGAGAAGAGCCATATGAATCATTAAAACATTAGAAAATGAACCTTATGGTGATAGACTCAAAGAGCTCTTTGTTATTTAGCTTAACAAAGAGAAGGTTCAAGGGTGAGTTGCTTATCTACATGGGAAACAAATGTTTAATAATCAACGTGATGTTCAACCTAGCAGAGAAAAGTACCACACGATCCACTATCTGGAAGCTGAAGCAGAGGGCTTGGGTTGTGACATAGAGCAGGGAGTTGGGGGAAAGGAGAGGGTTGGGTGCCAAGTACATGATGCCATAGTGACTCCCAGCCAGCTTCCCAGTGGGACCCATGGGCAGGCTTGCTCTCTGGACACTGCCAGGGGTGGCCCGTGCCTATAGGCAAACTCGGCAGCTGCCTAGGGCGTCAAGTTAAATGGGGTGCCAAATTCAATTCCCTGCCACTTCCCCTCCCC